>OY728126.1:762578775-763828775 GCA_963277665.1 Viscum album | reverse complement strand
CTTTGCTTTGCATTAATAATAAAATAAGGCATCAACCCCAACCTTTAAAAAGAATATTATTTAAGAACTAATAAATATTATAATCCCAGTTCCATATAAATAAATTTAAACTTTAGATATTACAAATTATATATTGTTAAATTCTGTAATGGAATCAATAAATCACAATTTATTTCAAGTTATTTCAAAAATGTGTGTGAATGATGTTTTGAGATATTAATTTCTATAATCTAATAGAATTTTTCATAGAAGGAAATGTAAACGGTTTTTCATATATATATATATTTAATAAATTATTATATTTTATAAACCTAAATAAGTGTTTTTGAATTCAATATGTAGAATTGAGTTTTTTTTATGCATTTTTAAAAAAAATTACAAAAAACCGTTAGGGTGATTTTTTTTTCAAAATACCCCTGAAAGGCAGTATCGCGGATGCTGCCATTCAATTTTGGGTTCAAGGCGGCACCCGCGGTGCCTCCTTTCCACTGCCGGCGCGGATCTGGGACATGGAAAAGGCGGCACCCGCGGTGCCACCTTTCTTTATGTCGTCAGGCGAAAGGTGGCACCACAGGTTCCGCCTTTGCCTCCGCACCCTATAAAAGGGAAGTTCCCCTCCCCTTTTCCTCACTTCCAAACCTCCATTACCTCTCAATTTTTCTCTACTCTGGCGGAGTTTTCTGGTTTGAAATATTTTGAAAGCTTTTAGAGTTATGAGGTTTAATTTAATGGTTTTTATTTTGTAAAATTGTTTTTACTTTATTTTGTAGAATTGTTTTTATTTTAATGTTTTTATAAATTTAACATATTTTATTTAGTTCTATAGTAGATTAGTTTTTAATTTTCTTCGTTTATTAGATTGTTTAATTAGATTATTTAATTAGTTCTGTATATTTAGGAATTATTATTAGGTTGTTTAATTAGTTATATATATTTAATAATATAATTGTTTTAATGAAATTTTGGTAGCATAAAGACTATGTTATCTAAGAAATCAAATCCTAGTTTGGATACAGACAAGTGAATTTGGCTCTGGCACAGATGTATCTAGGGGTAAATGCCTAAAACACCGATTTGAGCTAGACTCGAACGGGAACTGCTGCGTGAAAATGGGTCTTGCTGCATTCTAGTTTGAAACTCCCGGAGGATATGATTAAGATATGCATATTTCTTTATAAACTACTAAAATATCTAAGTAAAGAAATGATAAATTGATAATTTAGTAATGATTTTGATACTTATTATTAGTAATGATTAATTAAAAAATAACATAGAGTTAAAAAAATACAATAACATAGAGTTAAAATAACATAAATAACATAGAGTTAAAATAATATTAATAACACAGAGTTAAAATAATATAAATAACATAGAGTTAAAATAATACAAATTACAAAGAGTTAAAATAATATAAATAACATAGAGTTAAAATTAATATAAATAACATATAGTTAAAAGTAATATAAATAACATAGAGTTAAAAGTAATATAAATAACATAGAGATAAAAGTAATATAAATAACAAAACAGTTAAAAATATAAATAACATAAGACTTAGTAATATAAATAACATAAGAGTTAAAAATATAAATAACATAAGAGTTAAAAATATTAATTACATGGAGTTAAAAATATAAATAACATAGAGATTAAAATATATTTAACGTAGAGATAAAAATATCAATAACATAGAGTTAAAAATATAAATAACATAGAGTTAAAAATATACATAACATAGAGTTAAAAATATAAATAACATAGAGTTAAAAATATAAATAACATAGAGTTAAAAATATAAATAACATAGAGTTAAAAATATAATTTACATAGAGTTAAAAATTTAAATAACATAGAGTTAAAAATATAAATAACATATAGTTAAAAATATAAATAACATATAGTTAGTAATATAAATAACAAAGAGTTGGTAATATAAATAACATAATAGTTAGTAATATAAATAACAGAAGAGTTAAAAATATAAATAACATAGAGTTAAAAATATAAATAACATAGAGTTAAAAATATAAATAACATAGAGTTAAAAATATAAATAACATAGAGTTAAAAATATAAATAACATAGAGTTAAAAATATAAATAACATAGAGTTAAAAATATAAATAACAGAGAGTTAAAAATATAAATAACATATAGTTAAAAATATAAATAACATAGAGTTAAAAATATAAATAACATAGAGTTAAAAATATAAATAACATAGAGTTAAAATAATATAAATGACAGCAAGTTTCGAGCTAGTATCTTTTCTTGGAGTGAATTGAATATCAAAATTTCAGAAATCCCGTGTGACAATGAGTTTTCTGAAATTTTGATATCCCATTCACTACAAGAAAATCTAGTAGCTCGAAACTTGATGGTATTTTTTTATGTATATGGTATTTATATTTTAAATCTAATATGTTATTTAATAACTAATTAATAATGTAGAAAGTATCATAAGACATGTCCTAGTTTGGGATATAAGATCTTTTTAAATATAAGTATCATAAATATTGTATAGTTTAGATTTAATAGTTATTATTTAAACGTGAGGTAAAATCCAACTTATTTTTAATAAGTAGTTCAATTACATCTTTAATGTATAAAATCCAACTTATATTGGTGACCATCATTCTGAATTTCACTTACATTATCAAAATCTTTATCAGAACCCTTTTTTTACGTAGAGCATAATGTTTGCCTATGTGTGCTGCTATGGGGAGGTTATTAAAATTGAGCAAGGAGCTTCTTATAGTACACAACCAATATAAGGCCCCAGCCTTAAACCTTATTAATCTTGATTTATTACAAGATTACACATTGAGGATCTTTTCAAGTTTAAAGTTTTAGAGAATTAGATCATAAAACTTGAATTACATTCCACATTTAAAAAAGTGGTTACGTAAAAGATAGTATTCATTTTTCCCATCAACGAAACATATTTAAAAATAAAGCGTGAATTCTTTCTTGACACTTCCTTGACACTATCATCATAACATGTACCTTTCCCTTGACATGTGAAAAAAATTTCAAAAAAACTGGGGATGAGCATAAAAAGATCAGTAAGGGTTATAAAAATATGGAAAGGAAACATGAGTTCATATATACATAAGAATGAAATCATACTTTACACATAAAACATTGGCACTTTAACATACCTCATCAAATCATGAATAAATCATAGAAATCATAAGACATAAAGGTAACTTGAGGCATTCATAACATTCTTATGTTGGGAGTAACCCTCTTGGTTAAGTTTGGAATACCCACCACAGTATATTACCTAAATCGCTCTAGAGAAACCATAACGTTTCACTCCTTCGCGTTACCCAATGCATTGGAGAGCTATATCGGGCTCGCCCGCCCTTAGGTTATCACAGAACCACCCATATTCATAACAATGCCAAAGAACCATATCATAATCCTATCACATAAAACAGGCATAAAGAAAACATAACATTTCCACCTTTCAATCAGAAGTTATCAATAAAACACATTGATATAAAAAACTTTATGAAAACCATTTTCAATACCAAAATAAAAGAAAAGTAAAACATGGTATTTATTTTTCTTTTAAAAAGAAGGTATGGCTTGTTGAGGAAGCCGAAACTCAAATAATGTTCACGGCGGCAGAGAAGTCATTGTCGCCGCATACGTATGACAAAAACATTCCCTTTTGTCGTTTTGTAAAATGATTCATATAACAAAGATTCCTTTTGGATAAACGTAATGGTCAAAAGGGTTTATACACCGTATAAAATAAAGTTGTGTATAAAACAAAATATGCCTCAATGAAAGGAGATTGAGACGAAGTCCCTAACAAAGACGGTATCCTTGGTTTAAGGACAAATCAATTACATAATTATGTCTGACAAACGAATACAACAAATATAAGTGGATATTAATTGTAAAACAAACAGATGTTATTCACACATACTCATAGAACGACATATTCAAGGAGTATATGTTTATCCCAATGAATCAAATTTGGGTTAAGAAGTTCCCTTTCCAAAATTTGACAGCCTAACGACGTCACTACAAAATTCATAAAATGAGTTGATGAGAGATAAAAAGGGTATCTCAGCACATGGACATAAAATTTAAATCAATAAGGATATAGAAGAACATATGCCAACATTATAGTATGTGAATTGAAAGAAATAACAAAAGAAGTCTTTTACAAATAGGAGGGTGAAAGGTTCTCTTACTGACATGGGTATCTTTCGAAACATATGCCCCGTGAAAGAAGGACAATAAAACATTGATGTAAATATGCATAAATGAAAGTATATTACACAATGAGAAAAATAATGGGCAGTACATACACCACTCAATGTAAATTGTGGCAAATGTAGCATAAATCTCACGGAAATAAAAGTGAGATGAAAAGTCTCTTACGAAAACTCGGCAGCCTAACAGCGCCACTCAAAACGTACAAAATGGATTGATGAGAGGAAATAGGGTCTCTCATCATATCAACATAATGTTTACAGAAAAAGGAATATAAAAGAACATCCCCCAACATAACAAAGAGGAGATTAAAATAAGTGACATAAAGGAGAGTACTTAAAAAGAAAGAGAGAGGATGGATCTCTTACGAAAATTCGGCAGCCTAACAGCACCACTTAAAACTTCCAAAATGGATTGATGAGAGAGAATAGGTTCTCTTATCATATGAACATAAAAATTACAGTAAGAGTAATATAAAATAATATCTCAATAACAAGAAATGTGTGCTTTAAAATGAATGACATAAAAGAGTGTACTTTAAAAGAAAGAGAGGAGTTGGATCCCTTACCTCAAGTCCAACTTGTCTTGTTCGTTTCTTTATATTCCTGAATAATAAACATGAGTTAATTTATACATTCTTAAGAACCTTTTTCAAGTTCATTATTACTTTTATATCACTTATTTCCATGTTATAAACATTATGTAATCATTTAAGTTAATAATGTTTGTTTTGTCGATATTTGGTTCTTAAGTCGAAAGTGGACTTCTTCCAATTACATGTTTTTCGTGTGGTCAAAGGATCATTATATCCATAACGATATTCATGATTTGGATATCATATATATCATATATATCCAGAATATATATGTATTTATAATATTACATAATCATTTATAGGTAATATATGAAATGCACTGTTCATGGAGACGGTAAGCCGTACGTATGCATGAACGCTACCTTCATTTCTATGTCATATTAATGGAATTAAAACTAAATGTGAGGTATGTATATTTTAATTCCTGAATTATATTCATCATTTATATGTAACATATATCATATATAATATCTTTAAATACATCCTTTATACATCCCACATATGGCATTAACGAATCAAATCACTTTGAGGGGGCAGTAGTCCGCACTTCATAAAATGAAATAATCGTGTTTACCCACAATGGAAACCATAAAGGTATGCCACAAAAGAAAAATACAGAAGCTTAAGTAAAACATAATCATATTATATATCATATATAAATATATTTAAATCTTAATGGCCACCTTTTAAGGTGTTATATGAGTGTTGAACAATCATCGTTTCGTGAGGCAGAAATTCTCCATCCACAGAAATAGTATGTTTTTTAACCATTTGATGTAGGTGTGTGTAAGTGTAGAACTAATTATTCTTATAACAACATACTAGTATATTGAATATACTGTAGTTGTTACAAAAAAATGAATAAAAAGAGTTTAGGGGGTTGAAGAAACAAAATAAAACAAAAGGACACAAGTGAAGACATTACCTTAAAATCGGGTAACTCCATTTGGTTTGAGCTCAAAGGCTTCCTTGGGAAGACTTCTGCCCAAAGTGAGGCCTCAAGGAGTTAGAGAGGGATGTGTAGAGACTAAATGGGTAGGGTTTGGCCGAGCCAAAGTCTTTGGAAGTGTGGGTAAGGAGGTAGAGGTGGGGGCCTTTTATAAGAGGAGAGGGGGGGGGGGGCACTTTTGGAAAGTAAAGAAATATTACTTTATTTTAGAATGAGTTTCGGAATTTAATTGTCCCAAATTGTTGTATTTCTAGGATAAGGTGATAAGGGTTCGAAATCCATCCATCCAATAGGTTTTGGACATGTGTAGGTCTTAGATTTTACATTATCTTTCCATTTTATTAAAATCGTTAAATAATGAGGTCATCACTGCATCATCATGATGTCATAAATAATTTAATTTATTTAATGTCTAAAAATGATAAAAAAATACTATGATTTATGAAATATTTTTATCTTTCCATTTATTATTTATAGTCAAAAGTCTGACTTGTATAACCTCATGTAAAAATTGTTTTAGTAAAACATCTCATATTTGTGTTATTTTTACTTTAACATTAAATAAAAAGGTATTTATGTCATTTTCCAACCAAAGTGGCTCCATGGGGTCCCCAAGTTGACCCATGGATTGTATTGGTCGGCCACGACACATCCAATTAGGGTAGGACATTTGACTAGGTCATTTCATTTTATTGAAACATTATTCTTACCTTAAACTACACTAATTACCTCTAATCGCGATTAAAAACTTAATAAGTTACTATTCACCAAAAAATTATTTTAATCCCATTGAACAAAATTTTACTTCTTAATGACAACAATTTATGTTGTATTTTTGACATTCAAAACACAAATATGGCATAATTTCATTTAAACGGAAAAATTAGTTTTTATAAGTACCACTTAGTGGTTTCACTATTCATCAAAAATTGAAGTTTTTCAGAAAATTACCAAAAGTTAACCCTAAGCTATATTTGATATTCCAAATTCAAAAATGATTTCTATTTTAAAAAATTCAAAACATATAAGTTGAATTAATTTATTTAATAATTAATTCCCGCTGTCAAAACCAATAGCATGTTTTTATGAAACCAAATGTATCAAAATATTGACACTAGTTTAAGTCTGATTTCAAAGTGAAATTAATTCCAACGACCACTATTGGATTAAATGGTAAAAATATATTCTAATTTCACTTTAAAACCAATTCAAAAGATAATCTAATCATATAAATAAATTATATTAAAATAGGTTTTGAATTAAAATACAACATTTTTCACTATTCATTAAAAATTGAAATTTTTTCGAAAAAAATACCAAAAATTTACACAAAGTAAATTTTGATGTCCCGATTCCAAAGACGAATTTTATTTTGTCAAATATAACACATAAAATTTCCAAAAAGTGGATTTATTAGAGGTTCTCCATCAAAAGGCAGTTAATCGACCTTTTAAAGAATATTAGAATGTTTACGCTTAAAATTAGATTCATTTGCATTTTTAATCCTCTAACATTTATTGTAAAAAGAAAAAATATTTGAAAGACATATATAATCATTTTGTAGTTAGTTCTGTTCATTCCAGCCATTACAATGGCCAGGCATTAACTACTATTTAAAATATTATTATTTTATTATTAGAGTGCAACGTAAGATTCCCAAGAAACTCGTTGTTGTGTATTGGGTACGTCATCGAGAATATCATCCCCTTTAAAGTAATATTAATATTTTATTTACAAATATGGATAAATATAAAAATGTCATATTCTTTATTTACCTGGGGTGTTACATCCTTCCCCCCTTTTGGGAATTGCATCCTCGCAATTTTAAAATTGAGCTTGGAAACATCCTTGAAAGACCCACATCAAAACAAGAGTCGGTAAAACCATCACTCTAAAATAAATAAAGATAAGTACAGAGGTTACCCGAGTTAACCCATACTAGGATTCCATGTAGGAAAACATGGACATGAAGGAGAAAAAATAGGGTCATGTTCTGATGGAGAGTGATAGAAATCATGTTTAGGAGAAAGTTGACCACAAGAAAATCACAAACTTGTAATGGGTTAAACGGTATTCGATTCCCCGGTAAGAAAAGTTAATAGACAACATTTTTGTTTTATGTTACTTTTTATTGAGGAATTTTTTCATAAGGAAACATAATCACTTATCATGTTGACTTTCAACTTTTATTATATTATTTACACAAACTCTTATTTTCTCCAAAAGACGAGTATTTAGGAAGACTTGTTCACATTAAGAGTACTATAATCAACTTCTAGAGAATCACCTAATCCACAAAAGAGAACAATATACTTCCCATATCTTTAGAACTTAGCCAAAACCAAAACCAAAAAGGTTAGTACAAGATTAGATAATCCAGAAAGGATAACCCTTTATAAAAGGAAAATCTATTCTTAATCTTCAAAATTTGTCTAACAAAACCCAAAGTTCAACGAGGACCATCCGATAAGCAATTTTTCCATAAAATTTTTCAATGTAAACCAAACTAAGATTGAAACCCAAATATTTGAAAGATTTAGTCACATAGTCTTCCAAGTTATATCGTAACATTTATCTCCAAATAACATGAGTTTCTATTAATGTCTCGTATTGAAAAGTAATTAACCTAATATCATATCCTCCATGATAGGATAATAAATTTCCATAGATAACCCAAAATAAACTTACTCTTAATTCATAAAATCCTATAACTAAAAATAATCAATCAAACTAACCTGGGACTTCACTTATTCTAGTGGTAGGCGATAAATACCAGTCGCACTTTGGTTGTGGGTTCGATTCCCGCAGCTTTGTCTGATGCGACGGGTTGTCATACGGTCTGCGTGTTGTCCTTTTTCCAAAACTATATAATTCTTAAAACATTCCCCAACAATGAGATAAAATCTTCAAAAACAATCATAAAATATTTTATCATCAAGATTATATCATGCCTTTCATTTTCCATCATATCATAGAGTAACCCATAATTACCTAAAAGGTAAGGATCATATAAACTCTAATGGTTACCTTTATAATTATTACATGAACTTCCACATCGATTGGTCATCTCGTACATGATAAATTACAGAACATAACAAGGTTCAAGTGGTTGATCATGACTCCTTTATAGTTGGTTTAGAACAAACACAAGTTCCCTCATTGAATACCCCATTTCATCTAGTCTCTTAATCAGAGAACCACCACAACTTCCTTCAAATCTAGTGTCACTTTGGTGCCTGCTAGATCCATCAATTCACTAAAAACAGAAATGTAAGTGTGATTATATCAACAAAACCATCATTTAATAATGAGGAAGAAAACCACTAAGATATACTAACTTATTCACTTAATATAAAACTAGGACTCTTTCTGAAATCCTAATCATTATGGTAATGTCACTTATGCTTAAAGAATACCCTAACCTCTAGAGTTATCTAAACCGATCATTGATACCAACTATAAGTACCCAGCCTTAATCCTTACTTAATCGTTTGTTATTACAAGATTACACATTGAGGATCTTTTCAGGTTTAGATTTTTAGAGAATTAGATCATAAAACTTGCATTACATTCCACATTTAAACAAAGTGGTTACGTAAAAGATAGTATTAATTTTTTCCATCAATGGAAACACATTTAAAAATAAAGCATGGATTCTTTCTTGACACTTCCTTAACACTATCATCATAACATGTACCTTTCCATTGACCTGTGAAAAACATTTCAAAAAAACATGGGATGAGCATAAAAAGCTCAGTAAGGGTTATAAAAATATAGAAAGGAAACATGAGTTCATATATACATAAGAATGAAATAATACATTACCAATAAAACATTGGCACTTTAACATACCTCATCAAATCATGAATAAATCATTGAAATCATAAGACATAAAGGTAACTTGAGGCATTCATAAAATTCTTATGTAGGGAGTAACCCTCTTGGTTACGTTTAGAAAACCCACCACAGTATATTCCCTAAATATCTTCGGAGAAACCTTAAAGTTTTACTCCTTCGCATTACCCAATGCATTGGAGAGGTATATTGGGCTCACCCGCCCTTAGTTTATCACAGAACCACCCGTCTTCATAATAATGCCCAAGAACCATAACATAATCGTATCACATAAAACATGCATAAAGGAAACATAACATTTCCACCATTCAATCACAAGATTTCAATAAAACACATTGATATAAAAAACCTTATGAAAACCATTTTCAATACCAAAATAAAAGAAAAGTAAGACATGGTATTTATTTTTCTTTTAAAATGAAGGTATGGCTTGTAGAGGAAGCCGAAACTCAAATAATGGTCACGGCGGCAGAGAAGTCATTGTCGCCGCATACATATGACAAAAACATTCCCTTTTGTCGTTTTGTAAAATTCTTCTTATAACAAAGATTACTTTTGGATAAACGTAAAAGTAAAAGGGGTTTTAGCACCGTATAAAAGAAAGATGTGTATAAAACAAAATATGCCTCAATGAAAGGAGATTGAGATGAAGTCCCTTACAAAGGCGGTATCCTTGGTTTTAGGACAAATCAATTACATAATTATGTGTGACAAACGAATACACCAAATATAAGTGGATATTAAGTGTAAAACAATCAGAGGATATTCACACATATTCATAGAATGACATATTCAAGGAGCATATGTTTATCACAAAGAATAAAATTTGGGTTAAGAAGTTCCCTTGCAAAAATTTGACAGCCTAACGGCGTCACTACAAAATTCAGAAAATGAGTTGATGAGAGATAAAAAGGGTATCTCATCACATGGAAATAAAATTTAAATCAATAAGGATATAGAAGAAAATATCCCAACATAATAGTATGTGAATTAAAAGACATAACAAAATAAGTCTTTTAAGAAGAGGGGGGTGAAAGGTTCCCTTATCGACATGGGCATCTTTCGAAACATACGCCCCGTGAAAGAAGGACAATACAAAATTGATGTAAATACTCATAAATGAAATTATAGTACAAAATGAGAAAAATAATGGGAAGTACATAAACCACTCAGAAGAAATTGTGGAAAATGTAGCATAAATCTCACGGAAATAAAAGTGAGATGAGAAATCTCTTATGAAAACTCGGCAGCCTAACGACGCCACTTAAAACTTCCAAAATGGATTGATGAGAGGAAATAGGGTCTCTCATCATATCAACATAAATTTTAAAGAAAGTGGAAAATAAAATAACATCCCCCAACATAATAAAGAGGAGCTTAAAATAAGTGACATAAGGGAGAGTACTTAAAAAGAAAGAGAGAGGTTGGACCTCTTATGAAAATTTAGCAGCCTAACGGCTCCACTTAAAACTTCCAAAATGGATTGATGAAAGTGAATAGGTTCTCTTATCATATGAACATAAAAATTATAGTAAGAGTAATATAAAAGAATATCCCAATAACAAGAAATATGGGCTTTAAAATGATTGACATAAAAGAGTGTACTTTAAAAGAAAGAGAGGATTCAGATCCCTTACCTCAAGTCCAATTTGTCTTGTTCATTTCTTTATATTCCTAAATAAAAAAATTGAGTTAATTTATACTTTCTTAAGAACCTTTTTAAAGTTCATTATTACTTTTATATCACTTATTGCCATGTTATAAACATTATTTAATCATTTATGTTAATAATGTTTGTTTTGTCGATATTTAGTTCTTAAGTCGAAAGTGGACTTCTTACAATTACATGTTGTTCGTGTGGTCAAAGTTTCATTATATCCAAAATGATATTCATGATTTGGATATCATATATATCCAGAATATACATGTATTTATAATATTACATAATCATTTAGAGGTAAGATATGAAATGCACCATTCATCGAGACGGTAAGCCGTACGTACGCATGAACGCTGGTTTCATTTCTATGTCATATTAATGGAATTAAAACTAAATGAGAGGTATGTATATTTTAATTCCATAATTATATTCATAATTTATATGTTACATACATCATATATAATAACTTTAAATACATCCTTTATACAACCCACATATGGAATTAACGAATCAAATCACATTGAGGGGGCGGTTGTCCGCACTTCCTAAAATGAAATTATCGTGTTTACCCACAATGGAAGCCATAAAGGTATGTCGAGAAAGAAAAATAAAAAAGCTTAAGTAAAACATAAACATATTATATATCATATATAAATATATTGACATCTTAATGGCCTCCTTTTAAGGTGTTATATGAGTGTTGAACAATCATCATTTTGTGAGGCAGAAATTCACCATCCACAGAAACAGTATGATCTTTAACCATTTGATGTAGGTGTGTGTAAGTGTAGCTCGAATGATTATTATAACAACATACTAGTATATTTTAGATACTGGAGTTGCTACAAAAGAAATTAATAAAAAGAGTTTAGGTGGTTAGAGAAGAAAAATGAAACAAAAGGACAGAAGTGAAGACATTACCTTAAAATCGGGTAACTCCCTTTGGTTTTAGCTCAAAGGCTTATTTGGGAAGTCTTCTGCCCAAAGTGAGGCCTAAAGGAGTTATAGAGGGATGTGGAGAGACAAAACAGGCAGGGGTTGGCCGATCCAGAGGCTTTGGAAGTGTGGGTAAGGAGGTAGAGGTGGGGGCCTTTTATAAGAGGAGAGGAGGGGCACTTTTGGAATGTAAAGAAATGTTACTTTATTTTAGAATGAGTTTCGGATTTTAATGGTCCCACATTGATTTTTTTAGTGGATAAGGTTATAAGGGTTCTAAATCCACCCATAAAATAGGTTTTGGAAATGTGTAGGTCTTAGATTTTACATTATATTTCCATTTTATTTAAATTGTTAAATAATGAGGTCATCACTGCATTATCACGATGTCATATATAATTTAATTTATTTAATGTATAAAAATTATAAAAAAACTACTATGATGTAGGAAATATTTTTATCTTTCCATTTATTATTTATAGTCAAAAATCTGACTTGTATAACACCATGTAAAAATTGTTTTAGTAAACAATCTCATGTTTGTGTCATTTTTACTTTAACATTAAATAAAAAGGTATTTATGTCATTTTCCAACCAAAGTGGCTACATGGGGTCCCCAAGTTGACCCATGTATTTTATTGGTCGTCCATGACACATAAAATGAGGTTAGTACATGTGTCTAGGTCATTTAATTTTATTAAAACATTATTCTCACCTTAAACTACACTAATTACCTCTAATCGTGATTAGAAACTTAATAAGTTACTATTCACCAAAAAAATATTTTAATCCCATTGAACCACATTTTACTTCTTAATGACAACCATGTATGTCAGATTTTTTAAATTGAAAACACAAAGATGGAAAATTTTCATTTAAACGGAAAAATCAGTTTTTATAAGTACCACTTAGTGGTTTCACTATTCATCAAAAATTGAAGTTTTTCAGAAAACTACCAAAAGTTCACCCTAAGATATATTTGATATTATGAATTCAAAAATGATGTCTATTTGACAAAATTAAAAACATATAAGTTGCATTAATTAATTTAATGATTAATTCCCACAGTCAAAACCAATAGCATGTTTTTCTGAAACAAAATTTATCAAAATATTGACAATAGTTTAAGTCTGATTTCAAAGTGAATTAATTACAACGACCACTATTGGATTAAATTGTAAAAATATATTCTAATTTCACTTTAAAACCAATTCAAAAGATAATCTAATCATATAAATAAATTATATTAAAAGAGTTTTTGAATTAAAATACCACATTTTTCACTATTCATTAAAAGTTGAATTTTTTTCGGAAAAAATACCAAAATTTACACAAAGTAAATTTTGATGTCATGATTCTAAAGAAGAATTTTATTTTGTCAAATATAACACATAAAATTTTCAAAAAGTGGATTTATAAGAGGTTCGCCATCAAAAGGCGGTTAATCGACCTTTTAAAGAATATTAGAATGTTTACGCTTAAAATTGGATTCATTTGCATTTTTAATCCTCTAACATTTGTTATAAAAAGTAAAAATATTTGACAAACATATATAATCATTTTGTAGTTAGTTATATTCATTCCATCCATTACAACGGGTAGGCGTTAACTACTATTTAAAATAGTATTATTTTATTATTAGGGTGCAACATAAGATTCCCAAGAAACTCGTTGTTGCGTATTGGGTACGCCATCGAGCATAGCATCCCCTTTAAATTAATATTAATATTTTATTCAAAAATAAGGATAAATATAAAAATGTCATATTATTTATTTTCATGGGGTGTTACAACTAATAATAGTGGTTAATACAACTGATTGTGTAAAACTAAGTGACCATTAAGAGAGAATTCATGGATCATTAAATCTAGGACCCAATCAAAAGATTAAGTCAATGAGTTATAGAAATTTGCAGTTCTCATCAACATTGTGGCATATATCTTGTCAATTTGTTGATGATGCGTAATGGATTCAAATAGTGGGTTGGTTTTCTCAATGATCGGATGGTACCATGATGGAGTTATATGTTGATGTTTTTACTGTACAATAACAACATCTAATTGTTCGAAGACATAGACTTACAATAGTGGTCAAAGATAGTCTTCCCCATGAAGTTGAGAATATTCCAAAATGATAAAGAAGATGACAACTTACTTGATCTCCCAGATATACATGTCTACCCGACATCAGATGAGGAGTTTCATAATAACGAAACAGATGATGATAGTAGTGCTGATGAGGAAGGAACAAGAGATGTTTCGATGGATGCAATAGTTGTATAACATGATTGACCTACAATAAACCATCCACCACTCTTTGAATCTTGGTCAGAAGCAATGAATCATGTGCATGAATTTGAAGATAATGTTCTCCCATCGGTAACTGAGTTTCCCAGAGTAATATGAGATAGGTTTAGTGAGATAGACAAAACATTATATGTTGGAAGGAATTTTCCAAGAAAAGATGCCTTAAAAAGTACGCTTAAGAGATTTCACATTGAGAGGCATGGTAGATTTGTAGTTTATGAATCAGACTGTAAAAAATATTCCATACGGTGTGAGAAGTATGGGAATGACTGTAGATTTCGATTGAGGGTGATTCTAAACATTTCATTTGAAGGTTGGAGAATCTAGAGGATTGAGGCATCTCATATTAGCGTTCATCCAAGCCTAACACAAGATCATACGTCATTGGATGCATAATTTGTTTCATCTATTGTTGTTGAGATGATTACGACTTTTCAAGATGTTCTGATAGCCCTTGTACAAGAGAGGATACAAGAGACATTTGGTTATAAGATATCCTATAATAAGGCATGGAAGGTGAAATAGAAGGAAATTGTTAAGGTCTATGGTGATTGGGATGACTCATATCGGGTGTTGCCACAATTTCTAGCCATACTGAGGCATCATAACCAAGTTTTATTCCATCTAGATACAAACGAACATGTGTCTCATGATAACCAACTTGATCCATCTTCTGTTCAATTTCATTGGATGTTCTGGGCATTCCTTCCCTGTATCTTTGCCTATCGTTTCTGCAAAGAGTTTATTCAGATTGATGGAACATTTTTTTATGGAAAATACAAGGGCGTATTGTTGATTGCGGCAACCCAATATGGAAACTGTTCACCTCTTCTTCTTCCTTTTTTTATTGTAGATAAAGAAAACTATGAATCATGGAGTTGGTTTTTATGAAATGATTTGGGTTTTCATCAATTTCTTATATGATTAAAGATTGTTTAAAGTTTCGTTTATATTGGTCCTATGGTTTATATTTTATAGTAATTCAAAGTCACGTACTTGAAACATTTGTAAGTTTCATGTAGGTGGTTTTGAAAGCATATAAATTATTTTTCATGAACAATTTTTATGAAATGATTTGTGTTTTCAACAATTGTTTATATTATTAACGAATGTTTGATGTTTCGTTTATATTGGTATTATGGTTTATATTTTATAGTATTTCAAATTAATGTACATAAAAGATTTCTATGTTTCAAGTTGTCAATTTTGAAATCTTATAAATTTTTGTTCATGAACAATTTTTATGAAATGATTTGGGTTTTCAACAATTTCTTATATGATTAACAAATATTTAATGTTTCATTTATACTGGTCTTATGTTTTATATATTATAGTATTTCAAAGTCATCTAGTTGAAACAAAAATTTAAAAACTAATAATTTTTTTGTTAGGTGAAAGGCGGCATCCTCCAATACATTTTATATGAATTATATATATAAATAAATATATAATTCACACAAAACATAAAAAAATATGGATTTTTTTTGTTAGGGAAAAGGAGGCATCACGAGTGACCCCTTTCCACCCCAGTGGAAAGGCGGAACTGCAGGTGCCACCTTTCAACCTAAATTGAAAGGTGGCATCCGCGATGCCGCCTTTTAGGGGTATTTTGAAAAAAAAATCCCCCTAATGGTTTTTGTAATTTTTTTTAAAAAAATTCATAAAAAATTTGTATAATTCTATGCTGTGATAGCTTCTTGATGAGTCATGATATATAATTTATTTTATAAAATACTTGAATGATAATGTTATTATATTTTTTTGATATAATGTGGAATTGTAATATTATATGTAAATTTATTCTAATAAATAGTATATAAATATTAAGGTTTTTTTGGAATTTTTAATGTTTTATGTTGTTAATTATATTTTTATAATGTCAAAATAAGTGTAATAAAAAATGAAACGATCGGTGAATTTTTTAGTAATAATTTACATTATTTTATTTATTTAGGAAGATGATATGTGGTATAGGATATAATAAATCATGTTAATATGGATGAAAATTATGTAAATTATATAAATATTGTACAAAATAGAAATATGATATATGTTTTAATGAATTGAATAATGTTACTTAAAAATTATAATGTATTCATGTCCAAGAATGACGAAGTGGATTAATGAAAAACCATGGTTTTTTATAAATCTTTTACCTACAAGGGTAAATTTTTAATTATTATTAATTTTTTGATTATGAAAATGTAAATGAATATTTTTAAAAAATATTTTTTAAAAGTGAGTGTAGTGATTAATTTTCATTTAGTTAGTTTTTTTAATAAAAATTAATTAAGGGTTTCATAATATTTTTGTGGTTTTATACAGGATGGTTCAATGTTTAATGAATAAATTTTCAATTATATTATGATATGATTCATTTTAAACATAATATATTTTTTATTAATAGATTTACTTTTTATGGAAGATATTTTGAATTATTATATATTAAAAATGTTATTTAAAGTTCGTTATTATTAAGGTTTTCTTAAATGTAAAATTATCATCTATGATTATTCAATTTCATATATTTTTCTAGAGGTGTTTGAGGAGTATTTGATGATGAAGTGTCCAAGATAGAGCATAAATTTTGTAGGCATAGGTGGTTCATGGATGAAATTTAGAATCAAGACATGTATTAGTTTTGACTTGGGGAGATTCATGGCCTAAAGGTTGATCTTGGCTTAGAGTTTTAATGGGATAATATCAGGGATGATTAAATTGTAATATCTTCGAGGTGAATTAGGTTTTAAAAGAAATATTCACCAAATGAATGGATTTTATAATGAGTTAATATGAAATTCAGACGACATTTAATTTGTTTTGACTAAAAAGACATTGTGAATATTCAAAAGGTTAACAAGATTATTACACCATGGGATATTTACATTCTATCTTGACAATAAATTTTTATTCCCTTCAGTTCCCTCTCATTTTTATTAATTTTGGTGAAATCTCATGGTACCATTTGGGGACCCTCAAGCCTTGATTCATTGGGTTTGACCCTATGATTTTGGAGGTTAAATATCCTTGATCTGAGGTAAGTTATCTCATTTATCTTATTATTTCTTCCCATTTGTCTCTTGGGAAATCAAGATGGTAGATGTATTTTTATTAGTATATGTTTGAGATCTAGTTTTTATGTGACATTTTTTTGGTCAAGTTTATTCTAGGTTTTCTTTTTTGAAAATTATATCTTACTTGTAGCTTCTCTCCCAGGTTTTCTGTGTAAATTTTAAAAAAATATCAGTTAAGGTGTGAGATTTGATAAATATATAATATATGTTAAAATTATATAACTAGAAAGCATATGTTTCTATAGGGTGGATGGTATGGTCAAATTTAATGATTATTGTACTATTAATTTAGAATTAACTAGCTGAGGATTCAAGATATCATGTGGTTATGTCCTATATCATCTTTTTATTTGGTATGTAGTGTGTTTTCCTTTACTTATTAATTGTAAGCATGATTTTTACACCATGATTTTTTTTAAAATACAATGATAGTAAAATTGAGATAAAAAATGGAATATTTTGATGTGTGATGTGGTTGATTTTACCTACTATTAGATTTTAAATTTTTTTCAAATAGAATTATGCATAATGAATCAACTAATTTAGGGAGGTAATGAAATTGTTGTTTAATAAGATAATTTCTTTAGATTGAGTGAGATATATTTACCATGATGTTTAGGAAGCCTTGTTTATATGGCCTTAGTCTCCTATTGATTTGTTTAATCATTTCTTATATATAAATATTCTTTAGGTTGTTAGATATTTGATGTGTATTGTGTAGACATGTTATGGTTGATATCTTAGTATAGTATGGAATGTAGAAGATTTCATAGATAGAATGGGATATGTTTCTAGGTCTAATCATTTTTAATAGGGATATAAATATTTCGTATATGGAATGAGGTATGTTTATAATTAATATTGGAGAAGTCGGGTATATAGAGACCATTCCCTAGATAAAAATAAGAATTTTTGGTTTATTTCACATAAAGAAGTGGCCAGATAAATTTGGAATGAGATTCAAAGTAATGAAATATAATGTATTTACTTGAATCATAATAACAACTTTATAATCCTAAATGATTTGCATTTGGAGGTAGTGGATGAAAATGGTTAGGTAATGGGATGGTAGTGTCTTATTAGACGACATAGACATTTCAAAGATGTTTGGGACCTTTTAGGTAGTGGTTTAATGAGAACCCCTTAGTTGGGCCTGTGCGTGTCTTCTTTGATATATATATATATATATATATTTTATTTATATTTTTAATTTCACCACATCTGAGTTGGATAACATGACCAAGACCTAAAACATTTGATTCATAGTGTATTTTTAAACAAATAGGTTTTTAGAGGAATGGGTGGTTGACTTCTCCCTCTTCCCCACTCTCTCATCTAGGAGTGAGGATTGTTATGAACTATTGAGATGTATTGGAGTATCCTATAAGGTATTGTTTCTAGATTAACCTATGGTGTATTGGTATATGAAGTACCAGAATACCCTATGTGGAATATACTCATGGGGTATGGTTCACCAGAAGACCCTCTAAGACATTAAGTTGAACTTGATGAATAGGAAGACACTACAAGGTGTTGATTTTTATATATGGTACATGATGAACCTACGGGGTATTGGTATGATACTGGTACACCAAAATACTATAGGGTTTATTTAGGAGATGATTTTTATCATTATTGATTCATGAATATTTGGTGGGGTCATACATGAGAAGAAGAAGGAATGAGGTTGATGTATTTAATGTTCAAAATACCCTACTAACCTAGATAAAATTGTGGATACATATTTTTCTAAAATAAGGATGAGAAAGGGATCGAGAGCATCATTGGATATTTAAATTAGGTAATGGTATATAAAAACTAGTAGGGTAGGGGTTTTAGGGTGCCTTGCTTATACATCATGATATTAAGGTACAATAATTGGATGTGATATTTGGTGGATGAACATTAGTGAGGCTATGGGATTATTTAAACTAATAGGGGCTTGGTGTTTCTAATATTTATTCATTGGAAATTAGTGTTACTATTATACATTTTCACAATAGGTATTGACTATTATGAACAAAATATATTTGTTATGATCACCCCATATATATATATATATCAGGTTTTAAATAGGGAATTAGAGACCGAGTCATAAATCACAATATTAGGATGGAGTTATTGAGGAGGCGTTGAAAATTGATTAATTTATGGATTTATTTTAGAGTTTACCTTTTTTTGAACTTAAAATTAATGATGGGATATGGGTAAAATTACTTTTATATTTATATAATAAAATTGGTTGGTGTATGTTTAACATATCTGTCGATCATTTCTTTTGTTTTGAGGCTAATGCTTCCAATATTTGTGATTTTGTACTTAAACAGATTGTAGCCACCCAATGACCTATTAGATGCTGGATTTTTGGAACATTAGCATTTTATTAGCTAACAGAGTTGAGATAAATAGTGTTTAATTGATTTACGATAGAGTGGTTTTCGAGGGAAGGTTCAGAGACTGAATGGATACTAGATTAATGAATTGATGAAGACTGCATGTATTTTATAGGTCAATAATTTTATTGAACGTAGTGTGTGATTTAAAAAAGGAGACCAACTATGAGACATTATTTTAAGAACCCTTGTAATACAATGCCTAAACCTAAATCTTTCTTAACATTCTAAGTGAAGTGTTTTTGTTTTTAGGGTAGAGACCTAATATAGATATATGAAGCATGATTAGTTATATTTTATTTTAATCTGATAACTATTGAAAAATAAAATTATCATTATTTAATTAAATATAAATTTATTCCACAATATTAAAATTATTAGTTTACTCTTATATTTTAGAGATGGATCATGGGAAACAAATTCATATAGTTCATTCATGTGAATCTCTTCAAGAAGATCCATTTCATTACCAGTGAGTTCTTCTAGTGGTGGTTGATTTATAATGGTAGAGTAAAATGTGTGATTTCTAATGGAAGAGTATGAAAAATTATGTGGGGGTTTCAATGATCTATAAAGATAGTTCTGGTTAGAAGAGTTTTATTCATTCTAGAGATTAGTATAGGGTTCTATTGATAGTGAGTCATATGGGAGGGGCTTCTCATCTATAGTGGATTTTTTACATGGGAGAGTTGAGAGAGGAAGAGTTTTTATTTGAATCATTCATAAAATGTTTTAATTTAGAGTATCTATCATTGATGATGCATTTTGTAAAAAGGATAGAGTTACTCTACCATAATTATGGGAGCCTACGTGTGTGATAATTGAGCATTAGGTTTAAATATATTCTTCATAATTACCCTAATTTAATCATATAATAGTAGTGTGTAATGAATTGGGATGTACGTTCATTTAAATTAGTGATACAAACAAACTTTTTTGATATTAGCAATGTATTTACACGTCTAAAATAAGTTTTTGGTTATAGGGATGATTAATTCATTGGGAGTATCACCACCAGATAGAGGAAAAAATAAACTTTCAAAGAGAATAGAATTAGGTGGATGATCTCAGTAATCAAAATGACAAAGGTTTATATCCATAAATACTTGATCACAATGTTATGTTATACATTTTTAAGAACAAAAAATCTCTATGGGATTTCCATGGTACTGTATTCTGTGTTATTCTTGTTGGAATCATGGTCCTGATCTGCCCTAGTGCTAGATCTTTCTCATATATAAGTGTGGAAAGGGTTTTTAGACCCTATATAATCCATAGTATTAACTACCATTTTATTATTAATATTAATCTTATTCAATAATAAAATATTGAGCTGGTGGAGGTTAGCCTTAAGATTTCACAAATCTACAGTGTCATAGGACTATGTATGGTCTTGGTGGGGTAATCAGTATTGAGAAAGTAAATCTATACAAGGGATGCTTCAAGCTAGAAATGTTCTATAGCCCGAGGGACCATAGATTTTTTGAAGTACTCTAGGGTTATCTTATAAAACATTTTATGAACAATTTCATTCTTGATCATCACACTCCTTTGATACACCCACCCTCATCCATGCAATATGACTAAAGGTTAATAGCCTTATGGTTCCCCTGGTGTAATCCATTCTAGTAAGAGGTTAGGATATCCTGATTAATGAGAGACAAGGATTAACAATGATAATGATGTAGCATAACTTGGTTTTATATTTAATTCAACTAAAGATATTGTAATATAACATAATTCTTATAGTTTAATGGAAATATTTTATACACACATTTATCAACTATTTGTGATGGATGGTTGAGTTTTATAATGAGGAGGGAAAACATGAGGATTCAATTGGTGGGTGGGACCACTAAATTGATTAATGGTGTTTAGTCTATTTCAATCCTAGTTCGAAAATTTTGCATTAGGTCCAATAGAGGCACACAATTAGAAGTTACCTAGAGTTATGGAGGAGTTCCTAGATTTTTCCCCAATAAGGTTATAAATTTACCCCCATAACACAAAATTGATATCAATATCAAGTTACATCACAACGCCACTATGACTTTTATTTCTCATTATCATATGAAACATTAAATATTCTTGGAGTATAGGATCTTGGTTAATGATCTAATTTAGAGAGGTTTCATTCGACTAAGCATGTCTACATGTGGTGATCCATTTTTATTTTTCAAGAATATTGAAGATAGTCTGAGGTTATGCGTATAGTAATTGTGGGAAATCTTGGGGAATGTAAAGAAAATTTATACCATCATGAAAATATAATATATGTTTGACTAGGTTTGGGGAGCTAGAAGCTTTTCTATTATTAATTTGATGTTTGGTATCCCATGATACAGGTAATTGAGGTAATATCCCAAATACATCCTTACAACCTTAATATGGGATCCTTGAGTTCCTATTTATATTTTTCAAAGCCAAGAACACATGAACCGTGTCCATGGGGTTTATGAATTTTTTTAAGTTCTTGGACTAGTTCACAATCATCTTTATCAAATAAATATTGACTTACTTAGAGTTATATGAGGTGCGTCTTTAGCACCATAGATATGTTTTTTAGAATCTATAAGATAATTATATTTACTGGAAGACTACCATATACTATCTCTGGAAGTGATATGTACACTTCCATTTGACTATTTATAAATATTTGGAGTTCTTGTGGATCCTTCCAAGATTAAAGTGATTGTTTGTTGTCCAAAACCTAAGAATATATTTGATATATAAAATTTCATTGGTTTTTTGGGATAGTATTGGTTTTTTTTGTCTAATCCATATTGATTCACTACCCCAATGATAGGTCTGACAAGGAATGACCAGAATTTTTTTAAACCAATAGGTGTCAGGGTCCATTTAAATACCAAGAAGAAAAGTTTATTAGGTTCCTATTTCCTCATATTTCTAAGGAGTTTGTGATGATTGAAGTGATTTTAATTGTATCCTGTTTGGTATTGGGATGTGTATTGATTAAACACAAGGAGGTGATATCTTGTGGATCTACAAAATTACACCCCCATCAATATAACTATTCTACATATAGTGTGTAGTTACCTATAGGGGTGTTTTACCTAAATCTGTGGTGGAATTATATAATCTATGTGTTCATTATGTTCTTAATGTTCCAAAATATTTTGAAATATTCATTTCCATATAATTATTATAATATGTGATAGTGAATATGGAT
The DNA here is from genome assembly GCA_963277665.1 of Viscum album. Classification (NCBI taxonomy): domain Eukaryota; kingdom Viridiplantae; phylum Streptophyta; class Magnoliopsida; order Santalales; family Viscaceae; genus Viscum; species Viscum album. Next base: position 763,805,585 of record OY728126.1, on the reverse strand, counting down.
AGATTTTCATCAAGATTATGATTTTGAGATATCTTACACTTTAAAAAATGTAAATTTTTTATTGAATCTATGAGCATAAATTCATGAGGCGATGTTTCTTGAGAGTTTTTATATATATTTAGAGTGATAGAAGAGTTTGAATTAATGAATCTTGATGTATATTAGGATGGTTTTAGAGGTTTCTTGAATTAGATGATATTCAAATCATTCTTATTATAGTAGGTAGAGAAGTCATAGAGGGATACTCTAAAGTAGAGGTGATTATGGAACATATTCCTCATAGTGATTCCCTAGAGTAATGGCCCAAATTAGAATATTTTGTCAATAATTATATATATTCCATTATCTATGTGAGGGTCGGATCTTAAAGAGTCACAAAATTCACCATGAAAGTGGAATATTGGTGTATCTGAGATTTATTGTGGCATGTGGGGTCTATTTTGGTGGCATGAGATAAAGAGAACCATAGTAGAGTTTGTGGTGTGGTATTTGGACTATCCGAATGTGGAGGTTGTACATCGGATTTTAAGAGGATTACTATAGACATTAGATACCCCAATATGGAAATAGGCATAAATATCAATGTACTTCATTAATAGGTTACCTTGGGTTATGGGACGTTTTAATATAATTTTCATGGATGTGGAATGTGTATAAAAGTTGGTACATTTTTTATTGATTATAGAGTCATGTTTAGTGGATTATTCAGTAAAATAATATATTGATGGGGTTGGGAAGCATTAGGTAGTTCCCAATACCATTTTATCAAACAAAAAATTCTTTTTTTACATTGGGATAAGGGAAATGATTTCAACATGACATTTACTCTTAGTTATGAATTTGCACTACTTTCCACCCCCAATAGTTGTGCATACTAAGAAGATCATCTAGAAGATTGAGGATATGCTATGGGATTGAATCTTTGATTTTAGAGTAAAATGGGTGAAGATCATAAATTTCATAATTTTTTCTTATTGCAATAGATATAACTCTTCCATAAATATGGATCCAATTGAGAAATTATATGTGAGACCATGTTGATCTCTATATTGATGGAATGTGGTTAGTTATATAGTTGTTATTAGATCATAGGTGGTGTATAGTATATCTAGAAATATCCACCTAGTTAGAGAGAAGATGTAATCAAAAAATTACAATAAAAATACATTTGAATAGTAGAAGTAGAGACCTCTATTGTTCAAGGATAGAGGTAATTTATTCTTGAAGGATTCCACTCATTTTGGGTATCAGTAGTTTGGTAGCGGATAAAACCATTCCCCTCATATATTTTTACCCTTTGAGGTGCTGTATTGCATCAGTGAAGTGGAATATTGGTATCTTCTTCTTCCATAGTTGGAAAGTGTTCATGACGTCTTCCACATTTCAAATCTTTTTCAGTATCATCCTGATGAATACCTTGTCTTTTAGTATATAGAGTTGGAAATTTAGGATGTTACAATGTTTGTGGAGCGGTCAATGATGTTCTAAGACATTCAATAGAAGGTGATAAATAAGTGATCCATCACATTGGTTCGCATTTTGTGGAGTGCTCTAGATGGTGTATGGGAATATGGTTCACTAATGCGACCATAATATACAAAGTAATTTTGATACTTTTTGTTGTATAAGTTTATGAAATTTAAGGTTAATGATAATTTTCAATAACACTTATTTCCTCTTAGTATTGTTTTTATATTGAATTATTAAATTTTAGGGGTATCTCCTAGTAGACTGTATGTGGTTGGAATTTGTTTTTATTGGTATGGGTTTGGTTTCGATTCATTATGATGAGAATTATTTCAGAGGTATATGATATAAAGGGATATATCCTAAAATTTGGTTATATTGTGTGATTATATTTCTATAGGTGTTTTAAAATAATTTCTTCTAAAAGAAGTCAAATTGTGGATTAAATTATGGGTTTATAGGAAGTTAATGGTGTGAAAATCAGATTCACTCTTTGAATGAGATCTGACATAGGGAGATTAATAGCATGAAGTTGTCTATGGTTTCTCAATTTTGAGGGGAGAATTTATAAGTTTACCCAAAAGTGTTTTGGCTACTCTAATTAATGGATTTATAATAGGATTAAATATGTAAATGGGTTTTAACCCAAAGAAATATAAAATTAAGAATTTTTTAAATGGATTTTAACTCGAAGGGAATTATGACAAAAAATGAATTCACTCCTTGATCTATCAGCCATCAGGGATATCCATGGTTTGAATCTATGTATCATTCCATAAATTAGTCGTATTTAGTCATCTATATAAATTTTGAATCCCTCTTCTTCTCCCTCATTTAGCTATGTTTTTTGTAAAACACAATATTATTTTGGTACCCCTTATATCCCTACTATTATTTGATGCTTGGATTCTACGGGTTTAATACCCGACATATGAGGTGATTTCTCCTCTTTATCCCATGTCTTCTTCACTTTGTTATCTCAATGATTCTCCTTGTTTTTTGTGATTAGATCAAACTATCTTTCTGTTGTAGTTTTGATGATAGGTTGTTTATATATAGGTTGATCAAGGTTTTCTTTGTGCAGATTTAACGTTGATGGTTTCTTCTCTCATGATTTCTCTACAAAACAATTTTGAAAGTATATGTTATAGAAGGGAATAAGAGAACTAATTTTTGTATTTTTTTGAATTATCATATATGTGTTTCAATTTTTTAGATGGTATATATTAAAAAATAATGAATATAATAATAATAATTAACATTGAATTTTGTGGTGGTTTATGAAAACATGTTTATATAACCTATATCGCCTATTTTAAAAGAAGTGTGATATCATTTTCTTGGTTTTTGATAGCATGATTTATCTACCAGAAAATTAATTTAACGACATAAATCTAGTAATACCATGATAAACAATGGAAGATTCATATAATTTATAATTAGATTATTGTTTCTATTATATATTGTTAGTTATTGATTATAAGTTGTTTGTGAAAGGAAATTATGCACAATAAGTCAGCTAAATCATGAAATTGATGAAATGGTTGATTGAAAACAAAAAAAATTGGAGCTAAGTGAGAGAAATTTATTATGAAGACTTTTATGTAATGGTTATATGGCCTTTGTTAACTAGTGAGTTTGTTTTCATAATATCATTTCATCTTTATATGTATTCGTTATGATATTAGTGTCCTGACATGAATCATACAGACCTAGGATTGGTTTATATGTTTTTTTACTTGGGGTTGAGAAAAATTACAATGTTAGAATTGGATACATTTTTAGTTTTTATTAATTAATGAGTTGTTTTGGAAGATGCAATGGATTGTATGGGGTGTGTTTATAAGTTATCGTGGTGCAATATGGGTTGTGGAATCCTTTCCATGTATATGAAAATGATTTTTTGGGTTATTGAGGATGTGGTAGTGGTCTGATAGCTGTGTAATGTGATTGAGAATAATGAAATGTCAACTCATAACATGAAAAGGAATTAATTCCTTATATATACAAACAATTCATTCTTATGGGTAGTTAATGAATGTGGTTTCAACATGTTATGGTAGCCGCATAGTGAATTTTGATGATATTACGAGGTAGTTCATTCATTATTAAATGTTGTATGATTATAAGAACTAATTTTTATTATTTTTTGGGTAATGTGATACAAGTATATACTTGTGATTTCTTTTCAGACACCACTTGAGTTAGATAAAATGACTAATAGATGAAATATTAGGTACTATGTGTGTTCGCAAACTTCTAGGTCAGTGATGGAATATATGGTTGAATTCTCTATCTTCACCACTCTACCTTCAATGATTCAATATTTGTATGACCTATTGAGGAATACCGGTATACAAAATAGGTTATTAGTTCTGGAAGACCTAATGGATTATTAGTACAAGATGTAATGGAAGACCATTTGGGGTTATAACCATGATATATAGTGCGTTGAAATAACCTATGGGTTGTAGAATGGTACTTGATATACTGGAAGATCCTATCAGGTTTTTATTTTTATGAATGGTAAAAGAAGACCCTATGAGGTATTGATATGACATTGGTGCACTAGAAGAACCTAAGGGGCATTGATGGGATTGGATATTGAACCTTCTATAGGATGATATATAATGGAGGACCTGAATATAAGGAGGAGGTCATGAGGATTATTCCCTTTAGGTTTTTTATACCTTAATACCCTGGAAAGATTTGGAGACACATATTGTTATAAAAAAAACTTTACTAGGGATTGTAAGAATCATGATGTTATATATTGGGGCATGAGAGCACCAAACTAGTATGGGATTATTTTGCAGCTGTCTTGATTATAATTGTTGATCTTATTTAATTATATTTGGATGATATATTTACTAAGTGATCCATGGGGAGGTTGGGGGGTTAGTTGGACTCAGGGATACATTTTTTTGTTGTTTACTCACCAAAACATTACTTTTATTATTATATATTTTCACAAGTGTCCTTTATTATGTTCCTACTGAGTATACCTATTAGGATCAACCATTATATATACATCTTATTTATCTGTGAGGGCTTTTGTTATTGATACAAACATCACTATTTTGGGTTGGATCAAGGGAGAAGTCCCTACAACTACATAATGTTATAGTTTTATTTTGGAGTTCTTCTTTTAGTATAACGTTCACATGCATGATGTGATATGGGTGTATTTACCTTTATATTTACAAAATTTCTTTGGTTGGTGATTTTTTATCTTATATCTCAGACATTTATTTTATTTGGGGGGTAATTACACTAATATAGAAGATTTTATACCCCTAGTAAGATTCTCCATACCCTGTCTAATTGGAGGTGGGATTCAATGGACATTGTTTCATTTTCAAAACTATTGACCTAGGAGGGGAACTAGTAGTGGAATGGGTCTATGAAATTATTTATTATATTGTTTATGTGTAATTATGAGCAGAAAATAAGTATATTAGTGTTAGTTTTCTTATTCATGTGACAGACATGAATTATTTATTGATAGTATATATAATTTTAAATTAATGACTATTTTTAAAAATGTTATCAAAGGGATTAATGTTAATGAAATGTATATAATTAAAAATTGTTTGTATGAAGATGTTGTAATTTGTAAATGTTTGGTTTCATCAAGAATTTTTTATATTTTAAATTTAAATTAAATAATCCATTTTATTAATAAGTATATCTTTTAAGGTGACCCAAACCTAACATACATACATATTTCTTCATTTTAGATGAAATAATAACATATAAAACAACAATACAGAAATGATAAACCTAAAAGTTTAGTGTATTTGGATTCATGGTACATAATTAAATTATTTCAGAATGTATCTTAAATATATCCCACAAATATATTATTACATAGTTCATTTCTTACACATTTATAATATAAAATAATTATTTATAACCTAGGGAAATATAAATATATGAAATGGTGAGATTATATTCTCACTAAATGTAAACATGATAGATTTTCATCAATTATTATAAGTGAGTATAAGATAATCCCAATTATTTGAGACCATTATCAAAACATATAAAACCCAATTATTCATTGATCATAAGTTACGATTCATGCCTTTAAACATTATCATTACAAAATTAATGAGTAATAAGATTATAAAATCATTAATAATCAAGATCCCAGAGAGAATACCATAATCATAAGTGAAAAGTTTTTTGTATATACATAACCAAATCAAATGATTTCCTTAGTCATAAAACACTTCCAAGACTATAATAGTGGTGTGGGTCCCATAGTGTATTGAGTTCACTCCCCATTCCCTTTTCATTCATAGAGTACAAAGTCCCATATTGCGTTCACTCCCATTTCTATTCATTTTACCTCATGATATATAAATATTTACCAATTTAAATGGAGGGATATATAATTTTGAGCCCGCAAATCACATAATTAAAGCCATAAATATGCATTCCATAATATCATAAAAACATTCATCATTTCATTATATATTAATTTACCAATGGGAGTGAAATGGGTTTCATAAAAGAAATAACTAAAACATAATAATAATTATCCATATATATAAATTATTTGGAATATATCATATCATCATATCCCCAATGAATAATAATAATTCTTATATAAAATTGACAAAAAAATAAATCACTTTCATAAAATAATTTGAAATATTCTTTCAAAAAAATGAGAAAACATCTATTTCTTTTGGTACATTTTAGTAAATAATTATTCCATGGATATTGAGAATATTATTTTAAATTTAAAACCATATAAACCTAAAAATGAGGCATAAAAAATAAATAACATGTTATTAGAATTACCCATACATTTGGTAAATGTTAAAAAAAATCATTTCATAGTACTGTAAAAATTTCAAATATAACCAATACACAAAAATAATAAATATTAATTTTTGAAACACTTATAAGAAAGTGAAATATGAGTTAAAATTAATTTATGCAATAATTATATAATATAAAATTATATTCCAGAATAATTTTAATGAATATAGACCTGAGAGAAAATTATTACCGACCAAAAAAAAGAAATAAGGTTAGATTTTCTTAAAAACATTCTCTTAAAATTTTAATTACCACTGTGGGAAATGGAAAGAATAAATGGAAATACAAGATATATTTAGAGATTAATAAAATATATGGGTATAATGAAGATATAAAGACTTTAAAATTTCCCAAATATAGATTCAAACGTGAACAATCATATTTAATATTTTGATTACAACATAAACCTTTACCTCAAGTCCTGACATGATTCATACAAGATCTATACTACTATAATATAATTTTATTTTTTTATACATTTATATATAAAACCTATTCATACTTATCTTCCCAGATAATATTCTTTCATAATTTTTAATTTCCCATTTATTAATAAATCCCCACTAAAATTGGTATTCTAGCTGTTTATTATTTCATTGTTCTTAAAAGTTTATGGTTTGAAATTTAAGAACTTTATCCTTGGAAATGGTTTCATCATATATTGAATCATAAAAATTCCATAACTATTATATTTATTTATTAAATATAGGTTAAAAATTAATTTTTCACAGTGATGAAAAATGAATTGTATCACCTCGTGGAGGTGGTTGTCCATACATATGCTTGAATTCTACATTTATTTTTATTAGATATATAGTGGATAAAAATGATTATACCATTGAAATTAATATATTTAATTATTGAAAATATAATAATGATATTATGTTAATATGGATATATAATATTAGTAGGAGGATTAAGAAGAAATAATCTGGAAAAAGGCTGGTAAGAACAAACAATTATTCCTTGTATAATATGCTTTAAAAGGGTACTTAATGATTTTTTATGTGTATTTTTGGAAAACCAGAACCTCAAGTTCATGGATATAGATTTTGGTAGGGTATTCTGACGTATTGGTTGAGAAAAGGTTCTCAAGTGGTGTGTATAAGTGATAATATTGGGAGACCTTATATAAGTGAGGGGAGTGACACCTTTGTAAATATTGAACGTTTTAAAGTAATATAAAGTCATTTTAAATGGAATAAAATTAATAAAATGGAAAAATATTTGATCATAGGAAAAGTTAATGTGAAAATACATTCATAAAATTCAATTTAAATATTTTTATAAATATTAGATGTCTTATCTTCTAGTTTAACGCTTTTTTTAACCCTTTAAACCTTTCCCTTATTTATTAACATTTACCAGGATAACTATTCATTAAAACCAAAAATAAAATTGGATACATAACCAAATTAATATATTTTGATTCCAATAGTGGAATTTGTTTTAAAAAATTCAATTTATTGAGGTTGTAGAAATTAATGTTAAAATTACAACGCAAAAGTAAATGAAACCTATTTTTCAAAAAATGATTTTTTATAGATAAAACATTTATTCCAATTCCATGAATAGTAAAAAAAGATTTTAAAATATATATATTATTGAAAATAATATCTACATATTTAATTAAAATTATTTTTCAATACTAAAAAATAAATTTATTATGATAAAATTATATTGTCCATATAAAAAGTATTTTCTGAAAAATATATCTTTTTAACTTAAAAATATTATATATTTATTTATAATAATTGATAAGAAATGTATATATTATCACTAATTATTATAAATTTCTGAAAAATTTATATTATTTTAATACTCAAAACTAATGAAATTATCTTGCAAATAATATAGATATAAATAAAACACTAGTTTTAAACAAATATAATTTTATTTAACCTAGAATTATATACTAGTATTCCATATCAATAGTTAACCATTTATTATATACCACTAAATATTTTTTTTATTTATTAATTCAATTTATCATTAATGTTTATTGATATCAATCTTAATATGTAGTGAAAATAAAAAATATTTAATTAAACAAAATAATTACAAATATTTTTTTCTCGTATAGAATATATATCCCAAATTATATTCATAAATTTCTAAAAAAATCAATTATTATATCTATTTCATTTAAGTATTCAATAATTTTATCCATTTTATATTTTTATTAATTCATTATTAACATAAATTTGGTTTTTCATTCATCACTATCTATAGAACACATTGAATTTATTAATGATGAATAAATTCTAAAATATCAATTTGTTATACTCTATAACCCTTATAAGAATTACACACACAAAATTTCATTACAATAATTAAAAAATGAGGATATCTTGACCTCATTACCAATTAGGGTTCCCATATTTATTTTTTGAATTTATGCTAGATCCATTGAAGCTTAGTCGGGTGATTGCTCTTGTTTTTTGTCATGTTATATCCATGATCCATGATTTATACTAATTTTTCCTTAAATAAAATATCATTATACAATTATAAAAACTATTAGATAAGTACATATGAAGGATCAATAATTTAATTCCTCAAAATTGATACATGGAACACATCATTAACTATGGAGAGGTTTGGTGGAATTGACAATCGATAAGCTACAAACCCCTAACCGATCAAGAATTATGAAGGTATAGATATATATAGCTCAAATTCTCATTCATTCCAAATCTATTAACCTTATTAGAAGGATATATTTGTAATAATAACCTATCAATAGCATAAAACTCAAGATATCACCAATGATTATATTTGTAACACTTTTTATGAACCTTATCTTACATGATGTGATTATAAATATATATAATGTTCTCAACTATTTCTCTATATAGATCAGGTCCCAGTAGATTTATTTCTTCGACTTCATCCAAACATGTTAGAGTTTTATTCTTATTTCTATAAAATTATTTTTAAAGTTATATCTTAATTCAAAATTGAATGATATTTTTGTAATATAATTTAATTAGAGGAAGTTATTTATACCATATATGTTTCAAATACATAGAGAACTATCTCATAATATATTATAGGGATTAAATAGTTCTATCATATTGTCTATCTGTCTATGGATGACATACAATGATAATTTTCAACGATATATTCAATGCTGGATGATGTATTGTACATAACATTGAGGTAAATATTAGGTATCAACCACATACTATTGACAGTGTTACTCCATTTAACCTTACCATTTCCGCTATGTATACCCTCAAAAGTTAGTAAAGAAAGAAATATTATTTAAAATCAATAAACTGTGATGAATTAATAAAGAAACATATTAAAAACCAAATAGTGTAATGAACTTTATAATTCTTCTGGATTCCTAGAATGAAATAAATGGCGATGTATTCCCATTTCCATATATGTATTTATAATTCTTGTATAATTCCATTATACTTATTATGTTTATCTTTAACATTATGATATACTTGGAATCAAGATACATACTCCACAGTATCTATTTCCATGTAGTACCACCATAAATGATCATTGATATATCTATAAATCATTGTAATCCTTTAATGGATAGAGAGTGATGATGTATGTTCTTAATCTGATGACACTTTCTTCAATTTTTTTATTATTGAGACATGTAATCGGTTCCCAAATTTGATCATTCCATAATTTTAAAATCTGAACAAAGAATCATTATTTACCTTCTTTTATATATCTAAATCATACTTTTATGCCTCTTTTTTTCATAGAAATTTGTGGTTGAATATTAATCTGATTAAGATATGATTAATCAAATTTCATTCTGATTAAATGATCCATCGTATTCAAATCTATATGTATTGGATCTTTTTCAATCCCCATCACGGAAAATCTAGCATAGTCTATCTCACTCAATGAATTATCCACCATATTATCCATTCCAGGGTGGTTATATAATAAGGAGTAATAATATTTAATCAACTCAAACCATATTTATTAAGATATACTCAACTCTTTATGTGTGAATATACTATTTAAGATTTTATGATCAATATATATAATACTAAGAGTGTATATTATTAAGGTAAATTGTTAAAGGAAACATTTGTTTAAATATTGCTTTACATGGGAACTATATTTGGTAGAATATTTATTTTGTGATAGAAACTCCAATCAGGGATGTAATGATGTGAAATACCACTAGACTGAAAAACATGAACAATTTAATTGGGAACAGAGTTAATAAAAAATTTGAATGGTTATTGAGTTCATAAAATAGTGTAATATTAATGTTTCACTTATGAGTATTATATTTTCATAGAATAATTATTCGATAAATTAGAAAGGTGAACCCCAAAGAATATTTTAGTTTTTGAAGAGATATATTGAAGTAGTTATAAAAACATTGAGGAAGAGAAGAATTATGGTTGGATATTTTTAATATCGATATATTTTAGGAATACTTATTAATTTTGTTATTGGTATCCAAGTATTTATTTAATTTTACTTTAAATAAAATTTATGTTTTTTATATAAAGATGAGGTGGAATTACGAGATTCTTATATGGTGGTTCTTAAATAGTGTTTTTGTCTACTAGGAACCTACTAAGGCTCATTAGAAATATGAGGATCCAAAGAGAGGATATTTATATAAGTATATACCCCCTAGAGTACAATAATGATCCACTAAGAACCTGATGGCCACCCAAAATAAAGTGGAGACCCACCAGGAATATAGTTCATAACCAACTTTTTATAATTAACTTGTGGTTTTATAGAAATTTAATGGTTTATAATTATCTCATATTTTCTTTTTTTATTATATGGATAAATTGATTTCATAGGAGATTATATTTATTTTCTATCCCTTCTTATTTTTCTCTAAACATCAAATATCTCATTAAAATTTTGATTAGTTGGTTTCATTATATTCAATGGGATTATATTAATGGAATATATATATTTTTTCATGTGTTTGATTTTTTTTGATATTGTTTAATATAACTTTATCATTTATAAATTTTTTTTAAAAAGAATATTTTTGGGGAATATTAGGGAATTTGAGTTTTTTTCCTGTATTTATATTTGATATGTAGTTAGGTAGGTGACATTGAATAATTTTGGGAATATTATATTATTGCGATATTTGAATTAAATTTTATAATACTAAATATAATTAATTATAGAATTGTTTGAAATAAAAATTTATATTTTTATTCTTTTACATAATCTATGAATTCACATGTGGAATAAATTCTCATTATTGAGTTATATGTGAACTTTATTGTAATTAAATATTGTAAATTACTATTTTTGAAATTCAATATTATTACATGATTACTTGATATTTTTTTATTTTTTATGTATAATTAATGCATAAATGAGATTGAGACAATATACACAATTTTTTTAGTAATGAAACATTTTTTAATGATATAATAGATATATTTTTTGGATAAAATATTATTTCATGTGGGTAAATCAATGTGTTTGGATGTGATATGATAATATTTGAGAGAAGACATTTTTTTATTTATAATCAGATATGATGTGGGTAAATATATATATATATATATATATATATGTCTATAATGATTTGGTTTAAGGAAATTGACTTTGGGTGCATGCCTTTATCGTAAATAATATCTAATGTGGTTTTCGAACATGTGTTAAGGCCATATTTATTATTGAGATGTATTATGGGATATAAAATTTTGGTTAGGAATTGATTCTGAATATATGGTTTGATAGAGGAATTTTTAGTCACTAACATGGATCACAATAGGTTAAATCAAATATTTTTAGGTGTTGGTAATATGAAAATACCATAAAGAGATGGATAATCTCTAAGATTAGGGAAGGGTGAATTAGTGAATTTAGAAAAAACTCCTAAAAACACATAATACACAAACCTTGGTTAGTTTATAGAATCATTAATGAATAAAATTATAAATAATGACATGAATATTGGTAAAGATAGTATAACACGTTAACAGAAGTTCTTTTTTTCAAGGATCAAAGGAAAATTAACATTGGTTAGTCCATAGTGAACAATGACTATTTTCTCATGTCACACATACTTATATTATGATACTAGAGAACAATTTCTGTATGTGAAAGATATTTACGGGATCCATTAATGTATAAAATTTTTAAATAAGATGTATTTAATGAAACAAATGTTGAATAAAAGAATATATAATATTCAATAGACCTATTCACATTCCATATATCCATTGATGACATGTTCAACAAAATACTCTCTAATATATTATCATTTTATATCTTGAATTCTCCCTATAATTTTTTTGTGACAATGTATCTATTTTATCAGAGTGGAAGTAGTTTTTTAAGATAATTTTTAAAATCCAAGGGGTTATGGGATTAACTATGGAACAATTTTATCTATTTAACCATATATTTAGAAAATAATTTTTTTTTAGCTCACTAAAAATTTAGATTCTATTTTCTTATTTCATTTATGTATTTTTAATAAAACCATTATTTTATTTTTTATGGAAATTGGCATTATTATATACTCTAATATCATGATTTATAATCCACATGAAATTCCCCACAAATCCAAAATAAATTTAGTAAACCCATGACATATTTTCTTCATATAGGGAAAATTCACATAAAAAAATTTCCAATTCATTAAATTTAACATTAATCCCGTAACAACATATTTTTTCATCAATCAATGACATAGTCAATGAAACCATATGGACATTTATTGACATACTAGATAATGACTATAATAATATTCATTATCAGGATTTATTATACCATGTTGTTCATGTATAACAATTATTCTATTATATCAACAAGATTACTAAAACCAAAATATAGTTTTCTACCAGGTACATAGATAAGTAATAATTTTTTTTCTTTCATAACCATGTAAAACCCCATGTTTATAATACTCATATTATTCCAAAGTTTATATTATTAAACTAAAAAACATGTAATGTTGTTACCAAATCCCTAAACACATGATAATTAATTATTTACAAAAAACATTCCATCCAATAAAAGGAAAGGATCCAGAGACCTTCTATCTTCCTAAAATTATAAAAATAAATTAAAAATCATAAATATAAATTTAACAACATTATTTAAGATTCCAAATTGTGATCCTAATTTCAATTGTATTTTAATACTTCACATGATATCCTAGGGATATACATTTGGAAAAGGGTGAGCTAGTAATCACAATAAGTGAATAAGTTTAGAAATATAGCATAACATGAGGGTAAAGTGGCATAACATGATATCATAAAGTGAATAATAATAATCATGAAGACATGGTATAAGAGAATGAATACATAATATTATTGAATCATAAGAATATGTAATCATTATAAAACATGAAGTCATAAGAATATCTCAAGTATAAATTCGTAGAAAATATAACACATGTTGACGACAATCAGAATTATGTTATGTCAAGCTAACCACGATCATGACATAGTCTTCTAAAGATAACCACCTGTTCACTATACGTAATGTTATTATGCTAACTAACCATTCACCATGCATGGTACCTCATGGTAAATTAACATTAAACATTGAATTAGAGGGATATTACATACCCACCAATCACATAAAAACATGCACATTTATATGTATTCCTTGGGATAATATAAATCACACATAAATCATAATAATGACCAGCCGATGATAATAAAGTGGGTTTTATAATTCAGATTTAAATAATAACAGAATCTAAATTAAAAGGATTCTCAATAGAATAAGTAAGTAAATCAGTTACAGTATTAATAATGGAAAATGTAACATTTTTCTTGAACATAGAGTTATAATTTGTAAAATATCATAGAAGGATCTAAGAGAAGAAATAATACAAATGTAATTCTTGGGGAAGCATTATGACATAAGTAATGTATCATTTTAAATAAATAGTGGTAATATTTTTTTTAAATATTGATTAAAATAAAATTTCTTGATTCCAAATAAAATATTTATTATTTTTATATACTACCAATGGTTCAATAACATGTTCTTAGGTTTATTATTTTCATAAGATAAACAATAAGAATGATCGCTTAAATCAGGTTTTCATAAAAGTGTAAATTCCAAATGGATATAAAACATGTGCAACCCTAGTAATGAATAATATATTTAAATATTTATATATGTAATATAAGTAAATATATAAAACCTAATAATTTCATGTGCATAATATTGTTTGAAATTGAGAAAAGGAAAAAATAATGCATAACCATAATACCAGAGAGGTATGGAAGATCACTTTTTATTTTTCAAAAATCATTTTTTGAAATCCTGTATCATAAAATAAGATAATAAATTTTATTTTTAAAAAATGATAGGGTTAATGTGATGGAATTTAATGTGTTTTCTAATGAAAATGGATAACATTTGTGGGGAAGGAAATTATTGACAAAGAGGCGTAACCATTGTTACAATGGATGATAAATATTCTTAACATAGTTTCATTTCCAAAAATTATATTATATATACATTAGATAATAGTTTAATAAAATTTTATCTACCAATATAGATTTTTTATATACTATATGAAATAAAATTTCTATATTAAAGGAGAAACATTATAACATAAGAAATCATATTGAGTTCTGAAAGACCATTATATTCTAGAGAAGGAATTAATCAAATAATATATTATGGAAGATATTGTATGTAAGAAAATATTTCAAGTTAAATAATAATTTGTGATATTATAGGTTTTTTGGGAAGTATATAAACCATAAAAATTAATATTTGTTAATAATATCAATGCATGATTCAATAAAGGATGATTGAGATGAAACCCTTACATATCCAAAAGAATCTATTTAAAACCCCATTATAATGGTTAGAAAGATAAAAAGAGATAAAAGTTAAATTTAAAATAACATGAATAATATAAATGATGATATTAAATTTCCATTTGTTTGTATATATAAAATCAAAAAAATAGATACAAAAAATAAAACACATCTCAAAGATAATTTTGAGATGAACCTCTAACCATATTTCAAAAAGTTCTATACACATTCACTTAACATGATGATTTGATAAATTAGATTTTTTATTTATAAAAAATAATTTAATTCATCTATATTTATTTTTCTATTGTCTATATTTTACCTTTTGGAATTTATTCTTAATATAGTTTTATCTTAAATCAATTACTTTGGGTTGTTTGGTTAATTTCATTATATGAATGTTGGTTTGTAAACCATGGCCATATGTATAATAAAATAAATAAATGATCTCTACAATTGTGTAGTTCTATTTTCATTATTATTCCATTAGTGAAATATATATATAGTTTCATTAGATATTTGAAAATGATCCTAATTGAAAATGGTATAATCATAAGTTTGTTTAAGTTAGTTAATGTTATTGTAGCTGTATATTATACAGATATTTTCATATAATATAATTAAATTGTAAAATAGTTTCAAATTTTTTTTAATACTAAATATATTATTAATTTTTTCATGATATGTTTCCATGGAAAACAAAACTCTTCATTCCTAGTGGTAGTAATCTACACACACACACATAATGGTGTTTTTTTTCAGAAGGATTATGAAAGGAATTATAAAATGGATATTCAATATGTATAACAGCATATATTCATAGTAAAATTTATTTTTTACAATACCTCTATAGATAGATAGAATTTTAGGGGTGTAGAATAATAAAATAGGTATAGAATTTGGGTTGAGATTATTACCTCTCCCTTTGAATTTATCCATTAGGTAAAAACCTAAGGACCCATAGATTGGTATTTTGATGACAACAAAACATAAATGGATTTGGGAGGGAGTATAGACGTTACTAGGATATATTTTTATTTAATTAAAAGATTTTAAATGAATGGAAAAATGGGGGGTGTTGGCTTTCTTTTATAGTTTAAAAAATTTATTTTTTGTAAATACTAATTATTTCTCAAAAATATCACATCATTATATATAGAAAAAGGATCCATAATTTACCAATAATGGTTTTTGTAAATATATGAGGTCAATAATACATCCCTCATTAGATATAAAATTGTTTTGTTATATTTTTCATCCATTTTCACTATGTTAAATAAATTTTACCCTAATTTACCATTTCTATGGTAACTCCACTCTCACCAATGGTAAATTATTTTAATTGGAAAATATTAAATTTAAATTATTAATGATTTAATCGTGATAAAATAATATATTAGAAAAAATTTATAAAATAAATTTTCCATGAGTTATAAAAAATAATTTTAGTATGAGTCCTTATAATGTGTAATTTGTTTTTAAAAAAACTGTGCATTTTATGTATAATAATTATGTTTCTAATAAAATTATTAATTATGTTTATTAAATTGAAATTAAAATGATTATTATTATTCAATAATGATGTATATATCTTTAAATTTTTTCTTAAACCAAATTACACCATGTGAAACTAATATTTTATGAAATTTTTTAAAATAAAATTATTAAAAAATTACATAAATTTTCTATAATTTTAAGAAAAAACATTATATATTAAAAGATTATTTTTAAATAATTAGTTTAACTATATAAAATATAATTTATTTGGTAAAAATTGTTTTAAATACTTACATAGAATAATTTTGTAAAATATTTAGAATTATTAAATTAGTATTTTTCACAATTCAACAAAAAATTAATTATTTCCATGAAATCACAAAAGATAATCCAAATATTATTTTAAAATTTTGAATTTAAAAATAGAATATGATTTATTATAATGAAACTATATAATTATAAAAACTCATTTTAAAATATTAATAATCTAATGTTTTAAAGATAATTTTTTAGAAAATAAAATTTATGTTCTCTAAGATTAAATATTGGTTTTTAAAATAAAATTAACCTTTTTAAAATCATAATTCTACTTATAAAAGATATATTTTTGTCTTGAAAAATAATAAAAAAATGTTTTATTGAATTTAAAATTCATAATTATATACAAATATTGTCATAAAGTCATATTATTTATAAAAATGATATTTTGTGTTTTTCTCGTATAATTCAAAAAAAATAACAAAAAAATTAATCTTAAACTAATACTAACATTATAAATAAGAACATAATTTTAATTATTTAAAATATATTTCTTGGAATTTTTGTTTTAACATTAAAAAAAATTATAAAATACAATGAGAAACTGTTTTTATAGGATAATATATCATTCAAAATAACAGTTGGTGTTATTTTTAATTTTTATAAAATAAATAATAAGTCTTGGATTATTTAAGAAATATTATATGATATTAAAATAATAATTCTTCATTAATATACTTAAATTTATTTAATAAAAATTAATACCTAGAAAAATAAATATTCTTAAACAAAAAAATGATTTAAGTAAATTTTTATAAAATAACTGTTATATTTATAAATATATATATTATGATATTCCAAAATTGGGTTACTCTTATTAATACCTAATAATTAAATTACTTGATTTTAATAGTTTAAATAGATTGTATGTATGTTTTTATTCAGGTTTAGATTGGTGGGAACTATCGAACTTATTTTACTTATTTATAGTAAAACATATCTTAAAATATCATGTCATTGCATTTTCCTTACATAAATAAATTTTATTATCCAAATTTCAAAACTTGAATGATGATACTAATTTATATATTAATCTATTAATAAAGCATACAATAATTGTTGATCATGGGATGATTTAATAAATGACGTGAGATTTAATAATATAAAAATTCTTGTGATACCATCATAACCAGATATACTCCATTCTTAATAGAATCCTAATATATGAATAAGAGATCGATCCATAAGATGTAACATCCAAAAACCTTGAATGAGATTCATATAATATGGATACATTAATTAGTCCATCAATTTTTTTTCATATACCACCCAATAACTAGTAGGTCGTAACCTTAATAACATAATACATTGTTAATTCTCAAGTGAAAAATCATTTTCTACCTCAGGGTTAGTCACTTTATAGTATTTTACTTGTTCCCATGATCAAGGTAGTGGGTTGTTTCATTTATTTATTTTAACCCTTGGATTTTTATATTGGGTTACATACTTACCAAATTACACCCATCTAAAACATTAAATTCTTAGTGGTTCCTTAGGTTAAATATTTTTTTCCATAACAATATCATTCTTTTTCAATTGGTATAATGTTTCATGATACCCAAAATTACCATAAGTAAAGAATTTTATAACCCCTTTTAGGGAATTCCCATGTTACTTCCACCGAAATTTTTTAAATGTATATTGTTGAATATTCTTTCCCTAACCATCTTTATCACCCAAGTTCCCACTAGACTCCATTCGCATATTCATTAGTTGTCTTTGAATTTCACCTATTCTCACATTATTAATCATATTTTTTGTTAGTTTTCTTCTCATAATCATTGTATTTCCTTATTAAATTCATATTTTTAAGTGTTTATTGATTATGTAATCATCACATTATCCCAAACACACATGATTAACTCTATTACTTATGGTTCCATCAATTAGTTAAAATTAGATGGTTAGCATTAGTGTTGAAAGTTTAACATCATAGATTGATCATTGTAATCAATAATGTTGAAATGGAGGGGGGGGGGTAAACATAGAACATTATGGTATAAATAGTGAAAAATAAAGAGAATTTGTAATTGGTAAGCCATGAAGGGGGTATAGATAATCCATTTTTATGTTTTTAAACAATTTTTTGAAATGTCAAATCCTAAAATACTACAATAAAAAAACATATTTGAATTTATATAAGTTTAATATGATTTTAACATTATAAAACACTTAATGAGGTTACAAATTAAAAAGGATAACATTGGATGTAATTGAAATTATAGACATGGAGGGGAAACATCAGTTAAATTAAAGTTAACTATTATTAACATAGTTTAATTTATTAAAAGGATTAGAACACTACATTAGATATAAATGGGATCAAAAGTGATATCCCATGATATATATAGGGTATAAAATAATAATGACTAAATTTTTTATAAATATTATAACTTATAAAATTATTCTTAGTTATAAAAGTCCCTTAGATTTTTAGGGAGGTATAAATCATATCACACAAAGAGTAAGAGAATGAATTGATGTGAAGTTTTCATGTTCAGAAATAAATTATTATATAATTGGAATTCGGGGAAATTAATATACTATAAAATAAATATTGATTCATAATATCAAAGCATGCAATAATGAAGGGGGGTTGAGTTAGAACTCTTACACCTTAGGAAACATTCTAACAAAAATTCACTGAAATATATAGAGATATACATTATATTTAATGTTAAAATACGATTAATAAATGAAATAAATGATATTAAATTTACAATTTCTATTATAAACATAATATATTAAAATTTTAGTTCATAAAAGAAAATGTGTCTCAAAGATGAAAATTTTGAGATGAAACACCTACCTCATTTCCAAAAGAATTGTGTTCTTTGAGAAAAATATAGAATAATTTATATATGTTAATCTGAAATATTTTAAAAAAATATTACCCATATATATTTAGTTTTTCATGGTTCATATATCATATTTTAGGACTTTTTTTTAATATAGTATTTTCTTAAGTCAGTTACTCAGGTTTGTTCGATTGACTTATTTATAAAACTTGATTTGTTTAACATAGATAAATGGGTTGTAAAATAACTTTGTAATATATATAATTGTAATGTTTTTTGTTATTTATTATTCAATTAGAAAATAATTATATAGTTTCAAAATTTATCCCAAAAAATCCATATTATTAAAGGTTCACAAATAATTCCATTTATGGTGGTTCATGTTATTATAATTGTTTTTTGTTTTTTATCACATATATTGTAATATATTATCCTTAAATAATTTTAATGGTTTTAAAATATAGTTTTTATGTATTACAAAAATTTTTAATTTTATACATGTTAGGTGGTCATGGAAAACCAAACATATCATTCATGGAGGTGGTAATCCACAGATATGCATGATGATGACTTCATTTTTCTCAATGATTTTTGAGTCAAGTATAAAATGAATATTACTATAGTATAATAAAATTAAATAATACTAAATTTTTTTCTTTTATTATATATCCATTTATATAGGTTATTTTATGGTTGTATAAGAAAAAAAACAAATAGATGTCTGGTTGAGAGTATTCCATCTCCTTTGGATGTCCACCATTTGGTAATTACTTATGGCTATTTAGATTCACCTTGTGCGGATAAAATTTTTTTAATAAATTTTACGGGTCATGAAAAGAGACTATGATAGAGTTTTGGGTGATCCAATTATTTATAATCAGTGGAGAAATGGAGAGGAGGTGGTACCCTTCTTTAAGTAAAAACTAGATATTTTGTAAAAAGTTATTATTAATCAATAATATCAATCTATAATCATAGGAATGTTTCTAAAAAATGTCCAATAAAGGTTATGGGAATGAGTTAAGGTCAAAACCCCTCAAAAAACCATTATTAAACATGTTTCTCACGTTTTTACCTTTTAAACATTATTAAACATATTTTAACCTAATTTACAATTACCATGGTAACTCCACCTTCACGCTTGGTAACGAATTTTAATGTCATTATTAAAAATTAAAATTATTTAATAATTTCAACATGATAATATATAATGTGGGAATAATTTTAATAAATAAAATTTCCATCAATTTATATAAATTAATTTTTGTATTAGTGCATATAAAAATTGAAAGCACATTCAAAAAAAGATTATTTTATGCCAATGATTTATGTTTAGTATAATGTTTTAAATGATATTTATTATATTGAAATTAAAATGATTATTATTAAAAATATAATATTTATTTATAATTAAATTACTTTGAAAACCTAATTCCATTAGACGAAAATTTTGCTAAAAGAAACAAATAAAAAAACATTTTTCTTTAAAATATTACATAAAAACTCCAAAATGATTAGCATGAGTTTATGTATTAAGATAGTATTTTAAAATAATCAGTTTAAATTTATAAAAATGTTTTTTTTATTTTAAAAATGGTTTAAGAAATTTACATTAAATATTTATATAACATTTTGAATTTTAGTAAAATCACAATTTTTCACTTTTCACATAAAATTTAATTACTTCCCAAAAATCATAAAAAATATTCCAAATATTATTTTCAAATGATGAATTGAAAAATTGATGTATATTTATTACAATAATATTATAAAAGGATATAGAAATTGTTTTTAAAGTACTGAATGTATAATGTATAAAAATAATTTTTGGAAAAATAGAACTTATGTTCAAAATTTTAATAAATTGGTTTTTAATCATATAATGAAATATTTAAAATTATATTCCCTTATAAAATATTTATTTGGCACTAGAAAAAAATTTCATGAATTTGAAATATATTATTATATTCTAATAATTTCACAAATGTTATTTTTTATAAGAATGGTACTATGCATTATTCAAACAAAAATAAATCTTTTTTTGTAGAAAACACAAAAAATAATATTTATCTGATGTTAAAATATGAAATTTCAAAATGAATTTTGTATTTAAAATTAAATTTCTATAATTATAATTTTTAAATTTGAAATAATGTTATTAAATATAATGAGATGTTATTTTTTTATGAAAATAAAATTTTAAAGTGTTTGTTGTTTTTATTTTTGATTTCAATAAATTACTAAAAATTATATTGATAATCAATAAATATTACTTTATATTAAAAAAATAATTTAACAATATTATACAATGTTTTATTTAATAAAAATTACAATACATAAATTCATAGATTATTAAACAAAATTATGAATTTTAATTACTCTTATAAATACATACTAAAGAAATTATTTGGTTTTAAATGTATAAATATATCAATTTTTATGTTTTTTGTTATTGTGCATGGAACATGCTGTTAAACATATTTCACTTACAGAAAAACATATATTGAAAACGAAGGTTGTTATAAGAAATGTATTGAAAGAAACCATTTCATGGTTTAAATTTTCATAAAAGTAATTAATTATTTTTTATCTTTTCTATCTAAAACTGGTTTTTCATAAATCTATGATTATTCTTTTAAACAATTTCATGTAAAAAATTCAAATTACATGGATTAACAACTTCTGTAACTAGTCCATGTATACTTTTAATTTTAGAGTTATTTAATCACCAAAATAATGGATATGGTAATGTTTTTAGGATTAATTCAGCTCTCATTATATATTAACTATAATGTTAATTTATTCTAATTAAGGGCACTTTAATATCCCCATTTTTTCAACACACTTCATATGGTCCCTTTAAATTTCTTACTTAGTTTTTTTTGGAAAATTACCATGATTGCAAAGAAAATTCAACCGCCAATATATGCTCATATATTTTCCTCAAGTAAAATACTCCTCAAAATTTTCTTCCCATATAGTTATCATCCAATTATAAGGAATAATTTTCCATATAATAGAATATAAAAAAATTATAACCCCAATTTTTTAAAAAAATACAATAGAAATAAACAGAAATAATGTGAATAATATACCCCCCAAAGAAATCGAGATAAAATTTAACCCTAAAAAATAAACACTATTCAATGGAATCCTTCATCAAGGACCTAATAAAGATATCTTATCCTTTTTCCAATGTGGAAATTTATTACATTTTTATATCACCCCATTACACCATATCCTAGGTAAAATTTAATGTTATAAAACTATGTTTTACATAGATTTGTTCACTAAATTATTTGATCATTTTATTACACTTTGGATTTCTCACACAATAACCACAAGATATATGAGTTTTCATCTCATTTATTTATCCATTGATTTTATATAACTAATTTAGGCTGTAAATTGGGGTTTCATAATTTACCTATCTTATATTTCTCTACATACGACTGAATTTTGACTTCCTATTGTGAAATGTATCAAAACTTATTTTTATAAATAATTATCGTATAGAATTAAAAAAATCTCTATTATAATGAACCCAATACATTCTTTAAAACCATAAACATAAATAAATTTATAATGTTTTATAAGTAAATATATTCAAAATAGATCCTTTTATATAATTTATGATATTATTCTTTTTAATAATATAAGACTCGTTTGGGTAAATTATATAAACTTTATAGGGTGTATAATTTTACAGAATGTATAGTCATAACATTATCTAGTAGAGTAAAGTATCATTTAATTTCATGAACCCCTTTTGATCTATAATCATTCTATCTTTACTATTTGAAAACAAATTCCCAATATAGATATGAGTATATAAATATCTCTATTATTCTATTCCAAATATTTTCTTTAATTAATTGTAATATTTATCTTTTGTAAGAAAAATTTAATCATATATATATTTAAAACATTAATATATTAAATAAATCTATCAACTATATAGTTTTGTTAGTGTATTTAAATATTTTTTAAAAAATTATTTATACTATTTCACTTCATTAATGGTAAAAAAAATTGTTAACATATACCATCATAATAAGTGATTTATTATTGTTTCCAATGATATAAATATTTTACCCACCAAGAATCTATTGATATTTATACAGTTTAAAATATAATACATTTTTAGATATAATGATTCACATGTGTATTTAAGTCTATAGTATATTTTCTTCAGCTTACCCAGTAATTTCCAATCTTCATCAACATTAAAAACTTCAATTTGTTTAATGTAAACCTCGTTATCAGGATTTCTTCTAAAAAATATTTATTTGAAAGTTATTTGACGGACATAATAATTAATTTTAGAATAAATTTAAATAATGATTCTAATAATTTCAGTTCTTTAATATAGTTTATTTATCACATTTAAATCAACCCCTTCAATTTGAGAGTATAATTTTCAAACAAAATATTATATTTTTTACCTTTTATCTTATCCTTCAAATTAATATTACTTCGTAAAAGCTATTTTATCCTTAACATTATATTTTATTTATAGAATTAAATTAACACAATTTATCATTTCCTAAATATGATATAATTGATAATATATAGAAAAAAATTCCAATAATTATTCTGTATAATATATTGGATACTTTTTTGTGACACTAGAAAATAGATCCTTGTTTGATTGAAATTCTGTAAAGGGTTTTCAGGATTTTACTCATTTAGTATTGTATCCAGTTAAATTATCAAAAAAATGTTTTTTCAATTCCATAAAATTATATTAAATTATTTATAATACTTCTAATCACATGAATTTTTAATTTTAAAATATATATTTTACAAACATGTATCACTAATTAAAATTGTATATTTTAAATCACCATTTTTATTATATAATCCTTTAATATCCTCATAAATTGAAAATGATGTTATTAAACTAAAACAATCATCCATGAATATTATAAACCACTAACTTTTAATATATATATATATATATTACATCTTAAGAGAAGAATATTCATTTTATTTTATACAAACTTGATAGAGGTCTATAAAGGTTTCGTGTAACTGGAAAAATGGATTCACAAAAAAGATGTTCCTAAGTGAGCCTCAACATCTCTGACTATGTTCCTCATAAGTATTACCATTTTTAGTCATATCATACATAGTAACGTCATTCATAACCTAAGGAAATTTATCATAAGAAATGGTGATATCAGATTCTCTTTAAGGGTAATCATTGTAGATATCGATAATCACATAATAATAGAAGAATATGGGTATGAGAACAATATATTAACATTATAAACCACCACTTTTCATGTCAATGTTCTCAATCATGATAAGTGGAATAAATTTTGGATATTCATAATACAATAATCACAAAGTAATCAATAATCCATTAGAACATTACATAGGAATAATACATATATTTCATACATATAAATGAGAATATTAAAATATTATCTTAAAACTACCCATAAATACACTCGTAACATGTTAGTCTTGGTATAACCATACATGTACCTAAATTGGGATTGGTACAATCTCCCATGTATCCTATTTTTGTATTGGGATAAGGTCACAAGACCCTGTATTGGGATTGGTAAAAATTCTTTTATACCCTCCTTTTTTCAAGCTTGGTAAAACTGTTGCGTACCATCAATTGAGGTTTGGATAACCTCCCATGTATCCTTTTAGATCACAAAACATTAATCATTACCCAATTCATTATAGTGATGTATAATTCTTATACCACCCAATCACATAATTAATATCATACATATGTGTCCCACAAGTTCATTAAATATTCTTTATATAATGACCCAAAGAAAAGAAATTGTTTTTGTAAGAATATCATCATTTCAAAATCTGATAAAATGAAATGGGTTTCATATTAATAACTCATGGAAAAGAAATTAGTTTTATAGAAATCTCATTCTCATAATAATATACCATCCAGAAAAAGAATAGGGTTGGTATCAATGAATTATATCCCCAGTAGATCATAAATAAAATAAATGGGTTATTTTATTGATTAATAACAATAACATTAAAATATATTTAAACAAATTCAAGATAAAAACACTATTCCCACTCGTAAAATATATTTTTAAAACATATAAATTTCAAAAAGATTAAAGCTAAAATTTTCTGTTAAAGTAACCTTGGAAAGTAATAATAAAATCAAAAACATTTTGATGATTCATGATGGTGGTAAATAACAATCACTCTGTACAAGTTAGAACAAATATTCCTTTCAAATATTCGGTAAAAAGTCGATAGTTCATCAATGGGAAAATGAAAATAATATTCATATTAAGCCAATTTGAAAAATTTCATAAAAAGGTAAAAATAAATAAAAAATAATTTTATAGTAGATAAAACATTATTTAAAACAATTTTTGAAACCATTGACATGGAGACAAAACTATTTTCGACTAAAGAGAAAAATAAAGTCAGTTTTAATTAAAAAACATTACACTATTTTGAGTACATAATGACAAAAAATTAACATAAAATATTTTATAACAAAAAATAAAAATTGGAGAAGAACACTGGAGGGTTTCATGAGAGGTATATCATAATACTTCATCATCAGAAGAAAAATCATAAATAATACCAACAAACAATAAGAATGTAACATAAAACCCTTTCCACATTGGTATCATTGGAATCATAATCACCATGGAATAAAGAATATTATATAAAGAAATATACCTAAAAATATAAATAATAACAATCCTAAAATACATTCATGTTTAGTATATACACCACACAAAATAAATAAGTGGTGAATATGGAATATGTCCCATGGAAATAAATGTGTGATGAAAATATCTTACCTCGGGTCTTAACTTTATTCATATATGTTGGAACCAACATTATAATAAATATATTATTATTATAACACTATTAAAAAATAGTATAATATATAAAATATCATATATTATCTACTTATACCCTTTTATCACTATTTTCTTAACAATTATATAGTGAAATTATTATTTCTATAGATAACTGATTCATTTTCATGTATGTTTAGGTGTTTTAGTTCTGGACCATGTACATTTATTACGGTTCCATATTATTCATTATTACAATCATGATAAAAATATTATATATATATATATATAATATTAATTATATACATATTTCTAGTCATCTATAAAATTTAGAGATATGAAAATGTATTACATTGTTTAAAGGGATAGTATGTCGTACGTACACATGATTGTTGTCTACATTTTCTTGATAGATAGAGTGAAATGAAGGTAAATATTAAATCAAATTTCTATATATATATATGTATATTCATTAAATCTATCCTTATTACCATCCATGTAAAAAATAAAATGAAAACTTTATCACGTCACTTTGTGGAGGCGGTAGTCCACACATATGTACGAGTGGCGTTATCATTTTCTAATGGATTTGAAGTTAAGAATGTAGATTTGAAAATATAATTATATAAGTATAATTATTTTATAAATATCATATACATATATTAATTGTTTAATTTTATCCATATGTGATAGGTGGTGATTGAAAACAAAATATGTTGGTTTGTGGGGCAGTAGTGCACCGTACACACGATCGACGTTTTCATTTCCTACTTGATCAAGGAGGATATGAATATTGTTTAAGAAAATAACTTAATAAAACATAAGTATATTGTATATAATGATGTTATTTATGTAATTAAGAGATTTTATAATATATTAATCTTTAATAGACTTTACTTCTTTGATAGCTTATGTTACATGCAACATTGAGTTTGAACAAACCACAATTTTAAATTAAAATATTATCAAATAGTTATCACCAAGATATTTGGTTGGGGTGTATAAGTAGAAATAAATAAATTATGATACATATACGGTTTACACATGTATAAAATAAATTTCTTATTTATCAAATTTTAATAAATGAAAATAAAAATCATTTTTAAAATAATTGAGGTATTATTCTGAAGAGTAGTTTTTATACACATAATGAGTTTTTACCTTGATAAAACTAAATGTGTAAATATGAAAGAATGAATTTAAGGAAATATCTATATTATATAATAAATCAAATTTTTTATTATTCATCTAATTCTTTTTTATGAATAATAAAATAATTTAAATACCTATTTGTGATTCAAAGAAATAATTTTCTATAAAAGGATTTCATTGAATTATCTGAAGATATGTTAAAAGTAATTATGAAACATATATTTATTGAATATTATAAAATATGATTCATATTTTTGAATTAGTGGGTTCAAATTTGGTAAATGTTTTACTTTATTTTGAGTCATTATTAATAGGAATCACGAAAAAAATTGTCACCACGCTAAAGGGTAAATCAAGTTAACCTTGATAAAAACTAAGTGATAAGTTAATAATTTCTTACCCTAATTTTTATTGGAATAATGAAATTAGTGACACATAACCTTAGGTACTAAATTTATATGATTAATTGACTCTTTTCCATAATAATGACCAATATAATATTTAAATCAATGATTTCTACAAAATGTCACCCTCTTAGTTTTAATTATCAATTATGTGTCCACATAATGTAGAAAGTGAGTGAGGAATGAATATAAATGTAAATTTTGTGAATAATTAAATTCTATTCATGTATACAATTTATTTATACTTTTTTTAATAATTATATTATTATCTTAAATACTTGAGAAACACTAATACAATATTAATTAAAATAATATAAAAGTAAAATTAGTGATCTTAATAAAATAAAAGTGATATAGTTTGTGTGATTTATATTCATCTAGGATTTTTTAGATGGATATGACATATTATTAATTTTTAAATTAATATTATTCCATATAATAGTTTTTTCTTGATGTATTTGAAGCCAAATTAAATAAATAGTTTCAAAAGTGACATTAATGATAAATTATCAAAATAATAAATCATTAAATTATTTACATTTAATTAAAATATCGTAAAGGAAAAATGGGGTAATATATGGTCAAAAATATCATTCATTTTCTATCAATAAGTCTATAGTGACGTTATATTTAAATTATAACCCTTTAAGAGTGAAAAATACATTATCAGAGCTAATGTTATAACTGATTAAGTAAGGTCTTAAATGAAATGATATGGTTTAAAACCCCACCAAAAATATAATGTTTTTATAGTTTGATGATATATAAAGCATATACCAAAATAGGTTTGAATCAATAGAAATTTGGATGCATTTGGAATAAGAATGAATTTATTATATCATAATATTTTTAGAAATTCAAAGAGTTCCCCTCATCACGATTATAAAAGGGAACCTCTCTTTTCATTTCATTACCCCAAATTAACCCATATATATCCAAAAAACACTAATCATTACTCTTATACATATACATACCCATACTATATTGGTTATTTTTATTCCAAAATACCTACTCTAATTACCATAAAAATTGACCTCTAGGATGTCTACTGAAGACAAGGTAATCATATTTACTGAGTCCTTTATGTTTATTTTTCTTGTACTTTATCCTAAATTTTTGTACACAAAATAAGAAAATAGATTAAATATCATTAATATACTGATATTTTTTTTTATTATTACAGAACCATAGTCTATCTATTTTTCATTTTATGAAAATTGGAAACATCACTCGTGTGTATATACAACTCATTATCTCTACATACTGGTGTAATGTTTTCATCACTATTTCAGTTGGATGGTTATAAATATGTAAATAATGAACATACTTGATATTTTTGAAGTAAATAGTGTATTTATTAAAATTATCTTACATACCTTTCTTTTCTTTCCAATTATTTGGAAAATTATAATGTTGCTTGTGCATATGTGTGGACTACCTCCTCTACGAAGCGTTGTGTTTAGTTTATCATTTATAATTTGAATTGATGATAATAAGGATTAATTTTAAGAATATATATGATTCATATAATATAATAATAATTTAGTAAATGATAATTATTATTTACCTTTATTTCATTCTATCCTTCAAAATTGTAAATAATTATTCATACATACATACAACCTACTATCTAAATAAATATTGCAATTCATTTTTCTATATATAGATTTTAATGATGAACAAAAATATATATATAAATAATATAAATTAAAATTATATCATAATAAACATTATATATATGAATGAGCTGTGATCAATGTAAAATGACAAAATCTACCAAACCCAAACATACATGGAAAATAAATTAGATATCACTCTGAACAACAATTTTATTAAATAATAATTATTAAATTGTCGACAAATGTATGTAATTAAATAATAATTGGTATCATATATATGATTAGAGTTCTATAATAGATTTATGATAAATATATATTAATTAAATATGGTAGTTATACATGTACAAAGGAAATCAGATCTATTGTAAGGGTTTTACTTCTCACTTTTCCACCTATAAGATAGATGCCAAATTCACAACATATTTTTTTTTTGTAGTATACATAATTTCCAATTGATATATTATATCTTGAAAAAATTTTATTAATATTGTTTAAATTTTGATATTAATTTATTTCATTCATTTTTCTTATGATTTAAATGATACCCAAGTTGTAAGTGTTTATTGAAAAATACCATCACTATTCGAGGTTGTTTAAGTCTAAGTCACTAATGGGGGAATATTTTTATCTCTATAGAAGTTTTATAAAGAAAAATTCATAAATGTCTAAAAAATATCCATAATTATTTAATAAAAACATGTTTTAATTTTTATAAAATGGTTTCAACTGAATATTCTTATTGTTTTCTGAACAAGGTAACTTTGGACATTTTTAAAAAATACTAAAGGAAATATACTGTTAACTTAAAAGAAAGAAAAATCATTTCCGTACACTATTAATAATATTTTACTATAATGTTCCTATACAAATATATATGGTTCTTTTCAAATAAAATTTTTACGTTTATATTTATGATGTCTTTAAGAAAGTGATTTTCAATGTGAAATGGGTATTTTGTCATGAATTTGTATAGATATATTTTTAAAATAATTCCATATAAGTCCACATTATTTATGGATATTATGATTTATTTGTGGTATTTTAATATGTGACCATTGAAATTATTTTTATGTATTGTTTATGATCAATTTTATTGGGTTAAGTATTGATACATCATTTTATTATTCTTCTAACATGGGAAGATATTGATTTATATGGTAATGGATTATATAGTGTTATTAATTCATAGATGAAGAGATTTAAACATTTTATGTTATTGCTTGGGACTTTTATTACATATAACATGGATGTATTTTTATGTATCAAGTGAAAAATAAATTTGGGTTTTTGGAAATGGACTTACACATTTAGATTAGATGTCTCGTCACAGGGCCTCAATGAAATAGTTAAGAAGACTTGGAACGGGGCCATGAATGTGTAGTTAGGATGTTTGATGTTATGAATTCCCCAATTTTATAATCATTTACTAATTCCCTTGTAATTATTTTCATAGTTTTTATATCCATGTAAAATTTTTAACTCATGTGATTATTTATATAACAAATATTGATTATCATTTATTTCCGACAATATTATTAATACCTTGCTTAGCTTCTGTTTTATGCATACCCTTACTGAGAATTTAAGATCATCAATTAATTATGTTTTATTTCCCTAATACGAGTAATTGTTTTATGATTAATATAATTCTTATTTCTAAATATGATAATGATGTTATTGAAGAAAATAATATGAATTATTTTATATTTTCTAAACAAAATTTGAAATTGATGTATGTTTCTAGTTCACCAGAACTATTAAACTATTCCTTGTATTTGGAAGTTATTTCTTTAATCTAATGTAGATATAATTAATATTTCAGTATATCATGGTTGTTTTTATTATAGTTGGTATTATAAAATGTTTTGTAGATACCTTATGATCTATATTCAAGAAATCATAGATTATAGAAAAAAACCTTATAAATTACTTTTAGTATATTTACAAAAACAATTATGATAATGATATTATATATTCATAAATTTCTAAATTTATGTTATGTGTTTCACTATTTTTAGAATTAATAATTATGTCGAATAATCATATGATATAATCTATTATATTCCATTATTATTAAATAGTTCCTATAAAAAGGAATGTAGATCATATATGTGATCATAATCCATGTAGTGAATTATGTTATTTGAAAGATAATGAAGCTATACCAAAAGATGAATATAGATCGAACCAAATTATAACTATATTGAGGAAGTTGACTTATGTTATGATCCACAAACATACCTATATGGTGCAGACTTCTGATCCACATCATGGTGTAATAATGTTCGACCACTTCATATGTCATAAACCATTATTATTCAATGGGACTACAAATACATTTGTAGTTAATAAATGAATATGTTATTAGATTATATATTTCTCTGTTAGAAAAATAATTAAAGGGAGATAAATTTCATGGAATTTTATCATATCTTAGGGGATGCGTATTAATGGTGTTTGTTGCTCCATAACACTAAGGATGATAAGGAAAAAACATACATAGACTGTTTTAATTACTCGGATTTCTTTTGATAAATGTGCATTCCTCATGAATACTAACATAATATAGAAAATAATTATTGATGCCAAGATTTAAGTACGAGGAAATAATTTATCTATATATAGAAAAAATTTCATGGTTATAAAGGAATGATATAGTCATTGTACGCAATATTAAAATCATTTATTGACTATTTCATTGAGGAGATCAAGCTAATGATTTAAGGAGAACTAGTCGCCCATAAAATCTTATCATATGAGGATATAGTATCACGTGTTGTCATGATAGAAAAATAATTATCAAAGTCTTATTAATTAGATAGAAATTCGGAGAAGAAGAAAAGGATAGGGAAAAAATAGAGAATGGTATGTAGATAATATTGAATTTTTCAACATTTTATACTTTCTAAAAGAAACACCTTGGTATATGATTAAAAGAAAAAGGAGTTTAAATCATGTGTAGAGGAAAAGGCAGTCATGCTCATGAAAGAATAGTTATTGGATAATACATCAATTTATAGTGCCTTAACTGTTAAAATATTGTGCACTATCAAAACTATTTCTTGAAGAACCAAGAGAATGTACCATAATTTAACCCAAGGGGATAAGGCAAAGATTATGCAAATAATACAACTAGTTTTCAAGATCATAATGATATGATCAAATGTATACTTACATTCACTCCAA
Organism: Viscum album; assembly: GCA_963277665.1. Lineage (NCBI taxonomy): Eukaryota > Viridiplantae > Streptophyta > Magnoliopsida > Santalales > Viscaceae > Viscum > Viscum album. The sequence goes on along the minus strand of OY728126.1, from coordinate 763,772,725 downwards.
TATTTAAAATGATTAATTTGATTATAGTTCGACTCACACTATTATATTTTAATAATTTTTTAAAGGCATCACATCACCACCTCAACTATTAGATATTTAGTTATTAGTGAAAAGACCAAATGGTATGATGGTCACATCAAATGTCTATAGTTTCCCTTTGATTGTAGTATGTGAGAATGTTCTTCCTCATAATATTGGTATTGTCCGTCCGATCAAATCTGATGGTTTTTTTAGGCATAGATTTTATTTCTATTCATAAATACCAAATTAACTAGAGATAAAGGGATGAAACATTTGATATTATAATCCCATATCTGATCTTATATCAGTGTGAAAGTATATATTAACTTTTTATGGATATCAAATCCATTTTATGGGTTCTGATTAATTTTTCAAAAGTGGTGTTCATCTCATATAGTTAGAGAAGAACTCAATGTCAATTATCATCATATTGTGTGGAATTTGTTTGAGGTATTTTCCAAAAAAATCATGGTCTTCCACTAAATCATGAAGTTGTGTTTTCAATAGAACACATAGTTGGTACAACTCCAATTTCAAATACACTATATAAAATAACTCAGATTGAGTTATAGGAATTTGATTATAAACATTAGGATAATATTTAAAGGGGAATCATTCATCCAAGTGAATCACCTTGTGGTACACCTGTTCTTATTATTAAGAATAATAATGGATAAATTATTCACTAAATTGATTATCAAGAACCTAACAAGATAATTATCAAGAAAAAATATCCTTTAACCCATATTTATTACTTAAATAAAAACCATCATGGTTCTTAATAATTTTCAATGATTGACCTTAATTTTGGATGTCAACAATTGGGGTTATCAATGAGAAAATACAGAGGACCAAACTACATAAAATTTATAGACACTATGAATTAATAGTGATTCCATTTGGTGTACCTAATTCTCCTCCTATCTTAATGGATTTATTGAATAGAGTATTTACACATTACCTTCATTAGTATATGGTATTATTTATATATTATATTCTTATTTATTCAATGATTCGATAAAATCATGAAGATCACATGAGTACTATATTGAATACCCTATGTATGGAAACATTGAGTGCAAAAAATTACCATGTATCAGTTCTGGATAACAAAATTTTCATTTTTTGGGTCACATAATCTCCTGAAATGGTATATTTATAGAAACCTAAAGGATATAAATTTTTAAACATTCTACTAGACTATCCATAGAAACAGAGATCTATTATTTTAATGGATTGGGTCTTTATTATCAATTCTTTGTAATTATTTTATCAGAAATGTACAACCAAAATCCCAAGTTATCTTCAAATGGATATAAGTTTTTTTTTATTGATGAATGTGAGTAAATATTCATATAATTGAAGAGAAGGTTTCCCAGTGCACATGTGATGACAATACCATGTAATAGAGAAGTGTTTGGAATCTACAATAATGCTTCAAAAAAGGTATTGGGATGAGTACCCATGAAATATAGTATGGTGATAGCTTATTCATAACACCATTTCATCATCCATGAAAACAATTATCAAACTCACACTTTTTTGCTTTAGCGGGGAAATTGTTTCATTAATGATAAGGTATAATTATCATTACAATGAAAATTGTTCCGTTTATACTAAGCATTAAATATTAATGTATATTTTCATATATCAAGAGTTGAATATGTTCTTGAGAATATGGTTTGAGATGATTAGTAATTATTACTAATCAATACATTTCCACCATAGGAAAGTGAATAAGGTGGTAGATTATCTATTTCGGGAGGATCAAGCTAGCTTATCTATTACGTGGATAAAAAATAATTTTTCTATATATACGAAGGATGGATCATGAAATATTGAAAGAAGGGGAGAAATAATATCTTTATCAAATGAATTGACAACCTTATCTCTTTATTAAAATTAAATAGGAGAAAGGGGAAGACATGGAGTAGTGGAATAATATGAGAAATGATCATATGTCCAACCTTGATTATGATGTAATGATATGTTTTAGAAACCTTGTATGTTTCTTGTCTATATAATATTTGAATAATGAGTATTTAGATGTGGTTTTTAGTTATTAATTAATGATTTATTATCTAAGTATGATGTTATATAGATATATGAAAGAGAAAATCTAGTGGGAACTCATAAAGGGAGATATTGAAAAATATGTTTCATGGTTCTTGGTATGTTATTAAGGTAAGTGTATGAGACAACAATCTTCAGGGGTTTTACAACCATTACTACAATAGAATGGAAATGAGAAAAAATCACCTTGTATTTTATCATTTGACTCTCCAAAACATCTAATTGGAATAATTTTATATGTGATATATTCAACTTCCTTTCAAGTTTGCACAATTAATTTTCCTTAGATAATGATTCTATCTTGATCTTCTTTCTAGAATTAATATTATATAAATAGTAAGGTTTTAAGGAGTACCACATTCTATTTTATTTTATAGGGATCTACGGTTTATCCAATATTCTAAAAAACTATTCAATGATATTTGGACATAGAGTTATGTTTCATCACTTCTTATCATCCATTGAAATATGGGTAGTCTAAGAGAAAAATTCAAACAATAATAGAAATATTGATCGATACTACATCAATTTAAAATGTGGATGGGATCACAAAATTCATTGAGTGTAATTTCTCTATAAAATCAACTTTCACTCAAGCATTCATATGGATCCTTATGAATCCCTATATAGAGATAAGTGAATAAATCCAATATGCTAGAATGATGTTTGAGATGGAAATAAATTGAAACACATCCTATATAAGGAAATTGAAAACAAGGTTAAATCAATTCAGCATCATATAAGAGTTTGATTTTATTATTAATGAAGGGGAATGTAATCCCTAGGTACATTGGTCCTTCCAAAATTATTAATCATATCGATGTGGTAGGTTATTGACTGAAGCTTCCAATAGATCTCTCACATGTTCATGATGTGTTCCATGTATCTCTCCCAAGGAAGTACATACCTCATCCTTCACATGTACTAATATAAGAGATTATATAACTTCAGAAAGATATCTATTATGAGGAATATCCAGTAGATATTCTAGATCCTAGAGAGATGGTTCTATAAAACAAGACAACTCTCCTGGTAATGTTTTGTGGAAAATCCACTGGTTCAATGAATCTATGTGGAAACTTAAGGTTGTGATGATGATGAAGAATCATCAATAATTTGTATTAGAGTAATGGAATTTTAATTATGAAATTCATTTTAAGTGGTTTAATGTGTGACACCCTATGATTTTTTAATATATTTATCTTTAATAAATCTTATTTCTATAATAGCTTTTATTATAGGCAACATCGAGTTTAAACATACTTCAATTTTATATTTAAATATTATTTAATAGTTATCACATCCCTATTGGGGTGGTGGTTATGAGTAATATTATCTAAATTATGAAACCTATATGTGTTACAATTGTATGAAATAAATTAATTAGTAATTAATCAATAATAAATTAAAATAAAAAACATTTTGAAATTAAAGGAGATGTTTTTCTCAAAATCTATTTTTATAAATGAAATATTTTTATGTCCTAGTAAATTAAATTAATCCCTATGAGTAAATTATTTTAATTAAATTAATATATTATATATTAAATAAAATGTTTTTTTATTTATATAATATTTTTTTCCATGAAACACAATTGAATATAAATTCAATTTTATGCTTAAAATTTTAATTGTTTTAAAAAAAAAATTTGATGCATTTTGTGCACTTGTAATAAAATTAATTTAATAAACTTAAGGTTATTTAATTTGAAAAAAGTAGTTCCATATTTGGAATGTGGAGGTTAATATTTGGTAAATATGCTCCTTTTATGTTGAGGCATTATGAATTATAACCTTGGAAAACTTTATCTCATATGTAATGGGTAAATCAGTTTATCCTAGGTTAAAACAACGTGATAAAGTCATAATTTTTCATCATATTTCATATTAGATTAATTTATTACAAATATTATTACCTTATTAATTAAAATTATATTATTAATTGAAACATTTCAATGAAAATTACTAATATAACATTAAAATCAATGATAGTTACAAAATGACACTCTCTATGTTTTAAAACTATATTAAATGTACACATATGGAAAAAACATGTAATAAATGAATATAAATGACAATTTTTTGAATAATTAAAAAATATTTATGATGATAATTTATTTATATTTTTTTACTAAATATATAATTACCTTAAATTCTTTTTTAGTGTTAATAAAATTTCTATTCAATAAAAAAATAATAAAATAAATGATTTTAAAAATATGAAATGTGACATAATTTTAGTTATTGAAAGTGTTATATGAATTTTTAGAAGAATATTAAATATTTTTTATGTTTAAATAAAATATATTATAAATACTACATTTTCATGTAGTATGTTAAGTCAAATTATACGAATAGTGTCAAAATTGACATTAATGATAATTTATTAAAATAATATTATAATAAATTATTTAAAAATTATTAAAATATTGAAAAAGGGAAAATAGTGTAATATTTTATCTAAATTATCATTCTAGAACCATTAATTATTCAATAGATTCCTTATATGTAAAATAATAACTCTTTAAGCATGAAAAATACATTTTCGCGGTAAATGTGAAAATAGGTTATCTATGAAGTTAAAAAAATTATAAGGTATAGAACAAAATAAAAACGATTCCAATTTTTTTTGGTTTATGAGACTTTATCCATATCCTACCTTGGGTACAAATTAATCTCCCTTTGGATACATTTTTATTGAGAAAGACGTTATTTTGATTATAACATCAATTATGGAAGGGAACCTCCTCGTTCACTTCTTTAAACTATATTAACCATATTTGTTAAATATAACCCAATAATTTCACTTATAATAATCCTTATATAGTATCTTTAGGTTAAAATTATTCCAAAAGTCCTACTCTATGTAAATTAATAAGTGATCAAGAGGAAGTCTACTGAAGAAGAGGTAATCGTATTTACCGAGTCCTAGTATATTTCTAAATTTGCATCCTCTTAAATTATTGTAACCTTATTAATATAATAACTAAACAATAATTAATCTTATATATATAATATTATTATTGTGAAACAATATTCTATCTATTTTATATCTTAACAGAGTGAAAACATTTCTCGTGTGTACGTATAGTTTTTCGTCTCCACATAGCGGTGCAATTTTTTTTCTTCTCCATTTTAATTATATTGTTATAATGATAGAAATAATGAATATATATATATATATATATATGATATTTGTGTAATATATATGGTTCTATAATTACTATATCAAATATTCCATATTACCATCCAATCTTTTGGAAATTATAGCGTCGCTCATGCGTACGTGTGGGCTACCACATCCATGAAGTGATATTATCAGTTTTTTCATTTACTCATTACATGTATAGTAATATGGATGGATTTTTTGAATACATCATTTTTATATGATATGATAATTATTTTTTTAAAGATAATTACTATTTATCCTTATTTTATTCCATCCTTTGAAAAATGAAAGCAGCGTTCATGCGTACGTATGAGATACCATCTCAGTGAATAGTGTAATACGTTTCTCTATCTATAACATTTAAGTATTAGCATAAATATTCATATAATAAATATAAATTACATTTATATCATGATTAACATTTTTATATGATTGAATCATGATCAATGTACAAGGCCCAAAGTTATAGAACCAAAACATACATGAAAAATTAAGTTTTTAACACCCAAAAATGTAATTTTAATAAATAATTTTTAATAACTGAATGATAAAATATTATAATGAAATAATATATGTTCTAATATATATTTTTATTTTAATTTAATATATTTATAAAAAATATTTATTTATTATATAGGATTGTGAGATACATATAAAGAAAATATGACCTTATGTAAGGGTTTACCAACTCACACTTACTTCTATGAGAGATATTCCATATTCAACACTTATTTATTTTGTGTGGTGTATCTACTACCCATTTTATATATTATATCATGAATAACTTTGTAAACATGTTACTTAAAGTTTCATCTAAATGTACTTATTTTATCTTGTTTATGATTCAACTAATACCCAAGTGGTAGGGGTTTATTTCACAATATCATTATAATTCAGGATTGATTAGGTTTAAGTCACCATTGGGGGAAAAATTTTCATACAATTAAATTTTTATAATAGTTTTTAAAAAATTATTAAAATACTCTTCAAATTAATTATTAAATACTTTTTAATAATGTTTTCAAATGATATTTTTAACACAACCTCATGTATATCAACATTCATCTTTTATTCTTATTCATTAATGCGGTTATTATATTATGTTTTCATCCATTAAATAATTATATATGTTTTATTTTATGTTTGACTTGGAAAGTATTGATATTTCATATTCTAGTTATTCTAATATGGATAATTATTATTTTTTATGGTAATTTATTTAATTTTGTTATATATTTATATGAGGAATTCATTAGAGTATTTAAGTAATTGGTGGGGATTTAAATTAAATATCCTCTATATGCATCAGTAGGTCTCATATAAAAATCTAGTTTGGTTTTTTGGCTAAGGTTGAACCTATTTATATAAGATACCCTGGAATAAGAACTTGACAGTATGATTTGGATGTATTAGCATGTGTCCACGATGATATGTTTAACTTATCTAACATTATGCATTACATAAACCTAAATACCATGGATTTCCATGTTATTATTTGAATAATTTTTATATCATTGGATATGTTTTAGTTCATGTAATTATTTATTTTTAATTATTTGTTTATCATTTATATCCTACCATATTATTCACTCCTTATTTTTCATCAATTGTCCGAATACCTTTATTTAGCATATTTGATCACACCATTATTATGTTTCCTTTTTACAAAATATAATGAAGTGTTCTATGATTAATACATAGAGATATAATATAGGGGATAGTTATTATTTTGAATAAAATATTCAATTTTATTTTATGTTTTCAAATGTAAATGTGAAACTGATGTATGTATCTAGTTCAATAGTACTTTTAAGCTATTCAATCCTTTGGGGTGTGATTTCATATAACAAATTATAATGTAATAATTTAACCACTATTTCTAATATACAAGGGTTGAGTTCATTAAATTATTATATCATCACAGTTGAATGTGATTTGAAGGAGGTGGAAGAAGAAATTAAATTAAAATTCATGATTAAGAATTATACCTATTTTTATAGAAACCATTTATAACTAATGCCTTATTGGGAGGGTTTCTATATAAAACTAAGGTATATAGGATGTGTCAAGGTAATTATTTAATGGATTTTAGTAGGTATTGGATTAACAATATGTATTTTTATGTATGAATAGGAAATAATTGGATATCTCCTTTTATAAGTCTCGGAGAGGACCCTCTTGGAAACCACATGGAAATTTCCTAAAAGAATCCAAAATGATAAATTAATTCCCATGGAAAATGATTCCAAATATAAATTTATTAGAATATGGGATAATATAATATTTAATTATTGAAATAAAATAGTATATGGACAATTTTATTTGGAAAACATATCCTTTTCTTTTAGTTTAACCCCTATGTTAACCCCTTTTATCCTTAAAATCAGTAATTAATTTTTACATTTTTTTCGAATGAAAAAATTAAGTTGTAATTTTTACATAATATTTTTTATGAGTATTCAGAATTTTAAATACATTTAAAAAAATTCAATTCATATAATATACATAATTTATTTCAAAATTCAACATGGATACATGATGAAAAATTAGTTTCCTAAGAAAATCATTTTCCAAATTATATAACATTTTTATGTAAAAACATAACATATAATTTTTTCCAATAAACTAAATTGGATTAATAATATAATATTTGAACTTATTTTACTTTTAAAACTATATTAAAATAAAATGTAACTTGTAAATTATTTATACATAAATACATTTTATTAAAACATGTATTTTTTACCATTCATTGAAAAATCATTTTTTACAAATTTTTAAAATTAAATATAAGATAATTTTATTAATATATACATAAATTAGTTTCATTTTGTAAAATATTTTTTTTTAATTTTGGATGTAATCAATTATATTATTTTCTTTTAAAAAATAAATATTATTTTTGAAGAATTTGTTTTAAATGATATAATGACTTTAACAAAAATTATTTAATTTATTATAAATTTATTTCATTATATAGATAATTTTATATTTAATTTTAAAAATATGGTTATTCATATTCATACCACTATATACAACAGATAGGTTATAACAATCGTGTTTAAATAATAATATTAATAGTACATTTTGGTTCAATAAAACATGGAGTAAGATGTATGTTAAAATATTAAAAAAAGTAAATTTATATAATTTTGTTTTCATAAAATCTCAAGGTGTTACATTTTTCCCCCTTAAATGAATTTCACCATGAATATTTTTTCACTTAGACACAAAAATTGAGGATAAATTTCCACTATCACATCCTTGGGTTCTAATATTGCCTCAATGAATATGTAATTCCTCCATAGAAATTTAACCATTATTATCAAAGATTTTTTGTAATTGTTCTTCATTGGATTGATCATGATCTAGTGGTATAATCTCTACATTTATTACATGTGATAGATTAGGCATGTACTTCTTCAAGAGTGATACATAGATCACATCGTGAACGTAAGTTTGATTAGGTGGACACACTAAGTGGTTAAATGTTATCCCTACATAATCAAGAATATTGAGTTGTTCAACATAACTAGGGACCATATTTAATTTCTTATCAAATCACATAACCTTTCTACATGTATAAATTCATAAAAACACATTCTAGCAACTTCAAATTATAGATCACACTGATGATTGTATGTATATTTTCTTTGTCGACTTTCTATTTCTAGGATGATATACTGAATAGATCGGAATTTATCTACCATTCCCTTAGAAGTATCGGGTCCCAATGGATTAATTTCTATAACATAATCCAATCATGTTTATTTTAAATACTTATTTACATGGTGGTTTCATAATGATCATTGTAAATGCTATATTTTTTTGTAATATAACTAAACTAGAATTAAGTGTTTATCCATACCACGTATGATATACATAGAGAAATATATGAATATATCATTTATGGTTGAATTGGATTCTCATGATGACCATTAGTATAAGAGATAGTAATTGAAATTATATCCACATTGAGATCCTATTGATCACTTCAACATAAGATTAAATTTATCCTTTGATATTGATCAGATACGATAGAATGTTTTACTCCATGAAACCTTAACACATCCATAATATATATTTTGGAATTATGGACATGGTAGAAGTATTATCTAATATCAACGACATTTTAAGACTTTTTAATATGATAAACTGCAACCTAAAAAAATTTACACTTTCAATGTTCTTAGGAGTTCGATGACAAAATACGTGGGGATATTTTTCTTTTATCCATTGGGGTTTGGGTAATGGATATAAAAAAACCATATAAATTTTCCTCTCATCCTAAAATCATTGACAAAAAAAACACCAAGATAAAAACTATGGCATATCAATTTTCATTTATTCCAACTAGATGTAAACACTCAAATATATGTATATATTATGAACTCATGGTTAATGATACAATGAAGAAATATATGCATCCTATAACAACTCATTATTCAAATTATATATGGATAGAAAACATACATGGAACCTAGACCATATCATTCTCTCATAATCAAGGTCAAAATTTGGAACATTTAAAACCGTATTTTATAGCTCTACATAATCCTTATGTTCCTATTTAATAATCATATGGATATATTCTTGAACACTAATTTGAGAAAGATATAATCTCTCTCCTTCTTTTAAGATTTAGAAATCTATCCTTTGAAATTATACAAACATTGGATATTTTTTTATCCACATCATAGATAAGATATCATAATCATTTCTACTAAAATTAGTAACCACCATCTTGAGATTCATAATGTGGTAATGTTTTTGGAATTCATAGTCATTAATAAACTCCAACAATATTCTCTGGTGACAATTCAACTCTTTATATTTAAATATGTACATTAAAATTTTATGATTAGTATTTATATCAAACTTTTCTCCTTAAATATATTACTGTCATATCTATAATGAAAAAATTACCATATATAACTCCAAGTCATGAGTTGGGTATATCCCCCTTATTGAACCTCAATTGATGATATAAAAAATGAAGGGATATCTTGGAAATGTATTTTGATCCACATATTTGATCAAAAAAATCAACAATATAGGGTAGTGGATACTTGTTATTGATTGTGATTTTTCTCAATTCTTCATAATCAATGTGGAGTCCCATCGATCAATCTTTATTATTAAAAAAAATAACTTATGCATCCTATGGTGACACACATAGATGAATGAATTTATTTCGAATATTATCATGGAGTTCCTTCATTAATTCATAAAACTCAATCAGGGCCATTCTGTAGGGATTCTTTGAAGTAGGTGTAATACTAGGTATGAGTTCTATTAAGAACTCAACTTCATTATTCTAGGGATAACTAGAACACCCTTTAAAAATACCTCAACAAAACCCATTAAAATAAGAATATCATCAATGTACATTTTATCCCCATCTATATGAGATAACAAAATTTTTTTAATAGTAATCAAGACCTATAAAATGGATGAAATTTCCATTCATTGTTCATAATTTTCATCTCACTAATACATAATCATATTTTTGTATCAAAAATCAAGAATTACTTTCCTTCATCAGTAATTGATGTGGGATTTATGTAGAGAAAGACAATCCATTCCATGAATGACATGAAATTCAACCGTATAGGGAATAAAAATATTTATCGGAAGAACATTCCCAAAAACATTAACTAGAAAATAATATTTTAAATGATGTGTGATCATCATACCATTAAGATTTTTCACTGCTAATTTATCATCATATTGTTTGGGTGTAATTTTAATAAAATATTAAATTATTCTAATGTAAAATACTAGGTAGATCTAGAGATAAATAATACAGCATTAGTTCTACATTGGATTGTGAGTGTATCATTAAACACATCATTATCATACTGCTCATTAAAAATAGTGGTCACATGGTATTTCATATTTTATATCAGCTTAGGAGGATGATAAATTCAGTCACCATCATTAAAATTCTAATTTTATCACTATTTATCATAATTCTCATACTGCTTTCTTTTTTTAATTTAATTTTTTTTGAAAAAGAATGATTATATTATACATCGCACACAATACTCAACACCATGTCTAAAAAAATTGGGAATGATTGTTATTTAAATGTGTAATTATATCATAGTCATTAAATTGGTTGGAATAAATAGATTGACTATGTTTTAAAATATATATAATAGACCTAACCAATATAAATATATTTATTATTTCAAAGAAAATTATAACCAAATATATAGTAATATCATTTTATTCTACAAAAATATTTTTGCCTTCATAAATAATTTCTCATTATTTTTTCGATTGAAGATTAAAATTTTTTATTTTACTCTTAGATATTTAATTTGATGTAATAAATCTCACATTTTAAATATTTATATAATGATTAGATTTGGGTGAAATCATAAGATCCCATCTTAGTCTAGGTAGGTCCATCATTGAATTTTCATTAGACCTTTTTTGTTGAGTATTGTTTGTAGAAAAAGAGCCTTAATTGGGGAAAAATGAAAGAATTTTAAATGATTATTGTTTGTTTGAATTAATTTAATCTATGTATAATTGTGTTTATGAGGGGTTTTCTATGGTTTTGATGGATTTTTAGGTGGTAATTATCATTTTTTATAAACTAGGATGAAAACTATCTATCGAGAATTTACACAATGTGTACATGTTAAACGATGCATAACTACCTCTAGATATATGTCATAAATTGGTTCGTTACATGAAACTGTTACTTTTTGTGAAACTAATCCTCATCATGTAAATATCAATATGAATAATTATTAGCCCGAGGTAATGGGTTTTTTGTAATAACTCAAAAAATAATTAAATACATGACGTCAAAGAAAGACACATCGTGTATTACTAAATATCAGTGGTTTTAAGTGGGAAACATGTATGATTATTTTTCATTCCATCACATTCATCCACATCTTATCGATTATAAGGTGTTTTAAATGTGATTTTAGATTCTCCTCTTTACTTTTGGGTATCTCTATTGCATATATCATCCCTAATGAGTGTTTCTTCATATGTTTACCTTTTCCTTCTTCATTCGTTATTATGGTGGTGTGAATATTGTGAATGTGGGTTAATTTATGGGGTTTTATCTTAAAATGGGTTTATCAAGGTTCTTCTTGTGATCTTTTATGCGTTCATCCATTTTTGGATTTTTCATCTCAAGCATTGTGTTAATTTTTTATTCAGCTATGGGGTATAAAACCATATCATATGGCCTAAAATCAATTCCTAATGTTAGTGATATATATATGATTGCACTGATGAAACATTTGAATTAATTAATAGATTAATTATAAATTATAATCACATAATTACATCACTCTTTGGGTCTATTAGGTACTATTGATATGTGACCTCGATTGTGGTTTCCCTTTAAAATAATATATTAGAAAAGTATTACATATGTTTTTTGCATGGCATGTGTTTTAGGTGATTGAATTTTATAGATTCACCATGGTAAATGTATTATTATATTAAATGTAATAAATATGGGTTTTGAATGACAAATAGTAAATATAAAAACTAACTGCATAGTCTTATGAAGTTATATTGTGATATTCACACTCTTGTGAAATGAACTTGTGACACATGTTTTGACTATTACATATCGGGATAGGCCCTAACAGAAGTTTCAATTTTTATATACCAAGTTAGAATCTCATACATTATTTGATTCTTATATACCGGGGTAGGCTATTGCATTTGGTATTATTCTTATATTCCAATCTAGGTCCTAACACATTCTATGATGCTTATATATCGAGATGGGCCCTAACACGTGATGAGATTATTATATAGAATATATGGACTTGGGAGGTATTATACCCTATGAATATAGTTGTGGTTGGAATGGTAGTTCTATATGTTCAAATACATTCCTCCATGGTGGAAAATTAGACTGTTTAATTTCATGGTTGGGATTTTCATGGTTTTTCTACAAAAACAAAAACATTATAGAAGGGTGAAAATGTAGTATTTTTTATTGATTATATTAATAGATGAACTAATTTAAACACATGTTTATCACATTATTTTATGCATCTATTATTATATTATTTTATTTAGACATAGTGTTTTTGACTTATTATAGTTTACTCACACACTACACAAGCCATAGTTTGGTACCCAAGAAGAATATGTGGATTCATTTTTTTAAAATGTGAAAACGCCATTTATTTGATTATTTCTTACAGGATGGGTTGGGGAATAGAGGCGCGATCAATATGGGGTTTAGGACTGAGGTAATTTGAGTAGTCATTTTAGTTTTCAATTATTTTTTCAATATTAATCCCAGCATGAATCTTAGTTACATTTCAGTCTGTTATTACATTATTATTTTAATATATAATGGATTATTCTTTTAGAAATTTTTATTTGATGTATAAATTGGGTTTTATGGTCTGAATAATATCCATAATCAGATATTTTATGTATTTTATATATTATTTTGACTCTCTACTTGGGGGGTATAGTCTCCCCACTAAATTCACTACTCCTATGCTACTAGTTGGTCGCCTCTTAGATACGAGGAGGTGCACCTGAGGCCACATAACAATCATAGTTCATCCATATAAGAGTGTTCTAGGACATGGGATGTAACAAAGTGTACTCATTGATCTAAGATTATTTTTTATTGCATTAATATTTTGTAATGGTATAAAGGATACAAAGATATGTTGGGACATGGTAATAATCTTTTATTGGTACAATTAACCCATGTACTAGGGGATTTGAGTTCCCATGGATGAGATTACTGTTTATTATTTTTTCTTATTACGGTTTGATGTTGTTTCACCTTGGATGATCCACATGTTTTGTGATGTTATTGTTTATCATCATTTATTATCGTCACCTACTATGGCACAATAGCATTATTCATACATCATGATGGGCACATAGATATATATATTTACATGCATTTTTCGGGATAGAGATATATTAATTTCAGGTGATATAATTTCATGGGGGAATTGTGAAATTATTTCCCTGATATATTCGATAAAAATAATGAAATGAACTATTATGTCATTCTAAAACAATTTTAACCTTTTTTATAGATACTCTAAGTAGTGGGTTTCGGTGATGTCTCCTATTGAGGTTCACTTTTTTCTAACGTTCTGAGTAGTTTGAATTTTATATAGGGAAAATTATATATCATCATCTTTGTGTTGAGATTCAAGAGAGTGGAAATTAGAATACCCCTACACAGCAAAGCTAGATAACATTTAATCTATTGATGATCATAAAGATGTTTAGCTCTGTGAAAGCCTCTTAAGGGTCACAAGATCCATGGAATGGGATACTATTTGCATCATACCTTAAATTTTTGATATGATGAGAGTGTTTCAGCTGCATAATATTCCTATGTTCACTAGGGAGGGAGGCCCTAGTGTATACATGTTATAGATTGATTCAGTCTAGATGATCTTAAAGCATCTTGAGAAACCTTAAAAGAGGATGGTGAATCTTTTTGTGTATATATGAGTGGCCCAACCAATTATTGGTGAGATATTTTGGAGAAAGATTGGATGTAAAAAGTTTAATGTTGTTATTATGTGGGATTGATTTTCAAAAACATCTATATCTCAAGACATCGAGGGATTAGAAGTATCATGAGTTCATGCATATAAAATAAGAGGGTATGTTAGTGATGAACCACATTGATCATTTAACCAACCATAATCACATTGCACCATTATATAAGTAATGAGGTCATAAGGGTGAATTGTTTCTGGATGATATTATATATGAGACTAGTTCATAGGTAGGAATTTTTCAATTTATAATTTTTGAGGATGTGATGGAATAGAAACTCCTCATGGAAGGGAATCCATGGGAGGCCCTGAGCATTAGCCAAGCTATTTTTGTTGGGAAAACTAGGATATCTTATTTGGGCATCATGAAGTTCCTCTATGGTATTTTTCACCAGAGAAATAGTAGAAATAGTATTTATGGAAGTGGAAATCCATATTAAGACTATATAACATTTATGTTCTATTAGTGTGGTAATTTTGGACAAATGTGGTCTCCCCTTTCATACCCAACATTAAAGAGTTATGCCTGCATAAGACAAGTTCATCTTTAGAAGTTTTGTGTGAACATTCCATATTAATGTTGAGTTAGGGGATCTAGAGAGAGACCTTAATAAGGAACGGGATTACCTACCCCTCAACTTATTGGTATCTAGAGTTCTATTGAATATTCTGGTCAAGTTAGCGGATGTGGTTCCCCGGTGTAGGAGCGGTAATACCGAGCTGATGGAATAGCCCAAGGGAGTCATACTAGAGCCCAAGGAAGAAGGAATAGTCTGATCCATGCTATACTGACTACTAAAACTGGTGTGGATTCAAGACCATCTACCATAAAAGTATTATTATTTTATAATCTATAATTTCTTGCAGTTTATGATTTAGAATAATATAGGGACCCTAACCTTTTATAAATATAATTACATTATTTAATGAGTAATTAATGATAAAATAAAAAACCAAAGATTGTAAGTCTAGATACTTTGGAAGATTAGGTACATAAAATTGAAAACACATACTACAATAAAACATCGCCATATCAATATTTTATTTGTGATGTTTTTTCTGGGTTGAAGGTTTTCCCTTGGATGCTTCTGGTTGTGCTCTTGATGGGATGGTTTCACTAGGGTTTATCCCTTTACCGCCTCCCTCTGGTGGTAGATTTTCTTTGGATTCCACTTTGCTATCTACGATGGTCAGTGGCTGCCTCTCTTACTATGGAGATGCGCTATGGGCTTCTATGGTGCTGCTGATTCAGATCTGCGGGCATAAGACTGGATGCCGGAATACTCTTCAAAGCATTCACAGTTTTGTTCTTGGTAGCTCGTTGTTGTCCTGTGGTGGCTTCTCAGCATTTGAAGGTCGTCACCTGCATGGTTGGGTTCTTTGAGGGTCTGTTGAAGTCTTTATCAGCTGTTCGGGGGGTGGCTTTGGAGTTTCCTTGGTTGCGTTCATGGTGGTTCTATGATGTTGAATTTCTGTAGTAGGTTTTTCTTTTGTTCGAGATGTGATTCCGATGCGTTTGTATTTTGGAATTTGTGATTTGGTGCGGATATTTTGGTTTGTTAGATCCTATTTAAACTCGGTGATGTTGTCGATTTTATCTGTGGGGTGGATGCTGATTTTGTGGTTGAGTCCTTTGTGGGTTCTCGCCGGTGATGATCGATGACGGTTTGACACCAGATCTCTACTCCGGTGGTATGATTGACGGATGGATGGGTGACTCGAGTCGGAGGTGCATCATGAGCCGTGTGGTGTATGGCGTATCTGTCAGATATATGCGGCTTCCTTAGAGATGATGGTGGCTGGCAGCGATGCGACCCCAGCTGACCCGTTGATTCTCCTCGGGATTGGTGTGGGTTTTGAATTTCAAATTTTGTTTAATCATCATGTATTTTGGATTCCTGCGTGGTGTAATGTGGTTTTCCTCTTATCCATAAATAGGATTTCATGAAAATGAAAAATGAATTTTCAGTCAGTCAGAATAAACAATGGAATAAAGCGTATTATATGTGTTATATGGCCTAAATGGATTTCAAATAAGGAATGTATCATGGATAATAATATTGAATAATAATATATCAAACATGGAATTATAAGTTCATGGAAACAATATATTGTTTCAAAAACATATAAAATGTTATAGATATGAGTCAAGGCTAATATCCAAGACTATACCACAGGGTGGAAAAAGTCACATAATGGATTATGATTACTCACTAATAACATAGATGATATTTCATGTGACAAAAAAATACCCAAGGAATATTATATATTTTTAGCATTACCCATCATAACATGTTCATACATATCTGTTACACATAAATAATCAAACATAAGGAATAAACATAAGGGTATCCCATGGAAATAAATGGATATCATAATCATGTAATATGGAATGACCAAAGGCCATATAAAAATGGTATCAATGAAATATGGGCTTAAATAATTCATAGAAATTAAAAAATTAAAAATAAGAATATATCATGAATAATGACATCCATATAAATTTATTACTTGTAATAGAGTGTTTAGGAAACATTAATTATGAGCCACTTTAGTGTGGCTTAATATGATACTTTGAAGAGTCTTTATATATGAAATATGAATATTTGATTATATAAAACCAATGATGAACTAATATAAATTCTCATGATAAAATAAGATATTTTATAATAATAATGGTGAAAAAATAGATTATGTAGTGTACTGGAAAATGGGTAATAAATTGGGTAGATCCCTTTAGTCAAGTTTTCTTATTAAGAGGAATTGAGAAGGGAAATTTTTTGAACATGTATTTCCTAATAAAAGGATGATGAATTGATCTATATATGTTGTTTTGGAACATATATATATAATTTATAAGAATTATATAATAATAAAAATAATGAAATTTATTTTTGTAAAGAGAGAGAAAATGTAACCTGAAGGAAAAAATTGAGCTTCTTAGAGATCCCTATACTTAGGTCTGAAAGTGTTCTGGCATTTCACTTTGTGTCATGGATAATCATATTATATTCATAAATAATTTAATAAATAATATATTCAACATTTATTTTATATATTATAATATTATTAAGTTTATATATGTCTATTTTGATAAGTTATTACAATTAATATCATTGTTCTAGGAGCGTTCGTTTCATGGTATTATGATCAGTTCCCATGAGTATAATTATGGGAGATCTTTTCAATTGGAAGAAAAACACTAGATTTTAAATAAATGGATTTAAAATAATTATATAATTTTAAATGGTCCCATATTTTTTTCTTTTAGGAGGTTTATTCATTTGATAAAATGTAAATGATATATGTTTATTTTGTTTTGGATGTTCTGCGTTCATCATGAACGAGTTTTGTTTTTTTATTATTCATAGATATTACTTCTGGAGCACGAAAGTGGTTATAATATAAATTATAATATCCATTTTAATAATTATAATGTTTTTATGGTCATCCTTGAAGTATATAAAGTAAAATTAAAAATCGGCATCCACAAAGATGATGAATCAACATATCACAAATAATGTTTTCATTCTTAAGATAAAAAAGAGTAGAAATGTTATTTGATGATAACTATTACATTAAAAACTAATATTTCAGTACATATATGAAACATGAGTTATAATGCTATTTTTGATAGGGTAGGTGAGGATATGGAAGAGGAAAAAAATAATTTAAAAGAGAAAGATGGAAATCTTACCTCTTGAATACTGTCTCCTTGAGAACAACCTTAATGAACTTAGGTGTTGCCTTTTATTGATACCAATAGCTCATACATGCAGGGAAGATACTTGTTAATGGAATTGGAAAGAATTTTGGAAAGCTATAAATCTGATTGGGCGTGAGGATAAGTGGTGTTGAGTTGTGGTATTTATAAGTGGAGGAGAGGCCTGTTTTTTTATTTTATTCATTTGTTTGTTATTTTGGCTAAAGAATATCAATACTGTTGATTCCGAAGAATGAAAAAATTAACTAGATAATGTGAGTTCAAGAAATTGGGAAATTACCTCATCCATGACTCAAACATGACTCCAAAATTCATGTATTAGCATCTATTGTTAAATACCATAAATTATAATATTTCACTATTCATTAGAACTATATTATTTTCAAAAATTATTAAAAAGTAACCCTAAAAATTATTAGTTGCTTAGATTTTAAAAATGGACTCAATTTTATGAAAATAAATATCTAAATCTGAGATATTTAATTTTTATTTTAAAACAATATTTATTCAAAAAATACCAATATAAATATTATAATATATTTTATAACACTTTGAAAAATTAATTAAGGTTTCATAAAATTATATTATAATTTTAATAAAACTAAATATAAAATTATGAATCAATTGTATGAAATTATATTTTCAATAAATCAATATATTTATTATAATATTTAAAATAAACACTATGTTTTAAAAAAATAAAATCACTTAATTTATCATTTTTAATACATTTATTTACTTATTCCATAATATTAATATATCATATTTTAGTTTATAAAATAAATAAATTTTATTAACACTTATATAGGAGTTGTTATTATTCTGACAACCAGATTACCATTCCAAATGGTCACATTACAATTCAGATAGTTAGGTTACTATTCCCATGATTTGATTTTTAATGATAATAAGGGTTTAATAGTTCAAATAAATACCACTTATTTCATTCATCGTTCACTTATATTTTCGATGATGTTTATACGTAAATTAATATTTTAAACTAATATTTTATTATTAAAATTTTGTTTTATATCAACATCCATTTTAATGAGTGCATTTATTACAGTGGATCAAGAATATACAAAATTTCATATTCTTATTATCTTGTTTTTTATAATACTATAATATTTGGGATTCTTATTGGTTTATTATCATACTAATGTAACATTATTTAATTATGAAAATAATGTTTTTATTTGGTTATCTATGGGAATTATATTCTTTATATGACATAATTATATGAATCAATATTTCATTCATTAAATTAAGGGTTAATAAATTATTCCCCCTTGTGAAATGTATCCCTAGAAATATCATTATACATAACAAGCGGAATATATTTGAGGATACATATTCTATTTTTATCTTTTCAATTGAAAAAGTAGGGGGATTTAATACTTAGATAATGAGAATATAAAAAGGTAACTATGAACATATAAAGAATACCATATAAACAAAAAAAAATATTATAACTTATTATTTCACACTTTTCAATATATGTTATTCATTGTGATGGAATTATCACTAGGTTTATTACTAATATTTTCTAGTACTGATCCCAAAACATGACCAGTATGTGCTCTGATACCGACTATAGGGAGCCTAGATGCATGCCCATAATATTACACAATTTAAAGCGTTATTAAATATCATATTAAAACTAAGGATAATAATTTATAGTGTCATTGGATGATTAGATACATAAAATTGGAAGAATAAACAAGAATAAAAAATCATCATATTAATCTTCCATAATGAACACATAACATCCATTGATCTCCTACAACTTAATTAGATAACCTGGGGAATGCATAGACAAAAGGGATGAGAAAGAAATCCTAATAAGGGAATAAAAATTGGAAAAATATTAGAACATGGGTTAGAAGGAATAACATGATGACATAAATTTCAGGACTCATTGATTAACATATAGAATAATAACATATAGAACATGGAATCATTTTTTCATGGAATCATGTGAATGTGAAAACAACATATAACATGATATAAACATTATTCGAGGATAACTACCTAGAATATATCACATGGATGACAAAGTCCTATAATGTATTAGGTTTATTCTGTAACCCAATACATGAAGTATCACGAGGCTAAAAATTATCCAATTAATTGGAGAACTATCTGGATGCACCTATCATTGTATGTTCATTCATATAAGTTCCACATAAAAAACTAATCATAAGAAATAAACATAAGGGAAACTCATGGAATTAAATTGGTATCATAATATTTCCATAAGGTATTTGTAAAGGGAACACAACATTGGTGTCCCTAAAAGAAGGGATAAAATCACACTTGGAAATTGAAAATGGAAAAATATTATTAGATGAAGAGTAATTATGCCAACTAATGTGATAACACGAAAAAGTGTTTGGTATACTGTAGACGCCGGAAAAGTCCGTTGTTCCCAAACGAAGCTCCGGATGCGGAAAGCGAAGTGATATTTGGAGTCGGAAGAACGCTGCGGAGGGCCCGGAGGCCTTGTGCGGAATTTCAGAGGCCCGCGCGCAAAGGTGATGTTCCGCGCGCAAACCCCCCGGGATGCGCGCAATGCGCCGGTCCGGCGCGCAATTTTGCGCGCCGCGGGTCCGCGCGACTCCCTTGCGCGCCGCGCCCGATTCCGCGCCCGCGAGGAGAATTTCGCGCTCGCACCCTGGATTCCGCGCCCGGGGTTGCCTATAAATATAAGGAGACCCCCAACGTTTCAAGGGTTGCTGGAAGTCGAAACGTCTCTCGTGCGCGCAATTCAACCCCTTCCGCGCGCAATGACGAACTTCAGGTAACCTCCTTTCTTTCGCGCAAGAAAGCCTCGGGGTCCGCCTTCGCGCGCAATCCCCGCTGGCTCCTTTCATTTGAATCAAAACTCACCCTAAGGCCTTCGCGCGCAAAAGAACCCGCTTGCGCGCAATTGCCCCTGGGGTGCGCGCAATCCGGCCTGATTGCGCGCACCCCCCCTTCTTTCAAGTGGCCATTCATTAGAGAATGAGCCGTTGCCCCCGCGCGCTATCCGAAGCCCGGCGTGCGCAATCTCAAGCATCCGTGCGCGAGGCACTGGCCCAATTGCGCGCCAGCCGCCCCGATTGCGTGCCGACCCGCGGTTTTGCGCGCAAAGCTCCTCTTTTGCGCGCAATCCGCCAGGGTCGCCTCCCTCGACCCCCTGAGGGCACCTGCCTGCGTGGCGCCCGATGCTCCTCATCCTGGGTGCCCGCACCGTGCGTTGTCTTCCCGTGCGGCCCTCCAGGTTCGTGCGAAGTGACATGCACCCATCGTCCGGCAACCTATGCCCTGCATGACGTTAAACTGCATACGTCCGAGCTACAAGACGTTAAACTGTTCAGCATTCGTCCCACATGACGTTAAACTGCGCATACGTCCAGCATGACGTTAAACTGCATATTCGTCCAGCATGACGTTAAACTGCACATCCGTCCAAGCTGCACGACGTTAAACTGCCTAGCCCCATCGTCCGCGCTGCAAGACGTTAAACTGCCAAGTGTTTCGTCCTCAACACACGACGTTAAACTGTACTTCGTCCGGCAAGACGTTAAACCGTCCGCCTCGTCCTCAACACACGACGTTAAACTGTACTTCGTCCGGCAAGACGTTAAACCGTCCGCTTCATCCGATCCCGTGCTCTGCACGCAGGATCTCCCCCGGTTTGGATGTGGCCCCCACCCGCTCGTCTCTGCAGGGATGTCGGGATTGTCCCGCTTTCGGGGCGATTTAATGGGAGTGGCTTTTCCCTACGGGGGCAGGGTATTACAAACCCCTAGTTTCTCGTGGGAGGCTGCACATGTGTATCTCCATTGCGCCTCCCCACGGCCGAAGCCAGTAGAGGGTATGACTGGGATCGAGGTGTCTTCTGCTTTCGGTCCAAGTCCCTTCCAACTGAGTTTTGCCGCAACCGGGCTGCCTCAAGTGCGTAAGTCCTGACAGAATGAACTACGTGGACTTTGATCCCTGTCTTCTATACAGGGTACGTAGGAAGCCTCCCCGAGGTTCAAGCCCACCACCTGGTCGTCCCGGTCGTATTTACGTCGGTTCGTCCATCAGTGGACCCCTCCAGGGTTCACGTTTGCGTCGATTCACCTATGAATCCGCCCCTGTGGGAGACTGCCCGTGTGTATCTCCACGGTGCCTCCCCACAGCCCCCCTTTTTCCATTTCCCCTTTTATCGTCCAGCATGACGTGAAACTGTGATCCACCCGGCCGTTCCATCCCCCTCTGTGCGAGGTGGTTCGGTTCAATCCTCCGCCCGGCGGCCTCGACCTCTTCGTGAGTCGGCTTGCCGACGTCCAGCATGACGTTAAACTGTATGCCCGAACTACGTTGACTTTGATCCCTGTCTTCTATACAGGGTACGTAGGAAGCCCCTCTGGGGTCCAAGCTCTTCACTCCATCATCCACCCTGATCCTTACCCGGGCCGCCACATCCCGGTGGGGTCATGCCACTTCACTCCACTCCACGTTACTTGGGAAGCCGCCCATGTGCTGGCCCCAGCGTCGGAGGTTCCCCGCAAGGGGTTCTGTCATCTGATCCACTTTTCGTGTTGATCGGTCCGATGCCGTCCCCGCTGGACGTTAAACTCGCGGCATACCCCGTGTTAAACACGGGAAGCTGAGGAAAACCTCAGGTGACACAGTTCCCCGCACCTAGTACGGGATGCCTCAGGCCATCGTGCCTTCGAGAAGCCCTATTAGGGACGGAAGACAGACGTGCAGAGCCGCAGTGTTACGACACGCCCCCAACACCCAGAGCCACCCGGCCTTCTCACCGCAGGTTGCTGCCCCGCCCAGACTCCTTGGAACGTCCGGGCGGAAGCAGCGTAATTAACCGGTGTCCATGAAGATATGGCGCCGGGAGCAAGATTCACGAACATTCTTAAGTCTATGAGGGAGACCCGGATTAGGCGACAAGTTCCGAGGAGACGTCCAAGGAAGGAGGAGCCGACATCCCATCATCCCGGTTTCGATCAAGGAGCAGACGCCCCTGAATAAGGGACGGATGCCGCCCGCCCTTGGAAAGCGGGACTGCGGGACCACAAGCCGCGCGCCCATCCCCTCGGGTTGACGGGTGCACGCGCGAACGCGCCCTGGCGGAACAGCGTAACCCGACGCACATCCGCACCGAAACAGAAAAATGGTGAACCCGACGTGAATCTCTTCTCCTCGACATGAAGACCGATGGCTTTCAGAGGTGTTGGAAGACCGGCATGTTGCCCGGCCAAGCATTCAGTCTTACCCGCCAGGGGCTGGGGAAGTGAAATCGGGCACTCCGTCTCGCAACGTCGAGGGCCTGGGTTCCCCCCACGGAAGGCGTCATGGCACTAATGGTTGGTTGTCGATTCCTTTTTCCTGTCAGTATTAATGGGTCATTCTCCCTGCTTTCAGAAATCAGGTCGCCCGATCTAGTGCCCGATCGCCACCCGCCCACTGGCGCAGGGACAGGGGAAACACCGACGCGGCTACTCCGCGCGGTCCCGCCCGTTCCACAGCCGTCCCAGCAGCCGCAATTGCGGGACGACCACTCCCTCTCTCCCCCTCGGAGGTCATCCAGAGAAGGGTGATCAACACCCTGGTGCGGAGATACGAGGAAGAGGGAGTCATCCCCACTAGGGAAATGGCTCGCCTAGACCTTGAGGAGGCTGCGCCTCGCCACCACCGCCGCCCCCGAGGGCCGCGCAGGGAGGCACCGCTGCCTACCTCAACGTCCAACCGCTTCGGGAGCTTATCCCCGGAGCGCTCTGACAGTTCCCTTCCCTACGCGGATGAGGTGGAAGAGGCCCGGGATCACCCTATCCGGGATTCGCTCCAGGGATCTACGGTAAGGACTCCCGCCAGGCCACGGCGACATCGCCGCCAGGCCCCTCAAGTCGAGGAACAGGCTCTCCACCTGCCCGCGCCGCTCATCCCGACTCGTCTGTCTCGACGCCAACGTCGGGCACGAGCGGAAGAGGATGCCCACCTTGGGGCTCTAGCAACAGCGGCCGCATTGGCCCAAGCCACTGCTGGCTCCAGTCGCCAGGCCTCTGCGCATCCTGAGCAGGGGAACTCCTATGCCCGACCTGGATCGAGGCCCCGACCGCCCCAAAGGCAGGTTGGGTCGACTCTCCCGGTTGCTGGCACTGGCAGTAGCCACCGCGGACCACCTCGCGGTAGCGCTATTCACCGGCAGGATCTACTCTGTGTGGCCGATCCAGGAGGCATGGGTCATCCCACCTTCCGATCCCGGCCCGGAGTCCTGCCCGGAATCATCTCTCCCCGCGTCCCCTTTGATATCTGTCCCGGTGCCCCTCGCACCTTGGTTCCCAGTCCTCTTGGCCCCAGCACCAGTGCGGCCGGAGGACGCCAGGACAAAGATCAGCCCTGCCCCGAAGAACCACCCAGGGGCAGGAAGGCAAGGCGTCGACGCCGAGGGAAGAATGTTACGGAATTCCGGACAGAGATCCGACCGGTTTGCTTCTCTGACTCAGAGGCGGAGTACGATTCGGCGACAGAGCCCTCTCCCCAATCCCGCCAGTCAAGGGCAGGGGTAGGAATGCGGCACGTCAGCCTCGTGCTCCCCGAGAGCGAGATCGATGTGATCCCCGCTTCTCTCCGAAGGTATATCCGGAGTAACGAGGGCCTGGTAGACCCCCAAGGATCAAGCTTGCGGTTGGTACCGGCCCCTCCGGAAGTGCCTTCCGTCTCGATCGGAGAAGCCGAAGACTTTTTCTGGGGACCGACGGTCGAACCACGATCTAGTGCACCCTCGGCGAGCACCGATGCTACGGCAGGATGTTCGCTCTCCGGCCCGTCCTATCGTGATGTGGTAGCTGGGGCACCGCCACCCTCAGGGGGAGGCCCGGGATATGGAGGCCAATCGGCCTGCTCGCCGTATTCGCCGCCGGCCAGCCCGTCGGCCCGACGGCCCGCCTCGGCACCACTACCAGTTCCTCGTCCGTTCCCAGCCATGGAAGAGGACCAAGGAGATCTGGGTCCCGAGTTTGAATCGTGGAGCTTCTGGACCGTCCTTGCAGAGGGCCACTTCCCTGAGAAGTTTTGGCCAGTCGCAGGACCGGGCTTTGATGCACCCGAATCGCTCACCCCGGATGAGCTCGAATGCTTCCGCCGAACTCTCCGGGAGACTCACTCCCGTCTTCACTGCCTACAAATGCCATACCCCGGGAGTCAAGCGCACCTGGAGGATATTGGTGAGCAGTGCCGTCAAATTGACCTGGCCATGCTCCCCGCGGTTCGGCACCCCGGGTCATTTGGGCACCACGAGGCCCTCCAACAACGATGCGTCGAGTGTTTTCAAGCACTCCGCAAAGTTATCGAGGAAGTCACTCCCCACGTGTATATCCGTGGATGGGGGCAGTACGCTGCACTACGCTTCAGTGTGATCCGCCGACAGCCCGATTCGCTGGGTGGCCCTGAGGGTGTATCCCCAGGGACAGGAACGGTCAATATGGCTGACCTGTCGGGAGAGGGGAACGACTTGGAACTTCTCGACGGGGGCTTCCCCCCCGAAGACAAGCCGTCGTCAGATCCATCAGTGAGAGTTACTCGTCATCAGAGAAACCTCCTGGGGCTCCCCGCACCCACTGAAGCACTGACGTTAGGCCGAAACGTCAGCAATGGAAAAGAGCACAGCGAGGCTGTAAAGCCCGCCGACCCATCTGCCTCCATGCAGAGGGCAGAGGAGGATCCCGAGAAGGCTATGCTACGTCAGCAGCTCACCGAACAGAAGAGGCTGGTTGACCAGCTCCTCGCCGAGCGCGCTGCAGAACGGCGGCCTGACTATGGTGATCCTAGGCCAGGACAGCAGGGACCGGAACAACCGCTCCTTGATGAGACTCTCCCGGGCAACCGTGATCATGCCGTGTTCGCCGACAGGAGAGAGGCCATTGCCTACGGCAAGAGGGCGCGGTATGTTTCGCCACACCCTCCCGAGCGGCGTGATTACCTGAGAGATCCCGCTCGGATTCCTCCCGCTGCCCCAAGGGCCGCTCCGCCCGCCATCCCACGAGCTGCCGAGTTCGACGACCCGGTCGACGACCCGATTGAAGGGCCATGCAATGCGCTCGTGGTTAGAGATCCTCGCCAGGACTGGAACCCATGTCCGGACGATCCGATGGCGGCACTCATTGCCCGCTTGGAAGCCTTGGAGACTCGGCAGGTGGCGATCCCACCGGACGGCAAGCCCTACCCAGCATGGGTGGATGACATGCCGGCGCCTCCGGGATTCGGGAATCCCACTTTCGCCCCCTTCAACGGGACTGGAGATCCGCCACAGCATTTAGCCCACTTCAACTCGAGGTGCGGGCCTATGTTGGGGACTCCGGCGCAGCAAGAGGCCGCTAAGCTTCGCTGCTTTGTCCAGACACTGGAAGGGCCAGCATTTGTCTGGTACAGCCAGCTTCCCGTCGGGTCGGTAACCAGCTGGGAGGACCTCCGTAGACAGTTCCTCTACCAGTTCAGTTCCACGACCCGGAAGACGAGTATCGCAGACCTCTTCAAGTGCAAGCAGAGGCCTGATGAGCGAGTCGCGGACTTCGTCGCCCGATGGAAGGGTCTCACGTATTCCCTTGACATGCCATTGACTCAAGAGCAGTTGCTGACAATGTGCGTCGGGAACGTCAAGACCGAGCTGGTCCCTTCCCTGATCACTCAAAATTACCCCGGAGGGTTCAGGGACTTCTCAGACAAAGCTCAACGTCTTGAGGAAGCCCTGCAACAGGCCAGCCAGGCACACCCGCTGCCTCCTATGATTCCTGCAAGGAGAGCCAGCAGGGCTGAGCCCGCTGCTGTGGCCCAGATAGAGGCTCCCAGGCCGTTGGAGCTGCTGCCGGCGAGGCCAGCTCCACCGCCTCACAGGAATCCGCCTCCACGGGCTCAGTTCCCGGCCCAGCAACGGCAGCCTCAGAACCGGCCGGCCCCTCCGCGTAATGTACCGCCACAACCTAGGCGAGATAATCAGGGTCCACCTCCTCGGCAGGCCCCTCCGGCCCCTCGTCAAGACCACGCTCCCAGAGGCCCGCGGTACCTGACTTACTCATTTCATGAGGATCAGGTCCCCGGTTATTTCCGGAGCGCCCTGGAGCAGAGGATTGTGCGACTGCCTGAGTGTTGGAAGCCAGAGGAGGCACATCTCACGGATAACCCCCGCTACTGCCCCTACCATCGAGCCCTGGGGCACACCATCCAGCGGTGCTATGTGTTCAAGGACTGGCTCCAAGACCAGATTAACAACAATGTAATCAGGTTGGGCCCAGCTCCAGCACAAGTGGCGGGCGTATTCGTGGGATCAGAGGACGATAGTGGCAACGAGGACGAATGGCAGCTGGTCTCCGACCGCGGGTCCCAGAAGTATAATAACTGGATGGCCCGCAAGACGATCATTCGCGCCCATGGAATCATCCGTGCGCGCTTGAATCAGCCTGAGCCCCCAGAATCTGCGGGTGCTGCTTCGGCGTCGTCGTCCCAGCCTGCCTCTTCCAAGAAGAGCAAACGGCGGCGGCGCAAGAAGGAAGAGCGTGCCCCGCCAGTTCCGCCACTATCCCGTACTCTCGGCGATTTCATGCCCTCGGAGATGGGGGTCCCTCCTCAGATCCGCCCGGTGATGGATGATTCGTCCGATGACGGTATTGGGTACGCTTCGGTTAATACCGTCGAGCTGGTAAATCCCTTTTCGGTTCCCGACGTTGAAGAACACCAGGTGGACCTCCCTAGTGTCCCCGGTCGTCGCCACCATCGGAAGAACCGCAGTAGCAGGAGTCGCCGGGGCACAGCAGCCGGTACCTCCGGCCAGGCCGTGCACGCCACTGAGACTAGGCAGCAGGCTCAAGATCGAGCTCAACGTGCGCAGGCTCCCCATCCGGGGATGACGGATTCGCCTCCGCCACTGTTTGTGGTGTGGGACCAGGCAGAACCGCCTCGGCCGCGTCGCGACCAGCTCCGCCCTGCCACAAGTCCATCCCGGCCTCCTGACTCCAGTACGGTGACCATTTCCCGGACTGCGACCAGTGAACAGCGGGATGCGCCAAGCACCAGTCGGCCGCCGACCCAACCGGCAAGGCCCGTCATGCCACCAACCGCAGAGCAACCTCCTGCAACCAGGAGCTCGCGCTTGGCCAAAAAGTATGATGTCCTGAAGCACTTGACCGACATCCCAGCAAGGCTCTCCATCCTTGAGGCTCTGCGCATGTCATCTGAGATGCGCGAGGCACTCGCTGAAGCCCTGAAGAGCCCCCTCCAGTTTGAGACAGAGGTTGCGGCTGCAGAGGCCTTTCACGCCGAAACGATCGAGGACGCCGAATGTCAGGCAGTTATCTCGTTCTCTGGTAAGGATGAAGACCCTCCTATACAGGGACACATTCGTCCGCTGTATGTCACTGGCCAGTTCAATGGCCTTGAAGTCCGGCGTTGTCTTGTCGACACGGGGTCCGGGATTAACCTGATTCCAACTCGGACGCTCCGGAGATTGGGGTTGTCTGAGGATGACTTGATTCCCTCCGACCTCAGGATCCAGGGGTACGACCGCACCGAGCAAACCCCGGTCGGCAAGATACGTTTGAAGACCCAGTTCGGTGACTTGGTTGCCAACACCGAATTCATGGTAGTCTCTCAGGACACTGCGTATAACGCATTGATGGGTAGGCCATGGCTCCACCTTCATGCGGCAGTTCCCTCATCATACCACCAATGCCTTAAATACTCCCTTAATGGTCGAGTGGGCATGCTTCAAGGAGATGCCTCTCCTTTTGCCTCATGTGAAGCCCGTTATCTGGACGCAGACTATTACAAGAGCAAGGATAAGCAGATCCTGGCAGGTGAGGTTGAGCCTGTCGCTGTTGCAAGCGATCCATGGGCCAGCTTGGATGACGCCTACGTCCTCCCGATTCAACGGTTGGACGTAGCCATGGTTTCGACGGGCTGTGAGTCTCCTGATGAGATGGCCGCGACCGCCCGTGCCAGCACCAGCGGCCCAGCAAGATCTGGTGGCCCCAATGCAGTTTCCAACGCAGTCTCTCCCGTGGATGATCCCTCCCCAAGTGGAGAGGACGTGGAAGATGCACCCCCAGCCTTTGAGGAGGGCGTCCCCGCCACGGTCGATGAGTTAATACAGGTGAATCTTGGAACCGAGGCCGATCCAAGACCCACGTTGGTTAGTGCCGCCATGCCCTCTGAGGAGCGGCAGCAGTACGTGGACTTTCTCAGGCAGCACCGTGATGTGTTCGCTTGGGGCTATGACGAGATGCCGGGGCTAGATCCTCAGGTAGCCGTCCACCGCCTTGGTCTCCCGGCGAACCATCGCGGGTTCAAGCAGCCTCCCAGGAAGATGCACCCATCCCATGGTGCCATGGTTGAGGCCGAAGTTGACAAGCTTATCAAAGCCAACTTCGTGAGGGAAGTTCAGTACCCCAAATGGCTGGCCAACATTGTGCCGGTCAGGAAGAAGAATGGGCAGATTAGAGTCTGCATCGACTTCCGCGATCTCAACCGCCACTGTCCGAAGGATGATTTTCCCCTTCCAGTGACAGAGCTGTTGATTGATGCCACGGCAGGGTTCCAAGCCCTCTCCTTCATGGATGGATACTCCGGATACAACCAAATTCGGATGGCCCCTGAGGATGAGGAGTTCACTGCCTTCAGGGCCCCCCAAGGTACCTTTTGCTACCGGGTCATGCCCTTCGGCCTGAAGAATGCAGGTGCCACCTATCAACCGGCGATGCACCGCATATTCAAGCCAATCCTCGGCACACTGGTGGAATGCTACGTCGACGACGTGGTTGTCAAATCGCGCCAGCGTCAGGACCATCTCAAAGATCTTGAGAAAGTGTTCAGCTTCCTCCGGTCTCGCTGCCTGAAGATGAACCCGTTGAAGTGTGCCTTTGGGGTCACCTCCGGAAAGTTCCTTGGATTTGTGGTAAGATACCGGGGTATTGAGATCGACCCAGAGAAAATCAGGGCGATTAGCCAGATGCCTCCCCCGGGTACCGTCCGGGAACTGCAAGGGTTCCAAGGCCACTTAGCCTATATACGCCGATTCATCGCGAATCTGGCCGGCAAGTGTAAGCCCTTTTCTCGGCTTATGAAGAAAGGTGCCACCTATGTATGGGATAAAGAGTGTCAGACCGCTTTCGAGGAAATCAAGCAGTACCTGCTTCAACCTCCGGTCCTGATGCCCCCCGTATCCGGAAAGCCGCTGGTCCTTTATGTGACCGCCCTGGAACGGTCCCTGGGTGCCCTTCTCGCCCAGAAGAACAACAAGGGAACAGAGAATAGCCTCTATTACCTCAGTCGCATGCTCCTCGATGCGGAGGTTAGGTATTCCCCCATCGAGAAAAGCTTCCTGGCGCTCGTATTTTCCGTACAGAAATTACGGCACTACTTGCAGCACCATGAGGTACAGTTGGTTTCTCGGGTAGACCCGTTGAAATATATCCTGAGCCGACCTATGTTGACTGGCTGTCTAGCGCGGTGGGCTGTGATTCTCCAGCAGTTCGACATCAGGTATGTGTCTCAGAAGGCCATCAAAGGGCAAGCATTGGAAGACTTTCTGGCAGCTCACCCAACCTCCGCGGATCAGCCGCTGGATCTAGGCTTTCCTGATGAGACCATTCTCTCGGTTGATCGAGCCGATCCATGCTGGCAGATGCACTTTGACGGTGCCTCCCGGAGCCCCACCGGTAGAAGACTCGATAATCCTAAGCTCAATAGAGTGGGCTTGGGCATCGTCTTCATTACCCCGGAGCGAGCCGTGCTGCCATACTCTTTCCTGTTGTCAGAGGGCTGTACCAACAATGAGGCGGAATACCATGCCCTCATCACCGGCCTCGAGTTGGCTCTCGAGATCGACGTGCCCCGTCTGTGCGTGAAAGGGGACTCCGAGCTGGTCGTTAAGCAGATCAATGGCGACTACGTTGTCAGGAAGCCGGAACTTGTGCCATTGTTGGAGTGCACCCTTCTTCTGATGGCCCGGTTCCCTTCTCGGCCGGAAATTGTCCATGTTCCCCGGTCGCAGAACGGTCGAGCAGATGCTTTGGCCAGCCTGGCTGCGTCACTTGCGGAACCTGAACAGGACAACCTGATCGTCCGCGTGACGCGCTGCAGGCTCATCGCTCCCGTTATCCCGGAAGAAGATCGCGGCCCGTTGGTAAGTAACCTCACCACGGTTGCCCCCATGCCCGGAGCCCCGAGTACCCCAGATGTGACAGTCGGATCAGCCCCTGATTGGAGGACGCCTTTGGTTGAGTACCTCCAACATGTCATTCTTCCGTCAGATCGGGCCGAGCGCGAGCGAGTTCGACGCCGCGCATCGCAGTTTGTCCTCCAGAGCAGTCCCGGTCTGGAGCAGATCCTCTACAAGCGCGGGTTCGATGGTGTTCTCCTCCGTTGCCTTCAGGGAGTTGAGATCCCACGAGTCATGCAAGAGGTTCATGCTGGTTCATGTGGCGCCCACCAGACTGGGCCGAAGCTGTCCCACCAGATTCGGAGGTTGGGATACTTCTGGCCCTCTATGATCCATGACTGCATCGAGTACGCCAGGAGGTGCCATGCATGCCAGGTTCATGCGAACTTTGTGCATCGGCCGCCGGAGCCTCTCCATACCACAAGGTATTCCTGGCCCTTTGCAGTCTGGGGACTGGACGTTGTGGGACCTTACCCGCCGGCGACAGCTCGCCAGTGCCGGTTCATTCTGACCGCTACGGACTTCTTCTCCAAATGGGCAGAAGCGATTCCGCTCAGAGAGGTCAAATCCTGTTCGATCGCTGACTTCGTGACCTCCAACATCATCTATCGATTTGGAGTGCCTCACGCTATCCTCACGGATAACGGAACCAATTTCCGAGCAGCCGAGTTGAAGAAGTTGTACGCCAAGTATAACATCCGCTCGAACCATACATCTCGCTATCATGCGCAGGCGAATGGACAGATCGAGGCGTTTAACAAAACCCTCTCTAACATTCTGCAAAAGATGGTTGGTCAGAACAAGAAGAGTTGGCCGGACAAGCTCCCCAACGCCCTCTGGGCTTATCGGACGACGACTCGCAGTTCCACCCAGATGACCCCTTATTCCCTGGTGTATGGAGCTGAGGCCGTCCTGCCCATCGAGATCCAGTTACCGTCCTTGCGCACTGCGGTCTACGACCAGCAAGCGCCGGACAGAGTTGCTGAAGCCCGTCTAGTCGAGTTGGAAGCACTGGATGAGAATAGACTTCGCGCTTTGCACAACTTGGAGAGGCATCAAAGCAGAATGGCTCGAGCTTTCAATAAGAAGGTTCGCCTCCGCTCCTTCCTGCAGGGTGATCTAGTGCTAGCCCTAAGAGCGCCGATGATCCCCGGCAGGAAGCCACCCAAGTTGGAGCCCATGTGGGAGGGACCTTTTGTTGTCCACAAGGTCTATCCCAATGGCGCGTACTCCCTAGCGACTATGGATGGTGAGCGTGTCACTCCTCCCACCAACGCTAGGTTCCTCAAGCAATACTTTGCCTGAGTGTCCGTACGTCCAGCATGACGTTAAACTGCACATTTGTCCAGCAAGACGTTAAACTGCACATACGTCCTGCACGACGTTAAACTGCATACGTCCGAGCTACAAGACGTTAAACTGTTCAGCATTCGTCCTGCATGACGTAAAACTGCCCCTCAAGAACTACGTGCGGCTTGATTCCCATCCTTATGGGATACGTAGGACCGCCTGAACATTCATGTTTCAGGCCCAGCCCCATCCTTCGGGAATTTCCATCCCATCTCGGGCCCTTGGCCCAGTTGCCCCCGGGTGTGCGGCGTGTGGTGTGAGTGTGGGGCTATGCCCTCATTCACGTCGGTTTGCTCGTCACGCTGTACGCCCCCCCACGTTTGGGGATGCCTTCTGCTCCCCCCTTCTTTTTTCCTCATCGTCCTGCATGACGTTAAACTGCACTTCAAGAACTACGTATGGCTTGATTCCCATCCTTATGGGATACGTAGGACCGCCTGGACATTCATGTTTTTAGGCCCAGCCCCATTTCCTGGGAATCCCTATCCCGCGTTGGGCCTCTGGCCCCAGTTCCCCTCCTTTTTGTGCGAGGCGTATCGCATGAGCGGGGGATTATGTCCTCATTCACGTCGGTCTACTGGCCGCGCCGTACGCCTCCCCCGTGTGTGGGACTACCTCACACCCCTCATCGTCCTGCATGACGTTAAACTGCCTTTCAAGAACTACGTATGGCTTGATTCCCATCCTTATGGGATACGTAGGACCGCCTGGACGCTTGTGTCTCGGGTCCAGCCCCGTCTCTTGGTTGATCACGGGGATCTGCCCCCCTTCGGTTGCTCTCAGGGTGAGTCCTCCGACCCTTTCCGGAGATCTGTTAACATGTTTTGGGTGCTTCGGTCTATGACTCGTAGTGTCAGATTCAATCCCGACAAGTCCTGTGTTGCTTGTCAGGCCCCGCGCTTCCTCTTGTTCGAGCCTTCACTCAAAGGGATCCTCGTTAGCGGTTTGGGTACGATGCCTCAGTGCTCTCCCACCGCTCCGGGTCGATTTACCGGCGGGTCTTGGGCCGCAAATCGATATGAATCCTGCGATTGAGCGGTTGATGCTCGTTTGCTTGCCCCGTCTTAGGCTGACGCGATCGGATGTTGTGTTGCGAATGCGTCAGCAACGTCCTTGATCGCCATGTCAGCTCTCTCAGGCTCTGAACATTGGTTGCGCAGTCCTCATCACACTCCGCCTTTGTGCGTTGTAGTGGGATCTTGACACTCTCTTCATACTGACCTCCGGTACGCCTCTACACGTTAGGCAGACCAACCAGGGTAATGATGTCGTTCGAGGCTCCCATGATCTGAGCACCAAGGATATATGCGGATATCCTCCCTAAGGGCCATGCGTAGCTGGACCCTCGTCCCCATAAGGAGGAGGGAGTCGCCCGAACAATTGCGTTCTGGGCCCAGTATATCTGGAGGCTAGCATCTCTGCCCCTCGGGTGATGGACATACGCAGACCCCCATCCCAAGACTCTTCTCCTGGAATCGTGCGTGACCGCAGGGCTGGGTATGCTCCCACCTCCGCCGTGTCCGCCGTACCGCGGTAAGCGGATTCCTCCATGGTCCGAACCACACGACCTTAAACTGTGTTGTCTGGTCCTACCACACGACCGTAAACTGTGATCGTCTTGGCCGCCCGACGAGAAAACGGCACTGCATCGTGATGTTCCCCTCAGGGGACACTCATGTTGGGCGCTGGTTAATAACCACGCCATTCGTCAATGCCTTCCGTGGCTTGATTATTGCGGCGACGCCAGAGATTTCTCAATCACAGGCATGTCGCCGCACAAAGAAAAACCATTCATCTTTAAGGACAAACAAGAAATATCAAATGCCGCTCCTTTTGTGTGCGAGGGTCAGACCCGCACTCTTCCCCGCGCTGGTGCCCGATTGTGTTGCACCTCGCTTCATGAACTACGTGCGGCTTGATTCCCATCCTTATGGGATACGTAGGAACGCCCGAATGTTTGAAACTTCGGGTCCATCCCCCCATCTCTAAGAGATTCCCCCTTCTCTGGGGAATCCGCCGCCTTCAGGTCACCCTCAAGGCGCGTTCCCCGACCCCTTGCAGTGGTCCACCGGTGTCAAGAGTACTCTGGTTTATTGCCAGGAGGGTCAGGATCCGCTTGGTCAGGTTTCCTCCACTTTTCAGGCTTCGTGCTCCCTTTCATTCGGACCCATCGTCTACGCCCTGGGTGGAGCCCCCGTGAACGGTTCGGACACAATGCCTCAGTGCTCTCCCACCGACTCGGGCCGGTACCCCCAATGGCCTCGGGCAGCAAATCGATATGAATCCTGCGATTGAACGGTCGATGCTCGTTTGCTGCCTCATTCCACCAACGGTTAGTGCGATGTTGATGCTGCTTTTCCGCCACGGTCGGCAGTACTCCCATATCGTTACACCGGTGCCCCCAGTCCTTGAGTGAATGGCCGCATGATTCACATTTTCCACCTCCCATTCTAACCAGGCGAAACCTCGACACTCTTGACACTATCCCTCAGTGCATCTTCGCATATCCAGGGGATATGACCAGATGCGGCGTACTTTGAGGTCCTTGTGGTCCGAGCTCTAAGACCTTAAACTAAGATCTCTCTTTATGGTCCGAGCTCTAAGACCTTAAACTAAGATCTCTCCTTATGGTCCGAGCTCTAAGACCTTAAACTAAGATCTCCCCTTATGGTCCGAGCTCTAAGACCTTAAACTAAGATCTCCCCTTATGGTCCGAGCTCTAAGACCTTAAACTAAGATCCCCCCTTATGGTCCGAGCTCTAAGACCTTAAACTAAGATCTCTCTTTATGGTCCGAGCTCTAAGACCTTAAACTAAGATCTCCCCTTATGGTCCGAGCTCTAAGACCTTAAACTAAGATATCTCCTTATGGTCCGAGCTCTAAGACCTTAAACTAAGATCTCTCCTTATGGTCCGAGCTCTAAGACCTTAAACTAAGATCTCTCCTTATGGTCCGAGCTCTAAGACCTTAAACTAAGATATAGCCCTTATGGTCCGAGCTCTAAGACCTTAAACTAAGATCCTCTAGCCCTATGGTCCGAGCTCTAAGACCTTAAACTAAGATCCTCCACCTTTATGGTCCGAGCTCTAAGACCTTAAACTAAGATCCAGCCCTTATGGTCCGAGCTCTAAGACCCTAAACTAAGATCTACCCCAAATGGGGTCCTACGTCCTGCATGACGTTAAACTGCACTCACAGAACTACGTGTGGCTTGATCTCCAGCCTGATGGAGTACGTAGGAACGCCCGGGCATTCCGACTCGGGTCCAGCCTCAGGGATCGTTAAGTCCCGCCCCTCCTCGTCGCCGGCCGTCTGGCCTGACTTCGGGTAGAGTGGTGCAGTTGTGATATTCTCCCCGATTCAGCTCGGGATGCCCCATCGCAAGGATGGGAAGCGACAGTTTCCTCGTCAGAGAGGTGCTGTCTGAGAATTGAGGTGACTCACGGCCAGATTAGTGCATCCGCCTAGTACGTTTTCCCCACGGTGGCGCAATTTTGAGAGCGTTGGATTCTGTCCGAACAAATCGTCACTTCGCCCCACGCTTCGCATGCCCTGTTGATCTGGATTTTCCACCCTTGTGTCTGAAGGAACCCCAAAGCGGTATTCATGATGACATGTGGTCCGCCTCCTGCAATATGAATGATGGCCTTTTTCGGTCCGTCTATTGCAGTTGTTATGGTCGATCCACTGTCCGCCTACCGTCTTGGGCATTTCCTGGAAGGCCGACCGTTGTGGATGTCTGGATTCGGGACACGCGATTCACCCTTTCTCATTTCCCTATGTTCGGATAAAATCTCAACGCCCCTAGCGTTGTCCCGCTCGTGTGTTGGAACAAGTTGGGGGATGATACATTGGTTAGGTCTGAGGTCTCCTTTCCTAGGAATGACCTCCCTCTTTTCTCCAGAAACCCAGTGCCCCTATTTATAGGCGAGGCCGTGGTCCGCGCTGCGCGGAAAAGGCTTTGCGCGACCGCATCGGCCGCTTTCGCGCCCGACACCCATTTTTGCGCGCCACAGTCCCGCGTCGCCCAGGACTTCGGCATTCCGGCGTCTCCCTCGGAACCCGATCGTTGCGACCTCTCGCCGATCAGATTCCGAGGGGGGGCTTTTGTAGACGCCGGAAAAGTCCGTTGTTCCCAAACGATGCTCCGGATGCGGAAAGCGAAGTGATATTTGGAGTCGGAAGAACGCTGCGGAGGGCCCGGAAGCCTTGCGCGGAATTTCAGAGGCCCGCGCGCAAAGGTGATGTTCCGCGCGCAAACCCCCCGGGATGCGCGCAATGCGCCGGTCCGGCGCGCAATTTTGCGCGCCGCGGGTCCGCGCGACTCCCTTGCGCGCCGCGCCCGATTCCGCGCCCGCGAGGAGAATTTCGCGCTCGCACCCTGGATTCCGCGCCCGGGGTTGCCTATAAATATAAGGCGACCCCCAACGTTTCAAGGGTTGCTGGAAGTCGAAACGTCTCTCGTGCGCGCAATTCAACCCCTTCCGCGCGCAATGACGAACTTCAGGTAACCTCCTTTCTTTCGCGCAAGAAAGCCTCGGGGTCCGCCTTCGCGCGCAATCCCCGCTGGCTCCTTTCATTTGAATCAAAACTCACCCTAAGGCCTTCGCGCGCAAAAGAACCCGCTTGCGCGCAATTGCCCCTGGGGTGCGCGCAATCCGGCCTGATTGCGCGCACCCCCCCTTCTTTCAAGTGGCCATTCATTAGAGAATGAGCCGTTGCCCCCGCGCGCTATCCGAAGCCCGGCGTGCGCAATCTCAAGCATCCGCGCGCGAGGCACTGGCCAAATTGCACGCCAGCCGCCCCGATTGCGCGCCGACCCGCGGTTTTGCGCGCAAAGCTCCTCTTTTGCGCGCAATCCGCCAGGGTCGCCTCCCTCGACCCCCTGAGGGCACCTGCCTGCGTGGCGCCCGATGCTCCTCATCCTGGGTGCCCGCACCGTGCGTTGTCTTCCCGTGCGGCCCTCCAGGTTCGTGCGAAGTGACATGCACCCATCGTCCGGCAACCTATGCCCTGCATGACGTTAAACTGCATACGTCCGAGCTACAAGACGTTAAACTGTTCAGCATTCGTCCCACATGACGTTAAACTGCGCATACGTCCAGCATGACGTTAAACTGCATATTCGTCCAGCATGACGTTAAACTGCACATCCGTCCAAGCTGCACGACGTTAAACTGCCTAGCCCCATCGTCCGCGCTGCAAGACGTTAAACTGCCAAGTGTTTCGTCCTCAACACACGACGTTAAACTGTACTTCGTCCGGCAAGACGTTAAACCGTCCGCCTCGTCCTCAACACACGACGTTAAACTGTACTTCGTCCGGCAAGACGTTAAACCGTCCGCTTCATCCGATCCCGTGCTCTGCACGCAGGATCTCCCCCGGTTTGGATGTGGCCCCCACCCGCTCGTCTCTGCAGGGATGTCGGGATTGTCCCGCTTTCGGGGCGATTTAATGGGAGTGGCTTTTCCCTACGGGGGCAGGGTATTACAAACCCCTAGTTTCTCGTGGGAGGCTGCACATGTGTATCTCCATTGCGCCTCCCCACGGCCGAAGCCAGTAGAGGGTATGACTGGGATCGAGGTGTCTTCTGCTTTCGGTCCAAGTCCCTTCCAACTGAGTTTTGCCACAACCGGGCTGCCTCAAGTGCGTAAGTCCTGACAGAATGAACTACGTGGACTTTGATCCCTGTCTTCTATACAGGGTACGTAGGAAGCCTCCCCGAGGTTCAAGCCCACCACCTGGTCGTCCCGGTCGTATTTACGTCGGTTCATCCATCAGTGGACCCCTCCAGGGTTCACGTTTGCGTCGATTCACCTATGAATCCGCCCCTGTGGGAGACTGCCCGTGTGTATCTCCACGGTGCCTCCCCACAGCCCCCCTTTTTCCATTTCCCCTTTTATCGTCCAGCATGACGTGAAACTGTGATCCACCCGGCCGTTCCATCCCCCTCTGTGCGAGGTGGTTCGGTTCAATCCTCCGCCCGGCGGCCTCGACCTCTTCGTGAGTCGGCTTGCCGACGTCCAGCATGACGTTAAACTGTATGCCCGAACTACGTTGACTTTGATCCCTGTCTTCTATACAGGGTACGTAGGAAGCCCCTCTGGGGTCCAAGCTCTTCACTCCATCATCCACCCTGATCCTTACCCGGGCCGCCACATCCCGGTGGGGTCATGCCACTTCACTCCACTCCACGTTACTTGGGAAGCCGCCCATGTGCTGGCCCCAGCGTCGGAGGTTCCCCGCAAGGGGTTCTGTCATCTGATCCACTTTTCGTGTTGATCGGTCCGATGTCGTCCCCGCTGGACGTTAAACTCGCGGCATACCCCGTGTTAAACACGGGAAGCTGAGGAAAACCTCAGGTGACACAGTTCCCCGCACCTAGTACGGGATGCCTCAGGCCATCGTGCCTTCGAGAAGCCCTATTAGGGACGGAAGACAGACGTGCAGAGCCGCAGTGTTACGACACGCCCCCAACACCCAGAGCCACCCGGCCTTCTCACCGCAGGTTGCTGCCCCGCCCAGACTCCTTGGAACGTCCGGGCGGAAGCAGCGTAATTAACCGGTGTCCATGAAGATATGGCGCCGGGAGCGAGATTCACGAACATTCTTAAGTCTATGAGGGAGACCCGGATTAGGCGACAAGTTCCGAGGAGACGTCCAAGGAAGGAGGAGCCGACATCCCATCATCCCGGTTTCGATCAAGGAGCAGACGCCCCTGAATAAGGGACGGATGCCGCCCGCCCTTGGAAAGCGGGACTGCGGGACCACAAGCCGCGCGCCCATCCCCTCGGGTTGACGGGTGCACGCGCGAACGCGTCCTGGCGGAACAGCGTAACCCGACGCACATCCGCACCGAAACATATACTTTAGCATTGATCCACATTAGTTTGGTTTAGGGGAAAATATTATAGAGTCTTTAAAGAAGAAAATGACATAATTGATTTTAAAAAACCAGATATGAAATAATATAGTCTTTAAAGATAAAATGTGAAATTCTGTAAATTCAGTGATGGATTAAAATATATTATGTAGTGTACATGAAAATGGGTAAGAAATTTGTATGTTCCATTTAATCGAGCTTTCTTATCAGTAGGAATTGTGAAGAGCGATTTTTTAAACATGTATTTATCCATAAAATATGGATGAATAGATCTAAAAAAATAATTTTGGGACATATAAAGAAATTTAGAAGACATATATAAGAATAATGAAGATATTAATTAGTATAAAGAGATAAAGAAATTAGCACAAAGGAAAAAATGAGGTTTAGAGATATCCCTAACCATATGTATGAATGTGTTCTGAACATGCAGTTAATGTTCTATATAATAAAATTACATTCATTAATAATTTAATTATGACCCACTTAAAGATATAATTTTTTATTATGATTTTATTAAGTTCATTTATAGACATTTTGAAGAATTATAATGTTTAATTTTGATGTTCCAGGAGCGATCGTTTTATAGTTTTTTGGTCGATTCCCATATATATAATTATGGGAGATCATATCAAGTAGAATAAAAACTATAGATGTGGAATGAAATGGTATTAATATACATCCATAATTTTAAGTGTTCTCTAATATAATATTTTTTGAGATTAATATGATTCATTTGAAAATATGTTAATCATAAACATTTAATTTATGTTGGCGGGTTTTTGATCATCACAAACTAATTTTGTTTTATTATTTAATATTTTGTATATGTATTACGTATCAAACATGAAAAAAATTTATAATATACATATTAAATTTTTTACCATTATAATGGTATTATGACCATCCATGAAGGAGGTAATGGAAACCAACTAATCATCATCCATCACAGTAGTAAATCCAAATATCATAGATAATGATTTAATTTTTAAGATAAAAACTTATGAAAATATAATTGATTATGGAGATTAATTTAAAATATAAAATTATATTATATATATGATACTGGAGTTGTAATTTTATTTTGGATATGTTAGGTGTGGAAAAGGTAGAAGAATGTGACAATTTAAAAGAGATAGAATCAGGATTTTAACTATTAGATATCATCTCATTGAAAACCTCAAACATGACACTTGGGTGTGGTATTTTTTGGAAAAAACATCTTCTAGACATATTCAATAGTATTTTAAAGATAATTTGGAATAATTTATACATTTTTTAAATATTAGGAGGTTTTAGGAGAAGGGGTGGTGTTTTCAAAGGGAGGAAGAGAGGTGTTTTTGATTATTTTATTCCTTTGTTTAATATGATAGTTCAATACAATAAATTGTATTGATTAAAATGAATAATTATAGTAACTATACTATGTCTATTCAGAATAATTGTATATTACATCATCCATGAAAATACCATGACTCAAAAATTCATGTATTAGCTTATTATGTTAAAAAACCATAAATTACAGTATTTCACCACCCACACAAAGTTCAACTATATTAGAATAATTTTAAAATCCACCATAAACATTTTTTAATGTTTATAATTCATATATGGACTCCATTTAATGAAAATAATAATCTAAATATGAAAATTTTATTTTTTAGTTATAATATTAATTTATTAAAAAAACAACTTTAATGTTATAACTGATTTTATAACACTTTGGAAAAATAATTAAGATCTTGTAATATTATATTATAATTATAATAAAACAATATATTAATTTCAGAATTTATTTAATGAAAATAAATTTCCTTATAAATCATTATTTTAATTTAAAAAAATAAATAAACATTTATATTTTAAAAACAAACCAATATTTAATTTATCATTTCTAAATCATTTTTTATTATTCCATGAAATAAATATAACTTATTTTCATTACTAGGATACATAAATTTTTTTAATGCTTTCATAGGTTATGTTACTATGATAATGAATATACTATTATCCTAAAATGTCAAATTAATATTTAAATAGTCACAATACTATTTTGACGGTTAGATTTCAAATGATCATAAGGGTATAATATATCCCATAAATTTCTATTATTCTATTCATCAGTCACTTATATTTTTTCCCAATGTTATATATACATTATTATTTTGATTTAATATTTTATTATTAAGATTTAATTTTTTATCTAAAACATTATTCATGAGTTCAGTTATTCTAGTATATCGAGAAAATCCAAGTTTTCTTATTCTTGTTATTTTATTTTCCATTAATTGTCACACTATAATATTTATAATTATTATTGGTTTTTTAGTGGAATAATGTATAATTATTCTTTTTTTATAATAATTTTTTTATTGGTCTCTCTGTGTGATTTTATATATTTTATATGACATAAATGTAAGATGGGAGAATTAATTGATTAAATAATGGGTCTTTATAGAGAATAAAAAATAATTTTAATTATAATTTTTTCAAATATATTGGGTTTATATGTGGAAATAATGGATGGTTCTTCTACAAGAAACACACTATAGGGAGTATGGTAAGAGGACATCAAACATTACAAGTTTTTCTCTCAAGATTTTGGTGGTTGTCATTTATTTTGGTAGCCATTTGTGCTTGAAATGAAAGGTTTCTATTTGATCTATGTTATGGATTCTTTAGTTATATAAAATGAATATACTATCTATTACCACACTATAGATACCATTATATCTCTATATGGGG
Organism: Viscum album; assembly: GCA_963277665.1. Taxonomy (NCBI): domain Eukaryota; kingdom Viridiplantae; phylum Streptophyta; class Magnoliopsida; order Santalales; family Viscaceae; genus Viscum; species Viscum album. The sequence continues at coordinate 763,730,027 of OY728126.1, read as the reverse complement.
GAATCTATACTCACTTGAGTGAGTATGATCTTTAGGATAGACGTGATAGACTAATTCTATGAAAATTGGATTATATCATGACCTATATAAGATGATTTATTTTTTTAATGAAGGGATTTAGTGAGATACTTTTCCTCTATTAGTATAAAATTTTATGATGTATTTCTTCATCTATTTTATGGATTTTATCCTGAGTAGGAGATTGAGATCATGATAGAGTTGGTGTTGTGACAAAAGATAATTTTTATTCTACCTTGTTTAACAAAATCAGAATAGCTTTTTGAGTTGAAAATTAAGTTGGAAGTTCCCAATCCTAAGAGTTGTATATTTCGTAGTACATCATTGTGGGGTTATCTAGTTCTTTTTTATAAAAAGGTGGATGTGACTTTCCACATATGGGGTGATTATCTTAGATTGAACCAGATGATGATCAAGAACCAATATCTCCTTCCATGCATTAATGATCTGTTCAATATGATGAGAGGTTTTGGGATGTCATACAAGATCAAATTTAGGTTTGGGTACCACTAGTTAAGGGTGTGACAATACAACATACCTAGTACTACTTTTATGAATAGTAATGACCTATATGAGTGATCAATTTTGGTTTGATGAATGCATTATGGGTATTCATATCATTGATGAATAATATCATTCATTATTTCCTCGTCCAATTTTATAGTGGCTATTATTGATTCATAATTATTATTTGTTTCTTATCCATTCCATTTGTTTTAGAAATCATAAATACTATATTTAAAATATTTTCACTATCCTTTTATCTCTATATTCTTTTAATTTTTTTCTGTAGAAAAAATTACCATTCCCCATACATATAAAATGTTTAACTGTATTATGAAAATAAAAATACTATTCTTCATTACATTTTAATACATTCCCTCGGGGCAAGTATTGTGTGACCAATTCGTGTCACCGCTTTAATAAATAAATCCAATAATTATAATTTTTTATTTTTTATCATACTAAAAGAAATGATGACCAACAGACTGATTCTGGTACAGAAAAAATCAGACTAACCCTCATAATGAATATCATTTTGAAAAATTAAAAAAAGTCTATCAAAATATCCAAATCATATAATCTGAATACATATGATATTTTATATCTTATGGAATACCTTTAACATTATATTGGTGTTAAAAAAATAGAGTCATAAATTAAGTTATGCCAAGACATTTTGAGCTTTCAATTGTAAGGTATCTGAGGCCATTACAAAAAAATGGAAATATTAACATTGGAGTATAACCTATAAATAACTAGTCATTTCAATAGTTTTGAGATGGATGATACATTTCACAACACAACTCTTCTGATGTTTTTTATGTGTGAAAATTTCATTCCTAGTCATTGTAACACTTTAGGGAGTTGAAGTTCTAACGAAATCTTATTAGGTTGTTTCCACTGTAATTTTTTTATTCCATGTTCAATCATTATTACAATAAATGGATTCCATGGATAAAAATATGGAGATTATGATCCATTATATCGATGTATTCTAGGTATTATAAGATCGAAATTGATCATTGTATCGATGGAATCCATGGATAGAATGATAGAGATATTTTGACCACGATATGGTGTATTTCCATTTAAAGAAATAAAAACATTACAATATGTATAAAACTATGGATACAATTAGTCAAGGTTATTAACTACCTTAATTTTATGGTAAAAATATTTAAATCCATTACTATAGATTGTAATTCATTCTTACTATTACTATTTATATTATTTCTTGTATTTACAAGTTAATATTCAACAATTCGTGTTATATAAAGGTAGTCTTCATACTTAAGTTTCTATAAATTTGTTTTATCAATATAACTGTGATTATGATAAAACATAGTTTTATATAAATAAGATTCATATTCACTCTAATATTCATTATGATAATTGGACTATGTATGATTATGATATATATACTAGAATAAGCCTTGTTTTTTTCCTATTTAATGGAATTTTAAACACCAATTCACCCCCTCCCCTTCTTAATTAGTATTGTCCAATCCCAGGATCTAGTTAACCCATGACCTAAGTTGGTGGGTCACATGGCCTCATGCACGCATCCTCATAATCCAGATTCTTATTTCTTATAGCGAGGGTTTAATGGTAGTATAAAGGGTATATTATGCACTAATATCATAATAGAACCGTAGATATAATAAATAATAATAAATAGATATTGAAAATATAAACAGATATATTAGGTAACATATAAGGAAGAATAAATAAATTAACAAATTAATATAGTAAAATAATCATCTAATATAGTTTCTTATACATGTACTCATGAGATTCTAATATAAAAGGGGAATAAGGGAACAATATTACAAACAAGTTATACACCAACACAAAAAGAACAAAACCTCCCCACTAACTAATGGTGAAAATTCATGGTCCTATTTTTCAAACCCCCATATAAAATCATAGAATATCAACAACCTATAGAAGATCACAAGACCCAATCAATACATTAAAATATATACTATTCTTGGGTACACAAGGTAGACTGAGTAGGGTGTGAGATAAAAATATAATTAGGACACCACCAATGGGGTGTACATTTAATCAATGCATTTCCCATTACTAAAAACAACATAGGTAGTATTAATTAAATAAAAGGATGTATTAATAAATAACCAACCCACTTAGGTTCCTAAAGGACGCCTGGTGGGTCTACCAGGTTTTGGATCATCGTCGATTGGAATGTCTAAATAGTCACAATATATATATATATTAAAAATATATATATTATAATTATATATATGTAATCCACCTATATGAACCATTTATGTGCTAATTTAAGTTTCTAGATACCTGGAATAATAATCGTTTCTTGACTAGGGAATAACGTAGACATCCATGACCAGTCTAAACGATCATATAAACTCACACAATTGGGTACAAAACCTACATCCCAAGAAGAGTGTGAAACATAATTCTCAACACTTGAGGTGGTGAGTGAGACATAATTTCACACTCTAATGGTTGAATATGGAGTTAAAATCCAAATTCCCATATTGTATCACTAGTTTGAGATTCCATATTCAACGGCTGAGGTGAGGGAGTGTGACTTTCCTCCATGTTAAACACCCATTACCATCATACACATCCCATATAAAAGAATCCTTATAATTATAATAATATCCATGAGGAAATACCTCTCATTATTCACAAATTTAAAGGTACAATATATAGAAAGCATTGTCATTTTCAATGATAATTCATATAATCATAAACAAAAGGTGTGGCCTTACAACCATATAGAAGTATTTAAACATTATCATTTTTTTAAATAAAATGATCCATGATGCATAATACGATTAATTTAATCCTTAAAATTAATTATTCAATTCATTAAATTATTATAAAACCACTACGTATAACCATACCATCTAATTATAACCCATCTGTTTCACTAAAGCATCGAACATTCATTTTTAAGTATCAATGGGCCTTTAAAATTCTGACATGGTCACTAAGGAAATTTCCTACATGGTCAATTCCATGTATTAGTTAGTCAAACATGTGAGATTCACCATAGGTTTAATCAATCACTCACATTTATATGGAAATTCAAGTTATAATATAATCCAAACAATTAGGAAACCAATCAAGCATATACATGTTTAAGAAAAATGGGCACTTATAATCCGAACACCCATATGTTTTCTTTAACTAGTGTAATAATCCTATAAAATCATTAAAAATGATCAATAGGTTTATATATTGGTTCAAGTATCAATTACATATGTGGAACTCAATATAATTGGGATACACGAAAAAAATATGGAATGTGGCACAATGACATAGCTACAATGAATCAAAACTACCAGAAAGATGACATAACCACCACCCCTAAGGCCATTGGTAAATCCTCTCTCAATATTGAACACATATTTAGATTACATTGGAATAGATATAATAAACAATCTAATGACCTGAAAATAATGAAAATAGGATTTCACCTAAATATTGAAATGGATCTAAATAAAAGCATAGATTTGTATTAAGAGAGTATAGGAGCTTATCAAGACTGATTTGATGATTTGGATGCATGGAGAATCAGACTTCATATGAAAGGTCTTTCTCAATGCATTAATTTATGTGTTATTAAGCTCAAAAGTGAACAAAAACAAAGTCTTTCAACTAGAGTAAGAGTGTAGAAAGAGAAAAATGTTTTTTACATTAGTGAGGGGATGAAAAGTAATTTAACCTGAATATGCATAGGTACAGAGTTTGGACACAATTTTTGGAAAAAACATATTAAAATTGTGCTCAGTTCACTGATACTAAGGGGAAAATTGCATAGTTATGTGCACATTTTGAATAATCATGTGAAAAAAAATTCAAAATGGATTTTTACTAAACCTATAACCAGTTGCACGTCCATGCGCCATGAGATGCACAGTTACGAAAAAATCATACAGCCTATTATTTGTCCGAATTTCAGATCTCCAAGTTCCAAAATAGTCCGAGATGCACCCAAGACCTCCATGGCTTGATAATAAAACAATATTAGGGTAGTTTGAGGAATTTAAATTGAAAATTATATGATCTATACCATCATGAAATGATGGGTCATTATACCCTCCCCTCTTTAAGGAAAATCATCCCTGAGTTAGCCTTCTGAGGGAAAAGAGGTGTCGTTAACAATGAGTTCTTTCCCCTATGATTGTATATCAGTATACCACTCTAATGTCTCACCATGTACTCAACCATGATTCCATATCACCCATACTAGTGGAACTGGCCTACCTTAGAGTATATTCATGCTCCAATAAACAATATGTACTGAATTCTCTTCAAAGGAAGAACCAATATCCAAATCAACCTCATCTAGTTGAAATACATGAAACCGGTATGTATAATATTGGTGAAGCTGAGATACATGAAATTCATTATGCTTAGACTGTCATCTCTGAGGAATTTTTAACTAGTAATCCACTTTATTGATTTATTTAATAGCCTTGAATAATCCAATGGACATATGATTGAGCTTACCCTACTTCTAAATATGTCAATTCCCCAACCTGGGGATGACACTCAAGAAAACCTCATCAATGACCTCAAACTGAAGTAGTCATCGATATCTGTTGATATACTACTGTTATATAAAATGATCTATCCTAATATTCATTCTAATAAATTTTATTTACTCTATAGTTTTAATCACGATAAATGGTCCATGCATAGATGCCTCCATTGGCTCTAGCCAGAATAGAGGTGACTGGAAAGGCCTACCATATAAGGATTCGTAGGGAACCATATGAATGGTAGTCTAAAATATGTTATTATAAATGAACTCAATGAGGGGAATTTGTTTCTCTTGGGAACAAAAAATGTAGAAGAAGCATTCACAAATATTTTTCTCTAGAAACATAACAGTGCAATCTATCTTTCCACTAGTCTGTGGGTGACTAGTTGTTCTCATAAGACCATGTACACCCCAAGCCTTATGCAACCCCTTCTAGAATAATGTTGTTAATACAGAATCTCTATTAGAAATGATAGAATGAGGAGATCCATTAATATTTATAACCACTCAATCATAAAATATTTCTATGTTTTTTACCAAGAAGGTTTATTTCATATGTAAAATTTGTGTTACCGTTATCATACGATTGACAAAAACCCTTATTGCATCATTTCAATGAGGTGATCTAGGATGAACAGTCACAAAATATATTGATACATTGTCCCATTTCCACTCGGTAATGGAAAAAGGCTGTAGAAGTACTACAATTCATTGATTTTCAACATTTCACCTTCTTATAGGTGGAACACCAAGTAATTAATGTGTAAATATCCAATTTCATACAAGGCCTCAAATACCGGCATTATAGATTCCTATAAATTTTCATGATGCCTCGTTGAACCACCCATGATGAAGTATGGAATTCCGGTATCAACCCCTCTATAATGTCTTATGGGACCCATAAACACCCACAAAACAATAAGATATAATCCTCATCTACTATCTAACATGAAGATGTACCATCACTTAAAACACTTTCTTTTAAGGACAAGTACTTCGAGATCAAATAGTGGTCTATGCCTCACCCATTCCAGAAATGTAGAGGTCACTACAAAGGATGAGAGTTCTATCTAAATGTGGTCCTCTTAAAGCTCAAAATCATCATCATCATCATCATTATTTCTCTATTTATTCAATAGTATATGGAAAAACAGTTTCCAGATAAAGGCACTAGGGTGGCCTAAAATAATTCAAACCTAGGGAATTCCCTCTGATAATGTTGACCCCCTCAGGGCCCAATAAGATTTTATTATAAAATCATAAAATTCATGGGTCATGGATGGAAAGCGAACAAAGGGGATCCACTGCATTATTCACCTCACACCAAGTGTGAACCATTCAGATTTTGGTGGAGGGAATACCTTGGCATATTCTGATGATATGGACAATCGCCTATGGAGTTGAACCGATCCCTTGAAATGTATCTAAGAAGATTATGGAATTGGTTTCATATTCACAAACATAGATGTGCCCCTATTGAAAAAGGCTGAGACCAGTGATGAGGGCATGCACCTCTTCCTAGATTGAAGATCTGTAGCCAATGTGAGGAGTGAAAGCCAAGATACCTAAGCCCCTTATCTCACGGACAATCCCTCCTCTTATAATCACCATATAAATGTAGAAGCTATTATTATTAAGCTTAAAACCCTTGAGATGTGGAAGCCATCAGATCCATTGGTTATGAATAGTTCAACCACCAGGCTAGGAGGTATTGGTGGAGGAGGAAAGCAGGCAGAGGGATGGGGCATCATGACATTTTCTTAAGAGCCTGACCAGATCAATGAGGAGGGTACTGACTTTAGCAATGATACCCATTGATGTAGAGTGAAGCCCCTAATATCTCACTTTTTTTGGCATACCTTAAAAAACTAACCACTAGCATGTAGGATGATGGAACATGCCATTTTTTACAGACCTCTATCACCTACTCCATGGAACCAGTGGTCAAGAAACGGTTTTCCACTCAGGTCCTGGGAATATAAAGTAATAAAGTTTCTTAAGAAGGACCATGCATCATGCTCCCATGATCCCTCTAAGAAGATATGAGTTGTTCTTTCCTCCATGTGATTGGTGTAATAGGAGCAGTGAGAATACATCTTGATTCCACATAGTCTAATTTTCTCATCAGTGGGAATAACATTTTTTCTAATCCTCCACTGGAGGATGTTATCATTTGTGGAGATTTCCTTTATCCACAATGTCTTGTTCCAGCAATCCATATTCCCCTATAAAAAATTTGTGTGACGGTAGTATTTTACAATGATTTACGCTAGGATAACAGAGAAAAAACACACAAATATTGTTCTGAGTTGAGCTCAATAAGGTTATAGAGGGATTTTTGTTCAACATTCAAAAGCACCCTGAAGAAAAATGAGTAATTACATTCCTTCTTGAATGAACTGCTGGTGGTAGGGCAACCAGAAAAACCAAGAGTTGTACAAACCCAGTTTTGATGCCAGAATGATAGAGCCCTCTATCCAATTATCCAGTGGATGTGGGGAAACATATCTGAAAAATGAGGGAGAATGCTATACAGGGAGTGAGATGAATACTTGTTGTGCCTCTCTGAAAAATCAACTCATATTTTGTACATGACCCTACCCCATAGTGTGCTACGTTGATGTATTTCCCATGAAAACATTTCATGCCTACAATGGAATGTGCCCTCAAGGATGTGAACATTGATTCCTCCTTCCTAGATGGGCCTCACCATCTTATCCTAGGACACCCAATGGTGTTTTCCTTCAACAAGGGAATTCCAAATGAAGTGGGCCAAGATCCTATCAATTTTGCTGATGAATTTTTTAATTACATTGATGGAGGAGAGGGAATGGATAAGAGAGGCTGGGATAACACTATTTTCGAACGCAATCTGACCCTAAAGGAAAACAAATATATCATTCCATTTTAGGATTATGTCAGTAATATTGTTGGTGATGTGATCAAAATCACAAATATGAAGACTTCCAAATGATATAGGATCCCCAAGGTAATCCATGGGAAACATCCTTATATGAATATTCAAAATATTGACAAAAGAGGATACCTGACTAGAAGAACATCTTCTAGAGATAAAAATGTTACTCTTAGACCCATTAATATCCTATCCACTCTAATGATAGTACTCCTCCATCACCTTGAGAAAACCTTGAACTAAAATCTTATTTCTATTCATGAAGATGAAAGTGTCATCAGAAAATAGAAGGTGGGAGATGGATGTGAGATTCATCCTTCTCTAGAATGGGAGGATCACACCATTACTTATGATTCCATGTATGAGGTGGATAAGAATGTTCTGGGTGAGGATGAATAGACTTAGTGATATGGGATCACCCCGTCTAAGGCCACGAGTCTCTTTAATGAAACAATGATACTTTCCCATTAAGATAACATCCTGATGTGGGGAGATGAAACATCTAAAAAAGATATTAGTAACTCTTTGAGAGAAGGCCATACCTGAGCGCACCATGTTGATGGAGCTCCATTAAATTCTATCATAAACCTTGTTCATGTCCTTTTTGATTTCCATGTTTGAGACATGATTCTTAGTGTTGAGATCCCTCGTCATCTCTTGGGCTAATGAAAATTCCCCTTGAATAGAGAGGCCCTTCACAAATCCATGTTGTTCAATATAGGCCCAAGGGGGGAGAAGAGAGGATATAATTGAGCTAATAATGCTTTCCAACACATTACAGGGAAGTTGCACATGTTGGTCAGTCTATAGTGCATAATAGAATATTTGTTCTTGGTTTTGGAAATGATCGCAAGAGTAGTGGCACTTTCTACTCTAGGAAAACTACATCCCCTGAAGAAGTCTTGTATGGCCTCTAACAAGTAATTTTTAACCACATCCAATGAGTCTCCATAGAACATACATGGATAACCATTTGGGCCTGTAGCATTTTTAGCAATAAGATTCATCACTACCTCAAAGATTTATTTCTCCTAAGGGATGGCCCCTATCCTTTCATTTTCCAGAATAGAAACCTGATTGGTAATGGAGTCTAGGAATCTTGTATCACCTCCCAGGTAACCATTCAACATCCTTGGGCTCTGTCAATTAAGAAGTTCTGTGAAAAAATAACAGAAAAGGGACCCCAAAACATCCCTATCATTCGAGTAAGTACCATTATGCATTAATATATTTGGATGAACATACCATTTCCTCTCATTGATACAGGAATTATAGTATCTAGCATTCCTATCCCTCTCACTAAGCCATCTGATCCATGTTGTCTCCCTCACCAGGTGTTTCAGTATAAGGGTCATCTCTATGATGGTTTTAATCTTATATCCATGTTCCTCAAATATACTGTCACTCCAGGCCCCCTCCAATCTAGATTCAATATGGTCAATGTCATGCCTGAGTGATTCAATTTCCCTGTCATTGTGAGGAATTCCCTTCTCCCATGAATGACACCTGATTTTGAAACTCCTAAGTTAGTTATGGAAGGAAGAACAAACACTCCCCTGATTGGGATCATTCCATGAGTCACTAACCAGTTTTTGATAACAATGGAGTCTCATATACTACTGAGAAAATATAATGTGACCATGAACCGTCTAACTCTTAGAGAGGTAGAGATCAGAATCAAAGAGTGATATCAGATCCCACGCACCAAGTGTCTGTCCATGATGTTGGAGTAAAGTGTGATGACTTTACAGTTTCCAAGGAATCTGTCGAACCAGCTCCACAAATTCATATCCTCACATTTGTTATTGCAATAGGTGAAAACATCACCCGAGTATTGATGGTCCATGATACCTTTTCTAGCCATGAAATGAGTAATTTGTAAGGTAGATTTTCTGGGGAATTTCTACTACACTTCTTTTCATCTGGTTTGGAAATGATATTAATATCTCTTCCAACAATCAAGGTAAGGATATCTAGTTCAAAATAATAAAGAACCTCCCATAAAAATTCCCTACACATGGCCTCACAACATCCATTAATGAAGGAAACAATGAAGGAACCATTTTCATGAGTGACCTTTGTGGTGATATGCTGGTCACTAGCCAGAATCATATCCACAAAAGAAATCATTTGTCATAATATCCATATATTATGGTTTGTTGGGTCTTCATGCATGGAACCATACAACTTAATATTCTGGGAATACTCCTTAATGTTGGAGATATTCTTCTTCTACTAGAAGACAACATCATGATGAACCTTGTGATTGCAGATAGTAGAGGAGAGAAAATCTGTATTGATGTAGGCACCAAGGCCACAGGCATTTCAAATGCGGATGGTAATCATTGATCAAAAAGCACCTTGGCACTATCCTCTAGGAATATAGCCTTTTTATGATGGGAGGAGCATTGTTACCTTAGTTTCTTGGACTTGGCTCTAGTGTAGATACCAGAATTCTTGGTGGGAGGAGAAATGAAAGGTGGGTAGACATCCAGTTGAATGGGAAGCTCCAAACTTCTGATAGTATAAAAAGGCCAAGTCCTGGAAGCATTAGTAATTTTAGAGAATCCAACCATAGGTTGAGGGGAGGACCTTCGGGGGACAAGATCCATTTCTCTAATATAGGGAAAAGGGGGGATTCTACCACAATCTAGGCTTGGATGGAGAAAAAATTTAGAGGGCCTAGGGACAGTAGGGGAAAGTTAAGAGAAGGAGAAAGGGATGCAGAAGGGCCCCATAGATTTAGCATTATCCTAGAGTCATGTCCCATAATGATATTGAAGACTAAATAGTCAGAAGGCTCATCGGGATGGGGTAAAAGACCCCTATAGGAGAAGGGCATCAAGGAAGGTCTAGGAAGAAAACCAAGAACATGAATAGGGGAAGGAGCCAAAGGTGGAACAGAAACTAGAGGCACAGACGAGTCCCCCTCTATGCTAGTTGTGGAAGGAGGAACATCCTAGGGGACTGACATAGGATCCTTGAAAGGAGGCACCAAAGGAGGGAATCAGAGCCTTCCCTTGTGCTTATTTCTACACACCTAGAAAATGTATCCCTGGAGTAGACAAGAAGAGAATTACTGCAAGAAAATGTGGTAGAGGATATCTTGGCACCAGTAGATATAATCCTTCACCTGAAGAGAGATTTTATCAGCAGGAGGATTGGAGATATCCATTTCAATGAAAATATGCCCCATTGAAGAATCATCACAGGACCGGGTGCAATCATCCGAGAAGAGAAATCTATCCATAGAGTCCCCAATATCCTTAAGAAAACCAACATTATGAAAGGGCAATTAAATGTCGTGGAGACTGATCCAGACCGCCATAGAAGAAGTCTCTTTTCCATTGTGGAAATCTAGTGACCAATGTGTCAAATTGAACCTACACCTCCCCCAAGAGCAAGGGGCCTTACACCAAGCCTGAATGAAATCCTATTACGAGCCAAGAACCAGGAAAAAGTCATTCCAGTGAATTGAAGAGATCCTCACCAGAGAATAGAGCCCCCAATATCTGATGAACCGCTGGAAGACTGGAATATGTGGGTTTTCCACACCAAATCATGTTATTAACTTCCATTCAAGAAATTATTTTGCTTATGAAAATGCCAAAGTAGGAACCTCCACTGACATACCGACATCATCATGGGAGATTAGCATTGCGGGCATGGAGATATATGGGAAACATGAATTGGAAGATGTGAAGTCCATACCACATAACGCATCCTTGAAAGGAAGAATTGGATGAGGTGATCTGAGAGTAGGACCAAGATAAGGGGAGGCTACTGAAGAATCTGCACCACAAGAAGAGGATTATTTTTGCTCATTGCACCGACTACAACATTTACCTTCCCAGATGCGTAGGCGTCATTGAATCCAAATGACTATAGATACTCTGCTCATATAAATTATCTAATATTTAGATCACTATGTGAAAAGATTTCATTGATGATTTTTTTACCTGTAAATACCAAAAAAACATACTACATGTAGATAGTGTCTCTAATATAAAATATAATTTACTATAACATCTTGATCGAGGCCATGTGTCGGGTAATTCCACTCATGAGGCCTCAAATGACGATACCCCTATGTGATGACTCAATAATCCTATTTTAAGAAATATCTAATATCAATTCCAATTGCATCATTATATATAGTATAAATTATTCTTAGCTCTTCCATAATCAATATCGGTGCTAAAGTCAAACAACCCTTCAACTCCTGAAAGGTTGCTTCACAAGATTTTGACCATAAAAATTTCACCCCCTTCGTGGTCAGGATAGTAAACGACACTATAATGGATGAAAAATCATATATGAAGCATTTGTAATATCTATAAATAACCAAAAAAGTATTACATGTTAAATAGGTTATTGGGATAATCCAAGGAAACTAAAGCTCTCACTTTCTCTGGGTCTACTAAAACTCCTAACATTGAGATGATGTGAACTAAGAAGTGGAATGTTTTGATCCAAAAGTATAATTTATTGATCTTAGAAAAGATTTTATTATATTTTATTAGTAACAATGATCTTAATTCTGATGACATGGTCAATTATATGGAATCAATACATGATGATATCATCAATAAAAAATACCAGAAATGAATCCAGATATGGGTGGAAAACCAGATTCATAAGTTCCATAAATAATATAGGTGTGTTCATGATTCTAAACAGCATAACCAGGTACTCATAAATTGCATACCTCTCCAGCAAGATTTTTAAGGTATGTATGAGGTCTATACACAAACGTAAGGATATTTGAAACGTAGAATAAATCTTTAAAACACTTTTAATCCTCATACCTCAGGAAAGAGTTCATTTATTTTAGGCATTGAATATCAATTTTTTATCGTGAGATGATTCAACAGATGGTAATCCATGTAGAGCCCGAGGATCCCATCTGCCTTCTAGGAAAATAGGAACGGTGAACCCCAAGGAGAAGTGTTGGGGAATACAATTCCTTTAGCCTCCGGATCCTACAACCAATTCATGCACTATTGAAGCTCCTTAGGTGTCATTATATAAGGATGAATGGTCTCTGGTGCTTCTCCTTGAACCATCTCAATATTAAAATCTACCACTCGCTCCAGTGGTAGACCATAAGAAGTATACTAGAAATAATTCCATGAAATGTTCCACTATATGGGGTAAATAGTTATTTGTAACCCAAATTATTTTATGAAAATATTGGAGATCTGAGATGTCACATTTCCCAGCCTCAACTTCTCGGGTGTATCTCTTATCATAATAACATTCAATTCTCTCTAATGCACATTCATAATTCCCTTGGGTGAGCTAAATTTTACCCATTGAAAATAACAGTCAATATGTTATCTATAGAGAACTGAAAAGTCCATCCTGATGATCACTTCAAGGACCATCATATCGATGTTGTACAGATTTGATACGAAATGGTAACCTTTTATCTCAAAAGAATATCCCATACAACGGAGAACTCCATACGATTGAATACCAAACGGGGGTGTCTAGGGTAATAATTCTATGAAATTGATTGATATAGAGGCCCAAACATCAAATAAAATCCCTAGGTATAAATTAGTGAGACATGAAAGTGTCAAATAAAGAAGAAACTAATGTGTAGACAGCTAGAATAGTACATGATATTGTAGAAGGTCCAATGTTCTTCTCCTCACGTGTGGACTGGACTTCATCTAAATTTCATTTACTATCACTTCGAGTAACATACTATCATATATGAGAAATCCATATCTAATGTCTTAGTGAATCTTAAGTCTCAATACCTCTACCTCAACCACCACCTTGGCAAGATCGAATGGTGGTATTACTGCTGCCAACCGGTTTTGATCCTACTAACCCAACTTCTAACTATAGAGTAAGAGTATATCCCCACACCCTATGAATAAAACGGAAGTTCTTACATAATCACTAAATATGGAACATCTATATATATCATCTATATTCCGATGAATCACAGAAGAACTGAGGTTTTTATGCCCTTACATCCCACAATGGTGAAAAATCATGTAATTGTTTTCACTTGGGGTTTGACTGCTACCTCTTCCACAAGTACCCTCAAAAAGTCTATATTTTCTAGAAGAAGGGACAATTATTGACCTTGGTAATGATATAACTTGAATTAATCCATCAACATTCCTCAAATTCTAATATGTGATAAGGTATTGGTTGAAAATTTCCGAAATGGTAGTCAACCAGAACATGTTGATATGAAACCCAAAGGAATATACTAACCAATCCTCAAATATCCAATAAGTTATATGATCACATACTGCTAGAGTATGATCTAACCACTTCAGATTAGTAAAACTGGAAGAGTACTTTATAATTAATATACTCCCCTAATGATGGTTCATCAATTCTCTAACTCTTTCATTCCTCAGTGTCTGGAGGAGTAGTAGTCATAGAAGATGTCCTAAAAATCAGCCCAGACCATGTCATGATACTGAGTAGCATGGGTGATTACATCCCACCATCACTTAGAATAATCCCATATTATATACGCATATAGCCTGAATATCCACTTTTGAGGAATCTAAATATTCTTAAAAATTGAAAGGAATGCTTCATGCCATGAATTAGTTGTGTGTGGTCCGTAGTCCCTTGAAAATATGGGCAGATGTTGGTACTAAAACTCTCAAATCAACTATGCCATGCTAAGTGTATTTAAAAGTACACCATGCATAGAATGAAACATATGAATGAAAAACTAATGGAACATGGTTTCAATTCAAATATCAGGTTTTAGAAAAGGATCCGTAGTTGGATCTACAAGAGGAATAACTAGAAAATCTTATATCTCCACCATTGGATCATGTTCGACACTACCTTTCGTGAGTACGACTTGAGGATTTCATAGTGGAATTATTCATCAATCCCAAAAACTGGTCTCTTTATAGATTTATGAAAAAGAGAGTATTGAAAATATATAACTAGGATAGGAGTAAAGCCTTCCTATAGAAATTGACATGCTTTTATACCGGCTCAAAGTTCATGACTATGAGGCAGAGAGAAACCCTATTAGGAAAATATAATGCAAGAGATACCCCACAACAAACAACTAAGTCCATGTTTAGGTTTGAGTCTATTTGTCAGATATTAATAAATATATATATATAATGGTTAACATTACTTTAGAATTAAAAATAATTTTAAAATTATTCTTTTTTGAACATTTAAATAACATAAAAAGAGATAAATCAGATGGATTACCATTTTATGATCCATAAGAGACCATACTCATTATGAACAAAACCATTGAATATCCTTCACTCATACCATAACATGTTCCATCCCATACATCCAATGGAACATGGCTCAATGTGAAAAAAAATTGAATGTTTTACGGTGTCTTCTTTAAACTATTCAGGAAAACACTATTAGGTTATGGAAGACACATTATGTATTAATTACATTTACCAATGCATGTTATAAATTTTATCAAAATTCAATACATATTAAATGAAAAAGAAATATGTAACATGAAAATTCATGATGTAAATTAAACATGTAACTGAAATATTCATGGCTTATTATTCATACTAGGACTATGGTGATAAATGATATAATGAAAATCCCTCATCTAATCAGGCCATGGTAGATATATCTCATTTCCATCAATCCAATATCAATAACATTATAAATCTAGTGTGTCACCCTATTGTGAGTTCATATCAATTATAAAAGGAATAATAAAAAAATTCAATTACCCATCCTTAGAAATTTGGCTTTCCGCTGTATATAAGTAAGCTACATCCAAGAACATGTTTAATTCTAGATCCTTTTAACTCTTTGAATAATTTCTAATACCCAAAAAGTAATAAAAAGTAAAAATAGATTCTCTACTACCACATTGAAACATCTTGACCCAATATCCACTTAACATCTTTTCTATGATAGTGAGTCACATGGACTTCAGCACACCTACCCATATACTAGAGGCTTCCAAATAGCAGAGAGGTTGTAAAGGTAGTGTAGTGGAGAGATTTTACCATCATATTAGAATGAAAATACATATAAAATAAATAATAAACCATAGATAAAGAAAAAATAAATACATATAAAAAGTAAAGTGATGCATAAGAGTGAATAACTAAACAACATAACATATTATACAAAATCATCTAAGTAATTGTATGATCCATGTATTCATAACCTAATAATATAAAATTGGAATAGTGGTACATGAGTACAAATATTATATACAAAATGATGATAAGACTCCCCAATATAATATCTTGTGAATTAGTAGTCATCGACTCCCATGATCGATAGAAAGTCATAGTATATCAACAACATGTAGTTGGGATATTTCCATAATCAATACCTACAGACAAATAATCTTTTTGGGTACCAAAGGTAGCTTGAGTTGGGTGTGAAATAAAAACATCAGTAGGCCACTACCATTGGTGTCTATGTGTAATCCAATATGTCCTCATAATTAAACAGTTCTCAGGAAGTTTTAATTAATTATCAAATCTGAATAAATAAATAACCACCCTGCTTGGTTTCTTAAAGGAAACCTAGAGGGTCTACCTTCTTTAGCACATTATCGGATGGGGTGTTTGAACATTCATTATATATATAGTAATAATATATATATATATATATATATATATTTGATAATTGTGTTTATATTGCATCAACCTCTATTAACTAATTACCTTAAAACGTAAGTGCCCATACACCTAGAATACCAACACTGTCTGAACTAGGTTGTAACTTAGACATCCATGGTTAGTTTAAATGAGCCTATAAGGTTCAGAAATATGGTACATTACATACATCCCATGAAGAGTGTGAGACTTCATGCACAACACTGAATATGGTGAGTGATCTATAATGACAACACTCTAACAATGTAACATTTTATGTAAAGCCCAAAACCCATATAGTATCACTAGTGTGAGATTCCATACTCATCCTCCTATTTTAAAGGAGTTTGATTTTCCATCATTACTAATAACTATTACCATCGTACACAACCCATATAAAGTATTAAACACATTTATAATAAAATGAATGAGTAAATACCTCTCTTTAATACCAATATTCAAGCTCAGTTATATATAAATCATTTTCATTTTCATTGATACATCATATAAGCATAAACATAAGGTGTGGTATTACCATCCTTTCCATATCTTTAGTCATTATAATTTTTTTCATTTAATGTAATGAGAACATCATGCATAAGACATTTCATTTAATCCTATCAATTAATTATTAAATACATTCAATTAAAATTAATCAACTATATTAAACCATCCCTTTTAATTTCGACCCATATAGTGCACTATAGAATAAGAAAATCATTTTTTGGATCAATGGGCCTTTAAAAAGGTTATATGGTCACTATTGAGTTACTTCAGGGTATATTTCAAGTCTATGGTTTTCAATCATATTGGAGGCACCCTTGGTTAAATCAATTACTTAAATTTCAAGGGAAATTAAATTTAGAATCTATGATTAATTCTTAGAAGACCAATCAGGCAGATGAACATTTAACAAAAAGGGGTATTGATACTATGAACACACAACAGATGTCATAAACTAGTGAAACTATCCAATAAAATCATGAACAAGGATCAATATGTGTATATCATTGGTGAAAGGGTAAATTAGTCATGAAAAACGTAATATAATTGGGATGGTCAACAAAATATGGCCTAAGGCACAATTACGTAGCTACGAGACATCAAAACGGGATGGTAAAATGGCATGAGCACCTTACACAAGGATATAGATGACTACTAAATTGATACCAGCCTCAAATTAAAAGGAGGTTGGAAGGGATCTAGGAAATGTTCCAATGCACTGAAAATATGGAAAATGAGCCTGAAAAAAATATTTCAATATATCAGAAGAAGAACTTACGTAGAAGGTAAAAGGAATTAGGATCATACCGAGATAGAACCAATTCTTCAAACGGATTGAGAATCATACTTTGGATGGGATATCTAGATCAATGACTAGATTTAGGTGTTGTTTAGATCAATAGAGGATAAAACCCAAGCCTAGTTACCAGAGGAAGTGTGGATAAATATTAAAAGGATTTTAACTTAATTGAGTGGAAGAAAGTAATTTCACCTCAAAATACATAGCTGTGCAGTTTTGACACATTGTTTTGGCCAAAACATGCTCAATTCACTACTACTAAGGGTAACATTGCACAGTTTGACAAAAATTTCACAAAACATTAAAAATGGATCTGTCCCAAACCTGTAAACAATAGCACGGTCATGCCCTCTAGATCACATTGTTGCTGAAAAACATTATACAGAAGCCTCTTTTTCCAATTTTGGAGCTTCGGGCTCTGAATGATCCATATATGGACCCAAGAACTTCTTGTCATGATTACGAATAAATATTAGATTAATCTAAAGAAGTCAAATTGAAAAACTAGGGATATGTGCCAACTTAAAAAGATGGGTCATTACATAAGTATAAAAATATATTCTAACTATTATGATCCAATAATGGGTATTAGAGTAGGCATATATAGCTTAAAAACATGGTGAGATGTTACTTTATTAATATATATAAAAAAATTTAATGATTGGATATAAAAATCTTGTTTATAAACACTTTTTCACTAATGCATATTTTTAGATAATAATTTCAGTTATTTTTAAGAGGGAATGTATGAATCATGGATATATTGATATTTTAAATCATTATATACCACCTATTATTGATGGTAATGACGATTAATATTACATATATAGAATAAAAACTTTTGTGATAAACATTGGAGTTGATAATTTCATGATTCATACTAAAAAATGAAATAGTCCTAATAAGGAAAATTCTTCTTTTACAAATAATGATAAGTTTGAATATCAGTTAAGCTACATAGTAAAACTATGTCACTGATTTCTATGATAAGTAATATCTATAGTTAGATTTAATCTTGTGAAGAATCTATGAGTGTTTATATTAAATATTGATATACTCTTTTTGGTTTATACAATGTTATGGAAAACATAAGATCCATTATTACAACTAATTACCAAGATCTTGATTTTCCACCTAGAGATTCAGTTGTTGAGATGAATCAATGATTTAGGAATATTATTAATAGTTTATAGTCTCTTAGAGAACAAGTAAATTATAATTAAATTATTATTAGAAATATTATTTATATTATTCCCAAGTAGTGGGAATAGAAAAGAACAATTGTGTATGATACAAAGATGTTAAAAAATCTTATTCTAGATGATTTTTTGAAAACTTATCTAATATTAGGGAATTATTAAGAGATATGGTGAGAACTATAAAATTTTTTTGTTTCTTTACTACAACATCCACTATACCATTTAATTTTTATTCATATAAAAAGGTTGTAAAATATTTAAGGAAAAGTAATGTTTTTATTCCGTCAGATCATTGTACATCCGAATATTTAGAGAATGATTTGGATAATATTGTAATAATAATAAATTAGATAGTGGAAAAGACATATATTCAATACCCATACAATAAGGGTCATAAGAGTAATTGTGATGTGAAATATTCAAAAGTCAATTTTTATAAATGTAAGAAGTATTGAAATATTTGACCTGATTTTCCAAAGTTGAAAAGAACAGTAAAGATTGAAATGAATTTAGAAATAAATTTCATGATTTAAAATAATTATAAATGAAAGAAATTGATGGATGATTTTGAAATATAGAGTTTCTGTGGTGGATATTCCACTAAAATATATTCTAATAATGAATGATCTAGTAATGAGAAAATTGATGTTTTTTCTAAATTACCCATGGTTAATCATTGTCTAAGGGAAAAGGTACATTTATATAAACCTCTAAATAATATGTTATTTAGTAAATATTATCCTGATGAGATAAATTATACATGTTGTGATGAATAATCATCCTCGGTATATGATAATTCTTTACCTACTTGTGATGAGGTTTATTGATTTACAAAATTACTAGGATCAGAAAATTGTAATTTTTTTTAAAACATGATAATACCAAATCTAAACATGTTAAGGTAGATTAAAAAATGAATTTTTTTTAATCACATCATTAAATATATATTGATGTAATTATTTATGAAAAAGTATCTTTTTCCAATTATTTTAAAAAAAATCTGATAAAACTATATTATAAAAAAATTAGATAATTATTGTTGCAAAACTATTACACATAAGGATAATGATTTAGTAGTAAAAATAAAATCTAAAATTTCTTCTCTGATGAAAAATTTATCAAATTTTACCACTATAATGGAAAAAATTGATAGAATTAATAGGAAAATTCATCCTTATAGTGATAATTTTTTAATGGGATATACATATTAAAATAAAAAAATCTAGTTGAGATTGATTTATTCCTAAAAGTGTACCTTTTTTCATTTAGTGACAATGTTAGGGTAAATGGAAGATATATAGTTCATTAATAATATTATAATAATTAATTTTTCATAAGAGAATTTATTATATCAAAATGATATTTACCCATAAAAAAATCAGAAAAAAATGTGGTTACCTAAATTATTTTTCTGAAAATTCCATAACAAAGAAGGATTGGGTTCTGGAAAACTAATATTTTCATTTTTAGGGTAACAAAGAATGTACCAAAAATTGTAATATTTGGTACATGAATAGTGGATATTCTAGTTACATGATTTTAATCAAATATTTCATCTCTAAGATAGTCATGTTGAAAGCATGAAAATTAAATTTTGATGATAATTCTTATGGAGATATCAATGGAATAGGTAACACGGTTCTTCTCGGAAGATATCTTATTTCAAATGTTGTATTTTTTATAGGTCTTAAGAACAACATTATAATTATAAGTCAGTTATTGGATGAGGTTTACCTTGTGAACATTAGGAATGATAAATTTTTAGTATATAGTTCCAACGATTAATTTATTATTTTCTTCACATCGGCTTGAAAATATTTACACACTAAACATAGACGATCTTAGGAACCAAGACTTTTATATCCGTAATGAAATTTAATATCAATATTGGTTATTAAAAAGATATTTTGAAAACAATAAGCTTAATAACCTATCTAAATTTACAAATAATAGAATTTTTTATTGTCTGTTAGAACTTATGTTTGATACATATATGGTCTATGAAACATGTCAACAAGATAACATAAAAAATCAGGTTTTAAATCTATTAGTGTAGTATCAACTTCTGATGATTTATAGTTAGTTCACATGGACATATTCATCCCTACAAAAACTGGTAGTATTGGTAGAAAATACAATTTATATTTCATACTTGATGATTACACTAGATATATTGAAGTTTATTTTCTTACAAAGAAATATGAAGCATTATTTTATTTTGAAACCTTTTTAACCAAATTTAAAAATGAAAAAATGGCCCTTGATAAATATTCATAGTTATCATGGTAATGAATTTTGATTATTTTTTATTTTGAAATATTTTTTAGTTAGAATGGTACAGAACACAATTTTCTGGAACCTAAAACTCCCCTAAAAAATTATATACATTAAGGAAGAAATATAATTCTTCTAGAATTAACTAGAACCATGATGAGTGACTAATTGGTTTCTAAATATTTTTTGGCTGAAATGGTTAGTTCCAACTAGTATACTATAAATAGTGTTTTAACTATACCATTTATTAATAAAAATCATTATGAGTTTTGTATAAGAAGAAAACCAAATGTTTATTACTACATGGTTTTTGGTTGCAATGTATTTATATTGAATACTAAGGATAACCTACATTAATTTTTACCCAAATCACATGAAGGAATATTTTTAGGCTATTCCAATACTTCAATGGATTTTAGATTTTTTAATTAAAATTAAATTATTTTTTAGGAAAGAGTACATGTTATGTTTGATGAAACTAATCCATTTTTTTCAAACAAACTCATTTGATATCCTCGTATGTCATTTCTAAAATTATTTTTCAGAATTTATTTAAAAGTTCATCTCATAAAAAAATTAACTAAAGTACTATTTTTTAAATCATTTAATCATGAATATTGTCTACCTATTGTTGAAGAATATACTTTTTAAAACCAAATATTTCCTTCATTTCTTAGTAATCATCCTTGTAAAGTATCATTGTTGATGATGGTTAACCACTTAGTATTAGAAGTTCCTTCATAATGAAAATGAACATAAACAATTTTTATCATTATTTGAACCTATGAATCAGGATTAGGATTTAGGTGATGAAGATTGGATTTAGGAAATGAAATATGAAATCAATGGGTTTGAGAGGAAAAAATATTACACAATAGTAAAACAACCAATAAAAACCTCTATAATTTGAGTAAAATGGGATTTTCATAATAAATGTGATGAAAATGTCATAATCGTTAGAAATAAAGATATAATTGTTTATAAAGGTTATAATTAACATGAATATATATATATTATGGTGAAACTAATTCTTTTGTATCAATACATGAAGTTATTCGAATTCTTCTAGCCTTTGTAGCAATCTATAATTTCATGTTTTCTCAAATGGATGTGAAGTGTGTTTTTTATAATGGATATTTGAGGAGGAAGTTTATGTTGAATAATTAGCCAGTTTTGAAGATAAAAAATATCCAGATTTTTTTTTTAAACATTCCATATCCTTATATAGATTTAAAAAATACCATAGATATTTATGTGATAGATTAACTAGATATTTGTTACAAAACAATATTTTTATGATATATTCAAATCCAACTATTTTTATAAAAGATATAAAGAAAAACACTGAGATTTTTAAAATTTATGTTGATAAAATTATATTTGGTTTAACTCAAAAATATTTATCAAGTTCAATTGAAAATATCATGAATTCTGTGTTTGAAATGAGTATGATGGGTGATTTAAAATATTTTCTTGGTTCCCAGATTTCAAAAACAGAAGGATATTTCATATCTTAACATAAGTATATAAAATATATTTATAATACTTTTTGATATGGAAATACCAAATTTTTTTGTAATCCCATTAGTATCTCAAATACTTTAGATCATGCTGATGCTGGAAAACTAATTGATCAGAAAACAATTAATGTTATGATAGGAAGTTTACTTTACTTAATATCTAGTGATCGATATTTAATTTTTTTTAGAATTCTTATGTGAATAATTTCAATATGATCCAATGGAATCCCATATGAATACTATAAAATTAAATTCTTATTATCTTAAGGGAACTATGGATTTATTACTTTTGTATTATTCTAGAAATGTATTTGAAAAAAAATGTTTTCCAGATGAGAACATCAGTATTTGTAGAGTGTAAAGGAAAAATACATAAATAATTTTTCAATTAATAAGAGATGAATAAGTATCTTCGTCGTTTAATAAAAATCACTCAATAGCACACTCCACAACTGAAGTACGTATATAACATTTGGAAGTTATTGTGCTCAAGTGTTCAGGATGAAAACATACTCACTGACTATAGAATGTGTTTTTCTAAAACTCAAATACATGGTGATAAAACAAGTTCCATTTATTTAAGAACAAAACAAAACACATTATTCACATTCTAACCATATATATTTAAGACACCATTTACTTCTGTATCCCATGCAAAAAGGAGATAAAATGTTGTAATTCATCAGAATGTAAGAACAACTAGCTATATTTAATAGAATCTAGGAATGGTGAACATTAAATTATTGATCATATATATTTCCTGTTTACTATCTCCTTAAATTAATATATTCTATTTCATTTGAGGAATATATATGTTCTATGTTTTTTATGTGCTTCAAAACAAATTAGTTTTTCTTAAATTCGTAGAGTTTTATTAAATTGTTATTTTTTCTATAAAATTTGATGTAATGATTTCCCTAGAATCACAATTTTCAAAAAAAAAATTAACAGTGATAATTCTAAAAATTCATTCAGGCCATATAAATTGTTATAAATTTCCTAACACTTATTTTGATACAAGTTTTGTGGATTATGTAACTATAATTTTTAGTTTTCATTAAAAAATAGCATAACTAGTTTTTACAATATAAATAATGTAATCAAAATTCATTTCAAAACTATTGTAATATATTTAAAAAATCCACAAGAATATATAAATCATACTGATGGATCTTTTTACTCTGAAGTTTACACTTCTATTCTTTAACTTTTTACACTATTTCATTACTATACATTACAATTGTTTTTGTTGTTATATTTTTTATAAAATTTTAGTTTTTTTTCAAAATGATAAAACTTATCTTAATCATAATTATAATCACTCATATAAAATTATTAAAAACATTTTGAGTTAAAAAATTATTTAAAAAACTATATCCAGATCAATCATATAATTCATTTCAGAATGGTTTTTAATATATACTATTATTTTTATTATGGAATTCAATTCATCACCCATAGGGTCTTTATAAGTTTGGGTAACCCTCTAACCCACATTGGTTTTTCATACTTTTTTCACCTAAGATGATTCTCCCTTCAAAGGACCTACTATAGAAATATTTCTTTTCAATCGATCATTAGTTATTGTTTTAGTACTGATGGAAATGATGGATGATTATGCTAAGTGGTTAATTTTATGGGAATAGTTGACTGAAAGATCATGGTATAAGAAATAAAATTCTATACTCAAGAATATTATTTCATTTCATGGAAATGTGTCTAGTTTTAGAGAGAATATAGAAAATTATTTCGACTTTTATAAACCATAGTTTGTTTAATATTTTTATTCTTATGTACAGATTATTAATGAAGATGATAAGGAATGAAATATCATTACTATATTTAGAAGGAGGTACAAGATATCTTATAAAACTGTTGTAAGTCATGTCATAATTCCATTATATAGGGAAGTGTATTTCCATTCTCATGAGATTCCTAAAAATCTTGAAACATTTAACATGATTAAGGTAAAATACCCCATATTCATTGAATTTGTGAAAGTAAGGAAGGTATCCTACATGACTCTGAATAAAAAATTCATAGTTCATTGGTTATAAGGGTATAAGATTCTGAGGAAGGGTGATCGATATACATTAAAGGTATCATATGTATTTAGTATGTATTATTTGGTGAATATTACGAAGATAGACCTTATTAAGATTATCTTCTTTATAGTAGAAAATAAGAAAAATAGAATCAATCAATTCATATATAATAAAGTTTTCAATATTTATCAGTACGATGGTTGAAAATTTTATGGGGATATTCAAAGTTAAAAAGAAATCATGTCCAATTAAAGAGTATATTTTATTTATCATTGAGTATATGATGTTGAGAATGAAGCACATCATTGATTCGAAATCAAATAATATGTTATATAAAGTTGATGGGGATACTTACAATGCCCAAAAATCAGTGAAATCCAAGGAATAAGAAATTATAAAGGTTTCTACCACTCACCAAGTAATGAAAAAAATAAAAAGAATATTTTTGATGATTTTTTTGAGGATATGATAAAACAAAATGCGTAGAAGAGTCTAGGGATACTAAATTTAGAAATTACCCCATAGAGTAAAAATAAGTAAATATTTCGATTGTTTAAACATTAGAGGAATAATATGATAGAAGAAAATAGAAGAATCTATTACAAGAATCCAAAATAGTATAAAGTGTTTTGAACGGAGTTGAAAGAGATTCTGAAAATACATTACTTATAGTATCCCATACTGATAAAATCATTCCAAAATCTAGTTTAGTTTTTTATTAAACATATTTCACTCCTATTGAGATCCCTTATATTACTAATAAGGGAATGAGAATGGTATATACTAAAGAATCGAACCCAGATGTACCTAAACATTTATTGGACCATGATCTAGTTCGATAGGGATGTTTCAAAATAGAAATACGTATAGAAGAAGAGATTAATAAATAAGTTGATAAGTAAGTAGATGTATAAGAATAATTTCATGATTAATAAGAATATTAATAAGTGGAAAAATAGGAATACGATTAAGTAGAGGAAGAAGAGGAGGAGGAACGAGCAAAAAAATATTCTAATAGGGATGAAACCAAGTCAAATAAGGATTCATTGGAAACATCCTCCGACTAATCAAGTTTACCGTTCAAATTTTGTACGAATGAGTTGACATAAATCTATCTATATGATAAATTCTATTTAAAAAAGGAAACATAATTTTCATCCAAGAATGAATAACTAGATCAATAATCAAAGATATTAGATTTTGAAAAAATTGAATCGAATAATTAGGTAATAAGTGTTGATATTTATGATGAGTAAAATGTTTCAAAGAATTATCTTAAGAAAGGGAAGGAAGTTGACTATGGAACTAGAAGAAAAAACCTTCTGAGGTTGATCTCAATGAGTCAGACTCATAAGAAATGATAGATAAAAGCTTTTTTTTATTATATATTCAATTTCTTGAATTGATTTCAAGGAACAATTTTGTTTCTTCCTAACCATTAAGAAAGGAATCACCTCATTCATAATAGTACTAGGGAGGAATCAGAATCAATAAATGTTTTAAAAAAATAATTTTTTATATGGATGCTGAATTGAAATATTTTCAAGAAATTTTCTATACTCACAAAAGATCATGCAATCAAATGGTGAAGTTTTGTAACCATGTCAACTCCAACGTTTATATGAATTATCAAAACATTGATGATGTAAATAAAATTATATTGAAATAAGCTGAATCCTTTGACTAGTTATCATCTATCAGGGATGATATGGTTAAAATTGTTGAAAAAATTAGATATGATACTAATTAATAGACTTAGTAATTTATTGTTTTGAAAAAAACATCTAATATATAGAGAAAGAGATAAGAATACTTATATCATGTGAAAATTTGATAATTATAATGAAGAATTAGAATAAATATTTATTTAAGGAAGACAAATGGATGATGAATCAATACCAAATGCAAGAAGAATGGATTGAAAATCATTAAAAAGATCGCCACGAGTTTACAAAGATGAAATCCTTTATCAATAACCTGATGAAGAAATAATGATTTTATTTTCTTTTGAAGTCTCAAATTTATTTTATAAAACTATTGTAATTATAATTTATGAATTATCTTTTTATCCAATTCTATTGTCCTTGAATGTTTTCCAATTCCATTTGGTTATATGTTCTTTCATAGTTACATGGATGAAATGTTAGTTTAGTATTAGATTGTTTGTTATCATTCTAACTTTTAAAGATATTTCATATTCTATAACATTTATTTTTAAATTAAGAATGGGGAGAGTATTTCACAATAGGGGAGAAAAAATTGGAATGGGGGAATGTTTTATTATAGGGGATAATGACATATTAAGTGGGAGTATGTTTCAAAAAGTGGGAGAATTATTCTTTAAGGAAGATTTTCTAAATATCTCATTCACGTTCCATGTTTTATTCTGAATATTTATAAACTTAAAGAGAGTTAATTTGAAAAGAATAACTTCATAGTCATTAAAATAATAAAAGTGTTGAAAATCTTTAAATTTGACTTTCTATTTATGTTTGGTGGTTTTTACTTTCCAAAAAGGGGATATTATTGAGTCATAAGTATTGATACTTAATTTTCCATTACATTAGTTTTATAAATCACAAAAACATTCTTAAAGAAATTATTACTAACATTTTTCCCTAATGGTTTTAGAATATTTTTGTAGAGAAATTTCCCTTTTACAATATATAAATAAAGATATATTTTATTAAGAATATAAAAATAAAATTCATCAATACGATCACCGTATTGATTATGTGTATGATACATGAGACATTCCATTAATGAAACTATAAGTTAGACTTTATTCTTGTCTATCATACTAAAAAAATTCATGACCATCATACTGATTTTGGTACTGAAACAATCAGACTGATCCTCATGAAGAATATCATATTGTTAAACATTAATGAAGTCATTAAAACTATACTACATTTATAATCAGAATGAATAGAATTTTCTCCATTATAAGGAATACTATTTATACTGTAATGATGTTAAAAAACAATGTCAGACATTCAATTATGCTAAAATAGTACGATCCTTCAAGTGCAATCTATCTAAGGCTGTTGAAGCATACATGGAAATATAATGATTGGATCATATCCTATAAATAAATGTTCATTTGAAGAGTTTAGAGATGGTTGATGCATTTATCCAATCAATACTTATGATGTTTTCCCTTCTTGAATATCTCATTCCTAGTCCTTATAATTTTTTAAAGAGTTGTAGTACCATGTAATCCATATCAGGATATTTCCTTTAGATCTTTCTCATTTCTATTTCATGTTCGATCATTGTTATGATCGAGGGATTCTAGAGATTAGATGATGATAAATATGATTCATTAGATCATGGTATTATTGGGATAAGAAGACATATTTCAATAATCATACCAAGGGGTTTCAAGGAGAGGAAGACCGAGCAATTATGATCATAATATCATGGTCTTTATGGGTATGTAATGACATACATAATAGTAAGTATATAACCAGGGTTACCATTATTCATGGTTATTTATTACCATTCTTTTTAGGATAAAATAGGCAAATCTTTTAATATAGCTCGTAAGTCATTATTAATATTAATACAATTGTATTTCTTATTTTTATAAGTTTTTATTCTGTATTGTGTGTTATAAAAATGTAGTTTCCATACTTAACATTACATAAAATTGTATTATTGGTATAAATCTTATTATAATAAAACATAATTTGATATAAATCAAATATATTGTATTTCTATTCTTCACTTTGATAATCAGACTGAGTCTGAGTCTGATAAATTAACTATAATATGGTTTGTTCTTTTTCTCATTTAACGTATTATTAAACAAAAACTTATACCCTATTGTATGTATATCAATATAAGATAATTCTTTTTATCCACCCATTTCCATAGATGAAATATTAGTGTACTATATTTCTACATATGACCATGCCAAACATCTTCAAATCTTACTAGATATATTTAGAGGGAATTATATTTATGACATGATATCTAAATATAGTTTTTGGATTGATAGATTTCCCTTCTTAGGCCACATTATCTCAGATATAGGAGTTTTAATGGACCAAGATAATTTTATATATATGGTATCAACGGAAAAACCAAAGAATTCCTTCTAAAATTTCGTGTTTATTTTTTTATGAGGTTATTACCAATTTTTCATCCATGAATTCTCTTATCTGGTAGCACCAATGTCTATGTTGGCCAAGAAAGGGGTTATGTTTGTAAGGATTTATTATTGTGAGAGATCTTTCCTTAAGATGATTATCCAGCTAAAATCAGCACTGCACCTCACTTTACCTAAGTCTAGGAACGTTTATAACAAGTATTTTGATATATCTAGAGCTAGAATCGGATAAATTGTTATGTAGGAGGACCACAAGGTCGTTTAAGGTTCTTGATTGTTGATATTTCATGATAGGAATTACCCTACTGATGATTTTTTTTTAGCAGTGGTGATAAAATCCCTAGAATTATTGAGACACAATATTTTGGGTGAGAGTTTTGTGGTGTACAAAGTCCAAATAAGACACGACTACATATTTTCTTAACAAGATAAGAACCTTTATTAGTGGAGGTGGGTAGAAAATATTCCATATTTTGACATAAATATAACTTACACACCCAGCAAGGGAATCATCATTTGAGACACCTTGATCCAAAATACACAAATAAAGGTCCTAAGGAAATATTTCTGTGAGTGGCACTTGATGGAACTATTTACATGTATGAATCTTAATGCTCTAGATTCTCAGGGATGAGTATCCCTAACTTAGACATTGGTTATTCTTGTTATTCTTGACTAGATCAGGATAGGAAAGTTATCTTATCTTAACATATTAACTTTGAGAAACATCTTATATGGTATGGAGTTTCCATTATTATTTTCTATTATTGGTAGTGACGTTGTTCTGATTCCTGGAAGAGTATGGGTTTCTACAATCTTGTGCAATGATCTTATGAGGTAGTTTCACGATTTTAGATGGGTGGTACATCTCAGTTTGAAAAATATGTGTCATTATCATCATGGACAATAAGGGTGGTTAGTAATTATCAAAGAGGCGGTTGGATATGTATCAAGATGTTTCACTTGTCAGTAGGTGACATTCAAGCAACATAGGCCAGTTATGATTTTTATGGATTTTCCGACCACTCAGTGGAAGTGGGATGATTTCACTATGGCCTCTATGAGTGTATTTCCTAGGAAAACCTATAAGAATGATGCGGTATGGGTGATCATGAATTGACTAATGAATTTCACCCACTTCTTTCCTATAAGAGAGACCTTCACTGTTGTTTAATTTGGTAGTCATTATGTACATTAGATAGTTCGACTGTACATTGTTATGATGAGTATCATTTCAGATAATGATCCTCATTTTACACCATGGTAATGGAAGTTTCTTTATAAGGCTATGAGGAAAAAGTTTATTGTGATCAAGACCTACCATACATAGAATTCCAATCAATATGAGTTCACTATTCACTTTCATGAGGATAGTTTACAATAATATGTTTTCGATATCAGTGGTTAATGGGAGAAGCTTATAGAACTCATAGATTTTTTACATAAGAACAAAATATTTGTAATTCATTCAGATGGAACCTTTTGAGGCCTTTTATGATTGGTTGTTTCATTCACATATTTTCTGGGTTGAGGTAGGTAAGTCAGTGATTTTTGGTACTAATCTTGTGTAAGAGACATATGAGAATGTTCTGCTTATTAAGAGGTGGTTGGTGACCATGCTTAGCAGGAGGAAATCATATAAAGACCATCAGAGGTAGAATCATGAGTTTGAGGTTTGTCATTATTTTTTCCATCAGGTCTCTTCTATTTTGGGGTGATATCATATTTGGAAACAAGGTATGTTGGCTTATAGGATTGATAGGTTATGTGAGATAGTGGGAAGTGTCAAACTAGTGGTGTACCAGCTATCCCTTCCACATTGCTAGAGTGCCATGCATGGTGTGATTGATGTGTTTTATCTTAATAGATATTATCCTAAACCTTCTCATATAGTATATGTAGAGAACATAAATATTTCTCAATATGCTTCCTTTTAGAAGAATACAATATGGATTGTTTACAATATTGATAAGTATCTTCAAGGTATGACTATACGTCTAATTTGATTGTAGTAGCAACATGAAAATTTTCAAGTTGATACCATAGAGAGGGAATAATATATGTGGCTATAGTGGAATTAATTGATCACTAAGACCCCATAAGGATTCATGTAGAAGCTTTGGGAGAGGATTTTATATGGTTAAGAGGTTGTTCCCATATTTTTACAACTGTTTCCTTATTTTATTATTTCATTTCGACCTTGGTGGCTAAAAAATTTTTTGATACTGAAAGCCTTTTATTGGGGAAAATGAAATAAATTTTAGGGTTGTTTTATTAGAATTAATAGACTCCATGTATAATTATGTTAAATGGGTTTATTATGGTTTTTAGGGTCTGGAAGGATTTATATGTGGTTTGGCTCATTACATAGAATATATGATAAAAAATTTTGGTATAGAATTTAGGTCCAATGTACACATTACATGACATATAACTTCCGCCATATATATGTAATGAACTGGTTCATAATTTGAAGAAGTTACACATCATGCACATTATTCACATTTTCTAAATTTGGGTCTGGATAAATATTAACCTAAGTTGATGGGGTTCTCATTATAACAAAATAATAGAGAAATACATGATGTGAAAGAATTTCACACCATTCAATCCTCATACCTAGTGGTTTTAAGTGGTATGTTTGAATGATTATTTATCATTATATTATATGTATCCCTCTCTTATCAATGATGGGGTGATTTCTCGGTGATTTTGGAGTCTCTTATTCAATTTCCAACATCCCAAAGGCACATCAAATACATAGTGAGTGTTTCTGCATTGTTTTTCCTTCTCTTCTACCATTCCTTATTATTGCAGTGGAAATATTTTAATGACGAGTTTGTTTTGTGGGTTTTATCTTGACTGGTGTTGATTTGGGTTCTTCATATATTATTTTTTTCCATCTAAAATGTTGTAATTTTCTATTGTATGCATTGAGTTAATAAAATATTAAGTTAAGGGGTCTAAAATCTAAACTCATGGTCTTATTTCAATTAATAAGGTGTATAAAAAATATGCAATTTCACCGAAATATTATGTGCATTAATTAATAAATTAATTGGAAATGATAATAATGTAACTAGATCACTACCTTCATTCCTTTGGGGATGTTGAGATGAAACCTTTCTTATGGTTTACATTGAAAATAATGAATTGGATATGGAATCCATATGATTTTATCTTCACATGTGCTTCACGTGATTTCATATTATAGATTAATGTTTCAAAATGGATTATTTGATTAATTGAATAAATCGGAATATTGAAATAAAAATGGTAATTAGAATAACAAATCATCCGGTCTTATTTTTTATATTGTGATATGCTTGATGTTTTGAAATGTAATTGAGACACATTCTCTAATGCTTATATATTGAGCTACACCTAAACACATGTACTGATGCTTATATATCAGTCTAAGCCCACACTCATATAGTGATGCATATATACCTATCTAGGCCGTGACACATTCAGCGATTCCTATATAATAGGAAACTCTTTAACCCACATTTTGATTTTTATATACCATGCTAGGCCCAAAAAATGAAGAGATTCTTATATAGCAGATTTGGCCTAATGATATGTTATTCCATGTGTATAGATTTGTGTTTTACTTGGTTGTTGTATATGCTCTGAGCCATTCCAACATTGTGTTGATTCCAGTTGATTTGTTTCATGGCTGTGCTTTCCAAGGTTATTCCACATGAACAGAGACATTCCAAAAGTGTGAAAAAACTTTTTGATTGATTTATTATATTAATTTTTGATTGAATTTATTCACATTTTTATCACATTGTTTCATTGAATTATTATCATAATAATTTTTTATATTGGTTGTTGTCGACCTACTAAATTTCACTCAATCCCTACTTGAGATACCATTTGCTACATGAGAAGATTACAAGGATATAGGTTTGGACAAGGGAAAGGACCTTGATGTTGATTTTTTCGTAAGGGATGGGTTAGATCTTGGAAACAAGGCTGACATGGTTTTTCGGACCAGGGTCATTTGGGTAATAATTTGAGACATCTATAAATTTATTTGAATTACTTCTAGCAAGATATTATGTTACATTATAGCCTACTGTTAAATTTTTATTATATTATTTGTCTAATAATTTAGTTGTAATTTATTAATTTGTTTATCTTCTATGTCCTATGGTTTTTTATATCCACAATCATATATTTATGTATTGTTTGTAGTATTGTGGCTCTAAATCAGTGGGTATTGTCTCCCTAGTATATTCACCACAGCTGAGATTCTAGGCAGATGTCTCAGTCATATGGGAAGGAATACTTGAGGACACATAACCAAACCAGTTTAGACACATTAGATTGTTCCAGGATAGGGGAATTACATTTTTTTTATTCCATGAAAGGATTTATTTTTGAGTGAAGAACAAAAAAATATTGATTTTTATAGAAAAAATTATTTTATTTTAATGAATTATATTGTAAAAATATATTTTCGATTATTTTTTAAATTTAATTATTTCTTTAAGAGTTAAAATAATCCAATAATGGGTTATATAGGTATTTAAGACATTAATTTTGTATAAAAAAATTTTATATTTTAAAATGGAATTTTTTCATAAAACAATTCCTCATTTTTTCTGGTTTAGTTTTATTCTATCTCTTGAGAAAAATATGTTTTGAATTTTAAAAAATTTTATTTAATATTCTGAATAAATATGAAATTTTTTTTCGAATACATCCCATTTATTTTTTGGAATGTTGATAGTAACTATATTAATTTCTATTCCCATAATAAATAGTAATTCAGGTAATTAAGGGTTAATAATAATATGATACAGAATATAAAATTACACAAACACTTGAATTAATTTTATCTAATGATTATATATCAGTTATACTCTTCTAATATTATGTTATAAAGACATTTGATTCCACCCCTTTGTAATTATTATCATTATTAGATTTTATGTAAAGAAAAGTAAAAATTATCACCCTCTTGAATTTAATTATAATAAAATTTTTAACATGAAGATAAAAATATAAAATTTCAGTTATAAATAATAATTTTAAATAAAAATTATTTTTATACATCTTAATAATTTTTTTTAAAATTTTAGGGCAGAAATAATTACCTTAAATTCTTACACAATCCTGAGGTAATAATTCTTCAATTAAAGGATAAATCAATTAATTGATATTAACAATTTTAAATGAAATAAAATGTGAGATAATTAATTCAATTAATGATTATTATAAATTATTATAATAGTTTGTATGTAATAAAATATTGGTTGTAAATGTCATTGTTTTGTCTTCTTTTTATGAAAATGAATGTAATGAATAGTTATAAAAATTGACATTAATAATATTTTATAATAAATAATATTTCATTAAATCATATAAAATCTATAAAAAATTATATTTTTCAATTTGATTAAGATATGGTTTATAATATCAAACATTGTCCATTTATATTCATTTTTTCCATTTTTGTAACTATCATTACCCTCAATGTTTAAAAAACCTTGTATTGATAGTATGACTGAAAATGAATAATGGTGATAAAAACTAAAGAATAAGGGTAAAATTTTGATACAAAATTAAAAAAAAAAATTTATATGATTATTTAAACTCATATGCATATTATATTATAATATTATCAATTTGAATCTATTTTTACATCATAATTAATTTATAAAAATTAATATTTTTAAAAAATCAATGAGTTCCCCTCCCCACTTTTAAAATGGAATCTCTTATTATATTTACTTAAGATATAAAAATATATTTTTTCAACCCATATCTTCCGAACTATATTCCTAAAAACCCTTCCCATGTTCTATAGTCCTTATTTATGGCATAATACCATCCTTATTGGTCATAAGGTGTTATGAAAAGAAGGTTTTCTGAAGAAGAGATATCATTATTAACAGAGTGTTTCCATTTTATTTATTCTTACACCTTCATCAAATGTTCCTTAACCATTATTTTATAATAATAATATATTACATAAATTTATATGTTATTATTATAATTTCATAACCTATATTTATCTCTAACTGCTGTCAAATGGGGACAAAATTTATCATTCATGTGTATAGTGGACTTCCATCTCATGGATCGATGTGATTCATTTTCCATCACAACATATAAAAGATGTTTATAATTATGGTATTAATTTATATATAATATATTCATGGTATATTTATTATTCATAAAAGATAATATACCATTCAACATCTTACCATTCCATTCACAAAAAAATGATAATGTCATTTGTGCGTACATGTCGACTACGACATCTACGAAGCGATATGATTTGTTTTCCCTCACTACATCACATGGATGAAATATATAAGTATATTTAAATAATTTAAATTATATATATATATATGATATTATTTTCTTTATTTAAATGTAAAATAATTCTTACCTTCATTCCATAATCATCATTGAAAAATTGAAATGTTACTCATGCATATGTACGGCCTACCGTCTCCATGAATATAACATAGTTCTGTTTTCCTTACCACCTTTCATGAATTACAATAACCTAATAATTTATGTATAAAAATTATAATTATATAGTGATTATTATTCTTTATATGATGGAATAATAACCACTTTGACCTCAGATAACCAATAGAATTCATTTTGAACTTATGAATCGTACATCATCAAAACACATGACATGAAATTAAATGATTAAGTAACATACTATGTAATTAACATAAATAAATTAAATTATATAAGGAATAGTTATTAAAAATATAAAATATTATTAAGAAATAAAATAATTTTTATGAGTTTATTATACATGATTTTAAGGACATACATCAGTGTTCTGGACTCAAGGTAATGGATTTCATCACAATTTTCAGTCATTGAGGATTATTTTATTATTATGAACATAATTTATTTTAGGAGGTGTGTATACTAACCCTTTGACATTTTATATCATGAATATCATTACTTTTAAGATATTTAAAGTTACAGTTTTTTATTCATTAACATGTTA
The DNA here is from genome assembly GCA_963277665.1 of Viscum album. Lineage (NCBI taxonomy): Eukaryota > Viridiplantae > Streptophyta > Magnoliopsida > Santalales > Viscaceae > Viscum > Viscum album. Next base: position 763,694,008 of record OY728126.1, on the reverse strand, counting down.
TACGATTGAATGGTTACCAAAGTGTCAGGGGATTTATATTAGAATCTTCTTTCATTTAGTGATTATTTATATTCATATCCCATTAAGGGAAATCATATTATCTAATTTTCCAAAACCACATATCTTTTATTATCTTTTATGTTAATGTTGTTTTACATGTTTCGATTTCATTTTCCCCTTGATTTCATAAATAATCATCATGAACATTATTTGAATGTGTTATCGATCTAGTATCCTCTTTTATAATAGGTATATATTTTTTACCATATCCATGTTTTCTAAAATGGTTTGAAATTTTTTATTTTGTAAACATAATTTTTTTCCAAAATTTATTTTACATGGTCTTTGTAAATCATTCAAAAATAATTAAAGGAAATTTCGTAACTTTATTCCAAATAGGTCAATTTTGATCCCCTTTAATAATTTTTTTTAAATAATGATTAAAAATGAAATGATTTTACCACTATCCTGAAAATTATTTTCCTAAAAAAAATTGTTTCATTGTTTATTTTCATTGAAAAATATTTCCACAATATTTTTTTGATTTATTTGATTTTAAATGAAATTTTCAAAATGAAACTTTTATTTATTATAGAATATTCTTAAAAAAAATAATGGCATTTACATTCATCAACATCAATAACCCTTTATTTTATATACACTCTATTGATGAAATGTGGTCTTGATACCAGGCTTATTATTTCAATGGATGGATTATTAAATTGGCATGGACCCTATTTCATTTTCATGGCTGAATAGATAAACAAAAAGAGCATTGATTATTATTATGTTGAAAATTGAAATGTTTTATTCATGAATGATTCATGGGCATTACTGAGGATCATGGGAATTACAAGATATCACTAGGTGAGAACAATATAACTTATATGATAGATTCCCCCAAATTGAATTAGGTGATCCTGATATAGATTATATGATGTGCGCATCCAGATAATGTTCCAATTCATTGCTTAATGACTTTTTTTTCTACAAAATAATATTTTAATCCATCCATATGGGTTCTCTGGTTATAAATGTTCTATAAGGGTTCTACAATATTGATGTCCCAACGTACGAAAAAGTATTAATGTTATAAGTTATAATATGCGATTATCATTCACTTTGACTGTGTAATCATAACCTTATTCTCATATTAATCTCATTGGAAAAATTCAATTGATAATGATTATGTTTACCCTCATTGAGAATTTGATCTCACCCTTATTTTGATTCCTTCTCCCAAAATTTTAAAGACTGATGAAATTTTTTTTGTTTATATCAATGTTTCATATGTGGATAATTTCAGGGGTGATGGTGAATAATTAGTATAAAATATGAAAATATGGGTATAATAAGAGAAATACTCTCTTCAGGTAATGAGTATTTTTTCTGTAGGATATTTTCCTTATTATATAAAACTAAAAACCTAAAATTTATATGGTTATGTAAGTGATCTAATATTTCCTTTTTATATTGAATGTTTTGGATGGATAAAATTGGGTCACATTTATCTATATCAAATCCATAAAGGTAAATTATATGTTTTAGCTCGAGATCTAGGAATGTTTGTTCATGGCTGATATAATTAGTATCAAAGAAGGTTTTAGATATCTTTTGATATTATGTATCTTTTTGTGAGGTTATATTAAGATTTATGTATATAATCATTGGTTTATAATTGTGAGGTTTATCATAAGTTCAATTTTTAGACACATGTTAACGGGTTTTAAGTTATGTAATTTTAGTATGACTAATGAATTAGGTAGAAATTTTAATCAATTAAAGAATACAAACCCCTTTGGTTTACCATGATGTATTATTTTTGGAGTTAAGGTTAAATTTTCTTTTGGAAGTATATTTGATATTAATTTGGATTTATGGTGTTTTTTAGATATTATAATATAAATTCATATAATGTTTTTAGTATAAGACTACATGAGTGACTAATTTTATTTAAAGATAAATATTAAATTTATCTTGGAAGAATATTTGATCAAATGCATATTATTTTTAAGTATCAAATTTTTTTTGGAATATGTGGAATAATATTAGGGATTTTTATTTATATAATGATTTAGTTTTAACAATTTTTATTGTTGTTGAAATTTCAATACTAAGGTATTATTTATTTATATGAAGGTTTGTTCAATTTTTAGAATTATAATTCAATTTCAAAAACCATTGTGGTTTTGGTTGATGTCTAAAAAAATAGAAATAGATTAATATCCATTTTTTGACTTATATGATTAGATGGAATTTCATTAAGAATGAAAAAAATTCATCTGAAATACTAATAATTTGGAGAAAAAGTTGATTTGTGGTGCAAATCGACTAGTGGATGAAATTATAATTTTCAAGTATATTTTCTTATATTAATAGTGTAAATGATAAATGAATTCCACATTTCTAGTAAATGTGTATTTAGATAAAAAACATATCTATTTACTTTTCTTACCAAGAAATCTATAGTATTTTGATACATGATAGATTTATGGGTTCTTAATGGATTAATTTCTCATGACCATGTTCTCTATTAATATCTATTAAAAATTGTGAACTTTTTATCTCCACTATGTATATATTTTATCTTTCTACTAATTTTATCCTATTCAAAAGCCTAATTTTTGGTTATTTAAAATTACTTTATTACTTCCCTTTATCTCTTTTAAAGTTCATTTTTTTATTTACAATTTTTACGATGTAGTATTTAACAAATATATTTAAAATTATAAAAATTTTATTACTAATAATTTTAAAAATTATAAAGATTTATTTTCATAAATGTGAAAAATTTTAATATCTAAATATTTTTAAAATGAACGACTATGTTTGATAGCATAAAAAATACTCATAATTGAGCATAAATGAACAATGAAATTTTATTATTTACAAGTGACTGTTACAACCTAGCCATTAAATTGGTAGATATGAATATTATTAACTACCTTTTGAATTTTATATAAATGTTATAATAAATAACAATTTATTTATTAATTACAAGTAAATAAGAACTCACGTTTTAGAAAATTCATTTTTTTATTCAAAAATAATAATTATTATTTTTATTTTAGTTAATATTATAATTAAATTTTTGAAATTTCTAAAATTTTATTTCATAAAAAAAAATTATTCATTAAAAATTAATATACCAAATTAATATTTTGGTAAAATTATGGTATTTTTTTTGTAAATTGTTTTCTTTCAGTTAATAGTGAAAATATAATTTTTATTTAAAAATTGTATGTTCTTTTAATATTATTAAAAACTGAAATTGTAATTTGGATTAATTATAAAATATTATTAGTTAATTTTAATTTAAAATAATATAAATATGGGGATTAAATGAATTTTATACTAGAATGAAGTATAATAAATTTATATTTTAAAAGCACACTTTTCTATGAAATTATTTTATGTTAAGTTTTTAACACGGTATAGGGTAAATCATGTAATTAAGGGTTAAAAATACAATTTTATGGACTATAAAATGACCAAAACTCTTTATTTAAGATTATTGGTTGAGTATATATCATCCATAAACATCAAATATTCAGTTATATGCAATTATGTTTCCATTTGGGTGTAATTATGAGCTTTATAATATTTTTTGTAAACAAAAGTAAAAAATGCCACAGTCTTATTTTCAATAAAAAATAATTTTTCTAATATGAGGATAATAATTAGATATTTATATTTATAAATATTAATTTTAAATATATATGTTTTATCATTATCTTTTTAACTAATTTTAAGTTTTTAGTAATTAAATAATAACCATAAAAACATATATAATGCTGAAGCATTAATTATTCAATTAACAAGGAAATAAAAAAATGATATTAAAAATATTAAAGTAAATATAATTTGAGATAATAAATATGAACTATCAGTTTTATAGATTAATATAATAGGTTCGTGTTATAATAAATAATTTCTTTCGAATTTCATTTGTTCTATTGTTGTAATTAAAATTAACATAATGAATAGCTTTAAAAATTTACAGTAATGTTATTTTATAATAAATAACATTTTATTAAATAATAAAACCTTTTTATAATCCACCCATGGAAGGGCCTATCTTCCTTTGGATCAATATTCTAATAGGGACCTTGTTTAATCCTCCACCAAAGCCTTCAGACATCCAAAACCTAGAAGTGGGCACACCATCGTTACTCCCATTTGGATTTTCATTCCTTTGGTCAGCAGATTTCCAAACATGTCATATTAGATGGTATGTTTCCTCGGGGTTAATGGTATTTTCATTCCTTCGGTCATGAGGACCCAAATTCTATGGATACTATTTACGAGTTTCTAGTTTTGGATATAATGGATTGAAGCATGTCTACACCTTATTTTCACTAAGAACCAAAGCCTCCAGTTTCAGGCCAGGATGGTGAGGATCACACATTCTTTTCCATTTAACATGGAATAAAATACTCATCCATTTTGAAAGACCTGATTTCATAGAATCCATCATGGAGTAAGGCCATAAAAATTCTTACGAGTGGTTTCACTCTTTCTCCCCTTTGCCTCGAGGGCCGTGTCAGAATGTGTAGTCAGACTTGACTATCCTAGTTATGAAATGGGAGACTGAATGGGTGAAACCAAGCCCATCTTTCTCTTGTACCTGTATACTCTTCCTCCGTTAGATGAGGATAACTATGTGGTTTTCCATATCATTAACTTCCTCTTGTCAATCAAATTCAATAATGAATCATAATGACTCATGTGAACATATAGACTAGCCACAATCAAAGAATCCACATAGTGAGATACATGTTTCGGTGGGGAAAATACTTTTGAATCATTCATTGTCCTTTTAGAGTGACCCCCTAGGAATGAGTCCTTAAGGACATGTATCTTATTTCAAGGAAAAGCAGATTATTTGGATACTCAGATCATCATCTTACTTTTTTTCTCAAGTAGAGTGTGACTCGTGTGGGAATAGAGGTTTGTGGTATTCGTGATATCCACAAGACCCCCCTCACAAAAAAATCTCTAATGTGGAATACCTCATGTATTAATCCACAAGAACATTGATTCCTACAATAATCAGGATATGTAGGATGTTCACCTAAGGTCCATGATAAATGGTCGTATTCATCAGGATTAGGCCCTAATCAAACCATTCCATGGGAATCCACCTTATAAGTAATCCCAAATCATTACCCCCACTCAACAGGAAATCCACTTTAGGTGTAATCCCCATAGATCAATCCATTAGGCTTCCCCTTGAGGAATAATTCCCCAACCGTATCACCCTACTCATCCCAAGCATCCTCCATAGGTGTTAGCATTTAACAAGACATTAAATCACCATGAGTAGATACATCCCTCATGGAATCCTTACATAATGTAATCCAATTCAATAGTAAGTCCCAAAATAATCATCTCAAATAGATAAAATCCCCTGCAAGACCAACCGAACTACGTGGGCTTTAATTCCTACCCAAATGGGATATGTAGGAATCCTCCCAAAGGTCCCAACCTAACACTGTAGATAAAAATATTTCTCTCTAAGACACATTCCAAGTATGGTCTAATTCAACCTGGATGTTCATATCCCTCATAGGTATCTAGGTATTATTCAACAAAAGTCCAACACAAAACAATTACTATGAACCTTCTCCCTATACGTTCATTCCACATATCGTTAAATTGTACGATTAAGTCCTTATAACCTGAACATAAAAGGTATGATGTTCCCCATTAAGGGGAACCAAACTACATGGGTTCTGAATCTACATAAAAGGATTTTTCTAATCCCATATCATTGGTCCAATACCAATATAATAAAACTCACATCTCTATGGATGATGATGCACTCCAGATGACCCCACTATGTGGCTAGAAAACTCGTATCATCACAATAAAAACCAATGGTTCTCTAATTATACATAACAAGATGTCATTGATAGAGATCATAAAATACATACCTATATATCTATTGATGTAAAACCTTATATACATATAGAATATGATAATATACATACATTTTAATTATTTTTGTAAATCCAAGGGTGACCAACAACATACTTGGAATTAATAGAGGATTCATAAACATATCTTAAATCTATAAGAGATTCCCTATGAAGGAAATAGTTCCCCACAAAAGGGTGTGATGAGCCTGAGCTCAAATCCTATATAATAAGGTTATTTATTAAGAATTTTTGGAACAAAATCCCAATAGGTGTATAATTTTGGAAACCATGACTTTAATGGATATATAATCATTGGGTTTTTTTTGTTCATTGAAAAAAAACCATTGGAAACTATTTGAAATCAGTGAAGCTAATTTGAATGAATTCACAGAAATCAACCCCATACAATTAAGTATCATGTGACATATTTTCCATTGGAAATAAAAAATGGGGAACCTAGTGTGAATCCTTAACCAAGATGATAATATCACTCAATTATCAGGCCCCATTAGCTCTCAACTTGAAATAAATGGAATTAAAAAAATCATTCATATATGTTTTCATTCAAATGAGGTGATTATTTGAAAGGTTTTGTTGTTTTGTTTTTCATATATTAAGAAAATTCCTTTTAGAACTCCATTAAAACTAATGACGTCCTTCTAGATTTTACAAATGTATTCCCTTAATACAATTCAGGAAGGATCATAATTCAGGTAGAGGACGTTGTCACCAACTTAGCATCTTCAATGTTGGGTCTCAAAGTCACTAGAATTGTAGTAATTATAAAAATGTATCATTATATCTATGGTGGATTCCTAGTAGGCCCTATAGATCATAAACCCCACCGATCATCCAGTTAGAGATGATTGGTGGTCTTGATTCATACAACACCAACCACCATCTTCAAAATTTTCAGGATTCTATCCACAGAATGCTACAACATGTCCTTCCCATTTCTCATGGAGGTGGATCAAGAGGATATATACACCCTTATCCAGAATACATAGGGGTCCCTTTAAAGGTATCATACCAGTAGTTTCTACCGCCAATGTCGCACGACAGTGAACCTAGAACATGATGAGGGTTCTATCCTTGGCCATTCAGCCCCATTCATTCAGACCCAAGCACACAAGATGGCCTACTAGGAACATCATCTAGTCTATAGTGTAACACCCCAAGCTTCTACGGTACGTTTCCCTTCGAATAATGCGATAGCGTGTGTTGTACGCAACCTCGAGTTCTAACACACACCACAACTAATTAAACTAGCCGTTGTAAATAGTGATACCTACTTTTTGAAATCATATATATTTTATATTTCAAAATGGACTTTATTTTTGGATTCGGAATATCGAAATTATCCTAGGGTGAAATTTTGGTACTTTTCGGATAACTTTTATATTTTGATGAATAGTAAAAATTACTAAATTTTAATTAAAAACAACTTTTTTAATCAAAATAAGTAATAGTGATAAATTATGAATTTGAGTGGTTTTAAAGTATATTTAGAATATAGTTTTACCATTTAATATAATGTTGGTCATTGGACATAATTTTACAATTAAACCGAACATAAACAAGTGTCAATCTTTTGATAGTTATTATCTCTTAAAAACACGCTTTTTGTTTTAACAGCGGGAATTAATTTTAAATTAATTTCTGCCACTTATGTGTTTTTAATTTAGGAAAATGGATTCCATATTTGGAATCAGGATGTCCAAATTATGTAAATAGGTAACTTTTATTTTTAGACATTTTGAATAATTACTGCGGTAAATATTTTATTTACCATGGTTAAGGGTAAATCCGGTAAATAAGGGTTAAACAAATAATATTATAATAATACAAAATTACCCTAAAACGTGTCCTAACCTTATTGGTGTACACATACCCGACCATGGGCATCCTTGGGTCAATTTGGGGACCCCTTGGAGCCACTTGTAAGTGATAATGACACATTATATTAATAAAGTTAAAATCAAAATAAAAATGGCATAAGATTACATCTTTTAGAAGAACAATTTTTACATAGGGTTATACATGTTGGATTTTCGATTATAAAAATTCATTAGAAATATAAAAAGATTTCCTACATAATGATATTTTATTTATAATTTTTAGACATTAAATAAGTTATTTTATTTATGACACAATGATGATGCAGTAATTACTATAATAGTGAAAAATTAAAATAATTGATATTATAAATACCCAAATAAATATAATATGAAACTTTTAATGAATTAAACTAATTTTCTAGGCTAATATGATATATTAGGATTGATTTAATAGACTTTGTTCGAATTAATCAATCTGTTATGAGTTTCACAAAAATCAACTATTGAATAGTGTCAAAATTGACATAAAAGAGTTCTTAAAAAAAATATTATATTATTAATTGATATTAAATTCCTAAAAATCTAAGGTTCGGCCAAGAGACTTATATTATGATAGGGTAATCATTACTGGACCACTTGGGGGTCGCTTGGATGTATATAGTAAGTTTATTAACCATAATATATAAAAATACAAAGAGACATTGTAAAAGTGAAACTAATTAACTTAGAGTTAATACTTAAAGATAAGGTTAATATAAGTACCCAAACCTGTCTAAATTCTATTGGATGAGTTTTTTTCGACCTATCCCCACCTCATCCTTTGAATAGTCAACTTTGGAGCCTTTAGAAACCGAATATGAATTTATTATAAATTAATATTTCTAGCTTTTCCAAAGGTGCCCCTCACCCCTCTTATAAAAGGGCACTCCTCCTTCTCATTTCTTCACACCTTCAAAGCCTTTTGGTTCGGCCAAACTCTGCCCAAATAATCTCCCAACATCCCTCACTACAACCTAGAGGCCTTAGTTTGATCAGAAAGCCAACCTAAGGAGCCCTTTTGATCAAATCAAAAGGAAGAACCCGAAGAAGAGGTAATGATTTCACCACCCTTTTCTAAGTTCATTTCTTCTTCCACTTCTTCTTCCTTTGTTCTTACCATTCTAAAATAATAACTCCAGTATCTCACATATACTGTGATGTTATTATAAGTATGGTACAACCATATTCAGTATTCTATCCACCCTTTGAATAACATGTCACCATACGTGCGTACGTACGGCTTACCGTCTCCACGTCGTGGTGTAATTGTTATTCAATATAATATTATTTGGATGGGTATAATAATGATGTGCAACTCATGTAAATAATAAATATAACATGTTAATGATTCTGTATATATGATATACCATTCATTTATATATTATTTTAATATCAAAAGAATGATATTGTCGCTCGTGCGTACGTACGGACTACCGTCTCCACGAACGCGATGAGATTCATTCTCCATCGTATCCATTCAAGTATAATTATCATTTTATAATTTAAAAATGATGTTTGAGGACTTGATATCATTCTGGATATGAATAAGATACAACAAACATGGCTTATGTAACAAAACATATAAAAGAAAATGAGTAAGTTAACACCCGAAACGATGATAATTCTAAGATATTATTAATAAATCAATGTTAAAAGATCATATATGATATCATATTAATATATATGATTCTTGTATAATTTAATAACAATTATTTCACCATTATACAGGAGGTTAACCTACCCCAACCAAGGAAAAGTACAAGGTAAGGGTTATTTCACAACCTCTTCTTTATCCGAGGTTGTATATACGTAATAATCTACTGGGATCTCTTTATCATCCACATCCATGTTTTCTTAAAAATGTATTTCAAAACATTTTTACTATTTACAAGAATATGGGTTAAAGTCATTTATACCCTTGTTTGACTTTTTATAAGAGGTTTATAAAGGAATCTTTCCATCGTTTTCAAAACAATGTCCTTTTTAACCTTTTCGACAGAATTGAGGTAAGAATGTTTTTTTTAACTTATACGGCGGGTGCGGTTATTTTCCGCCGTTATAAAATCGTCGAAGCTTTCCATACAAGCTTATAAGAATATTTTCAAAGAAAATGTTTTATTTTATATGGATCTTAAATGATTTCAAAATAAAAGGAGATACTTCTTTAAAAAGAATTTTGATTTCATCTATGTCAACATCCTTTGATGGATTTTAAGATTATTTGAAGTTGATTTATTATGATACAAAACTTCTATATTGTATTGAAGGTTTTGTGATATGTTTGACTGTGGATGTGCTATTTTTATACCATTCATAGTTTATGGTGAAATTATTGACATTTCGTATGCTAGTTTTAATACGAATGTTTATGTTATGTTTAAACCTTTTCATATGGGAATGCATTGGACTTAATAAGTGACGGGTGGAGCCCGCTATAGCTCCTCGATGCATCGGTAGGTCTCATGAGACAAACTAGTGTCTTGGCACAAGGCCTTGACAAAATCTTATTTGTAGTCTTGGCACGAGGCCTTGGCTATGTGGTTATGATAGTCTGGCATTATGCATTCCAACATTATGAAAGTGGTTATTGATTTTTGCATGTGATTATTCGATTAGTAGAATATCCATGTGAATAAGTAAATGGCATTATTTCATTTTTACTTTTGCCATACTATGTTGAAGTTCAAGTTTAAAAGGCTTTTGTTTTATTAATGCATTGCCTTAAATGTTTATTCTTATTTGTGAAAGTTTCTGCTATATTGTTATCCTTACTGGGCATTTGAGCTCACCCTTTTCTATGTTTTATTTTTCCCAGGAAGTGAAGAAGTAAATTATGAATGACCTGCAGGGATTTTATGAGGGGATAATAGTGTGGTCTATTGAGACATTATGTTGTTGTAGTAGTTTTTCATTTTATAATGTAATGTAAAACTTATGAATATATCTGGCATTTTCCAAGGCTACTAAACCAATCGGTCTTTAGAGATTTGATCTTTCTTATGATCATGCCAATGTTATGTAATTAATGCACCGACTCTGGGTAGCTGGGGTCGGGGCGTTACAGTTGGTATCAGAGGAAGTTTAGTACAAACCTTGGAAGCTAGATTTAGATAAACTCTGATTAGAGCACGTAGACCTAAGATGAACTTTGAGGATTAGTATAGAAGAACTTCCTAGAATTTTGGTATTGTAGAGATTTTGTGAGTTTTTCGAGCAATACATCCCTGTCTGGATACGAGCAGGTAGAGGCGGCTCTGGCACAGATGTACCTAGGGGTAAAACCCGAAAACACCGCTTTGAGCTAGACTCGAATGGGAACTGGTGCACGACAACGGGCCTTGCTGCACTCTTGGTTACGACACTCCCGGGGGATATGCTTAGGATAACTCTCACTATCTTTACAAATCATTATGAAGGGTTTATGAGTATATACTTCTTCAAAGAAAACATTTTTATGATTATGGATTATATCCATAAATAGTTCAATTTATGTTAAGTGTTTTATAAGTATGGGATTATGTATTTTGATGCATAAACTGATCTAGTTTATGCCATTTTTTTAGAAATGGCGCCTAGTGGAAGAAATGGAAACCGTATCAATGCATGCACTCCATGTAGGGATTGTCCTCCGGCTCAAGATAATTATAGTGGGGCTGGTGATGCAACTGGTGCTGATCAGCTAATCACCGTACTGGGAAAACTTACTCAGGTTATGAATAATAACCTTACCCGTATGGAGCACCCTGATCCGCAGCGTGGAGGATCAATGTTAGATCGATTCATGAGACAACAACCACCAACGTTCAATGGGAGTACAAATCCCTTAGTAGCTGAGCAATGGATATTTTCCCTAGAGAAAATATTTCAGGCTTTGGGGAGTAGTGAAAGGGAAAAAGTTACCATGGCAGTTTACCGCCTCACTGGAGATGCTGATCAATGGTGGTCATTGATTCAAAACATGAAGGAAGATGATGAAGTATCAAACATGGAATGGAGGGAGTTCAAAGATCTGTTTTTAGAAAAATACTTTCCTCGCGACCATCGAGCAGATATGGAAAGGCAATTTCTGAGTCTGAGACAAAAGGAGGATGAGAATGTCACAAAGTATGAGGCTAACTTTACAAGGTTAGCGAGGTATGCTGGAGATTATATTCGCAACCCAAGAAGTAAGATTGATCATTTCTTTGATGGGTTAAAACCATTTCTCCGTCGAGCATTAGTCTCACAATCCTTTTCATCGTACGAAGACATTGTCTCATGTGCTATCAAGACCGAAAAGGAATTCTCTAAGTCTTATGACTTTAAAGCAAAGCAAGAGAAGAAGAGACCTGCTGATCAATCTGGGAATGGAAATAAGGGGAAGAAGGGAAAGGTTGAATATCCATCTTGTGGTAAATGCGGGAAGAAACATCCTGGTACTTGCTTGAAGGGAATGGGAGTCTGTTACAAGTGTGGTGAAAAAGGCCACCAAGCTCATGATTGCAAGGGGAAGAAGGAAGCTACCAACGTTCAGTGCTAAAATTGCAGGGAGATGGGGCATTATGCAAATGCATGTCCTAAGCGTCAGGAGAACTTACCTCAGAAAAGGCCAAGGGATCAAGGCCAGGCTTATGCTATCACTACTGCAGAGGTAGAAGCTCCAAAAGACGTGGTGGCAGGTAATTTAATGGTTTCCTCAAGTTTAGCAAATGCATTATTTGATTCTGGATCATCGCATTGTTTCATATCTTCCCAGTTTGCTAAGAAAATTAGATATTTCCAATTTGATTTAATAAGGGAGTTGTCAGTTAAAACTCCTAAGGGAAGTATCGTTGCAACAAAGTTTTGTGAATCAGTCCCCATTAGAGCACATAAATTTTCTTTATCTGCTGATTTCATCGTCATACCTATGATTGAGTTTGATATAATCCTCGGTATGGACTGGCTTTCGGACTATGATGCGAAGATTTATTGTAAGAAGAAAGAGGTTATGATTCTTGATGATAATGATAAGGAGCACCTTATTTTTAGAGCAGAATCGTCACCACCTAATTCTTATTTAGATCCACCCCCTGTAGCTCAACTTAATTCAATTATCGGGGAGGAAGAGAATGAAATAACTGTCGGTGAGGAAAGAAATGTTCAAATAGAGGATGTACCTATTGTGAAAGAGTTTGTAGATGTATTTCCGGAAGATTTACCTGGACATCCTCCAGAACGAGAAGTAGAGTTTTCCATTGATTTAATTCCTGGATCAAGGCCTATATCGAAGACCCCTTATAGAATGGCCACTGTAGAGCTAGTCGAACTAAAGAAACAAATAGAGGAATTGAGTAATAAAGGATTTATTCGCCCTAGTGTTTCTCCATGGGGAGCCCCTGTTCTTTTTGTTAAAAAGAAAGATGGATCTATGAGGTTATGTATCGACTACAGGGAGATCAATGCTATAACGATAAAGAACAAGTATCCCCTACCTCGTATTGATGATTTATTTGACCAACTGCATGGAGATCAATACTTTTCAAAGATTGACCTTCGATCTGGATACCATCAGTTGTGTGTGAAGAAGGAAGACATTCCGAAGACAGCATTTCGAACCAGGTACGGGCATTACGAGTTTACTGTAATGCCGTTTGGATTGACTAATGCACCCTCTGTATTCATGGATCTGATGAATAGAGTTTTCAAGGAGTATCTCGATGAATTTGTGGTGGTATTTATTGATGATATCTTGGTATACTCCAAAACCTACAAAGATCATGAAAATCACTTGCGCATTATCTTGAAGACTCTGAGGAGGCATGAATTATATGGAAAGTTTTGCAAGTGTGAATTCTGGCTTCAGGAGATTTCTTTTCTTGGCCATATTGTCTCTAAAGATGGAATCTCTGTTGATCCTTCTAAGACCAAGGCAATCCAAGAATGGCCAGAACCTACGAGTATAACTGAGGTACGTAGTTTTATTGGTTTGGCAGGTTATAATCAACGTTTCGTCCAGAATTTTGCCCGATTGGCTAACCCATTAACGAAGCTCACACGTAAAGGGGTTAAATTTGTTTGGACAAAAGAGTGTGAAGAATGTTTCGAAGAACTGAAGAGAAGATTAGTCAATGCTCCTATATTGACTCTACCATCGGGGAATGATGGGTTCGTTATTTATAGTGATGCATCGAAGAAAGGACTTGGCTGTGTCCTTATGCAGAATGATAGAGTTATTGCCTATGCATCACGACAGTTGAAAATTTATGAACAAAACTATCCTACTCATGATCTTGAGTTAGCAGCTGTGATCTTTGCTTTGAAGATATGGAGGCACTACCTCTATGGTGAAAAATGTGAGATTTATACTGATCACAAGAGTTTGAAGTATATTTTCTCACAAAAAGAACTCAACATGAGGCAAAGGAGATGGCTTGAATTACTCAAGGATTATGATTGCACGATACACTACCACCCGGGGATGGCAAACAAAGTAGCAGATGCTTTGAGCAGAAAAGACCATGGAGTTCTGAACATGATGATAATTGAAAGGGATCCAATTTTCATGGATCTAGTGAAGATGGACATGGGAATAACCAGGGAAGGTGAAACATCAATGATTTTTCAAATGGTTGCCAAACCATCTTTACTAGAAAGGATTAAGAGTTCTCAGACTGATGATGAAGAATTCCAAAAGAAGATTAAAGCTGTGAATGATGGGAGATTGAGAGACTTTGCGTATGAAGGTGGAATTTTGAAATTCGGGAAGAGACTTTGTGTTCCCAATATACCTGATCTAAAAAGGGAATTGCTGGATGATGCTCATAGTTCCAATTTCTCTATACACCCTGGGAGCACCAAAATGTATAGAGATTTGAAGGAACATTTTTGGTGGGACAACATGAAGAGGGAGATTGCTGATTTTGTGTCAAGATGTATGGTTTGTCAACAAGTGAAAGCTGGAAGGCAACAGCCTGGAGGAGTCATGCAACCTCTTCCCATACCGGAGTGGAAATGGGACAATATTACGATGGACTTTGTCATGGGGCTACCAAAGACTCCTAGAAGGAACGATGCAATATGGGTTATTGTTGATCGTCTTACCAAGTCAGCACATTTTCTTGCTATAAGAGAAGATCTACCCCTGGAACGTCTAGCAAGACTATACATTAATGAAGTTGTGAGACTTCATGGAGTACCCCTATCGATTGTTTCTGATCGTGATCCCCGTTTTACTTCAAGATTTTGGAAAAGTCTTCAGAAATCCCTGGATACTGAACTTCATTTGAGCACTGCTTACCACCCTCAGACAGACGGACAATCAGAACGGACTATTCAGACCTTAGAAGACATGTTGAGATCTTGCTCACTTGATTTTCAGGGTATGTGGGATCAATATTTACCACTAGTAGAATTTTCCTATAACAATAGCTTCCATTCGAGTATTCAGATGGCACCATATGAAGCGTTATACGGAAAGAGATGCCGTACACCAACCTGTTGGGATGACGTTGGTGAAAGAAAACTTGTAGGCCCAGAACTGGTGGAGGAAACGGTGGAAAAGGTGAAGGTAATCCAAAATCACATTAAAGCAGCTCAAAGAAGGCAGAAGAGCTATGCCGATAATCGAAGGAAGGATTTGGAATTTCAAGTCAGTGATCATGTTTTCCTGAAGGTATCTCCGTGGAAGGGAGTCATACGTTTTGGTAAGAAAGGTAAATTGAGTCCGAGGTACATCGGACCTTTCGAAATTCTAGAACGAATTGGGGCTGTAGCTTACCGATTGGCAATGCCGCCAAGTCTCTCCAAAGTTCACGATGTGTTCCACGTATCTCTGTTGAGTAAATACATGCCTGACCCAACGCATGTACTCACCTATGAGGAATTAGAACTGGAACCCGATCTTTCCTATTGTGAAGAGCCCGTCAGGATTCTTGATACAAGAGAACAAGTACTGAGAAACCGGACGACGCGTCTGGTAAAAGTTTTGTGGAGAAATCATAAGATGGAAGAGGCAACGTGGGAACCCGAGGAACTTATGATGAAGAACCACCCGAGTCTTTTTATGCAGTAATACCCTAGAAATTGCGAGGACGCAATTCTTTTAAGGAGGGGAGAATGTAACACCCCAAGCTTCTACGGTACGTTTCCCTTCGAATAATGCGATAGCGTGTGTTGTACGCAACCTCGAGTTCTAACACACACCACAACTAATTAAACTAGCCGTTGTAAATAGTGATACCTACTTTTTGAAATCATATATATTTTATATTTCAAAATGGACTTCATTTTTGGATTCGGAATATCGAAATTATCCTAGGGTGAAATTTTGGTACTTTTCGGATAACTTTTATATTTTGATGAATAGTAAAAATTACTAAATTTTAATTAAAAACAACTTTTTTAATCAAAATAAGTAATAGTGATAAATTATGAATTTGAGTGGTTTTAAAGTATATTTAGAATATATTTTTACCATTTAATATAATGTTGGTCATTGGACATAATTTTACAATTAAACCGAACATAAACAAGTGTCAATCTTTTGATAGTTATTATCTCTTAAAAACACGCTTTTTGTTTTAACAGCGGGAATTAATTTTAAATTAATTTCTGCCACTTATGTGTTTTGAATTTAGGAAAATGGATTCCATATTTGGAATCAGGATGTCCAAATTATGTAAATAGGTAACTTTTATTTTTAGACATTTTGAATAATTACTGCGGTAAATATTTTATTTACCATGGTTAAGGGTAAATCCGGTAAATAAGGGTTAAACAAATAATATTATAATAATACAAAATTACCCTAAAACGTGTCCTAACCTTATTTGTGTACACATACCCGACCATGGGCATCCTTGGGTCAATTTGGGGACCCCTTGGAGCCACTTGTAAGTGATAATGACACATTATATTAATAAAGTTAAAATAAAAATAAAAATGGCATAAGATTACATCTTTTAGAAGAACAATTTTTACATAGGGTTATACATGTTGGATTTTCGATTATAAAAATTCATTAGAAAGATAAAAAGATTTCCTACATAATGATATTTTATTTATAATTTTTAGACATTAAATAAGTTATTTTATTTATGACACAATGATGATGCAGTAATTACTATAATAGTGAAAAATTAAAATAATTGATATTATAAATACCCAAATAAATATAATATGAAACTTTTAATGAATTAAACTAATTTTCTAGGCTAATATGATATATTAGGATTGATTTAATGGACTTTTTTCGAAGTAATCAATCTGTTATGAGTTTCACAAAAATCAACTATTGAATAGTGTCAAAATTGACATAAAAGAGTTCTTAAAACAAATATTATATTATTAATTGATATTAAATTCCTAAAAATCTAAGGTTCGGCCAAGAGACTTATATTATGATAGGGTAATCATTAATGGACCACTTGGGGGTCGCTTGGATGTATATAGTAAGTTTATTAACCATAATATATAAAAATACAAAGAGACATTGTAAAAGTGAAACTAATTAACTTAGAGTTAATACTTAAAGATAAGGTTAATATAAGTACCCAAACCTGTCTAAATTCTATTGGATGAGTTGTTTTCGACCTATCCCCACCTCATCCTTTGAATAGTCAACTTTGGAGCCTTTAGAAACCGAATATGAATTTATTATAAATTAATATTTCTAGCTTTTCCAAAGGTGCCCCTCACCCCTCTTATAAAAGGGCACTCCTCCTTCTCATTTCTTCACACCTTCAAAGCCTTTTGGTTCGGCCAAACTCTGCCCAAATAATCTCCCAACATCCCTCACTACAACCTAGAGGCCTTAGTTTGATCAGAAAGCCAACCTAAGGAGCCCTTTTGATCAAATCAAAAGGAAGAACCCGAAGAAGAGGTAATGATTTCACCACCCTTTTCTAAGTTCATTTCTTCTTCCACTTCTTCTTCCTTTGTTCTTACCATTCTAAAATAATAACTCCAGTATCTCACATATACTGTGATGTTATTATAAGTATGGTACAACCATATTCAGTATTCTATCCACCCTTTGAATAACATGTCACCATACGTGCGTACGTACGGCTTACCGTCTCCACGTCGTGGTGTAATTGTTATTCAATATAATATTATTTGGATGGGTATAATAATGATGTGTAACTCATGTAAATAATAAATATAACATGTTAATGATTCTGTATATATGATATACCATTCATTTATATATTATTTTAATATCAAAAGAATGATATTGTCGCTCGTGCGTACGTACGGACTACCGTCTCCACGAACGCGATGAGATTCATTCTCCATCGTATCCATTCAAGTATAATTATCATTTTATAATTTAAAAATGATGTTTAAGGACTTGATATAATTCTGGATATGAATAATATACAACAAACATGGCTTATGTAACAAAACATATAAAAGAAAATGAGTAAGTTAACACCCGAAACGATGATAATTCTAAGATATTATTAATAAATCAATGTTAAAAGATCATATATGATATCATATTAATATATATGATTCTTGTATAATTTAATAACAATTATTTCACCATTATACAGGAGGTTAACCTACCCCAACCAAGGAAAAGTACAAGGTAAGGGTTATTTCACAACCTCTTCTTTATCTGAGGTTGTATATACGTAATAATCTACTGGGATCTCTTTATCATCCACATCCATGTTTTCTTAAAAATGTATTTCAAAACATTTTTACTATTTACAAGAATATGGGTTAAAGTCATTTATACCCTTGTTTGACTTTTTATAAGAGGTTTATAAAGGAATCTTTCCGTCGTTTTCAAAACAATGTCCTTTTTAACCTTTTCGACAGAATTGAGGTAAGAATGTTTTTTTTAACTTATACGGCGGGTGCGGTTATTTTCCGCCGTTATAAAATCGTCGAAGCATTCCATACAAGCTTATAAGAATATTTTCAAAGAAAATGTTTTATTTTATATGGATCTTAAATGATTTCAAAATAAAAGGAGATACTTCTTTAAAAAGAATTTTGATTTCATCTATGTCAACATCCTTTGATGGATTTTAAGATTATTTGAAGTTGATTTATTATGATACAAAACTTCTATATTGTATTGAAGGTTTTGTGATATGTTTGACTGTGGATGTGCTATTTTTATACCATTCATAGTTTATGGTGAAATTATTGACATTTCGTATTCTAGTTTTAATACGAATGTTTATGTTATGTTTAAACCTTTTCATATGGGAATGCATTGGACTTAATAAGTGACGGGTGGAGCCCGCTATAGCTCCTCGATGCATCGGTAGGTCTCATGAGACAAACTAGTGTCTTGGCACAAGGCCTTGACAAAATCTTATTTGTAGTCTTGGCACGAGGCCTTGGCTATGTGGTTATGATAGTCTGGCATTATGCATTCCAACATTATGAAAGTGGTTATTGATTTTTGCATGTGATTATTCGATTAGTAGAATATCCATGTGAATAAGTAAATGGAATTATTTCATTTTTACTTTTGCCATACTATGTTGAAGTTCAAGTTTAAAAGGCTTTTGTTTTAGTAATGCATTGCCTTAAATGTTTATTCTTATTTGTGAAAGTTTCTGCTATATTGTTATCCTTACTGGGCATTTGAGCTCACCCTTTTCTATGTTTTATTTTTCCCAGGAAGTGAAGAAGTAAACTATGAATGACCTGCAGGGATTTTATGAGGGGATAATAGTGTGGTCTATTGAGACATTATGTTGTTGTAGTAGTTTTTCATTTTATAATGTAATGTAAAACTTATGAATATATCTGGCATTTTCCAAGGCTACTAAACCAATCGGTCTTTCGAGATTTGATCTTTCTTATGATCATGCCAATGTTATGTAATTAATGCACCGACTCTGGGTAGCTGGGGTCGGGGCGTTACATATAGGTGGAATGTTAACATATATAACCCCTCAATAAAATTACACTAAACCTTTTTTATGGAAAACTATGAGTTGGAACATAAACCCTCCCACCTTAATTCAGCTGGTTAGTATAATCCTCTTGAAAACCCCAAGGAACCACATAAATCAAATCATGTGGAAAACCAAAAAACGGAACATAAAATTATGATAACTAACCAATTATAATAGAAGACTCATCTGAGAACACTCAAATAATCCAATCAACCATATCTGGTGTCCAATCTTACACACATATGCATGCATTCATCAAGTTTGCTAATAGTTTCATCTAGTGGAACACTGAGAAGTAAGTCGGAAAGTCCTGATGAAAAATAGATGTTTGAAACCACTATCTACCCATAAAAAGAGTATTTTCAATATCCACTGGTAGAATGTGAGTACATGAGAAGGTACATAACCCTAAATTTAACATGAAATGAGAATATATCATAATTCTAGTTACTAAAGTCACCAATAATATCCTAATAACACTGAAAGGGAATACTCGAATCCATATCCACATCCTAAATACATTTCAAGACATCATTACGGCTATGGAAGTAGTAGTTGATGGATGAAATCATAGCTCCATCCTCACAGGTGGGGTGGATCATCATCATGTCACCCCAAAGTAGATACACACTTCTTATCTTATCTACTAAGTCCATGTGGAAAAATCCCACATAATATACGGACAACCGGATCGGGAACATACATCCGTATCAAATGGAGATAAGTGGAATATCCTAATAGACACTCCAAGGGGGGAAACACCTATCCATGAAAATCACTTCTCCTAGAGAGTGTCCCCACCCTCCTGAAAGAAGGAACCGCAAAATTTTCTGCACTAAAGACGAATGGTAAATAAAGTGATGATATATGTTCCAACCATACTGGATGCTAGAGTTCATGAATACTTCATATGTTTTTATATAGAATATTATGATCCTACTCTCCCATAACTAAATAATATGGGTATTAGAAGTAATTCAAATGTTCCTCCTTAGATATTTCACTATGAACGCTTTCTTCATGACCAAAATCTGATCAATCTATAGATCACATCACTTGAGGATATCCATGAGATCCATATACGTGGATAGAAGACCAATTAAAAATATTGTCATCCCCTTGTTGTAATTCACCATAGTGGTTTTCCCCATAATGAATTCACTGTGATATTTCTCCCTACAATAGGGTTTAATATTGTCTAAAGGGTCCTACCCTTGGCTATGTAGTGACGAGAAAGCCCTCCTACCATGAGACACTTGAAAAAACAAGATCATTCATATCTAATTCCATGTCATTGACAAGTGAAATTATTTATCTACAAGAAGATATCCCAAGGTGATCGACATACTCCAAACCACCCATGATCTATCTTCCTTCCCAAATTATAGAGGAAAAACCCATCAATCTCATAGCCTATGATCAAATTGTAGGGAAGTGTCCACACTAGACAGACAAGGTTGAGAAGCATCTAGAAAATGATGGGGATGATGTGGTAAACAAGAAGAAACAAATATATAGAGATTATATACCAGTCATGTATGGAATTTATCCAGCACTCCATGCAGCATTCGATTGGAATTTTCAGAATATTTTTTGCATGAAATACACCTCAATATATGGAAAACTATTAATCACATGAGAGAAAATTTATTACCTTAAATTAATATTGAAGTGGTGGAATGGTAATAGAAGGGTTGCAATTAAAAATTGACTTGGATACTCTTATTTCTTCATGAAATCCAATGATCAAGAAATGGTATAGATCCCTTCAATGTGAATGTCTCTATTAATTAATGAGATTGTGAGAGATGATCAATAATACCCCATGAAGTGTTCATATAATTCCATGGTGTGAACATAGAGGATAATATTTTGATGGTACCAGGGTGATTTGTAGAAGCTGGTGGTCTGGGTATTTTAAAATTTGGATCATTGGGACAACATATCTTGTCTTTGTTAATGTTTTGAGCCCTAGAATGGTCTGATGATCTCATATAAATAAAAACTGAAAAAAATGTAAATATAAAACCAACATTTCTCAGATCTAAAACAAAACTTGGTGGAATATAATCATTGTAAATAGTTTCTTGAATGATCCATTGTAGGATCCCTCTAGATCAATCAAATGTGCTTCAAAAATCATCTAGACCATTGATAATAGAATTTATAGAGCTATCATGAAGATCTGATGATGAATTCAATGACCCAACAATCCCCACATCATGTTCCTTTGATGCCTAATGGGGAACCCGATCTGAACACCTAGATCTATCACCTTCCTCTATAGAAAGAGGGAGATGATAGAGAGCCCATAGATTTCTCCCTATGAATAGTATATGTCCAAAGCCCCTTGCCTTGTATAAATAATGTATTCTCAAAATACTCAAAAGGGTTCCACAACCCCCATTTATTTTACATCCAAAAATTTAATAATTATGATGAACTAAAATGAAAAAATATTATTTATTATTTTATCACATACTTGTAATATATAAAAACTATATTACATGATAAACATGAGTAATTAATGTTGACTCATTTTTTCCAGTATAATATTAAATGAATATGAAATATTGAAATAATAATTGTTGATTAATATTTTTTTATATTTACATAACTTGTAAATAGATTAATTAAATTCAACTCAATTATTCATAATGTGGATAATAATTTTTTAAAATTATCTATGATTGATAACTTGAACAACACTTGAACCCCATGGTGGGTCCCACCATGTCAAATATACATATCAAAGTAAATATGAAAAAAATATTTTAATAAACTATTTTTTGTGACCATCTAGGCCCTTATCTCGATAGTAGTGAATAAAATCCATAAACAAAGAGAAGAGGCTAGCAACCCATCATCGCCCTTAAAAAGATAAGGATTGTTATGTCAAAAATCACCGACCTATGGACATGTACTGTGTAATATAATCTCTTTTTATTAAAATTTTGAATAATTATGATGAACCCTTGTGTCATCACCATTTTATTGATTTATTATTTTTTGATCTAACTGGATAGATTTACCTTTCAATAGATTTAGCCAAAGACTTGTGAATATTGTATCATCCATATCACAAGGCCTCAGATATTTTACTTCCTTATATTGGTAGTGAAAAAACTTTTCTTAACCAGTTAACCCATTACATACAAATAATGACATACCAAACACAAGCTACACGAACATGATTTCATTATCATGGTTTTTTCCTTGCATCAAATTATGAAATCAAATGGCACACACTGGTAATTATATCAAGTCAGAAGACCAATACACATGTCCACAGATAGAAATAACCAATGACACCCAAAACATGTGGTGTTTCTATTGGTGGGTTTTTCTTCATGATATCACCACCACCAATTTAGAACTCCATAAGAAACAATCTCAATAGTAGTTATCCCCCAGTACCTAATAGTAAAAACATATACTATTTCATGTTATTAAGATATATATATATCATCATACCTTTATTTAACATCAATTCTATGGTATCTTCAGGTTCTTATTATAGCATGGGATCTGCTCTAACATTTCAATATGATGATTAATTTATAGATATTACTATTAAATAGTGGTCACAGAAATATATACACTATAACGATAAATAAAAATAATGTATATCAAATTTTATACAAATTATAGTAATCAATAATACTATTCATTTTGGGTCTAGGGAATCCACTTTTACAATAATATCACTTTAACTAGATAAAACTTGCTAACAATCCTTGTAATCTCTCACTTGATAATGATCTTGTTTTTTCTATGTAATAGATTTAGCAGCTAGGTCTGACACCTTTTAAACGCATGACTATTCTTCTATGTGAGACCTCACATCAATGAGAAAAAATTCACAAGATATGGAATCCTCATGTATATCTTTTTTTTCACTATCAAAACATAATATCATTGATAGTACTAGTAGCCAAATTATCATTATGATAAAGTGTTACATGGTAGGTGTTATTCCAAGAATGGGAAAAAAGTGTTTCCTTTAATAACTTCATTGTAGATGGCTCAGAAGATAAAACATAATCTATATCTATAGGTATGGATACCACTATATTATATGAGATTTTATTTCTCCTTACCATTATACTAACTACAATACAATTTTTCATAAATCTATGGAATACTAGTTTGTGTCTAATCAAATCTAGAATCTTCTCTACTCCACATACCAGTTATATATGTTTTGTACATAACAAAGTACAATATGATTGTTCTAACTGCATCCCCTATAGTTCTCTTGAATATTATCGATATTTTACTACAATATAGTATATCTTTGAAATATCATTTATTTTTACGTATCATGGAATATGTCATAGATCCATCTCAATGGCGTAATATATTCAACTGATCACGTAATCTCCCCCCATGCATTTTCATGTCTACATGGAGAGATTTTTTCTATGTGACACTTTAAAAATCTCTTCTTGAATTTTATCAATTGTATTTTTCAATATCATGACACTATGTATGATTGAAAATTTCCAACAAACCGTCATATTTACCTTTGTAGATCTTATTCCCTAGAACGTTGGTTTCTACATTAATTCAATAAATTATCATATAATGTTGTAACCACAAGTAAAATTATAATAGATTTATGCATAATGACTTAGTATAACAAATAGAGCCTTATTTGTATCAGGATTTTACAATCCATGAATCATTTCACTTAAATACCTACCACAATACTCAAAATTAAAAACCCTCTTTTCACTTTGATACATTGAATCCATTGTTGCATTTTTAGTGAAATTTTCAATATTATCCAATTCCCATATATTGTGTACTTGTTGGAATTATTTTTCACCTTGAATAATTTATCACCGGTTGTGATTTATATGAAAACATCACTATGATTATAACCTTCCTACATTGTATGTGTTACTGGAAAATTCTTGTTCCACTTGTACTTATGGAACTTGTTTATATTCCAACTATTTATGCCTCTATGGGATTGAGTAAATCCAATTCAATCTCAACCCTATTATCTCTAATATAGATATTAACCCTTTTATAGAAATTTATTCTATCACATGACTAACACTTTTCTATCATATGTTTTTATTTCATATCCTAGACATCTTTTAGGATATGTACTTATATGCACAATGTGTTTTTCTTGATACAAGTTTTTATATATCCTAATAAAATATTTTCATCTGGAAAAATGTTCTAATGACATTATGGATTTCCATAATATTATTACATATAAGGTATCCATTTTTTCATTACAGATGGCATATGGTTATTGGATATCACGGTTATTTGAAAATTTTGTTTTCAAAGATAATGGATGTTTCTAAATGTTGCAATATTGATACTACTTACATAATGAACCTAATGTATAAAATGTTTGTTTTGGAATTAATACATGCTACATTTTATAGATAAATCATAACATGTAATACTCATCATCAATCCTCGTCACTAGCATCAATGTCGTGATGTTGATAATGTAATGTGCATTCCGTGCAACATTATCAGGATCGATGAATGTTTGATCAAGATATTCTTCATCATGTAAACGCAAAGCAAATCATATCTTATAACCATGAATATACTTCACTAACACATTCTTTAATTACTTAATGGGATCTTATGAAGAATGTTTACCACCATCATACCCTTGTAATAGTTCATGCTCCCTCGATGAACTAATTATGAATGCTTTCTGGCATACCTTTATTTCTGTTTCTTTTCTATCAAATCTAAATACATAGATAATTTTAAAGGATCATAGATGTACTAAGCCTAAACAGAAAACTATGTATACTCTTGATATCCTCTTTTATTAATATTTGAAAATCAATTATCTTTCTACAATGGGTATAAGTCACTACTTGAAATATGAGTTATTCCAATAGACCTATACCAATGGTTTGAATAAAACTATTGGCATATGTACATTAGAGACACCCTATACAAACAGTTCCAGAGAAACCACTGGTATTGGTACAATAGAGAGACCCTATACAAAAAATTTTGGACAAAACTATTTGTATATGTCCCATGTAGAAACACTATACCAACAGTTTCTCCAAAATTATTGGTATAAGCCTCTAATTATGACCTATACCGATAGTTTTGGCCAAAACCATTGGTATAGGTCAAATATATGGACATACACCAACAGTTGTGGCTAAAACCTTTGGTATATGTCCACTATAGTGACCCTTTACCAATTGTTTTCCCAAGACATTCGGGATAGGTCCACTCCATGCCAATGGTTTCAACAAAACCATTTTTATAGATCAAAATAAAACAAAGAACCTTTACCAATGGTTTTGAGAACCATTTGTATAGACACCCATATTTTTTTATAGAATCTATTATCAAATAACAATAAAAAAAATAAAAACTTAAAATACCTTTGAATATATATATATATATATTTTTAATAAATTATGTTCACAAAATCCATCTTAGGTTAGTGTTTAGATCTTTGGATTAAAAAGGGCTGGTTATAGGATCGACATGAAGATGTATTTAATTTTTAAAATTATCTATACCAGTAGTTTTATGAAACTATTGTTATATGTTTTTCATATGACCTATCGAAATGGTGTTCCCAATACTGTTGGAATAGGTCTATACCAATTCCTTAACAACCATCAATCCCCTAAACCATTTTTATGGAAAATACCAATAGATTTTAGCCCTATACCAAAGGTTCTAAACAATTGTTATATGATTTTTTTTCTATTAGTGAGTCTTACATTTTATATTCATCACTTATTTCTTATGATTCGTGCACCAATGAACTGTTTGTTGAGTATGAGACACCCAAAACAACATTAATTACCAAAAATGAAATAATGTTAATTTCTGTCCATAGTAAATGTGAGATTAATATTTTGATAATACTCAGGAAAATTTCTACTAGAATCATTAGCTTGGAAATTATAATTCATGTTCTTCTTACAGCAGACATAGGAATCACCCTTTCTCATATTCTTTGAGAATTTACCTTACTTCTTAGAATCATTCTAAACTTATTTGGTTACTGTATTTAAATATCCATACCATATTTTCATATTGTTTTAATTACCCATGAAGTATGTTCAAAAAAATAATTACATTTGATGAATATAAACTAAATAAGAAGAAATTACATGGCCCATTAATTCCATTGGTTTTATTTAAACTTCCATATAATTATTTCATGTTATGTAATGTAAATTACATCCTCCTTAACAACCAGCCTCATTTCATTGAATGGTGTTTGAAATTGTGCCTTTGGAGTTTCACGTTCCATTGGCATTTTTTCTTTTCCTTTAAACACATTCTCCATAATAATTAGAGGTTACACATTCACTAAGTTATTATTTTCAGGATTAATCATACCATAATAGGTAATGAAGCTTTAAATTAAATCTTGTTCATTTTTTAAACTATAATGAAACTAGAGTAATAAGGTGTGTGAGTGGGATGCCTTGAAATATTGTGATATGTATTTTATTCATACAAAAATTCAGTGTAATTAATCAACCATTCTAATTTTTATTTAACATCTCCTCACAAACTTCTTGGAGATGAGACAACATGTGTAATAATCTTTGTTTTGATTTTTTAACTATAAGAAGAATCAAACTTTTGTGATTCATATTCTTCGTAAATGTGTCACCTATAAGAAATATTACACCCTTGATTCTTGAGGTTATTTTTAGAAGGTTTTGAGACATTAGTTCCCTAAATTTATGATATAGAAGTATTGTTCCAATCACCTATATATGGTCTCAATTCTATTGAGACCATAATTAAACCCTATACTGATCTTATTGATATTTAATTTATCTTTTCGTTGATAGTTTTTGTGATTTCTCTTGTACTAATTGAGGGTACCACGGTGCTCATCAGAATTGAGTGGGACAAGTATTTTTTAAAAATTCATGATTGGGGTGATGGAAGTTATCATCATCAATGATCAGAAGCTCAGTATGGTCCAGGTATTTGAAATAATTAAAATATCACATAAAAGTAAATGGGAATCATACCATTTTCAGATCTAAAGTGGTGTTCAACATAAAATCATCACCAATGATTTTTTATTGAATGATACATAGCAAGATCCCTCTAGATCATCCACACCTGATTCAAAAATATAATGGACCATCAATTGCTTAATTTTTGGTGCTTTCATAGAGATCTTATGATGCATTTGATGCCCTAACAATCACCTCATTGACATGCATTCTATATGTAATGGATAATTTGATCCATGGTCATGGATTGTGAATCCTTATCTCTCTCTATAAAGAGGGAGAGGAAAGAGGGACTCTATATTTCTTGTTTTTTATAGTATATGGAAAGAGCCTCTCTCCTCCTATAAATAGTGGATGATCAAAATACCCATATGGGTTCGCTGACCCCAGTTTATTTAACATCCACTATATAAATAAATATGAAAAACTAAACTACATCAAAATTATTTATTGTTTTATCACATTCATATAATATATATATAAGATTATTTGAAAAAACTAGGTCCTTTAACTCAACCTTTAATTCTCCCTTAATATTGAATGAACCTGGAATATTAAAATAATATTAATTCGATTAATATTCCATTGTATTTATTTAACATGTAAATAAATTAAATAAATTCAACACAATTATTCATAACATGAATAATATAAATTTATTTAGTTATCAGTGATTCATAACTTGTAAAAATGTTGGACCTTGTGGTGGGGCCCATAATTTTTAAAATACATATTCAATTGAATATTGAAGATTAATGAATACACTATTATGTGACACCCTCTAGTCCCTTATCTCGATATAATTGAATAAAATCCATAAACCAAGAGCATGGTCTATTTGCCTATCAGGGCCCTTAAAGTGATTATTTTCATCTTAGAAACAACCACCATCCTATGGACATGTACTATTTAGAATTTTCTATTTCTCTTTAAATTTATCATAAATAAAGACTCACACTTGTTCCATCTCCTTTTTCATGGTTTATTATTTTTTTATCTAATTGGATGGGTTTACCTTTTGAATTCTTTTTCTAGAGACTTAATAAGGTAGTACCATCCAAATCAAAGAGGCCTCATATATATTACTTCCATAATGTGGATGATACAAATATGTTCTTGAACATTCATCCAATGTCATACCACCAATGATGCACCCAAAAAAGCTAACTCACCACAATTTAATTATCATGGTGTTTCCTTGCATAAATTTACTTAATCAAATGGAACACAATAGTAATTATCTCAGCTCAAGAGACCAATACACTCATATGTAGATATGAATAACTAATGTCCCCAAAAACATATGGTGTTCCTATTTGTGGGTCTATCTTCATGATCTCACTACATGAGATCACCAATTATTAACTCTGCGATAATAAGTATCACTGATTATGAGCCACCAACACCTGATAGTCAGACGTCTACTATTTCCAGTCATTAATATGTATTTACAACAGAAGTCCATTTTTTAATATTAATTTCATGGTATCTTGTGGATCTCATTATAGCCTAGGAACATCAATAACCTTTTATCAATACAATTATTATATAGAAATTACCATTAAATAGAAGAGGGAGAAATATTTACACTATAATGGTATGTAAATATCATGTATATATAATTGTATAAATAATTTGGTATTCCAAATTATTGTTCAAGTTGAATCTATGGAACCCAATTTTACAACACATTTAACCACAATCCCTGACTAGAAAATTCCACTGGAGGTTATACCATATAGTGTTTTAGATTTAGAATAGCTTAAACTAACAGAATTTATTCATAACTAAATACACGGTGAACAAAAATAGGCCCTGACTGACTCTCACCAATATCAGGATAGAAGAGTGCATGAAATTGACATACTTTTGTATTACACATTTGATATTTTCAAGAAATCATCCCTTTTAGTGGATTTCCATCATCTGATAATTAAAATGTTTGAAATAGTGAAATGGTATTTGAAAGAGGGTGATTTAGGTGCATATAAAATGATGCACTCATACCACATTTGAATGAAAATACATATAACAAATGTGGCAGCCACGACAATAACATCCATGAATTTTCATGAGCAACAACAGCCTGAAGCGCTAGGGGATTTTTCAAGACGCCCTTAGAGGACATATATGAAATACTAAAGAGTTTGGAAAGTTGAATGGGAACCACCCACCCTGCAGGGTGGGGAGATTTTTTAATCTAAAACCACCCACTTAGAAAATATAGTTCTTCTCCAAATTAGATATATTTTCATAGAGTGGATCATATAAGTTCATACTTTCCTATAATACTATCCCCTCATTATGGATGAACATGACTGAACTGTTGGGAGATTTACTTCAAATTATTATCTACAAAATGGTTCCTAGGGAATCAGTAAAGAATAGAACATAGCCTCATGGAGGGTGTAGAAGAATATAGTATTGAAAATACACTAATAGAATGAGTAAAAAGAATTTCAAATCAGTGAAAGTGTACAACATTTCTCTTTCTGATTATATAGAACATAAGAACACTTTTAAAAAGTCATAAGAGAATGGTTTGGTTCATTATGTGGTCCACATAGAAATAATTGAAGGATGTTTTCTTACCCATAAAAATATTTATTCCATGAATATGTGAACTCCCTCAAACAATCCATCATCACCTTCTTGAATGGAATCCAACATGGAAAATTGAAAAGGTCAAAGTATAGATGACCTACCACCAAAAGATGTTAAGCCCTGTTCACTTGAAGAAAAAATTTCATTTAAAGAAGAAGATATGAAATAATTGAGAAGATTAAATGTAGAATTAAATAAAGTAAGCCTTCCTACTATATATATTTTTCATGTAGATGCTCAACTTCCACATTTAGATGGCACACCTTAGCAAAAAGGTTTCACTATAGAAACTGAAAAAGATATAGAACATCTGTTCAGCATTGGATACCAACCACCAATATACTTTCATCCTATAACAAAAAAATAATGAATTTACTTTTTGGGTGTGTAACTGGAATAGGCTCAATAAAATACTTATATGAAAACCCATATAGGTTTCCCATGGATGATACTAGTAGTACAACCATTGAAGGCCTTGTCGGGCACTGCACCTATTTAGGCTCTAACCGCCAAACCTTCTCATGATACTACTCATACAAATGTTCCTTAAATAATTATGATAACTATTTAGTAACTTAATTTATCATTGAAGGCCACATAAGAATGAAGCATGCTGAAACAACCATAAATGAAACCTTTCCCCGAATTGGTAGATCGAGATCATTCCCCACCAAACTTGGAGAAGCCAATATTTCTTCTTTCTACTGGATCGGGAAACCCATATCATCATTTGACACATTGTTTCTCTTATTGTGATCCCATGATGAGAACAATTGAACATCAAGAGGCAGTGAAGCTCATTTTCTTCACGTAATCTCTATTAGTTTGGGCATTTGTATGGTACACTAGCTTTCAGTCATAGTCAATCATGGGATAGGAAGACCTCTGTCAAAAGTTTCTATTCCATATCATCTCAATGCTTCTGAAGATTGTTTTCCTTGACCTCTCCATCTATATGAAACCGTAAAATGAAAGTGTGTCATATTTCATTACTTGTTGGAAAGGATTTAAATACACTTTAAACCTATGACTCCATTAATATGACTTGGTACCCATTTATATGGTGAATCATTACAATGAGTTGTTCATTATAGTATTCCTTCCAAAATATACATGAGGGTTGGAGACCCAGCTACAATTTCTCAAAGGGTAGAAGAATGAATTACAGAGTCCAAAGATAAGGTTTGAGTAATTCCATCAACTCATAGAAGGAGATAAGGGATATAATATGTCGCTATAGTTACACTTATAAAAGACTGTGTACTCGGTCGCACATCAAATCTGGCACTATATCATGAAGCTACACCACCCGAGGATCAGAAACAATGCCAGCCTAGTCAAGATGTCCAAAGGTAATAGCGGTGAAAATTGTTTTAGGAGAAGAAAAACAACTTCTATTATTTTCAAAACAACCATGTCCTTGGATACTTCTGCCAGAAATTCGAAATCCACATGGTCAAGATCCCAAAACCCATGAATTCAAAAAACGATGGTGATGAAGATATACCAAATTATTTATCCTTTTATCAAGCATAGGGGCGCGGTATATTGGATTGTTTTTTTTCTATGATCAACTGAAAAGATGGTGGATTCATGGAAAGTAAATCTGAAAAATTCTCCTTCTCAAATTGCTAATGTTTCTACCCCTAATTCATGGGAGGAAAATGAATGAAATGAAGTTAATTGTATTTTTATGATTATTTTTTGTGGCTTTATGTTTAGAAAAATGATCAACCAATATCAAGATATCCTCTAATCACTGTTGAAACAAACAACTCTATCCCAGACTAATTCCATTACAACAAATCCAACTTCAACAGCATCGCAACACTTCAAATTCCAGTCTTCCAAAAAATGATATGGATAGAATAGAAAAAGAAAAAATGTAGTATTATAAGCGTGTTTTGAAAAAAAAATTGTATTTAACATTATTGAACATCATTCATATGGTCCCAGAAGCATGGTCATTGCCCTGCCAAATATTATGGAAAGGGTCCACCCACCACATGGGATATCCGTCAGAGGAGGGGTTGACCTTAGTTTCCATTAATATTATTACATTAATGGATATTTTCTTTTATGATTAACATGATTTGGGAAAATAACTTCTTATACATGATTGGGAATTTATGAATAGTTTGCCAGAGTTGAGGATACAGGGTAGGATTTGGTCATGCCAGGAGTCACTACATTAATCATATCCATGCTCGATATTTATATATTGTCAAAACTCATTGGGGATATCTCTAATGATACAAAAATAGAATGGAAGTTACCACACACATGATTGGGTATGTATTAAAATGATCACCCCTGAAGTTCAGTTATAGAATAAGTTACCACCTAATCAACATCAGCATGTGGCAAGGTCGAATCATCTTAACCAACCAAGTGGAGAAGCACCTTTAACTTTTATTTTGAGAGAATATCCATATACATTAGGTGATTCATCTACTACATATGAAATAGCATACCCATGCTGGGCATCACATACCTTTAGACAAACAATGTGATCTCATTAAGAAATTAGCCTTTGTTATGGAAACATTTTCAATATATGATGACATGAGTTTTTGAAAATACATCCTAGAAAAAATCATAGTGTAATTTTCAATCCCCCAAGAGATTAAAGTTGACGTTTCTACTGATGAGTTGTATTGTGTAGAGATTGATCAGGAAAAATTCCACACAATCATCACTTTCACTGACCGGGAAAAGGATGTCATCATAAAAGGACATGCTAGGCCCATGAATATATCCTCCATGATAAATGATATTGATGACTTATGAGACATCATCTAAAATGGCTTAGGATTCAACAACATTCCAATATTAACAATACATCAATTGGGTTTTAGTGAATCTCACTTGTCCACCTCTACTCTAATGGTATAGGGTTATGAAAAGAATGAGAAATAGTCTCTCAGAGAAATAAAAACTAGGACTCAGTTTTGGGATCTTGTTTTAGGATTAGAATTCATAGTTGTTAGGCAGGATACAACCTTCAATGTTTAGCTGGGAAAATCTTGTATACATCAGTATATGAATATTACCCTATAATACCACCAATGCTTAAAATATTTTATTAATGGTTAAATTGGTACATTCCATGGTGATGAAGACACAATAATTTATTGTGAGTCAAAGTACATTGGCATAAGATTCATATATCAGGTAGAGAAACAAATTGTGGCCATTGATTTAACTCATATCAATTCCTCAAAACGTTTGGAGGGGATTCTTATAAATCCTTTAATCCAACCTGGTGAAGAGTACATGCTTCCCATAAATTAAATCAAATGAGTGGTACCAAACTTGATCATATATAATAAAACCTATGTTATGTTAGTTGAGAAAACTAAGCCCAAAAAAACTGAAAAGTTTTCAACTCTTTTAGCATTAATGAAATATTGGAAAAAATTATCTTCATTCCATCCCCACAGATTCAACAAATCCTTAATACATTTTCTTCTTCATAAGAAGTTGTCACAACAGTGGGAGAAAATGAATATTATCCCAGTCAAACCATTGTATCCTCTATGGTTCTTAAAAAAGAGATCACACAATTAATTGATCCAAAAATAGTGGATTCACCATATGAATGTCTAAATGAAAACTCATCCCCTAACTCTAAGAAAATACGTTCATTACCCGGTTCCCAAGATGATGCCTAAGAAGTAAAGAATATGTAAGAGGAAGATGGGGAAGATGTTTGGGCTGCTCCTCAGGCATTTAGGGAAGGAATATCTACCACTATGGGTGAACACAGGAAAATAAACCTGTGTAGAAAAATGATCTAAGACCCACTATAATCACTATGGCCAAGGACATCAAAGAACATGAGGTATATATGTAACGACCAATTTTTTTTAATGAAATTTATATTCTTATAATTTTATTATATAGTATAAGTCACACAGACATCACATATAGAGCACAATAAAAACATTATAAATGAATAATGAAGTAAATTATATGTATTAAAAAAATTAATTAATGTAAACCAATATAATAGTAACATGACCATTGGAATAGTAATGTAACCACTAAAAATAGTAACATTTCCAAAATAAAAGTATCATATCCTATAAAAGTATAAATTAAATTTAGGTATCTTATTCATTAAAATATGATATATCTTTATTATTGTATAATTAAATAATTGTTTTCAAAATGACAAATTAGGTGTTGGATTTTGTATATGTTATAAATATTAATTTATAAGTTTTATATTAATATAATGATTCAAAATAGAATTTATTTTCATAAAATGGATTCATAAATTATTATTAATTTCCTTTATGATTGTAAGAAAATTTTATAAGACCTTAATTAATTTTTTCAACATGTTATAAAATCAGTTATAATTTTAAAATTTGTACCTTTTGAATAAATGATGATTTTAATATAAAATCAAATTTATAATAAATAGAAATTTATTTTCATAAAATGTAATCCATTTTTTAATTATACAAATCATAAAATAGTTAGGGTTAATGTTTGTTTTTTTCTAAAAATTTTGAATTTCAGGTGAATACTGAAATACAATAATATGTGATATAAGCTAAAAAAAAGAATTTTTCATTCATTATTGAGGTTATTCTTATGTAATCAAACTTAGTTCTAACCCACATGTAAATTTTAATATACACAATAACAATAATCTATACTATTGATAGTCATCACCCAAAATAATAATAAAAATGAATAAAATAATCAAAAACACTCATCTGCTCCAACAATAAATAACACCCCTCACAACCCCTTATCCTCATACCTACAAAGCCTTAAAAATTGATTATAATCTTCCCAATTTCTCTAAAAACTCTTTTCCACATGTCATTTTTATTCTACTCTCATATAATGAAAATTCCCAGGTTTTTTAGGAAGATCTTATGGAGAATAAATTCAAGAGGTAAAATCCTCTTTCATTTTCTTTTTAATGTCTTCCCAATTTATTTTCTTTTCTTATCATTTACTCACCTCCAAATACCAAAGTAAAATTATAACACCATTATCTGTTTTATAATGTAATTTTATTTTGTATTTGGTATATCTACTATCAATTCTCTTCTGATCCCTTTTTGTTTTAAAAATTAAAACATCTTTTATGATGTGTTGATTTATCGTATTCAGGGACAATGAGTTTTAAATTTCCATTACAACCTTCATGTCTGGTGAAAAGTAAATAATCATGTTGTTAACATATTTTTAATTTTTTTATAACCTATTTTATGTTATATAAATAACATATATACATAATATTAAATAATAGAAAAAAACTAGTCTCTGATGATCGAAAAACCTCAAAAATAATCTAATGGTTTATCATTAATGTTTTATCAGATGATTCATCCTAATATCCTGGAATAAAGTAATATATATGGCCATTAGATCTTATTTAAGTTCATTAATAACATAAAATTTCAATTATGTATAACTATTATCATTTTACATGATATTTTATACATGTATACAAGTAAACCAATCATGAAAACCAAGGAAACAAATGCCTCCAGAACAATGACATTGAGTCTGATAACTCATTAAAAAATCCATATATGATCAAAAAAATTATAATAAATCAAAAAAAGGTTTAAGATGTTATGAATTAATTTATTAATGAATCAAATTTACTTATCCATGATACTATGTTCAAGTAAAGAACACTTTCATAAACAAGATGAGGGATTCTCTCCGAAGCCCTTTTTTCCTTCGTGTTCGATTTCTATTTCATTACCACAGTTTAATTTTTAATTATTATTATTTAATCATAATAATTTTTTTTATTTTCCATTTTTAGTATTATTCTTCAATTATTATTTATCTCATGGAAAATAAATTTTTTATAAGGTACCCTTCTAATTTTCTCTAGACAAGAAAGCCAGATTAAAGGGAACTTCCCAATTTATCATCCATTTTCAAGTACACTCCATAGTACATTTTAAGAAACCATTATTTTTATAAAATAAAAAATATTATCATTAATAAAAATTCAGCTTGATTTTTGGTTTAATACATGAAATTATTCCATTTCTTTTTTAAAGTTTCATTAAAATTTCCCCTTAAACTGAACTAAAGTGGCTCATTTTTTAATGTTTCTCAAACAAAGTTTGTTTTATCTTTTTAATTTAGTTTGACATCCCATATAATGTTTTTATACCTTTTCCCATATTAATATCCACGTATGATTTAAATTAATTATTTCATGGAATCATTTTTCATACATAAATTTTTTATGCCTTATGATATTATTATGATACCTAATTCTTTCCTTGGGTAACCCTTATGTTAATTAATTATATATGATTCATCATGTGGAACAAATATTAATGGAAATATTATGATGCACGAACCAAGATAGGTCGTAAATTCATTGGTCAAAGTTTAATCTAATGAGATTGTATGTTAGGATAGTGAGTATACTTGATTCCATTATGGGAAATGGTATGAAATGTGTGAGGGACTTGGATGTTAGCCACAAGTAATGCTCCTCCATGTGAAATGGTCTTGGTAGATAGCCTTTGATCATGTGTATTCCATGTTTTATATTGTTGAAACATTTATATGATTCCCTAAATACCCAATCCCATATCAATAAAGTTATGCATCTTTATATTTTCTCTTGTTCCAAATCTTTTTATGTCATCTAGTTATGTTTTACAACCGATGTTTTGTGCTTTATTAATATGCTTAATCCCTTACTTGAATTTTTAGCTTGTCCCTTTTTCATTTTTACATAGGTTATCATCTGTAGATGTAAATAATCAATTGAATTTGGGAGAATATTTTGAATATTAAAAGGAATATGTTTTTATTTTTCTTTCATACTATTTTATTATGTACATAATCATTTAATGACACTAGATTTTGTGATCCATTACTTAGAATTGATGGTTATTTATTATTAAAATCATGTAAAAATATGTGTCAAAGCATAGGGTCCCTATAGTTGGAATCATAGGATGGTCTAGTAATTTTTTGAGATTAGGAGTGGATAAATTTATTAATAACCATATGGATAATACTAAAACCATGGATAATATCGATTAAAACACAAGTAATCACAATTTAGGATATACATTTCATTTAAAAGTGTATACTTATATGTTAAAAGATTACATTTTATATTATTATTAGTCATGTATTCAATCCCCCTAATTTTAATTTCTTTTTCATAGTTAATGTATTTAAATAAGATACCCCTTTGGAATAATCAATATGATAGGAAATGTGACGATTTCTCTAACGATATTCCAAAACTGATGGGAACGAGTTCACAAAAAATCATGGAAGTTATAGAAAAACTAGCTCAATTAATGAATAATAACTTGAATCATGTGTATCACTCTAATTATCCCAATAAAGATAAAGTTAAAGTCAAATCATTTATCTGTTAATGGACTCCCTTGTTTATTGGGTCTTGTGATCCCCTCATCATGGAAAAATGGATTAACTACATTGAGAAGATATTCTCTACCCTCCAATGATCTGAATAAGATAAAGTTATGATTCTAGTCTATAATTCTTTATAGGTAATCTGATCAGTGATGGATAATTATCAAGAACAATAATTTCAAGGAGAAAATATATTCTATATAATGGTAGTATTTAATGAAAATATTTGTGAATAAATATTTTCCTAGAAGTCGTCATCTTAAATGGATAGAGATTTATTAAGTCTTAGGTAAATTAAATATGAGTCTGTCAAGGTGTGTGAAGAAAAAATTACAATACATGGATGATAAACCTCTAGCCTGGTCATGAAAACCAAAATAAAGGTGGACCACTTCTTTAGAGAAATAAATTCAATTGTATGAAAAGTTTTGGTGATTTGAGAATTTGATATCTTTGTGGAGATTTTTTACTGAGGCTTTAAGGTTGGAATGGAGATCATATACTCTTAGTAGTCTAATGGTCCTAGAGATAAAAATTTGACAATATGTTAAATCCCATTATGGAAAGAAAACCCAACATCCCATGTGTCCAATTATTGGGAAGAATAATCCTTGTAATTGATTAAGGGGAACGGAGATATTATTATAATGTGGAATAGTAGGGCATATGGTTAATATCTACAAAAGGCTTATGAATAATCCCACTAATTTGGAAAGTGAAAAGAATGTTTAGATCAACACTCCTCCTATAGTGTAGTATTTCAACTATGAGGGACATGGTAATTATGTGAACCATTTCACTAAGTAACAGATTGTTGGAGGAAATCAACAAAAACAACATACAAGGTATTAAGGAATGGGATATGTTATCAGAATTGCTAATAAGGGTCCTAAAAATGATTTGGTGATAGGTACCCTAGTTATTCATTCATGAATAGTGAACATAAAATTTAATTCTTTTTCATCCCATTCTTTCATATCTTTTATGTTTGTAGAACTACAAAAACACCACTTCAAAATATTGAGGTTGAGTTATCTAAGAGAATAGTAAATGGGAAAATTATTTCATGAATATTATAAAACTCCTCCCCTATTATTTTTTATTGACAAAATAACCCAATAAATCTTTTCATACTTCTTCTAGTGAATCTTGATGTTATATAGGACACTGATTGACAGTCATAATTAACCCATCATCAACTATCTGGAATAGGAGATCACTCATCAAACCCTGGAGACATCCTACAGTTATATATAAGGTTATGTATGAGGATGAATCTTCTTCAAAATAATTTCCTCAAGTATGGATATTAAAATTTTTTGAGAAATCAAATAAATCTCAAATTATTGATAAAAATGGGAGAATCATACTATAATATATGCTGATTGTGAGGGACTACACTGAGGGGTTCCCTGAAGAATTTAATGGAGTTACTCATGATCTTGAGGATGAGATATCAATTGATGTTTTTACTAGATATCATACTTTATCAAAGACACAATATTGAATGGCCACTATAGAGTTGTAGGAACTGATAAATAAGTAATAGGGTAATCTTGATAAGGGTTTTATACACTCGAGTGGTTCACTATGGGGTGCATTGGTCCTCTTGTACAAAAATATGTATGGATCAATTTTCATATGGGTTGATTATCACGAACTCAATAAAAATGATGAAATTGAACATGTATCCCATTATTGGGATATATAACGTGCTCAATCAACTTCGTGGAGTGAAGTATTTCTCTAAGGTGGAAATTCATTTGAGATATCACCAACTAAAGTTTATGAAGTAAGATATTACCAGGAGAACCTTTCAAATGGGGTATGGAAACTATGAGTTCATAGTTATTCAATTTGGAATTAGTAATTATACAAAACATTTCGTGGACATAATGAATAGATCCTTTAGAAATTACCTTGAAATTTTTTTGGTTGTATTTCCTAATGATATTCAGATATACTCAAAGGGGAAGGAGGAACAAAAGGAGAATTTGAATATTATTCTAATGTCTATAAAAATAGGGAAATATATGAAAAGAACATTAAATTAGATTTATGTATAGAGGAAATATCATTATTTGTGAAGGATATAACAAAAAAAATAATACTGGTGGACCATTCCAAGACAATGGAATTCAAAGAGTGGCCCATGGAAACATCTGTAATAGTGATCCCTATTTGCAATGGTTGAGTTGGGTATTACCCACAATGTTTGGAGAGATTATTCTTACAAGAAAAACCCACTAACCATGTTGAATCATATGGGAGTAAAGTTTATAAGTACAAATGAATTTGAAGACTACACCAAAGGGTTGAAAATGAGGCTTGTCATTATGCCAGTACTCACATTTTCGACAAGTGGGGAACTTTTTGGGGTGTACAAAGATTCTGTAATGAATGGATTAAGATATTTATTAATGAAAAAATGATAAAATAATATCCCACACCTCATGAATGTTTACAATTCATGAATAAAACAATCCCACTCTTGATCTGAAGTTGGAAGTTGGGATCATTGAGTGGAAAATATGGAGGCATTATCATTATGGGGATAAGTGAGAGATAAATACTGACTATAAGAGACTCAAATATATATTCACATAGAATAAGATTAATATTTTCCATTGAATATGGTTAGACCTCAACAAATAATATTAATTTTCTATCCACTACCATCTGGGCAAGGTAAATAAAGTGGAAGATGATCTTAAAATAAATAATCCTAAAACATTATCCATAATAAGAATTGAGAATGAACCAATTTTATAAAATTTTCAAATGATGGAAATGTGAATAATTTATAGTGTAAAATCATTAATACATTTTCAAAGCCATCCCTCATGGTGAATGTAAGGTATTCTCAACGAAATAATATTCATATTCAATAAAAGGTGGAAGTAAACAAAAAATATTATTCCTCAGAGATCAATATTGATAATGAAGGAGTCAAAATATTTGGTACATGATTATGTGTACCATATGATCCAGATATAAAGAAGTATAATATAAATGATTCACATAGATTGTCCTATTTTATTCACCTAGAGAGCACCATGATGTATCGAGGTCTACAAGAAAACTATTGGTGGGACAATTTAAAGAAGTAGATCATTGAATATACCTAAAATTTCATAATATGTTAGTAAATAAAGGCTGAAATAAAAATTCTAAAGGGTCCATGTAACCATTAACTATACCAATATGGAAATGGGAAGACAACACCATGGAAATTGTCAATGGATTCCAAAAACATCTAGAGGAAGCAATGCTATGTGGGTTATTATAGATCGTCTTAGAAAAATATCT
This sequence comes from Viscum album, assembly GCA_963277665.1. NCBI lineage: Eukaryota > Viridiplantae > Streptophyta > Magnoliopsida > Santalales > Viscaceae > Viscum > Viscum album. Next base: position 763,653,008 of record OY728126.1, on the reverse strand, counting down.
CACATTATCAGAATTTGAAAGGGCATCTCACTAGATTAACATAAAATGATATACATCAGTGAAACAGTGAGGATGCATGGGGTGCCACTATTGATTAAATCTGATCATGATATGATATTCACCATCATGTTTTGGAATAGTTACCAACATTCTCTAAAAAATGATCCGAACTTTAGTCCATCCTATCATTTAAAAATTGATGGCCAATTTGAGTTTAATATTCAAACACAAGAGTACATATTAATAGCATGTTCTATTGACTAAAACTGAGGATTGTACCGACATATACCTCAATCGAGTTCTCTTATAACAACGGTATTCACTAGATCATCTAAATGTCTCTATATGAAGCCTTATATGGGAATATATGTAGAGCACAAACATTATAGGATGAAGTCAGTGAATGAAATATGCTAAGACCTTAAACGGTTGATGAAATGATAAAAAAAGGTGAATATCATTCAGAATCACATCGTGGAAGCCCAATGGTTACAGAAGTGCTACACAAACAATCATTGATGAGACTTGGAGATTATAGTTGGAGACATTTTATTCCTATACATATCTCCATTGAATATGTTCATGATTTTTGGGATTAAAGGAATGATGATTCCCATGTGCATCTTCTTCTTTGAGATTATTGATCATTTCAGTGTTGTGACCTGTCGACTAGAACATCCACCTACTATGTCACAAATACACAATTTATTCCATGTATCCCTCTTGGGGAATTACACACTAGATTAATCACATCTGATGAACTTAGAGGTGGTATAATTGGAGAATTATATCTCTAACAAGCAGTAGTCGGTGAAGTTCTTGGACCACAAAGATATTATTTTATAAAAAAACACAACTAACCTAGTTAATGCAACATGTTGTAACCATATGTATGAATTGTAAACTTAGGAATAAAATGATGTGATGAAAAATAAGTGCCCTTAGGTATTTTCAACTTAGTATGTAAAACAAAATTTCTAGGGTAAAATTTAATAAGGGTGTAAATGTAATAATCCAATATTATATTTAAGAAATTTCCCATCTTATAATTATGTTATATAGTGTAAATGACAAAAAAAGCACATAGAGAAAAAAATAAAAAAATTTATAAATGAATAATGAATCAAATAAGTTGTATTTATATAAATTAAAGAACTTAAACCAATAGAATAATAACACGACCTTTGGAATAGTAACTTGAAAATAAATAATAGTAACCCAACTAATTTAATAGTAACTACACCTATGAATTTATAAATAAAATTTATCTTTCATATGAATGAAATAATTATATATTTATATCATTGTACATGTAAATAAATGTTTTGGAAATGACAAATTAAGTGTTGATATCAATTTTACTCGTAAATATTTATTTATCATTTTATAATTAATATAATGATTTAAAATTTATTTTATTTTCATAAGATATTTAATGATATTATTATTTTTCTTCTTATAATAAAATTTTATGAGGCATTAATTAATTTATCAAAGTACTATAAAATAATTATAATTTTAAAAACAGGATTTTTCAAAAAAAATAATGATTTTTCATTAAAAATAAAATATCTTGTATTTAGAAAATTACTTTCCTAAAATGAATTAATTTTTTGAATTCTACATTTCCAAAAATGGTTTGGGTGAATTTTTTGGATTTTTCTTACAAATTTGAATTTTTGGTGAATAGTGAAATACAATAAATTAATATTAAAGTTAAATACATGAATATTTGAGTCATTTTTAAGGTATGGATGGTGTAAGAACCATTAATTAGAACTCAAATTAACTAGATTATGTATGTAGTCAAAATAATCTATACTATTGATAGTCTTGAGCCAAAATAAAAATTAAATAAATAAAATAATAAAAACACTCCTTTCATCTCACAATAAATACTACCCCTCAACAAAACTTCTCCTCACACTTCCAAAGCCTTTAATATTTCTTATATTATGCCCAATTTATATCTAAATACTATTCCACACATCTTTTTCTTAATGGTATCACCAAAATACTCTTCCCAAATTCATTAAAGAGGTTCTCAATGAGAAGAAGTTCAAGAGGTAAAATCCTCTTTTGTATTTTTTTTAATTTCTTTTAAATTTCATTTATTTTCATTTCCTCTCCCCACCTCCTTAATCCAAAGTCTCATGATATATCCAGTATCTATTATATAATATAATTTTATTATGTAAGTGATATATAAACCATAAATTCTCTTATTCCCCTTTTTGATCTACTAATGAAAACATCATCTGTGATGTGTGGATTTGTTGCATTCAAGTATGATAGGTTTTTAATTTAAATTAACACCATAAAGTCTAGTCATAATACCACTATAATGGTTAAAAAATTGAAATATTTATTTTATAACCTATAATATTTTATGTAACAAACATATACACATAATATTAAATAATTGAACAAAATGAGTTTGTTGTGATCAAACAATTATTATCAGAGAAATAAAATAGGGTTGAAGGCGTTGATGATTAGAAAAAAAATAGTTTTATTTATTGGACATTACAATATTTTAGGATCTTTCAAATATAGATTCTATCCTTCGCACTTTAAAAGAGAACATCAATATATCACTGTAGTTTTTTAACAGCCTCTTGTGCTACATTCGTTACATATTGAAACCTAGTCAACCAAATGACTTCAGTCTCCAAGCCTAGTGATGCACTTTTTTTTGATGTGATGGTAGCTTTCCCATCAGTTTAGGATCCATCTAATGAATTGTGGAGTTGTATGAGTATCCCATGTGTGGAATCCAATTCCTATTGAAGGCATAATAAATGGATAGTTTTCTCATTACTCTACTATTCACATTCATCCATCTACTTGGTATGGATGGATTTATCCATGGATAATACACCCTAGAGATCATCAGTTTTGATGAGAATAATATCCTTTATAAGGTATTGTTAATTCTCATTCTACACTACAATTTTTGAATGATCTCATTCAAAACATGATCCATGCACTAATCAGATCCTCTATTTCTCAGCATACCAAATAGCAATGAACGTAATTAGATTCAATATATAAGGTCTTCATGATACTTATTAGATATTATTATTTTTATATGTTCCGCCAAGACCTATGGATTTTTATTCTAAAATCATTCAATAACTCAAAATTGGACTCATATCCACTACCAATGGGAGAAATTTACTCTAGGATTAGTGATTTTATTAAAAAACCCTACCACACCCCTCTTAGTAAATCATAGATTATTTTTCTTTTATTGACTATGTGTCCCTAGATAATTTTCCCTAAAATAAAACCACAAATTTTAATGGTGGTGGACAATAGAAAAGACTTATTGTTAGCTTCAAAAGTTTAATAGATAGAAGAAATAGTGGATAATTATACAATTCGGTGACACTCACCCAGTAACTAGTCAGTAGTTTGGGAGGATTTATTACTTTAATCTCCAACTTTGGTAGTTTAAAAATTATCCCCTTAACGAGGATCACTCCCAAGGGACTTCCTATGACTAAATAAGGAAGTCTTATGAGGATTTTTTATTTCAAGATTGGCTTGAGTCAGTACCCTCTCAATAGTGGTACTATGATGGACTTTCACATCTTCTTCATTCACCTTCACAACGATATTCTCCATTGATGGAGAATAACATTCAAACCAATAATTATTAGATAATAAAACTTAAAAACGTTGGTTTCACCCAAAAATAAAGAATCACATCTGTTCAATTCCTTATTTTGTCCCTTAAATTCTTCTAATATATTTGAAAGATTAATATGTTCTAGTATTTCATCAATGTTCATGCCAAGGTTTCTCAAGTAATGTGTTGATGTAATAATCCCTATGGTAATATAAATGTTAGAGATGCTGTAATTTTTGGATTGGGACCGAGTATATAACCCTAATCTAATTACATGGGACTTGAAATAGCTTCCTCAGCGACTGCTACTCGATCAACATCAATCATCATAGGGTCCAAAAGAGCATGAGTTGAACCAGAAATTTCATACTGTTAAAAGTAATAAATATATATATGACACCTTATAATGTACCTTTTACGTTATATGAATCCTCCTCCTTCTCTATAATGGAAGAGGCGGTGATAGAAGTTGATGATGTATCCTCAACCCATTCAAATTCTTCTATCGAGGGAGCTGACTCACTAGGGGGTCTATGTTTGGTCTAGAGCACCCTTCTAAATTATTAAAGTAGAACATTCAAGCCCCTTGATATAGGAGAGGTAATTATATTATATAATTCAATGATTTATATACATTTATGCTCAATAAAAAAAATATTACTAATATTGTGGAGTCTTAACATCACTGATGAAACACTTGGCCAAGGATTTTATTCTCCAACTTTCCTTCCTCTTTGATGGAGGATGGATAACATGAGCCACCTCAACAATAAGTTTCAATGATAGTTATATTATTTCCCCCTTGATCTCATCCTCCATTTTTTTGGACTAGGTATATCTATCCATGTTTAGGATATGGTTCATTAACCCTGAGCGGGGTTCTTGTTGGGCCATATTTTGGTGATGAAACCTCATATGATAACCCCATGGACCATTATAAATAATAATGACCATCCCGTTAGTAACAAACCATTAGTCTAGATAAAATAATAGAAGAAAACCAGAAGAGATATGAAAATATTTTTGAATCTTATGTCTTCAGGTTTGATTTAGTCAATCCATTCTTCCAAATATTGGTGCTCAACCCATTTAGATTAGAAATATCTCTCCATGTACTACACCTATCCTGGTATATATATCTATTCATGAGTTTCATAAATGAACATATCAAGTTCCCAAACATAAATCCACTCCTCCGTGGGATAATCCTCGAAGTGATGTTTTAGATGGGCTTGGGCATAACCTATAATTGGAATCTGCAGCCCAACACAAATGAGTGACATGATGAATTCTTCATTGGAGGAAATGTCGCACAAGAATTGGACTTCCAATCATTGTGTAAATTTTTAGGTAGTCCTATAATACCATTAAGATGATGCAATATACCTATATTCTATGGTCTTCCCAAACATCTACGTAGTATATGAAGGATCAGAAAACAGAACCTAAGTCTCTTCATGATGGTGACGACTACACTGTCTAGGATCAACCTTAATTAACGTAGCCATTTTTATTCATTCTTGTGGACTAAACCATGCATGAAGTCATTTGGTAAAATCTGGGACCTCATCATACACACCTTATTAATGAGACAAAGCATCCTACAAGGATGAATAATCACCTTCATATAGAAGCATAATCCTTCATACATCCCTTTCCAAACATGGTAATTTTTCCAGTATCCAATCAATGATGAAATTTTGGAAGCACCCCCTCAAGGTTTGATAAAATCCAATCCTTAGCATACCAAGAGGTCAATCCATTGGTTTCATACACTGGTTGTAGGTTGATTTATACTTATTTTTTAACAACATTGTTGTGGGAATCCATAGATGGTGGGATAAAATTGGATGCTATTCTGATCGGGAACACACTAGAGGAGATATGAATATTTGTTGCAGGTAATGAAATAGGAGTAAAAATATGTATATCTTAGGACTCATATATAAAATCTCAGTCGATATGAGTGACCATCAGCCCGTCTCTGAAGTCCATCATATATGATTTTAGCTCAGTGTTATCCTTCCCTTCATCGGTAAATTTCCTAATATACAGTTCACCCTATAGGATGAAGTGGAACTTCATGAACAAAATCGACCTCAATAGAATCTTAGAGGAATCAAGGGAAAATGGTGGAATACATGAAACAACATGAACACATGATTAAAATTGGATCGTAGGAATCTATACCCCATATAACATGGAGTAAGATCTAAAGTGCTTTGTGATTGATCTCCACAGTACATGGAAAAGTGCTGTAATTTTGAATGGATCCTTCCCCACATGAACATGTATTAGGTACTTCTAAATCTTCACTAGGATGGGGATCACCTATCCCATGTGATTTTTATCTGCTATCTTATCTATGAAAGTAAATTTACCTCACCTTACTTCAATGTTGGAATCATGGACATGTGGTTGGTAAATGCTTAGCCAAATGGATAAAAATACTATGATATGTGCCTTCATTAGAATACTCGAATCAATCTTATATAACACATTTTTCATACTACTCATTTCATAATGTTATCTAGAATGTGAAAATTGTTCTATGATTCCAATAAATGGACACCCATTTAGATGTTTTCACACCTTGTACACTAGAGAATTTTCATTGTGAGGGGTACCTAAACATCAGCTTGCAAGAACAGCTAGAAAATCAACCAGCGCGACACACCATATAAGAACCCTACGTGGAACACTTAATAAAAATAGTCCCTTCACCATGGGTCCATTATTTTCAAAAAATTTGGACCCTTGGGGTTTTTATTTTCATGGATAAAACCTCTTTATGGCCTCCATGTTGCTCTACGTTCTATATTCCTTCACCCAAACCCTATAAAACCTTATAGATACTCCTCCGAAACATGAATAATAGGGAATTAATGTGAAGGAGTGAAATTAATTTCCTCCCAGGGTTAAAAATTCGTAACACCATTGTGATGAATTCCATATCAAATGGTAGATGAACACTAGCATGATGTTCCCTTCATTATGTAGGAACCTACCTAAGAAAAATTTTGGAAAAACTATAGAGACCCTTAAAGGATTGAGAAAAGTATCTTCCATTTGAAGTTTCCCAGATGCTTTGTCACTAAATTTTCAATTACCATCCCTAGGTCTACCTACATGACATTCCCTTGTCTCTTAAAAGCCTTCTTACATGTGCCTGTCTTGGATCTCCCTAGACTCTACCCCATTTGAGCCTCTGATCAGGCCTTCTTCTAATAAACCCATAGTAGGGCCTCTCTTATTTTGGATCTCTTTTCTAAGAGGGACCAATTTCAAACATCAATAGATTCATCCAGACACGAAAAACCATAAATTGGGGTAGACCAGCATGTCTCTGATTTGGATTTTCATTCCATTGTTCATAGGTTTCCAGCTTATTTCATACCAGACCATTAATACCCTTTGGGTTCATGTGGGATTTCATTCCTTTATCCATGTGGACCCTGAACCCATGGATGGTTTTAGGGAGTTATAATTTTCATATTAAAGTGATATGACTGTTTTCACCCCTTATTGTCTCTAAGGTATAGATCCTTCAGTTCCAGTTGGGGAGGGTGAGGATTATAATTTTCTTTCCATTCAATATGAAATGAGATCCTCCCACCATACTATGAAGTAGATTTCAGGAAATTATTCATGGAGTAATACCATGTCCTTTCTTATAGGATGTTTTAACCTATCTTCACTTTTCCCAGAGGGTCATGTCTGAATGGGAAGTCATAAATGATTATGTTGGATATGTAACATGTGAGGGAATGTGTGCATCCAATCCCATCATTCATATTCCATACTATCATCCTATTCCCCAATGGGGGATGGGGGAGTTTTGGGTTTTTAAATCATTAACTTCCTGTTGTCCATCACATTATATCATGAATCATAATGATTTATATGGACATAGAGGCTTTCCAAAATCCAAAAATCCACATGGTCAGATGTATGTTTTGGTGGGGAATATTCTTTCAGACCATCCTCTCCCCAACCATCTATGTGGATCCCCGTGCATGAGTCCTCAAGGCCATGTATCCAACATCAAGGAAATATGATTGTGTGGATTCTTGGATATTATACATTATTTTTTTCTCACATATACCATGACTCGCGTGCGCTTATATTTTTATGGTAATCAAGATATCTACATAACCCCCCCAAGAATATCCCTCAAGTGTATGACCTGAAGTATTTTATAATGGAGACATTGATTCCTCCTATAATTATGATACATATAGATGCCAACCTAAGGCATGAGCTCAAATGGGAATCCTCCTCAAGAGTAATCCTGGATCAAACCAATCCATGGGAAACCTCTTGAGGATTAATCCCGAATCATAACCCCCATTCAACATGACATCCAATTCATGTGTAATTTTAATAGATTAAATCACGTTGAGTTAATAAGGATTCATTATGACTTTTACATTCCTTTATGTTTTGAAAATCACAAACACTCTATCTTAAGACAAATTTTATTTCCTATAAGATTTATCTTATTAAGGAAAATTTTCCTTGGCAAGGAAATTTTCTTCTTACCTTGCTATTCATTGTTAATTTTTTTGTTTCTCTAAATATAACTCATTTTGTTTATTTGTGTAAAATAGGATTTCATATCTAAAACATCAGAAACCTATAAAGACTTAGATATAATGTATTCTTTTTTATGGTTCGTAATTCACATTCCGAATTCATTTGAATTCAGATTCTGAATTCTTTGAATTCAGACTCAGAGTTCTTCTGAATTTAGATTCAACATTCTTCTAAAATCATATTCAAAATTCTATGAATTCAGACTCCAAATTATTCTGATTTCAGATTCTGAATTCTTCTGAATTATGATTCTGAATTCTAACAATTTAGACTCTGAATTCTTCTGAATTCAAATTCCGAATTCTCAGGAATTCAAATTCTGAATTCTCTGAAATTTAGATTCTGAATTCTCTGAAATTTAGATTCTGAATTCCTCATAATTTAGACTCTGAATTCATTTTAAATCAGACTCTGAAATACTCATAATTCAGACTCCATATTCCATAGAATTCATAATCTAAATTACCTAGAATTTATATTACGAATACCATAGAATTCAAAATCCGAATTCATTAGAATTCAGACTCTAAAATCTATCGAATTTCAGGTTCGAAATTCCTTGAAAAATAAAATCAGAATATCCATGTAATATAGACTATGAATGTTTGTTTTCATAGACTCCAAACATTATTTTTTTATACTCCAAAAAATAGATTTTGTTGAGAAACCAAATTCTACATACCCTTGTTATAGTTATGAAATATTTCCATGCATTTTGTTTCTACCTAATTGATGTCTAAGTGACACGTGTACAGGTCCCTCCATGATTCATGAAAAAATATGACCATTGGAGGAGGGTGTTGACTGTTGGTAAAATTCCTATAAATAAGATCTCATTTGAAGGAGCTCAAAACGAAAAAAATGAAGTGAGAACTGATATTGATCATTCTAGAGACCACATGCTATTGATGTGATTTCTAGAGAGATAGACTCTCAGTCCTTGTGTGTACTGAACATCTTGTTCAGCTTGCTTCGTGCGACTTTTATTGTTTCTATGTACAATCAAGGACTTCCAGGGATAGGAAGACAGAGGTGCTGACTACCTTAAAGTTCTTGGACTTCCTTGATAAGGAAGATAGAGGTGCTGACTAACTTGAAGTTCGAGGGCTTGTAGGGATAGGAAGACAAACTCTGGTATTCCTATCGAGGGATTACCCTGGGATTGGTAAGACATAATTTATGAAAGTATAAATCAAGGGACCTTCATACATGGTTTTTACATACCATTCTCTTTGGAATAAACGATTTCATACTTGTTAATTGTATTGTTTCAGGTATATTTTCTACTATATTTTGATTAATAAGAAAAGTATCACTATATTATACTTACTTGTATTTGTATACTCTGATTAGTAAGATTCTATATGCTTTATGGTAGAATATTTTTCCTGTAATCTTTTATAATGTTTCATTTCCGGAACCGTATTTCCAGAATCTTGAATGTTTTTAGAACTAAGAGGTTCTGTGAATTTATCTTTTTTATCTTTGTTAAACATTGTTTTCCTCGAGGTTAAAAACAAAAGTTTTATATCAAATTTAAAGGTTCAAATGAATTTTTAATTTATACAATTTACCTCCCTCTTGTATATTGAGCATCTAAATCCATATTTCAATCCTAAAATTCGAATTAGAGGCAATCTCTGAAATACTGATATTCACATATAAGTTTTCGTGCTCATGTTTTCATTGTTATATATTTTCTTTTCTTAAGATTTTTATCCTTGTTTACAGACGTTGTCATCTCACAAGTATTTGTGGAATGATATTTTATTTTATATGGCAGGAATGAATGTTGGATCAATTGAAAATATTAATCCTAATAGACCACCTATATTTAATGGGAATGATTTTGAATATTGGAGAGATCCTCTGAAGACTTTTGTTATTAATACCTGAGTGGACAACATTGTTAGGCTTATTGGAGATTAAAAGATTCCATATAAGGAAGTCAGAAGTTTTACTAATCATGAAAAAATAGAATATCAACTAAACTAAAAGGTACACAATACTTTGTTGTGTTACATGGCCATGGATGTTTATTGTCAAATTTCATCTTGTGTGGCTGGAAATTTTATTTAGAAGAAATTAGAGGTTACTCATTTTGGTACATTTAAGGTTATAGAAACTATAATAGATATGCTTGGAGTAGAATATCATGGATTTATATTTCCTTAAGGAGAACCAGTATGCAAGGTGAATCAATGATTTATGACTATTGTTAACAGCTTACAATCCATGGGTGAGAATGGTTTAGATGATGAGGCACTTGAGGAAAAGATTAAAGACATCATGCCTAATGAGTGGGAATCTAAGAGAACAACTCATTATGATAATAGGAAATTATCTCAGATTATTCTTGATGAACTTTTTGGAACTCTTCTTCAATATCAGATAAGAATGAAAAGAGATTATGATTTGAATAAGAAGAAGAATGGAAATGGAATTGTAGCCTTTAATTCTACTAAATCAAGCACTCCAGAATGGGTTACAAGATCCAAGTCAGAGAACGTCACTATTTTATAAGAATTTAGTGAAATTGAACATTCTTGTGAATGATCTATCAAATCATTCTCTAAGGATGAACAAGATAGTTGTGAAGAAATAATTTCAATATATATATAAGAAGAATGAGAGAAAGGACAAGAAAGACTCTGATGTTACTTGTTATGAATGAAAAAGAGCAGGGCATATATGGCCAGATTTTCCTTTACATAAGTGAAATTATGGAAAGGAAAATTATTCTGATAAAAATAGAAAGAAGTACTACAAAGATAAAGCTAATAATGTTTGGAAAGCTAATGACACCTGGAGTTCCAGTGGTGGAGACTCTTTTGATGAGTCTTCAGAATATTAATCTTCTAATTAGAAGAATCATGGTTTACTACCCAGATTACCTTGTTAAAATCATTGTTTAATAGCTAAGGTACACAATGTTGAATCTATAACCAATTATTCCTTAAATGAACATTATAGTGATAATAGATATTATGAATCATCAGATGAAGAATATTCTTCTGATGAAGATAATACTTTACCTACTTATGAAAAAGTTTCTAGGTTTTCTAAGCTTCTTGAGAATGAAAATTGTAAAGTCAAGAAAAAACATGATAAGGAATATTCTGGAATTTTTGTTCTCTCTAAAAAATTATTAGATCATTCTAAGGATCTAGATAAGAAGATTTATGATTTTGAAAGTATTTAAAAAAATCTTGAGGAAGTCAATTCAGATAAGGACAATCTTTCTAAGGATCTAGAAAAATTAATTTCTAAAAAAAAGACTTAAAGACTAACTGTAGTGCGAAAACTAATGTTTTTTAGGACAAAAACATAGTAATTAAACTAAATTCAGATATATTTTCCTTGATGAAGTGTTTTTTGAACTTTACCCTTTGAAAGGCAAACATGTTATAATATATTGACAAATTCGACCTCTAAGGAATAATTCTGTTTTTGGTAATATTTATTTTAAACCAGTTTTTTATTAATAATTATTTTTTTCCTCAAATTTATCCATTTTAAACTAAATTTTAGTGTGGTGGACATTGGTCAAAAAATTGTTCCTTAAAAACCTAGTCTTTAGGTTTCCATAAAGCTTATTTTTCCAAGAAAATGTGGATTCCTAAAAAAATTTCTGATGTTTCTGAATCCATGATAGTTTGTGTTCTAAAAGGATAACTCTCATATTTTCAAGAATGTAAAGATAGTACCAACATCAATACTTGGTACATGGATAGTGGAGGATCCTAGAACATGACTGGTAACAAAAACATCTTTGAAAATATTATTAAGACAAAAGGAGGAAATGTAGCTTTCAGAGATAATGATCAGTGAGAAATTATTAGTATAGGTAACATTGTTCTTCTTGGAAAAACTTTGATTTCAAATTTTTTATTTGTTAAGGGTACTAAGAAAAACCTTATTAGAATAAGTCACTTATGTTATGATGGTTACCTTGAAAATTTTAGTAATGATAAATGTTTAGTACACAATTCCAAGGAAGAGATTATTTTTTCTGTCCATAGGCAAGATATTGTATACACACATAACATAGAAGACCTTAGGAGCCAAGACCTTCCTTGCCACATTGTAATAGAAGATCATTCATGTTTGTGGAATAGAAGTTTAGGACACTGTAACCTTAGTAACATATGTAAAATCTCTATGAAAATACTATTTAAGGATCTACCAGAGATTATATTGGATTCTTCAAATGTTTTTGAACTTTTTCAATATAGAAATAAACATAAATCTTGTTTTAAATCAGTCGGTGAAGTGTCAGATACTGATGAATTATAGTTAGTGTATATGGATCTTTTTGGTCCAACACAAACTGGATGCATTGGAGGAAAATATTATGTATTTTTCTCAGTTGATGATTATAATAGATTTACATGGGTCTATTTTCTAGCAAAGAAATCTGAAACTTTTTCTAATTTTAAAAACATTAGAGAAAAATTTAAAAATGAAAAAAAACATTCCATTGATAACTATTCATAGTGATCATGGAGGAGAATTTCAAAATTCTGATTTTGAAACTTTTTGTAGTATAAAATTCATTACTCATAACTTCTCAACACCAAGATATACTCAATAGAATGGTGTTGTTGAATGAAGAAACTGAATTCTTCAAGAAATAACAATAACCATGTTTAATGAATATTCGATAGCCAAACATTTTTCTACTGAAGCTGTATGTACTTCATGTTATACTATAAATCATGTTTTGATTATACATTTTCTTAATAAAACCCATTTTGAATTATGGAAGGGTAGAAAACCTAGAATATCCTACATCATGATATTTGGTTGGAATGTATTAATTCTGTATACTAAAGATAATTTACACAAATTTGCATCAAAATATGTTGACGGAATTTTCTTAGGCTACTCCATATCATCAATGAGTTATATATTTTTCAATAAAAAAACGGGTTCTGTTGAAGAAACCGTACATGTTAAAATTGATGAAACCAATCCCTTTTTTTAAAAAAGCCTCAATATATATCTTCTGATGTGTTATCAAAATCTGATTATCAATCCTTGATAGAAGATCCTTTCAATAAGGAAAGTTTTCAAGAAAATATTTCTGAAGCATTTACCCCAGAAGATTTCATACCATATATTGATGAATAGGTTTTAAAAAATATATATTAGTTGTTTCTTAAGAATAAACCCAGTGATAGCATCATTGGGGATGTGAATCAACCTGTAATAACTATATGTTCTTTAAGAAATGATGTAGAACATATAACATTACATTCTCAATTAGCACTTAAAAGCACCGATAAAGATTTAAGTGACGATGATTGGACAAAAGCTGAGCAAGATGAGCTAAATTAATTCAAAAGGAATAATGTCTGGACCTTGGTTGAAGGACTTAAAAAACATATGTTATTGGAGTAAAATGGGTTTTCATAAATAAGTTTGATGAAAATGGAATCATAGTAAGAAATAAAAGTAGATTTGCTGATAATGGCTATAATCAACAAGAAGGAATAGACTATGAAGAAACCTATGTTTTAGTAGCTAGACTTGAATCTATTCATATTCTACAAGACTTTGCAGCATTCTTTAACATTAAACTTTTTAAAATGGATGCTAAATGTTTTTTCCTTAATGGTTATGTTCAGGAGGAAGTTTTTGTTGAACAACCTACTATTTTTCATGATATAAAATATCATGAACATGTACTCAAACTTACCAAAGCTTTATATATAATTAAACAATCCCTTAGAGCCTGGTATAATAGACTTACATGATTTTTTCTTCAAAACAATTATGTTAAGGGAAATTCTGATATAACCCTTTTTATAAAGTAAGATAATAAAAATGTTTTGTTTGTCCAAATTTATGTTGATTACATTAAATTTGGTTCATCTTAGTAATCTTTAACAGATTACATTGCAGATCTAATGAAATATGAGTATGAAATGAGTATGATGGATGAGTTAACATTTTTCATTAGTTATCAATTTTCTCAAAAACCAGAAAGAATTTATATATCCCAAAATAAATATATTGAATATCTTTTTAAAGTGTATGGATATGACAACACTACGAGTTTAAGTACTCCAATTGGTTTCTGAAATTCAATTGATATTGATGAAGCTGGGAAACCAGTGGATCAAACATCTTTTAGAGGTATGATAGGAAGTCTACTTTACTTGACCGCTAGTCATTCATACTTAATGTTTTCATTATGCCTATGTACAATATATCAATTCAATCCTAAGGAGTCTCATTTAAAGGAAGTGAAAAAGAACTTTTCACTACTTATAGTGAACCATGGATCTAGGACTCATTTATACTTCTAGAAATTATTTTGTTTTAAAAGTTTTTTCAGATGCTGACTTTGGTGGATGTAGAATAGATAGGAAAGTACATCTATAACTTTTCATTTCTTAGGAGGTTCTTTAGTATCTATGTCATGAAAAAAGAAACACTCAGTAGAACTCTCTACTGCTGAAGCTGAATATGTAGCAGTATAAAGTTGTTGTGCTCATGTTTTGTGGATGTAACCCACACTCACAGACAATGGTAAGAGTTTTACCAAAACACAAATATTGTGTGATAATACTAGTTCCATTGCCTTAATTAAAAACCATGCACATCACTCTCATAAAAAATACATGGATATTATGCATCACTTTATTAGGGTTCACACACAAAAAATGGATATCATTCTTCAATTTATCAAAATACAAGATCAACTTATTGATATTTTCACAAAATCATTACAGTTTGATAGATTATAATTCATTAAACAAACGTTAGGAATCATAACCGTGAGTTAATCTTCCATATTAACTTCTTGTTGAAACAATCACCTTACAGTAAAAAACTATTTTTCATAGGGGGAGTACATTTTCTTGTTAGTAAAAAATTTTAATAGTTAAAAAGTATGGTATTCTAATTCTTTTTCATAATATAAATGTTTTCGTAATCTAATTTTTTTTGTATTCTAAAATTTTTTCATATTCTAAAATTTTTCATTATCTAAATGTTTTCATATTCTCAATTTTTTTGTATTTAAAATTTTTTTCGTAATCAAATGTTTTGTAATCAAATTTTTTCAGAATCATAAATTCTTCAAGAAGAATTTAGCTCATTACGAATAATCTTCCTTGCAATCAGGAAACTATTTTTTCATTCTTAAGTTTTATTAATAATTTTTTTACTTGTTGGTATTTTTATCTTATTTAAGAAACTTTTTTAGATTCACTTTTACTTAAATCTGAATGTTTTTCTTAAAACCTCAAAGGATTCAAACCTATCAAAATTCTTCTTCGGTTATCATACCAACTATAAGATTTGATCAGAAGTTTTTTCAATTGTTGGATAAACCATGAAATTTAACCATTGACTAAATCGCTTATATAAATCCCACTATATGGTTTTCCCACATCATTTTTTCAATATTTTTTGTGATGAAGCTCTGCCTCTGTATTTTATGGCCGTTCTGAATCTTCAAAAGTTTCCTCAGTTCCAAATTTCTGCTGAAGCCTCTTCTTATAATGAAATGTGCACTGTTAAGGAAATCTCCGAGTGGCAGATATATAGAGAAAGGATTGTCAATCTGATGTTTTATAATAATTATGACTCTATCATATCTAAGAATGTCAAGCTGAATGGCTGGGAGAGTGTGTGTGTGTTGAAGCCAAAAGCACAAGATCCTGCCTATTCTGTAATATCCCAAGTAAAGAATTATTTATTTTTATATCTATGTCTATTTATGAATTATATAGTGTTTTAGAGTCTTAAAATAAGAATAAATCTAATCTCAAGCATAGAATACACTAATATTTTTAAAAGATTATTTTACTGCCTTTTGATGGAAAACCATTTTTAAATAAAACTTTTGACAATTTTATAATCTATATTTGTCAATGTAAACTTATTCTTTAGAATTGGGACATTGAAATTTGCTTTGGATAATTTTTTTGTATTTTTCTGACAATGTTTATTTTTTAATGAATAGTGAGAAATACTGCATTTTACTTCAAAACTACTTTTTCATATAATTTAATTATATGGTTAGATTATCTTTTTAATTGTTTTGAAAGTTTAATTAGAATATATTTTTATCATTTATCCCAATTTTTTTCATTGTAATTAATTTCACTTTGAAATTTGGAATAATCAACTGTCAAACTTTTGATAGATATTGTTTCTAAAAAACCCGCTATTTGTTTTGACAACGGGAATTATTTTTAAATTAATTATTGAAATTTAGGTGTTGGTAATTTGGTAAAATAGATTCCACATTTGGAATCATATGTTCTAAATTATGTAATTAATACTCTTTTGTTTTTGGGACATTATGAATAGTAACGATTGTAATTATCTTTAATTATTGTGATTAATTAGTAATTGGGTAGTTAAGGGTAATAAAATAATATCATAATAATATAAAATTACATCAGAATGTGTCCTAATTCTACTAGTTGTGTCATGGCCGACCATGGGATGCCTTTTACCAACTTAGGGACCCCATGGAATCACTTTTTGTGTGATAGTGACATTTTATCATTTTATTTTTAAAGAAAGGATAATATAACAAAAGTATGTAACACCTAAGTAAATAAATTTTAATTTTGTCTAAATAAATGATCTCTTGGACTATAAATAGTCATTGGAAATATAAAAATATTTCATACATCAAGGTATTTTTTATAATTTTTAGACATTAAAAAAAAATTATTTATGACACCATGATGATGTTGTGATTACCTCATTAATGAACGATTTAAATAAAATGAAATGATAATGTAAAATATATGACATAAACTTGTCAAAAATCTATTGTATGGATGTTTATCGAACCCTTATCACCATATCCTTGAAATATATCATTTTGGGACCTTTAAAATCTGAAAATCATTTTATAATAAAGTAATATTTCTAGAATTTCCGAGAGTGCCCCTCCTCCCTCTTATAAAAGGCCCCCACCTCTACCCCCTTACCCACACCTCTGAATCCATTGGATCAGCCAAAATCTACTCATTTAATCTCTCCACATCCCTCTCTTCATCCTAGAAGCCTTACCTTAGGTAGAAAGGTCTTTAAGAAACCATTTTGGTTCAAACCAAAGGGAGTTACCCAATTTAAAGATAATGTATTCTCTTATGTTATTTTGTTTTATTTTTCTTCTCCAACCCCTAAAATATTGTTAATATTCTCTTTTGTAACAACACAAGTATCTTCAATATACTGGGTTGTTGTTATGATATATATTTGATTTACACTTACACACACCTCCGTCTAATGGTTAAAGAACATACTGTTTATGTGAGTGGCGAATTACTAACTCACGAAATAATTTCATGGTGGACATTTAGATGTCACTGTATTTATATATGATATATATTATGTTTATTTTTTCCTTCTTCTTCTGTATTTGTCATTTATATCATACCTTTATGGTTTCCATTATGGGTAAATGCGATAATTTCATTTTAGGAAGTGCGGGCTACCGCCCCCTCAAAGTGATTTGATTCGTTAATGCCATATGTGGGATGTATAAAGGATAGAGTTAATGGTATTACATATGATATTATACTGGAATTATAATATAAATTTATATCATTATGATTTCATTCCATTAAATACAAAATATATATTAAAGTTGTGTTCATGTGTACGTACGACTTACCATCTCCATGAATGGTGCATTTCATTTGTTACCTATAAATGTTATGTAATATTATAAATGCATGTATATACTGGATATATATTATATATATGCTATCTACCTCATCAATGCAGTTCTGGATATAATGGAAATTTTACCACATGACCAACTTGTAATTATAAGATGTTTATTTTTGACTCAAGTACCAAAGATCGACCGAACAACCGTTATTCACTTAAATAATTACATAATGTTCATAACTTGGTAATAAGTGATATAAAAGTAATAATGAACTTGAAAAATATTCTTAAGAATGTATAAATTAACACTATTTTATTATTCAAGAGATTAAAGAACGATCAAGTCAAATTGGACACGAGGTAAGGGACTTCGTCTCAATCTCCTTTCATTGAGGCATATTTTGTTTTATAAACAACTTTTTTTATATTGTGCAAAAACCCCTATTACTTTTACTTTTATTCAAAAGGAATATTTTTATACGAATAATTTTACTTAATGACAAAAGGGAATTTTTTTTGTCTTATATATGCGGCGACAATGACTTCTCCACCTCTGTGACCATTATTTGAGTTTCGGCTTCCTCTACAAGCCATAACTTTTTTTAAATGAAAAATAAATACCATGTTTTACTTTTATTTTATTTTGGTATTGAAAATGGTTTTGATAATGTTTTTATTACATCAATGTGTTTTTGATATCTTGTGATTGAATTGAGGAAATGTTATGTTTCCTTTATGCATGTTTTATGTGATACGATTATGTTATGGTTCTTGGGCATTATTTATGAACACGTGTGGTTCCATGATAAAATAAGGGCGGGTGTTCCCATGATAGCTCTACAATGCATTGGGTGACATGAATGGGTTAAATGTTAAGGTTTCTCCAAAGAGATTTAGGGAATATACTGTAATGGGTATTCCAAACACAACCATGAGGGTTACTCCCTACATAAGAATGTTATGATTTCCTAAAGTTACCTTTATGTCTTATGTTTTCTATGATTTATTCATAAATATTTTGATTTCATGAGATATGTTAAAGTGATTATGTTTTATGAGTAAAGTATGATTTTATTGATTATTATGTATACATGGACTAATGTTTTTTTCCAGTATTTTTATATCCCTTACTAGGCTTTTTACGATCATCCCAAGTTTTTGAAATGTTTTTCACAGGTCAAGGGAAAGGTATATGATGTGATGATAGTGTCGGGGATGTGTCAAGAAATAATTTAT
This sequence comes from Viscum album, assembly GCA_963277665.1. Taxonomy (NCBI): domain Eukaryota; kingdom Viridiplantae; phylum Streptophyta; class Magnoliopsida; order Santalales; family Viscaceae; genus Viscum; species Viscum album. The sequence continues at coordinate 763,633,891 of OY728126.1, read as the reverse complement.
GTTTTATTTTAAATATGTTTCCTTGATGTGATAAAATGAATACTATCTTTCATGTAACCACCTTGTTTAAATGTGGAGTACAATGCTTGATTTATGATCTAATTATCTACAACTCTAAACCTGAAAATTTACTCAATTTGTATTCTTGAAATAACTCAAGATTAAGAATTTTTTAAGGATGGGGCCTTATAGTTGGTATCAAAGGTCGGTTTAGATAACATTAGGAGTTATAATTTTATTAAATAATTATCCAAAAATATTTTCTTTATGGTCAAATTGAAATGATATACCATTTGAAGATTATCATGTTGCTTCATCTAAGACATGTTTGTTCAGAATGGTTTTCTGTAGAGGAAATAGGGAAGTAGTGCTAGGAAGGAATACAGAATGAAATGACCTTCCAAATCATCATCCTGAGATGGTTGGAATTGGAACTGAGCAGTTTGTTGCAGTAATGGCATAGTTGACTCAAGCGATAAATGGTGGTGGTATCCATGAACGAGATCAGCCAGATCAACCGTAGAAGAACATGTTAGGGGAGGAACATTTCATGAGCCAACATCCCCCATCATTCAGAGTATCATCTGACCCTGTGCTAGTTGATGGGTGGATTAAAGCACTGTAGAACATTTTCGATGTTATGGGGTGTTCAGACAATCAAAATTTTATTCTTTTTGGTTACCATTTGGAGGTTGAAGCAGATCAGTGGTGGTCAATGGCTAAAAATATCAGGTACGCTGATGAGATTAATTCTCTTGATTGGGATAAATTCAAAGGTATATTTTTTTAGAAATATTTTCCTATGGCTGTTTGACATTGGTTGGAAAACAAATTCTTGGAATTGAGGAAAGAGGACGACTCAGTGGTTACTTATGAAGAAAGGTTCACTGGATTGGCAAGGTATGCTCCAAATTTTATCTGATACCTTGATAGTAAAATAAATCATTTTTACTCAGGATTAAATCCAAAATATCGAAGGGCTTTAGCTTCTCGTGAGTTCAAAAGTTATGAAAAGCTTGTTCGATGTACTGAGAAGGTGGACATGGAGTTTTCCAATGATCAAGTGTTCTATAACAACCAACAGAAGAAGCGACTGAGGTGGTAGGAGAAAGGGAAGAATCCTTCAAAAAGGTCTAATGGTAAGAAAACTAAGTTTACAGTTTGTGATAAATGTGGTAAAAAGCATGCTGGGGAATGTCTTTTGAATTCTGGAAAGTGCTACTGATGTGGTAAGATGGGACATAAGGCTCGTGATTGCGCTGCAAAAGATCAGGGTGACGGTAAGACAAATTTTATTTACATTTACTGAAATGATTCCAGTTCAATGAGAGGTGTCATTATGCCAATGAGTGTTTGACAAAGAGCTCAAATGATAGGAAGCATTAAGATTACAAGAAGAAAGGTTTGGTGAAATCCATTGAAACTACTTCAGCAGATGTTGGGCCATCAAATGAAGTTGTATCATGTACTTTGTTTGTTTTTTTAGATTATTCCAATGTGTTGATTGATTCAGGGTCTACACATTATTTTATCTCTGAAAAATATTCTTGTAAATTGGGAATTCCATCTCAAGAAATGACTCCTAAACATTTGGTAAAAACACATGGGGGAAATGTTGAGGCAAAAAGAATTTATAAGCATCTTCCAATCCTTATCCATGGAAATAACCTACTTTCAAATATTATTATTTTACATCTGGTAGAGTTTGATGTTATCCTGGGTTTGGATTTGCTCTCTGTTTACCATACTATGATTGATTGTAGAGCTGAAGAAGTTTTTTTAGAAATAAATTCAGTTTGTGTACAAGAATGAAGCCTTACTATTGATAACATATCAAGAGGCTGAGAAACTTGTAAAAGATGGAAATGAATGTTACCTTGAACATATTATTGAAAAAAATGAACTATTCCGATTAATGATGTGCTAATGGTAAATGAGTATCCTAATTTTTTCTGATGAGTTTCCTAGAATAATACAAGATCGGGAAGTGGAATTTACTGTTGACTTAGTTCCAGATGCTAATCCAATTTCAAAACCCCCTTATTGAATGTATCAAGTTGAACTTTTAGAGTTGAAGGTGCAATTGCATGATTTATTAGAGAAAGGATTAATTCGAACTAGCACATCACCATAGGGTTCTCCTGTCTTATTTATTAAAAACAAATATGGTTCAATGAGACTTTTCATTGATTATAGAGCCTTGAATAACATCACTATTATGAACAAATATCCTTTTCCTCATATTGATGATCTGTTTGATCAGCTCTAGGGAGGTCAGCATTTTTTCAAAGATTGACTTGAGATCGGGGTACCATCAGTTGAAGTTAAAGGAAGCATATGTTCCAAATACCACGTTTTGTACAATATATAGCCATTATGAATTTTTATTAATGCCTTTTGGGTTAACCAATGCACCTGCTGTATTCACGGACCTTATGAATAGAATTTTCCATGAGTTCTTGGATAAGTTTGTGGTTGTTTTCATTGATGATATTATGGTGTTTTATAAAAATAAATAGAAGAATTAAAGACATTTAAGGGTTATTTTTCCAACCTTAGAAGAAAATAAATTTTATGGGAAATTCAGAAAGTGTGTATTTTGGTTGCAAAAAATTTCTTCCCTGGGTCACATTGTTTTTAAATATGGAATAAATGTTGATCCTCAAAAAACAAAGGTTGTTGAAGAATGTCCAAGACCCACAAATGTAACCGAGTTTCGTAGTTTTTTTGGTTTTCTAGGCTATTACCGAAGGATTGTTAAAAATATTTCACGGTTATCGAGCCCATTGAATAAGATTACTCAGAAGGGTGTTAGGTTTTTCTGGAAAAAAGAATGTGATGATTGTTTTCATGAATTGAAAAGAAGATTGGTGAATGCTCCAGTTTTGGAACTACATTCCAGGAATGGTTAGTTTGTTATCTACAATAATGCTTCATTGAAAGGACTTGGTTGCATCATAATGAAGAATGATCAGGTAATTTCTTATTCTTCTCATCAGTTGAAAACTCATGAGGTAAATTACGCTGCACAAGATTTGGAATTAGCTGCTGTTATTTTCTCTTTAAAAGTTTGGAGGCATCATTTTTATGGAGTAAAGTGTAGAATATATACTGATCACAAAATTTTGAAGTATATATTTACTCATAAAGAATTTAACATGAGACAGAGGATATGGCTAGAATTAATCAAGGATTATGATATTACAATTCATTACCATCCGAAAAAAGCAAATAAAGTGGATGATGCTTTGAGTCGAAAAAGTAATGCTTCATTAACCATGTTACATTTGGAACATGATCCTATTGTTAAGTATTTGATGAACTATGCCATAGATGTTGTTGGTGTAGGATTTTCTTCTTTTTTGTTTCAAGTATCAGTGAAATATTCTCTATCAGATAGAATTAATCAAGCACAGAAGAGAGACACTAAGTCGCAGAAAAAGGTAGAGATGGTTCAGAAGGGTATGTTGCCTGAATTCATCATTGATAATGAGTGTGTTCTGATATTTGGGAATAGATTTTGTGTGCCTTGTGATTCACAGTTGAAGAAAGAGTTGTTATGTGAAGCTCATAGTTCTCCATTTTCATCTCATCCAGGCAGTACTAAGTTGTATAGAGATCTTTGGCAGTATTACTAGTGGGATTGAATGGAAAGAGATATTGATGATTTTACTGCGATATGTTTGACTTGTCAATAGGTTAAAGTAGAGTGGCAGTTACCGAAAGGGATGCTTCAGCCTTTTCCAGTGCCATAGTGGAAATGGGAGAATATATCCACGGACTTCATTGTGGGATTGCTGAAGACACCTCGAGGTAACAATGCAATCTAGGTTATTATTGATCGCTCGACTAAATCTTTTCATTTACATGCTATACGAGATAATTTTTCCCTAGATCAACTTTCTTTTTTGTATCTTAAAGAGATATTTAGGTTATATTCCCCTCTCCATTATATTTGATCATGATCCCAGGTTTACTTCTAACTTTCGGAAAGGCCTTCGGAATTCGTTGGGTGCTGAATTAAATTTTATTACTGCTTTTCATCCTCAATCAGATGGGAAGTCAAAGAGAACAATTCATACATTGGAGGATATGCTACGTGCTTGTTCAATGGATTATCAGGGAAGTTGGGACCAACATCTTTCTTTGGTTGAGTTTTCTTATAATAACAGTTTTCATTCTAGTATACAGATAGCATCATTTGAGGCATTATATGGGAAGCGGTGTCAAACTCTAGATTTTTGGGTTGAAGTGAGTGAAAAGAAGTTGGTGGGAACAGAATTGGTAGAAGAGTTGGCAGAAAAAGTTTGGCAGATATGGAAACACATGAGAACAGCTAAGAGCAGGCATAAAATTTATGAAGACAACAGGAGGAAGGATCTCTTTTTTGAGGTAGGTGATCATGTCTTCCTCAAAGTTTCACCAAGTAAAAGTGTGATGCGATTTGGTATGAAAGGAAAGTTGAGTCCAAGGATCAATAGACCACATGAAATTCTAGAAAAGTTGGATATGTTTTGTACCAAGTGGCTTTACCTCTGAGTTTATCTCAGGTACACAATGTTTTTCATGTTTTAATGTTATGGAAGTACATTCCAGATCCATCTCATGTTTTGAGTCCAAAGGTCTTTCAACTGGAATAAAATCTATCTTATGAGGAAAAATGGTCATGATTCATGACCATAGGGAGATAGTGTTGTGGAATAAGTTTATTCATCAAGTAAAGGTTTTGTGGAAAAACCACATGATTGAAAAAGCATCATGTGAATCTGAAAATGCAATGAGGGATAAATACCCCCACTTATTCGATAAGTGAATAAATTACGAGGACACAATTTTCTAAATGGGGGAGGGATGTTAAATCCCAAGTAAGTAATGAATTATGTATTTTCATATCTATGTCTATTTATGAATTAGATAGTGTTTTAGAGACTTAAAATGAGAATAAATCTAATCTAAAGCATAGAATACACTAATATTTTTAAAATATTGTTTTACCGCCTTTTGATGGAAAACCATTTTTAAATAAAAATTTTGACAATTTTATAAGCTCTATTTCTCAAAATAAATGTATTCTTTAGAATTGGGACATTGAAATTTACTTTGGATAAATTTTTGGTATTTTTATGACAATGTTCATTTTTTAATGAATGGTGAGAAATACGGCATTTTACTTCAAAACTACTTTTTCATCTAATTTATTTTATATGGTTATGTTATATTTTTAACTGACATTAAAGTTTAATTAGAATATATTTTTACCATTTAACCCAATTTTGGTCATTGTAATTAATTTAACTTTGTAATTGGGCTTAAACAAGTGTCAAACGTTTGATATATATTGTTTCTAAAAAACCCGCTATTTGTTTTGAAATTGGGAATTATTTTTTAATTATTTATTGAAATTTATGTGTTTGTAATTTGATAAAATGGATTCCATATTTGGAATCAGAAGTTCCAAATTATTTAATTAAGACTCTTTTGTTTTTGTACATTATGAATTGTAACGACGGTAATTATCTTAAATTATCGTGAATAATTAGTAATCAGGTAGTTAAGAGTAATAAAATAATATCATACTATTATTAAATGAACCCAACATGTGTCATAATGCTACTGGTTTTGTCATGGCCGACCATGGAATTCCTTTTTTCAACTTAGGGACCCCATGGAATCTCTTTTGTGTGATAGTGACATTTTATCATTTTATTTTTAAAGAAAGGATAATATAACAAAAGTATGTAACACGTAAGTAAAACAATTTTAATTTTGTCTAAATAAATGATATCATGGACTAAAAATAGTAATTGGAAATCTAAAAATATTTCCTACATCATGGTATATTTTTTATGATTTTTAGATATTATATAAATAAATTTATTTATGATACTATGATGATGTTGTGATTACCTCATTAATGAACGATTTAAATAAAATGAAATGATAATGTAAAATCTAAGACCTACACTTGTAAAAAACCTATAGGATGGATAGATTTTGAAAACTTATCACCTTATCATCGAAATATATCATTTTGGGACCTTTAAAATCTGAAAATCATTTTATAATAAAGTAACATTTCTAGACTTTCCAAGAGTGCCCATCCTCCCCCTTATAAAAGGCCCCCACCTCTACCCCCTTACCCACACCTCTCAAGCCATTGGATTAGACAAAATCTGCTCATTTTATCTCTCCACATTCCTCTATTCATCCTAGAATCCTTACATTAGGCAGAACACTCTTCAAGAAACCCTTTTAGTTCAAACCAAAGGGAGTTACCCGATTTAAAGGTAATGTTCTCTCTTATGTTCTTTTGATTTATTTTTCTTATCCAACCCCCTAAACTCTTTTTATTCCTGTATTTTGTAACAACACCAGTATATTTAATATACTAGGATGTTGTTATCATAAGGGTTTGTTTTACACTCGCACACACCTCCATCTAATGGTTAAAGAACATACTGTTTCTGTGAGTTGCGAATTATTGCATCACGAAACGATGATTGTTCAATATTCTTTTAACACCTTTCATGGTGGCCATTAAGGTGTCACTATATTTATATATGATATATATATTATGTTTATGTTTTCCTTATGATTCTTTATTTTTCATTTATGGCATACCTTTATGGTTCCCATTATGGGTAAATGCGATAATTTCATTTTAGGAAGTGCGGACTACCACCCCCTCAAAGTGATTTGATTCGTTAATGCCCTATCTGGGACGTATAAAGGATGGAGTTAATGCTATTACATATGATATTATACTGGAACTATAATATACATTCATATCATTATGATTTCATTCCATTAAATATTAAATATAAATGAAAGTAGCGTTCATGCGTACGTACGGCTTATCATCTCCATGAACAGTGCATTTCAATTGTTACCTCTAAATGTTATGTAATATTATAAATGCATGTATATACTGGATATAAATGATATATTTGATATCTACCTCATGAATATAATTCTGGATATTATGGATATTTTACCACATGAACAACTTGTAATTATAAGAAGTTTATTTTTGGCTCACGTACCAAAGATCGACAAAACGACCTTTATTAACTTAAATAATAACATAATGTTAATAACATGGTAATAAGTGATATAAAAGGAATAATGAACTTTAAAAATGATCTTACGAAATTATAAATTAACTCTAGTTTATTATTCAAGATATTATAGATCAATCGAGTCAAATCGGACACGAGGTAAGGGACTTCGTCACAATCTCCTTTCATTGAGGCATATTTTGTTTTATACAGAACATTATTTTATATGGTGCATTGAACCCTTTTACTTTTACTTTTATTCAAAAGGAATCTTTTAATATGTAGTGTTTTAATAAACAACAAAATGTAATGTTTTTGTCTTACGTGTGCGGTGACGACTTCTCCGCCGTCGTGACCATTATTTGAGTTTCAGCTACCTCTACAAGCCATAACATTTTTTAAATGAATAATAAATACAATGTTTTACTTTTCATTTATTTTTTTATTGAAAATGGTTTTGATAATTATTTGATTATATCAATGTGTTTTTCATATCATGTGATTGAAATGTGGAAATGTTATGTTTCCTTTATGCATGTTTTAAGTGATACAATTATGTTATGGTATTTGGGAATTGTTTATGAAGACGGGTGGTTCTGTGATAATCTATGGGTGGCTGAGCCTATGATAGATCTTCAATGAATTGGGTAATGCGAAGGGGATAAACACTAAGGTTTCTCTCAATAGATTTAGTGAATATACTGTAATGGGTATTTTAAATGTAACCATGAGGGATACTTCCTACGTAAGAATGTTATGAATTCCACAAGTTTTCTTTATGTCTTATGTTTTCTATGCGTTATTAAAAAATATTATGATTTCATGAGGTATGTTAATGTTATTATTCTTTATTATTAATGTATTATTTTATTGATTCTTATGTACACATGGACAAATTATTTCTTTTCGTATTTTTATATCCCTTGCTGAGATTTTTATGGTCATCCCACGTTTTTGAAAAAAATTTCACAGGTCAAGGGAAGGGTGCATGATGTGATGATAGTGTCGTGGAAGTGTCAAGAAAGAATCCATGTTTTATTTTAAATATGTTTCCTTGATGGGAGAAAATGAATATTGTCTTTCATGTAACCACCTTGTTTAAATGTGGAATGCAATGCTTGATTTATGATCTAATTCTCTAAAACTCTAAACCTGAAAAGATCCTCAATGTGTATTCTTGAAATAAATCAATATTAAGTAATGTTTAAGGATGGGGCCTTATATATTCGGACTTTTTGATTGAGTTCTATGTGAAAAAATGTTTCTTCATGGAAGAAGGAAAAGAAATGTTTTCTTTTAAGTGTTATGGAAAGCCTACTCTCTTTCATACAAGAAGGCAACAACTCTTATTTGAATTCCTTATGAAGGAGAAGTAGAGTTTTGTGCTCACAAATTACATAATAAATCTATATCATTTGATAAGGAAAAGGTAATAGAGTGTCTTGGTTTGAATGGAGCAAAGACTCCGAAGATCATTTATCTCTCTATGAATTTGAGGACTCTTGAATTGTGGGTTAAAGGCATTATAATTCCAAGGATAGTGGGTAAAGATACTCTGAAGAAGAGTGATATCTATAAAATGGATTTCCTGGTGAACCACGGGAAGATAAACTTGGTTAAGTATATCTTGATAATGATTGGGAATATCAAGAATGGAAATATGAAATCTCAAATTATTATGTATCCAGTAATCCTTTCAAAGATTATTTTTCTTTGTCTTTAGTCATTCAAAATCCCGTGCAGTTCCAATCTGATAAATTACAAAGTGATTCTGCTGAGTTATGACACCCTAAGGATAATGAAAATTGGGTTTTCCAATGAATCTAAATAATTTTATGATCTTTTTAAAAAATAAGTATTTGCATTATCAAATAAGTTGGAAGTGGATGAATCATCTACGAAAGGTGAAAGGAAGACAAAGTCTAAGGAACTGGAAGAGAAAAGAAAAACTCATGTGGCCAAGGAAACTCAGTAAGCACCTCAAAATCCAAAGAATCGAAAAGTATATATTGATGAATTTGTGGCTAAGTGGAGAGAAGATAAGATGAACATGAATGTAGGGGAGCTTAAATTTGGTCTGGACCATGTTGAGGAAAAGGCTTGGATGGAAAAGGTAGTTGAGAATCTTGAAAATGAACATAAAGATAGGATGCAAAAGAAGAAGATGTTTGAGGCTGAGATAGTACCATCCCTTCTTAAGGATGCTGAAAAAGCCCCTGAGAAAATTCATGTACCAAAATCATTTCTACAAGATTCATTACTAGAGACTTTGGGAAATAAACTGGTGATTCTGGAATTACATCATGAAGAAGAAATAGTTGAAAAAGAAGAAGTGGAAGAGGAAATGGAAGAAGAAGAGGAGGTGGAAGAAGAAGTGAATGAAACTGACGACATCATAAATCAAGTTTAAGATTACGATGATAAGTAAAGACCCTATGTTAAATTATCAATCCGGACTTCTCATGACAAAACCTCAAAAATTTCTACAGTAGGAAAAGATGTGAAAGGTGAAGAAGTGAATAATCCAACAAAAGATTAAAGCAATGATCATGAATTCATTTCTCTGGAAGATCTAGTGGTTGATACAGAGAAGGAGGATGTTGATGAAGATAAAATTGTTCAGTTATTTGATAGTGATCTTGAGTGTCCAAAAGTACAACACTTCATTCCAAGAGTAGATAAGGGAAATCATGTGGCTGTAGATACACCTAATAAATCTGTGGTGAAGAAAAAAATGTTGGTGCTTCATCAAAGAGGAAGCTGAATACATAGAAAAATAATCCCCACCAACAAAACACTTGGATTCAGAATAATCTTCCCTCAGAAATGATTTTGTTGTTTTTTCTATAAAAAAGATGGTTGGTACTATTACTATATTACCAAGCCTATACTCAAGATGCCAGATGCTTCAGCATTCGGTAAATCAGAAGTCAGATTCAGTTTCCATGGTGATGGAAAAAATTTTCGCACTAGAGGATGATTTAAAGACCCCCCTCATTGGTTATGAGGCTCATAAAATATCTTCCAAGAAGATGAAAATCTGGTCAAAGAAGAAAATCTATGAAATTAGAATATTTTATTAATTCCATGATAATTTCAAGGATGAATTTGATACTAAATATGGGAATATCAAGGATATTAAAAGTATTTGTGAAGAAAAGATAAGCCTAGAACAGACTATTCAGAAGTAAGAGGTTAAGTATCTGAATGGAAATCTTAGTTCAATAGCCACGAATTGCAAGAGGGAAAGGGATCTTGGAATTGAGATTGAAGAAAATCTTGTCAAGCAAGAAGAAGTGTTGAAATTTCAAGATGAACGTCTTAAGGCTCAGGAGGTGAAAATTAAATCCTTATAAATGAAAAGTGAAGAGTTAGATCAGATTCTTAAAAAATAATAAGAGGATCATAGGGAGCTCAAGATACTAAAAACCATTGTGAAGAAGCTGATTCCGAAGGAGAAAGAAGGATAAATTCTTTCCATTCTGATATTTTGTTGTATTTTCTTCATGTACGGATTCATTCAACATTAATGAAATTTTAGTTATTCTTCATATATATTTCTGTGGTTGTTTAGTAATAATGATTTAGGTACCAATTTTTCCATTCCCTCTATTTATTTTGTAAAATCACAAAGGGACTGAAAGGAAAGATAAAAAGAATACAAAGTAATGAAGAGATTACCCTATGTAATGGGGGGTTTATCTAGAGGAAAGTTCTTATCAATAATGTTTTTCAAATGAAATATAATGTGAAATTTCATTCAAGAAATCAAGAATAAGATCCTTAATAATTTCAAATACTAAGGATGAGTTAGTCGTATTCACTATGATTCTTAAGTAAAGGGAGATAAGTTTTTTATTTTTAAGTCCATAATATTTCTAAGTCTTTAAATTATTTTTATTAAGGATGTTTTTTCTTTCCAAAAAGGAGGAGATTGTTTAGTCAATAAGGTTTCCTTATAACTTTTACATTACTTTATGTTTTGAATATGAAAAACACTCTATCTTGAGAAAATTTTATTTCTCATAAGATTTATCATATTAAAGAAAATTTTCTTTCCCAAAAAAAGTTTCTCCTTTCCATTGTGTTCATTGTTCTTGAATTATTTTCTCTAAATCTAACTAATTAAATTTCAAATTGTAAAATCCAATTTCATATCTAAAACCGCAGAATTTTATAAATACATAGATATAGAGTATTCTATTTTCAGGTTCTGAATTCAGATTCTAAATTCTTCGGAATTCATATTCCTAATTCTCTGAATTTAGAATCCGAATTATTCTGAATTCAGATTCTGAATTCTTCTAAATTTTGAATCCATATTCTCTGAATTCAAACTCTGAATTATTTTGAATACTGATTCCAAATTACGCTGAATTTAGACATTGAATTATATGAATTTAGACTCCAAATTCTTCTAAATTTAAGTACCAAATTGTTCGGAATTCAGATTCTAAATTTTTCGGAATTTTGATTCCGAATTCTCTAAAATTCATATTCTGAATTCTATGAAATTCAGAATCAAAAGTCTTCAAAATTCAGACTCTGAATTCCTCAGAATTCAGAATCCTAATTCCTTGTAATTCAAACTCCGAATTCCTTAGAATTCAGATTTCAAATTCTTTAGAATTCAGACTCTGGATTAATTAGAATTCAGACTTCAAAATCTATAGAATTTCAAGTTCCAAATTCCGTGAAAAAACTGAATCCGAATATCCATGTAATATGGACTCTAAATGTTTATTTTCTTAGACACCAAAATTTATTTTTCTTAGACTCTGAAAAATATATTTGGTTAAGAAACCATATTTTACTTGCCCTTTTTATATTTATTAAATGATGTCATGCATTCTATTTCAAACTAACGATTGTTTGAGTGACACATGTACATGTCCCTCTGAGATTTAAAGAAAAAATATGACTGTTGGTGGAGGGAGACGACCGTTGGAAAAATTCCTATAAATAGGAGCTCATTTGAACAAGCTCAAAATAACAAAAACAAACTGGGAAATGACATTGATCATTCTTGAGACCACATGTTGTTGAAGTGATTTCTAGAGAGAGAGACTCTCATTCTTTGTGCGTACTGAACATCTTGTGCAGCATGCTTCATGTGACTCCAATTGTTTCTATGTATAATCAAGGAAATCCAGGTATTGGAAGACATAGGTGCCGAATACATTAATTTTCAAAAACTTTCATGGATAGGAAGACAGATATGTCGACTACCTTAATGATTGAGGACTGCCATGATAATGAAGACATAGGTGTCGACTACCTTGATGTTCGAGGGCTTGCGGGGATAGCAAGACAGACTCCGATATTTCTACGGATGTCTTAACCTAGTGTGGGGATAAGGGAGACTTCTTAGAAAGTATAAATTAATGGTCCTTTATCCAAGGTTGTTGGATACCCTTCTCTTTGAGATAAAAGATTTCATACTGGTTACCTGTATTATTTCAAGTTTATTTTCTGTTGTATTTTGATTAATAAGGAAAGTATAGTTATCTTATAATTTCTTTTATTGGTGTACTCTGATTATTAAGATTATATATTATTTAAGGTAGAATCTTTTTCCAATTAAACTTTTCTTAAGTTTCATTTCTGAAACAATATTTCTGGAATCTAGTAAGTTTATATAACTAAGAGGTCTTCTGAATTTATCTTTTATAAATTTGTTAAGCATAGTTTTCCTCAAGGTTAAAAAAGATGGTTTTATACCAACTTTAATGGCTCCAAAGAAAATTTTAAAGAATATAATCCCACCCCCTCTTGTAAATTGATCATCTACATTCATATGTTAATCCTATAAACCATTGGTCTTAATCTAAAGTAATAAGCCCCAACCAAATCATCACACTCATCCAAGGGCCTACACTGAAGGTGTAAGCCCCCTAATGACCGTAAAATCACTATGATTCGAGACAACCCTCATGGGCCCCATTTATCATGGAAACATATTTAAGATTAAGAACCAAATTTATCCTCTCAAAGGGACATGATCCACTGTGAAACCAATAAAACTATGTGGTCATTGATTCGAATTCAAATGGGATAAGTAGGAAGCCTCCTTGTAGTCCAAACCCAATACAATAGATCAAAACTATTATCTCGAGGCCATATTACATATATGGTCAAATTCATCCATGAAATTAAGATCCCTTACAGGTTCCCTAGGCTGCTTTAGCATAAGTCCTACATCAAACATTAACTAGGAACGCTCTTCCTAGAAATCAACTCCAAATGATGTTAAAATATATGGTTAAGTCCCCATAAAATGACTTTAAAAGGTCTAAAGTTCCCATTGAGTGGCACCAAACTATGAGGGTTCTTATTCATTTCATAATCATACATAATAATCTATTCTCATGGGTTTGATTCCAACATCAAAATAAGTCCCATCTCCCAGGCTGACAAGACACTCCAGAGAACCCCACGGTGTGGCTAAAAAACCATGATCATTGTAATAAAGTCTAACTAATATCTAATTATTACATAAGGGGATACCACTGATAGAGAAACTTAGACACATATATATATCTTCATTGATGAATAATATCATATAAAAAAACTGATATTCATTTACAAACAAGAAAATAATTGATTTTTATTTCAATGGTGACCACATCATACTAGGGAATTAATGAATGTTCATGAACCTATGTTAAATCTATAAATGATCCATGATGTAGAACCCCCCCCTCAAATAGTTTGATGAGACTAACCTTAAATCCACTTGATGAATGTCAGTTCTTACGCATCTTTGGATAAAAATACCAATGAGAGACTGCCATTGAAATTGTAGTCCCTTATGGATATTGAACTATTTTCTTTTTCCATTTCCATGAATAAACCCATTGGAAACCACTCAGAAATAGTGAACTTGTCCTAAATGATTGTACATTACTCAACCCCCTAAAATCAATCATAAAAACATCCATCAGAAAAGATCACATATAATTTTCTCAAATTGAATTTCCTTATCCAATTCATACAATTTAAAATATTCTTTATAAATTGAGATGTATTGAAAAAATTTATCTTCATTAGAATAGAAACATGAAAAAAATTTAAAAAATAAAAATATTTCCCGCACATTATTAGATTACCTAGACCGTTTATATATCTATGTACATTCATTACTCCATCATTTAGAAGATTAAACAAAGAAAAAACTCATTAGTGGGAATTTAAAATTTAGTAATTTGAGAATATTTATGTTCTGGTTCCTCGAAAAAAAGGATTTTTAACCTTTTTTAATCTCTCCAAATAAGCATTAGCAAAATCACAATGGAATAAATCTATGAACATGGGTACTATTTTTTCAAAAATAAAATCAAGGAAGATGTGGATGACCTAAGAATTGTGAAGCCTCTAAAGTAATTGTGATCACATGACTATTTCAAGGTCACGTGAAGTTCCCACGAAGGGTGCTTCACCCACAAAAAGTGCCATGGATCCCAATTTAACAAAACTGCATTCTCTAGTGAAGGTCCCTCAGACAAATGAATGTGTGCCCCCAACAGACATGGGTTTTAATTATCAATCACCTAAAAAACCATATTAAATACTTCGAAAATAATAAAGGATGCCATTATGAATGATGATACCCCCAATAGTCATGATTTTCATGAACCAAATCATCATTTAGAAGAATAAAATTCCCTAATGATATATAATCCAAATCGCATGGACTCCAAGCCTTCCCCACATAAAAAGAATAAGATAAAGAAGAGGAGGATAGAGTGATTCTTGGTCATTTAAAGAGATGTGACATGTAACCCTAGCTACCCGCAATGCACATAAATACCTCTGCATCACGTGCACCTCAGCACACGGAAGCACTCTAGCTTTTCATCTTCACTACACGGATGTCCTAAGGAGTGATCAAACAACTTTGTGGTGCTCTATAAAAAAATAGATAGGCCTATCCACTACATTCTTACAAGCTCTCTAGATGACCCATATTGGTCTAGTGAGATACCATATAATATCAAGGTAAAATAATGGGAATTAATCAATCAAACTATCATGACCAATTACCTTCGTAAAATAAAACAATGGGGGCAAAAAGGGAGGAGTAAAGAGGGGTTCACAGTTGCTGAAGGACCTATGATGAGTGGACCTGATGACTCTCAAGGCACAATGAGTCCTTAGTGACATGCCTTCCTTGCCTCATGAGATCCATTTGTCTTGTAATCCTCTCTATGAAAAGCACCCCAGAAAACACCTTAATGTTTGAAAGATAAATGGAAGGATTCTGCAATGGAATGCTCACACACCACAAGTGTGACCCATATTTTTCATGTGATGCAGCTCCAAAAATAGAATAAATACCCTTGGATACACACATGAAATCTCAAAAGACACCAAAAAATAGTTATATTTAATAAAAGGGATTAAAAGGGATTATTAAAGAGGTAATCAAGGTCACAGAATGGCATGTGACACACCCAGTGCACCCACAACATTTTCCTATGAGACCCCAGGACAAGTCACATGAGGTATCATGATTTTCATCCCATAGAATTTGAATCTTGAAAAGGCCATTGAAAATGTGAACATAACAACATGGAGGTCGTTTGATGCTACATCATGATCAAAAATGTTTTTGATAGCCTGAAATAATCTGATAAATGAACAATTTGGTGAAGGAGAATCGTGATTTCTAAAAACCGGGAAATGTGCTTGAAAAATTCCATGGAAGAGACTCACAAAACATCATTGTAGAAGGCCCCTTTATCAACTCCATCTTAGACTTAAAACCAATACGCCATGCAAATAGATGAGTATTAGGGGTGGTGATTCCTATAAATTCTCCACCCAAACAAGAATAAAGGGTAGGATTTTCGATTGATCGAACACCTAGGATCTATTAGATTTGTCTCTAAACTTATACAAACTTCTCATGGAAACCAATTGTGTGACCATATATCTTTCTATATGGTAATATAACATTGGGAAGATAGATTACTCATGATCTGGACATAGTGTTCTTTGCATGATCACTTATAGATCATTTGAAGGAATTCCTGTTGGACATTCAAATAACATAGCACATGTCCTCAAAATCATGCGAGACTCAAAGAAACTGAATCTAAATGATACTAAGGCATTCAAAATAAAAGTGTTAGAACCAAGATCAGATGAATAATGATTAAGAGAAATACAAGCTCGCTACCCCTCATTCTCTTCCTATGTGTCATCAGAATACAAGAGATATAACCATGGAACATTGCCCATATTTCGTGATATCCCTTCGAAATGTCATATTGAAAACACTATGTCCTCCCACCATGTCAGATAATAGCATACAGTGGCCCTACATGTTCTACTTATATATTTTGAACCCTATGGGTCTATCACCTAGGAAATGTGACATCATTTAGACACATCACCTAACACTTTTAAATGTACCTACACGCATTAGTAGAGCCTCACAATAGCATCTGGGCATGAAAACTAAGACCCTACAACACCCTCTTCTCACATTAGCTGAGGCTCACGATTCCCTCTACACATGTCGTCCAGGTCTCATAGTGTCTTCCATAGGTGTCATCTAAGAAACGAAACAACCCCTTGGTCTATGTGTCACTAATTCCTGTGAAACCCTCTATATGTGTCAATATAGGTCATATGATAACCCCCAAGGCATACTGAATGGGTCTTATGACATTATCAACACAAGAAGGCTTGATTACAAGGGCATCCTGATATTTGGAAATGTTGTCTGTCATCGGCATGTAATCCTCGATAAATATGGAAACCCTCAGTATATAAGCCTAGACATAAAGGGAACTATTATAACTCTGATTCTTATATTAGTCGGGTTATATAGGCCACCTCTCCTCGAGGTCTGAGCTCCATTTTGATCATCCATGGAGGGACTAACAAAAGATTCCATTCTCCAAATCAATGACATTTATTACTTTCTATCCATTGTTTCTTATAAACATGCATGGCCAAATTTGTATTAGGGAGTTGCAATGTTCATATCATCTTCGTTATAAACCCCTTTAATGGTATAAATAATCCTCAATGAGTAATCGCCAACATAAAGGGAAATTTTATGACTTTGAATCTCATTATATTCAAGATACATAGGTCACTACCCCCTATGTTCTGAAATCCATGTATATTATCCCTATAGGGACCAAAATATGAGTTCCTTTTCGAAAACAAAATTGGTTAATTTCATCCCCTTATTTCTCACACCGAAAATGGATCACATGTTCATAGAGAGTTGTAGTAATGATTTCATCTGCACCATAAGTCTCTATAATTACACAGGTGACCCCGATATATAAATCCTGAAATAATGAAATACAACATCTATGATTCTCTCTATATTAAATATTCATAGGACGAACATCTGGGTCCCGAGATTGATGGTGTCCTAAAGCACCCATATAAGTCTTTCCACATCATGTAAAACTGCATAGGTTAAACGAACTATTGTAGGATTGAAATAATGATGTAGATGCTCAATTTACAAGAGGGGGGTGAATTGTACACTTTAAAAATTCCTTTGGAACCTTTAAAGTTAGTTAAGAATAACTATGTTTTCCTTAAGAAAAGGAAAGGTCTAAGTTTAACAAAGTTAAGCTTAAGAAAAATCACACAACACCTCTAACATCGAAAGCAAACTTGGAAAGAGATTCCGAAAGTAGGTTCCGGAAATATGGTTCCGGAAACTGAATCTTAACAAAAGATTACAATATGAGTTTCTACCTCAAATCGTATAGAATCTAAATGAAATAGAGTACAAATAAGAAAGTATAATAAAGTTATACTTTCCTTATAATACAAAATGCAGAGGAATATAAACAAGTAGTAGTACTAAAAGTAACAAGATATAAGTCTTTTAACCCAAATAGAAGGGTATCCAACAACCTTGGATAAAGGTCCCTTGATTTATACTTTCAAGCAAGTCTGTCTTACCCACACCAGGGTAAGCCCTCGATACGAAGATCGGAGTCTCTGTCTTGTTATCCCCGCAAGCCCTCAACTTCAAGGTAGTTGGCAACCTCTATCTTCCTCGGCAAGGAAGCCCTCGAACTTTAAGGTAGTCGGCACCTCTATCTTCCTATCCCCGTAAGCCCTCGAATGTAATCACCAACATTCGGAGTCGCACGAAGCATTGAGAATTAATAAGAGCCTCTCTCTCTAAAAATCACTTCAAGCATGTAATCACATGAGTTGAAGATCAGTCAACCTTTTTGCAGCACTAAGCTCTTTCAAATGAGCTCCTATTTATTGGTAAGGTCGGCAGCTTCTCCAACGGTCATATTTTCCTTAAAGATCAGAGGGACCTGTACATGTGTCACTTAGACAACAGTTAGTTTATATCAAAATAGACGACATCGTTTTATAACAAAAAAAGTGTAATAGAATGTACGACATCGTTTTAAAATCTGACTCAAAAGTTCAAAATGAAAAATTTGGAGTGAAGGTTCGGAGTGTAAGGAAAATAATAAAGAGTAGGAAAAATATAAATACATAAGTGAAATGGAAGTTCGGAGTGAAGATTCGAAGTCTGAATAAATTCAGAGTGTATAAAACAAAGATGATCAGATTCTGTTTAATAGATGAATTCGGAATGAGAATTCGGAATGAGAATTCGTCATCAGAATTCGTAATGGGAATTCCTTATGAGAATTCATAATGAGAATTCTTTATCAGAATTCGTAATGATATTTCTTCATCAGAATTCTTAATGAGAATTCTTCATCAGAATTTTTAATGAGAATTCCTCATTAGAGTTCGTAATGAGAATTCATCATCAGAATTCGTAATGAGAATTAATCATTAGAACTTGTATTGAGAATTCGTTATCGAACTTCATAAAAATTCGTATCCTGAATCTGGATTAAAACTGTATCTTGAATTCAGAATGAAACTTTTTCACAATTCTCATTCTGGATTTCGGAATGAAACATTATCACAGTTCTTATCCAGAATTCGGATCCTAAACAGAATACTTCATATCAATGATTCAAGTAATTCCGAGAAAATAGAAATGAATCTGAATATTATACTTAAGAAAAATCTAGATGAAAATATGATAAGGATAGTTTTTCTTATAAAAGTTATTTTCCTTATAAAATCAATTTTTCTTAAGAAATCAATTTTCCTTATAAAAGAAATTTTCCTTAAGAAAGCAATTTTCTTTAAGAAATCAATTTTCTTTAAGAAAGCAATTTTCTTAAAGATAAGGTGTTTGTGATTTTTAAAACAATAAGGAATGGAAAAGTCATAAGGAAAACCTTATTGACTCAACAATATCCCCCTTTTTGGAAAGCACAAACATCCTTACGAAAAATAAATTCTAAGAAGAAAGAAAAACATTAAGGCTTATCTCCCTTGGCTTTAAGGAAATTGATTAATACGACTAACTCCCCATTAGGCTTTGAAACACTGAGGATCATATTCTAGATTTCTGGATTGACATTTAATTACAAAAAAGAAAGTCTTCTTTAATGAAAAACTCCCCCTTAGATAGACTCTTATTAGAGTTCTTTTTTCCTTTAAGGATCTTTTCCTTCTCCCCTTTAGATAAACTCTCATTGGAGTTATTCTTTTTCTTAAGGATCTTTTCTTTCTCCCCCTTTGTGATTTTCAAAAAGAAATCGAGGGAATGGAAAAAAAATAACAAAGTACCTGAAAAATTAGTAATAACAACAAAAGAAACAAGAGGCACAATTTTCATTAGGTTTAAAATCTCGGCAACAAAGAAAATTAGATACAAAAAAATTATTTGATTTAGTTATTTCGGATCTTTTTCCTTCGACATGAGCCCCTTAAGAATAGTCTTGATCTTCTTTAGGTATTTATGATCTTCTTCAGCTTGCTTCTCTAAGAACACTATTCATGCAGATTGAACTTCAATCTTTTCTTCCTGGGATTTCATCTTTTCTTCCTGATCCTTGATCTTTTCTTCCTGAGCCTTCATCTTCTGTTCAAAATCAATCTGATGATCCCTTTCAAACTTCCAATTTTGAGAAACAGAATTCTGCTTCCCATTCAGATCTCTGACTTCTTGAATCCGGAAGTTCTTTTCATCTGTCAGCTTCTCTTCAAATGATGAAGTTAACTCATTTATCTTTCTATCCTCAGTCTCAAAGGCATCTTTAACATTTTCTTGAAACTCATCGAATAGCCTCATCTCTTCCACAGGCTTCCTCGACCAGCTCGTCATTCTCTTGCAAGATCTTTTGTGGGCTTCATAGCAAACAAGAAAATATTTTCATTTGGCTTCTATCTAAACATACTTATCCATAACGAAGGATATGGAATCTGATTTCTGATTCAGAGCATGTTGGAGTATTTGTCATCTTGAGTCTATAGTCGAGATGGTCGGAATGGAACCAACTAACTTCCTCAAAGATTGACCAACAAAGTCATGTCCCAACGAGGATGACTCCAAATCTGAAACGTTACTTGGATAATTTTCTTCCTCAATAAGATCCAACATCCTTTTAGACGAATCACCATATTCTCTTTTCTTGCTAGCCACTGATTTCAGAGTCTCAACAAGGTGTTTCTTTCCCTTGTTCTTTTTTGGAATAGATTCTTGATCGGGAGTTTTATGCTCGCTAGTAGATACTTGAATAATATCATCAACAACTTTTTGAACAACATCTTCCTCATTCCTATCCTTCTCTGGAGTTACTAACTTAGATGATTCAGCCTCTGAAGTTCAGAGTGACAGATGTTCCAAAGGAGACCCCTTATAATCATCTACTTCTTTTAATAAATCTCTTATTTCACCACTCCCTTCAGCAACTACTTCTTCCTCTCCCACTTGCTGAATCTTCTCGAGTTTCTCAACATGCTCAGCTCTAGTCTCTTTCGGAAAATCAAGGTTTCTTCCTAGAGTCTCAGGTAGAGATTCCAAGGAGAAAGATCTCGGAACTGGAATGCTTTCGGATACCATCTCATTAAACTTTAACAATGCTTGGACTGCCTCGGCTTCCGTCATCTTCTTCTTGAGCTTCTTTAACTTTACTTGTTTTTCAAGCTCATCAGTAGTTCTTTCCTTCAAGGCCTTAGCCTCTGCAGGGTCCAATCCGAACTGTGGATCCCCTTCTTTCCTTTTCTCTTTATCTTCCCTCCACTTTGCAACAACTTAATAAGGATAGGCTTTCTTCTTCTTTGGTTTGGGAGGTGCGGTTTGAACATACTTAGCTTTAGGATCCTCAACATCAACTGCAACTTATTTCAACTTTCTTTTCTTTACTGGTTTAGATGATTCCGTTTCAGCAACCTTCGGAGCCACTTCTTCTTGATTAGGAAAATCGAATAACTCACCAGTCTCCTTGTTGAAAGCCACATCCATCCTCTTAAGAGTACCATCGCTCCCCATCATAATCTTGCAAACTCTTGGCTTAGATTTGCAAGCCTCCTTGAAAGACTCAAGGCACCGAACTATCAACTTCAAGAGGATTTCTGGATACATAATAATATGAGCTCTCAGATTTCCTTTCTTCAAATTTTCAAGAGTGATAAGAATGTGCTTCATCAAGTTAAACATCCTTTGATTTATCAGAAAATCTAGGATATAGATCTCAATCTTCTTCAAGTTGTCTTTGTCATCCTTCCTCGGTGCGATAAGACCTTGTACCCATAACTCCAGAATCCGGAAATTTGTAGATAAACTAGCAATCTTTGGAGCCTTGTCATCAGACAGACCGAGAGTTTCTAAGGCTTTTTCCTTGTCGAAGCTACCTTTAGAATCCTGCAAAACATGAGAAACAAACTTAGCTTCACCTTCATTTTTTAGCCCTACCAAGATGGCTGCCTTGGCATATGAAAGTTTATAAGTCTTCCCATAAGACTTAAAAGACAATTTTTCCTTTCCATATTCCTGAAGAAAAGAAACTATCTCATAGAATTCAACAAGAAAATCCGAATACACTTCATCTTGGTTCCTGAGTTTTGACACCGTAACATCTTCCCAACCATTAAGATTGATATTCTTAGAAATAAGAGAATCATACTTGTTGAAGAAATCCGGATGAACCAACCTCTCTCTATATACTAAACACTTCCAAATCGGCTTAGAAAAAGACATGTCTTGAGAAGCTACTTCCAAAGACATTCGGATCTGAAGACCTCTGAGAAGTTCGGAATATAGAAAGCTGATGTTTGGAATGGCCTTAAAACAGAGAGGCAGAGCTTCAGGATGCGAGAGCTTGAAAACCGATGTGGGACAACTATTTGTGTCCCCTTTATATAGGTAATGAAACGACGGTTCAACTTCTTCGGTTGATCAACGGTTGTGATAAACTGAGATCAGATCTGACGGTTGAAAACGATTTCTCAAGAAAACATGAATCTGGTCTTTTTGTGGTTTTTATTAAAACAAAGAATTAAGAAAACTATAATCTAATAACATAATACAAGAAAATTCCAGAAAAAAAATGACTACGAAAACTTGAGTAAGGAAACCATACCTTTCGGATTGGCTTAGGAGGATTATTCGTAATGGGTATTATAAAAATGACTACGAAAAAAATCTTTTTTTATGAAAAGACAAATTTCGCAAAAACTTTACTACGGAAAACAAACTCAGTACAAAAAACTCAGTATGAAAAATTCAGTACGAAAAACACAGTATGAAAGATTCAGTACGAAAATTTCCTTTCCGGAAATTTTTAATACGAATACTTCCATTCTAGAAGTATTCTGTACTAAAATGTCCATTCTGGAAAAATTTTAGTTCCGGAAATTCAATTCCGGAAATCTTCGTTCCGAAAAGTTTTTGAATTTTTTTTTTGAAAAACATTGTTAAACTAACAATCAAATGTACTCCCCCTATGAAAAGGAGTTTATTGCTGTAAGGAGACTTTTTCAACAGAAATTTAATTAAGAAGGATTACCTTATGGTTATCATTCCTAACTTCTGTTTAATATATTCAAATCTATCAGAAGGCAAAGATTTTGTGAAAATATTAGCAAGTTGATCTTGTGTTCAGATAAACTAAAGAATAATATCTCCTTTTAGTGTGTGATCCCTGAGAACGTGATGCCTAATATCTATGTGTTTTGCACGGGAGTGATGTGCAGGGTTCTTACTTAGGGCAATGGCACTTGTGTTATCACACAAAATTTGAGTTTTAGTAAAACTCAATCCATACTCTGTGAGTGTGTGTTGCATCCACAACACTTGAGCACAACAACTTCCAGCTGCTACAGATTCAGCTTCAGCAGTGGAGAGTGCTACAGAATGTTGCTTCTTGCAGGACCAAGAAACTAATGAACCTCCTAAGAAATGGAAAGTTCCGGATGTACTTTTTCTATCCATTCTAAATCCACCAAAGTCAGCATCAGAAAATATTTTTAAGATAAAATCATTTCCCGAGGTATAAAATAATCCTAGATCCATGGTTCCCTTAAGGTAGCGAAAAATTATTTTTACTGCCTTTAAGTGATATTCCTTATGATTGGATTGATATCTTGCACATAAGCATACTAAGAACATTAAGTCTGGTCGACTAGCTGTCAAGTAAAATAAACTTCCTATCATACCTCTAAAAGAAGTTTGATCTACTGGTTTCCCAGCTTCATCAAGATCTAAAGAGTTTGAGGTACCAATGGGAGTACTTATACTCTTAGTGTTTTCATAACCATACTTTTTAAGAAGATATTTAATATAATTATGTTGAGATATATTGGTTTCTTCTGGTTTTTCATAAATTTGAAATCCAAGGGAAAATGTTAACTCACCCATCATACTCATTTCAAACTCAGATTTCATTAGACCAGCAAAAGAGTCAGTCAAAGATTGCTGAGTTGAACCAAATATAATGTCATCAACATAAATTTGAACAATCAAAACATTTTTTTATCTTTCTTTATAAAAATGGTTGGATCTGTATTTCCCTTGACATAGATATTTTGAAGCAAAAATCCAGTGAGTCTATCATACCATGCTCGTGGGGATTGTTTAAGACCATACAAATCTTTGGTAAGTCTAAAAACATGATCCGGATGTTTTGTATCTTCAAATCCAGGAGGTTGTTCAACAAAAACTTCCTCTTGAACATAACCGTTACGAAAATCACATTTCACATCCATTTGAAAAAGTTTGAAATTAAAGAATGCTGCAAAACCAAGTAGAATACGGATAGATTCAAGTCTAACTACTAGAGCATAGGTTTCTTCATAGTCTATTCCCTCTTGATGATTATAGCCTTTAGCAACAAGTCTAGATTTATTTCTAACAATGACTCCATTTTCATCACATTTATTTCTAAAGATCTATTTTACTCCAATAACAGAAGTTTCCTTAGGTCTTTCAACCAAGGTCTAGACTTTATTCCTTTCGAATTCATTTAGTTCATCTTGCATGGATTTAATCCAATCATCATCACCTAAAGCTTCATTAGTGCTTTTAGATTCTAATTGGGAAAGAAATGCTCGATGTTCTACATCATTTCATAAGGAGCTTCTAGTCTTTACAGGTTGATTTACATCACCAATGATACTATCACTGGGATGATTCTTAAGAAACACCTAATTTGGGTTTTGTAAAACCTGTTCATCAATATAGGGTAGAAAATATTCTGTGGTAAATTTTTCAGAAGTATCTTCTAGAACATTATCCTTATCAAAAGGTTCTTCTATCAAAGGTTAATAATCTGTTTTTGAAAACACATCTAAATATGTAGGCTGGGGAGTTTTAAAAACAAAATTATCTGACTCATCAAATTTTGCATGTACTTTTTATTCGACAATACAAGTGTTTTTATTAAAAACTCTATAAGCCTTAGATGTTGTGGAATAACCCATGAAAATTCATTCATCAGATTTTGGTGCGAATTTATGTAAGTTATCTTTAGTATTCAAAATGAATACTTTGTAACCAAAAACCTTGAAGTAGGATAGTATTGGTTTTCTACCATTCCATAACTCATAAAGAGTTTTATTAAGAAAAGGTCTGATCAAAACTCGATTTATAGTATAAAAAGAAGTACTTACAGTTTTAGCCAAGAAATGCCTAGCTATAGAATATTCACTCAACATGGTTCTAGTTATCTATTGAATAATTCTATTTCTTCTTTCAACTACACCATTTTGTTGAAGAGTTCTTGGTGCTGAAAAATTGTGAGTAATACCTTTTCAACTACAAAAAGTTTCAAAATCAGAATTTTGAAATTCTCCTCCATGATCACTATGAATAGTTTTCAATGGAAGGTTTTTCTCATTTTTAACATGAGCTCTAAAACTTTTGAAATAATAAAAAGCTTCAGATTTCTTTTCTAGAAAATAGACCCAAGTAAATCTAGTGTAATCATCAACTAGAACAAACACATAGTATTTGCCTCCAATACTTCCGGTTTGTGATGGACCAAAAAGATACATGTGCACTAACTGTAATGCATCAGTTGTTGAGACTTCATCGATTGATTTAAAACTAGATTTATGTTGCTTTCCATATTGACAAGGATCAAAAACTTTAGAAGAATCACATCTAAGGTCCGGTAGATCCTTAACTAGTTTCTTTTTAGAGAGTTTACATAGGTTTCTAAGATTACAGTGTCCTAGTCTTCTATGCCATAACAAGGAATGATCTTCCATTGCACTTAGGCAAGGTAAATATTGACTCATGAGGTCTTCTAGGTTCAAAGTGTAGACATTCTCTTGCCTATTGGCTGAGAGAATAAAATCTTCATTGCAATTGTGAACTAAACACTTATCATTCCTAAAATTCACAAGGTAACCTTCATCACATAACTGACTTATGCTAATGAGGTTGTGCTTAAGACCCTTAACAAAAAGAACATTTGAAATCAAAGTTTTACCAAGAAAAACAATATTACCAATACCAACAATCTCTCCCTTAGCATTATCTCTGAAAGTTACCTTTCCTCCTTTCATTTTGATAATCTTTTCAAAATAGCTTCTGTTACCAGTCATGTGTCGGGAACATCCACTATCCATGTACCATGTATTGTTTCTGGTACTCTCTTTATTTTCCTGAAATCAAGAAGAAAATTAGACTTTCGGAATCCAAACTTGTTTGGATCCGAGATTTCCAGACAATAAAATTTTAGGTACCCACATCTTCTTAGAAAAGTAAGCTTTGTGAAATCCTAAAGATTGGGTTTTGTTTAAGGAACAATTCTTTGCCCAGTGACCACCACATTGACACTTGGTACAAAATGGGGCACATTGAGGAACAAAATAATTATTACTAAAAACTAGTTTTTCATGGGTATAACCAAAACCAGATTTATTTCTTAAAGGTTGTATTTGGGAATACATTTTATCAAAATTTTCCTTACCATGGGTAAAGTTTGATAAAAACTTCTTTAAGGAAAAAATTTTGGACTTGAGATTTATAACCAAGTTTTTATCCTCAAAATCATTAGTTTTTGAACTAGAGTTAGGCTTGAAAACATTTTTCTTAGAAATTACTTTTTCTAACTCTTTAGAATGTTTGTTCTTCTCAGAACTTACTTCCTCAAGATTTTTTTGAAATACTTTCAAAATCAGCATTTTTCTTATCAAGATATTTAGAACGATCTGATATTTATTTCATATGAATAGAATTCCTAGAATTTTCTTTATCATGTTTTTATTGAGTTTAGAATTCTCAATCTCAAGAAGTTCAGCAAACCTAGAGACTTATTTATAAGTAGGTAAAGTATTTTCTTTATCAGAAGAAGATTCTTCATCAGAAGAGTTATAATACTACCTATCATTAGAATTTAATGAAACATTGGTCAATGATTCAGCATTTCATACCGTAGCCATAAAACAATGATTATCAATAGGTTATCTGGCTATAAGACCAAGATTCTTCTGTACTGAAGATTCATAATCAGAAGATTTATCTGAAGAGTCACCACCACTGGAACTCCAGGTTTCATTAGCTTTCAAAACATTCTTAGCTTTGGATTTATAATATTTCTTTCTATTCCTGTCTGAATGCCTTTCTTTCCTTTCTTTCTTTTTGAGTGTAGGGAAATCTGGTCTTATATGTCCAGCTCTCTTACATTCATAACAAGTAACTTCTCCATCTTTCTTATCTTTCCTTTCCTTTTTCTTATACTTGGATTGGAAATTTCTCTGTCCATCTATCTTGTTCATTCTTCAAGCAAGATTTGCTAGTTCATTTTCAGATACTTCACTCTCACTAGATTCAGATTGGAAAATAACTTTCTTAGACTTGGATCTGGTTACTCTCTCAAGAGTCTTAGCTTTCATCTGATTTGATGTTTTAGTAAAATCAACAATACCATTTCCATTCTTCTTCTTGATGTTGTCAGCATCTCTCTTCATTCTGGTTTCATGTTGTAGAAGAGTTCCAAATAGATCATCAAGATAAATCTGAGTGCCCTTCATGTTCTCATCTATAGTTGTTCTCTTGGACTCCCACTCATTGGGCATAATATCAATTATCTTATCCACAAGAGCTTCATCATCTAAACATTTCTCTCCCATAGACTGTAGACTGTTGACTATAGTCATAAATATCTGTTGAACTTTACAGATAGCTTCTCCATAAGGAAAATTGAATCCATGATATTCTGCTCTAATCATAACTCTTCTAGTCTCAATCACCTTAGAAGTTCCAAAGTGTGTAACCTCTAACTTCTTCCATATGAAATTAGCTGCTTCACATGAAGAAATTAGGCTATATATATTTCTGTTCATTGAACAAAGTAGAGTATTGTGTACCTTATAGTTGAGTTGATATTCTTTCTTTTCCTGGTTAGTAAAAGTTCTAACTTCCTTGTCAGAAATTTTATAATCACCAGTAAGCATCACAAAATTGTCCACTCCAGTGTTGATAACAAAAGTCTTTATTCGATCTCTCTATTACTCATAATCATTACCATCAAAGATTGGTGGTCTTGTAGGATTTAGATTATCAATTGAACCAACATTGACTCCTACCATACTAGAAAAATCCTTCGATACACAAACTTGTTAGTAGCAATAGTTTGTAATCACAAAGTTCGGATTGGGAATTTTCAGAATGGTAAAGTTCGGAATGATAAAGTGAGCAAGAAAAACTTATTCGTGAGTATAATTATTTAAGATACCTCATCAGATACCAATTGTAGGATCGAAATAATGATGTTGATGCTCAATTTACAAGAGGGGGGGGGGGGTGAATTGTACACTTTAAAAATTCCTTTGGAACCTTTAAAGTTAGTTAAGAATAACTATGTTTTCCTTAAGAGAAGGAAAGGTCTACGTTTAACAAAGTTATGCTTAAGCAAATTCACACAACACCTCTAACACCGAATGCAAACTTGGAAAGAGATTCCGAAAGTAGGTTCCGGAAATATGGTTCCGGAAACTAAATCTTAACAAAAGATTACAATATGATATTCTACCTTAAAGCGTATAGAATCTAAATGAAACATAGTACAAATAAGAAAGTATAAGAAAGTTATACTTTCCTTATAATACAAAATGCAGTGGAATATAAACAAGTAGTAGTACTACAAGTAACAAGATATAAGTCTTTTAACCCAAAGAGAAGGGTATCCAACAACCTTGGATAAAGGTCCCTTCATTTACACTTTCAAGCAAGTCTGTCTTACCCACACCAGGGTAAGCCATTGATAAGAAGATCGGAGACTTTGTCTTGCTATCCCCACAAGCCCTCAACTTCAAGGTAGTTGGAAACCTATGTCTTCCTCAGCAAGGAATCCCTCGAACATTAAGGTAGTTGGCACCTCTGTCTTCCTATCCCCGGAAACCCTCGAATGTAATCACCAACATTCGGAGTCGCATGAAGCTTTGAGAGTTAATAAGATCCTATCTCTCTAAAAATCACTTCAAGCTTGTAATCACATGAGTTGAAGATCAGTCAGCCTTTTTGCAGCACTGAGCTCCTTCAAATGAGCTCTTATTTATAGGTAAGGTCGGCTCCTTCTCCAACAGTCATATTTTCCTTCAAGATCAGAGGGACCTGTACACGTGTCACTTAGACAACGATTAGTTTATAACAAAATAGAGGACATCGTTTTATAAAAAAACAAGTGTAATAGAATGTACGACATCGTTTTAAAATCTGACTCAAAAGTTCGGAATGAAAAATTCGGAGTAAAGGTTCGAAGTGTAAGGAAAATAATAAAGAGTAGACAAAATATAAATACATAAGTGAAATGAAAGTTCAGAGTGAAGATTCGGAGTCTGAATAAATTCAGAGTGTATAAAACAAAGATGATCAGATTCTGTTTAATAGATGAATTCAGAATGAGAATTCGGAATGAGAATTCGTCATCAGAATTCGTAATGATAATTCATTATCAAAATTCGTAATGAGAATTCTTTATCAGAATTCATAATGATATTTCTTCATCAGAATTCGTAAAGAGAATTCTTCATCATAATTCGTAATGAGAATTACTCATTAGAGTTCATAATGATAATTCGTCATCAGAATTCGTAATGAGAATTAATCATTATAACTCGTATTGATAATTCGTTATCAAACATCATAAGAATTCGTATCCTGAATCTGGATTAAAACTGTATCCGGAATTCGGAATGAAACTTTTTCACAGTTCTCATTCTAGATTTCGGAGTGAAACACTATCACAGTTCTTATCCAGAATTCGGATCATAAAACAGAATACTTCATATCAAAGATTCAAGTAATTCAGAGAAAATAGAAATGAATCCGAATCATATACTTAAGAAAAATCTAGATGAAAATATGATAAGGATAGTTTTTCTTATAAAAGCGATTTTCCTTATAAAAGAAATTTTCCTTAAGAAATCAATTTTTCTTATAAAAGCAATTTTCCTTAAGAAAGCAATTTTCCTTATGAAAGAAATTTTCTTAAAGATAAGGTGTTTGTGATTTTCAAAACAAGAAGGAATGGAAAAGTCATAAGGAAAACCTTATTGACTCAACAACTACGTGGGATTTAATTACCACAATAACTAGTATACATAGGATTTATCATAGTTGGTAAATCCCATCCTTATAATATTAATCATCTCCTCATATGGAAACATGTTACAAAGATCATGGTTATATGGTTTCAACATATAAGAAACCACCTGTTAATGTAGAATGATGAAGAACCTCAGACACATAGAGATGGACTCACCCATGGGATCCTAGAGTTTTGGATATAAAATAGAATTGACCTAAAGTCATTTAGTTGGGGTAATTGATCCTATATTGGGATAGAGAATATATTAATAACATATATTAAATTTATTAGAGAGTCCTAGAGTAAGGAAAAATTCCCCTCAAAAGGGTGAAAGGAGGCAGAATTCACATCCTATTAACCAAAGAGAGTCTTTAAGAGTTGTTGGGCTGAAAACCCAGAAGATTGGGGGCCTTTAGAAACTAGGTATGTACCCAGCTGTAGATAGGGGATGCCTTTGAATTTTTTGGGAAAATTGACAGTGTTAATGTTACATGTGAACCCCATTCCATGCCATATTTCCCAACGAAACAAAAATGTTGAACCCAATGTTAATCTCTCCAATGAAAAAACAATTTGGTTATAATGTGTGTGGACACATGGGTTTGAAAACCCTATAAAAATAAATCAATAAGGCTAGAATGATCATACCAATGATCATATATATCAAGGGTTATCATAATTACATCCATGTTTTGATAATTACCAGTGAGTGGAATGGAAGAATCGGGAATAAAATAAATCATGATTTAACCATGCATATCTTGTTGAGCATATTATTCCCATAATACTACACTGATATGAAACCTTGTTCTTTATCATCTGCATAATTGTAGATTCTACTTAAGAAGATTTATTTGAGAAGAATTCATCATTATCCAAGCTTCGGTCTAGATAATAGTCCGCAACTGTAACTTCCATAGCTCACATTAATATATAACCTTCTAATGGTAGGTATAAAAAATGATGTTTAGAGAGTAAAACAAATATGGTAACATCCCAGTCACTGAGAATTCTTGTGAAGTAATTCATAAGAGGCATATGGTGAGCGCACAATACCCACGTAAAGATACTAATAAACATATTTCTCTCATCGCTTCAACCAACAGCTTCAGGATCGTATCCATGGAGCACGATAACCACCACCATTCGTAGATGAGGATGGTCAATCCAGAAGCTTAATACAACTCCATTCACGTTCATGAGCATCCAAAGTCATCTCTTTCTAGCCATCATCACCAACACCATTCCACTGGTACCCGTCAGTCGCCTGATGAGTAAACCATCCAATACACATCACCCTATGACTCCCATTCACATGATACAAAGAAAAATCATTATAGGAGAAAGGTGTCAGATATATAGTAGAGGGTGAAAATCT
Source organism: Viscum album (assembly GCA_963277665.1). NCBI lineage: Eukaryota > Viridiplantae > Streptophyta > Magnoliopsida > Santalales > Viscaceae > Viscum > Viscum album. The sequence continues at coordinate 763,602,545 of OY728126.1, read as the reverse complement.
CTAACACTGTCGATGATGAATTCATTCATATCAAGGTAAGGAAAAGCCAGAATTATCAAATCCCTACTCACCCTTAACAAGTCTGTGGTCATATTCCTGCTGCAAGAAAGGGGGAGTCTCATATTCCTACCCCAATATACGAAGCCAAATTAGTGTACCTTGATGGAACAAAGAGTAATAAAGTTGGAGAATATCCATGCTTCAATATAATACCTACACTAATTCATCATAGAGATAGAAAATGTGCAAGTTCATATCTCTATACACACCTTTATAAAATGAAATACATTTTAGCATCAGCTGAAGAACTCCACAAACATATTCTAGAACTATTGCATATGAAGGTATAAAATCATACTTCTATCCCTGAATACAAGATAGAAGAACACTCTGATCATCGTGAAAAAGTGGTCTTCTTGGAGTAGGAATACACTGTTTGTACTTTTATGGAAGATTATTGGCATATTCTGATGATTAGAGAGGAATCAAATCAGGATAATATCCCTCTTCCAACTAAGGCTAAATAGGTGAGAGTGGAACATTCACTGGGACAGGGACACATGAATGTAAAATAAGTCTGATGGCATACTGAAAAGTCCTAGCATTGGGTGCATAATCATATTATTGTAAAGATTGACCTAGAGAGAATGAAACGAGCCTTAAGATAGGCTCATATTCTTATCAATGGATCCGTCTGGCATATTCGGGCATATCATCGATGTCAAGAACATATTGCTACTTCAATCGAGGAATGAATGTGCCAATATCATTCCAAAGAAACACATGGAAAGGCTCATATTACTTCTCCCATTGTATAGGTTTATCAGAATATTCTGACGGGGAATGCATATTCGAACCAGACTCATATTCTGGATCCAATTTGGGGAAACTAGGTGAGAGTGGCACATGCCTCGGGGAAATCCCATAATCCATCCAAGAAATACCAGTCATGTATCACAATGTCTCAAGATTGGTGTTATACTCTCATTATTACGAAGGCTTACCAAGTGATAATTAAACATTCCTCTAGAAGGGTACATATCACTATCAATAATGAGACAACATGTTGGCATATTCCAACAGCTTCTAAGATGTTGACTCATACTCCCATGCCACCTGACGGTTATATAAAAGTTCTAGAAACTGTCATTAAGTAGGTGTATACCCCTGAAGCACTCTAAAAGGAAGGTCAACATAATTTTACCATGATATAGAACATGGTCCATACCGCTATGTTTCTGAATGATAGTGTCCTTAGCAGTTCCAGACACATCCTCAATGATAAAATGGTTCTTTAAATCTTCTATCGAAGTAGAATAATGAAAATTTCATTACCACAATAGTCCTACATATGGTAATGTGGAGATGGATTGCAGGGACTATACTGCTGACACCCACCATGGTCTACCTCCCCACGATGATATCTCCCAAGGGCAAGGCAATCCTCCTTTTTCCAGACAACTTAGTATAGATAAGGGAACCAAACCTTGATTCCTTTGTATAGAGATGTGATCAAATCACCGAGGTAAACCTAATATGGTTCCCCATAAAAATCAAGAATCATTATATTCCCATCATCATGTGACCATCAGATCCATCATCTGTGGTATTACTAAGTGGAGTATTCTATGTCTAATGAGGAGGAGGCATGCATTTACTTATGGAGAGAGCTAGCTGAAAATAATCTCCCATCATGCTCTGGCCCCTTTCTACTTCCAGTTATGATATCCTAGATAAGATATAAAATGAGTGAATTCCAAATCTGTGAATAAAAATTTGGGCTACTCATTAGTTACATATGGATCGATATCTCCCTTATCCTGGATACACGTGTATCTTTAAAAAAACCAGGATACTATGTTTCCAGCATGACCTAGATACACTCTCCATGGACCTAGATCTCCAACCAGAAAAGTACAGTGCAAACCTGTAATATGCTTTCTTCCATTGCATCATGACACTTCAGTAGCTGATCTCCAAAGGTTTGTATGGAATCCACATTTGAGGAAGGGGACAGTATCAAGAATTAAACTTCATCAACCCTATGGAATAATAGATCCCTCCTTATATGTAATAATATAACATCATATCCTTTGGAGATATCAAGGATCTAGGAAATGCTTGATCCAATTGGTCACTATAATAGAATTTATCTGCTCCAACAGTTCCTATACATTATAGAAATAGAGGGAGGATAGATAATTGGACTTCAAAATGGGAACCTTAAAAAAATAAGAAGAAATTTTAATTATGGAGAATGATGTAATGATCACACTGACAACTTCCCGTGAGAAATGATTCTTATCACGGGTTTCCATCGCACCCAACTCATAAATGAGCCCAATTGTGCCACATCCTGAGGGAAATTATTATAATTTCAGTATTATACATATAGGAGTAGACCCCACCCAATGGTCTAGGGGAATGTATACCACCACTCGAGTTATAAATTCCTAAGATAATTTGGGATTCATCAGTAGGAGCTATAAGAAAACAATGTCCCACTCTGCTGGGGGAATTTATATCTCCATCATCATTACCAGGTACATCCTCCCCTGAGAGGACCATGACAACAAATTTAGTGATCCCAGAAGAACCCCACCCCACTGGTTTGGGGTAATTTATATCTTCATGTCAATCCCAGGATTCGTCAAATCCATGACCATAATTATTGGAATTAGTCTTCTTCAAACTTTGAAAAATGAATTAACAATCAACATCCCACCTACCGAGAGACATAGCTCTACTAGCTGGTGCCTATTTGGAAACTCCATCTAAAAACTCCCTCAGTAACACTGTTCATAGACCAAATTGTATGGAAAGATAAGTGAGAAGGGTTTATCCTCTCTATTATTGAAATCCCAAAATACCTAATAAGGCCATTAGTTTGAATAAAAAACCCTATGGATGCTGTGAAGAATCATACATTTATGTCGAATACAATGGAAAGACCACCATTTCCTGGTATGATTCTGTGAATATATTCACAGTAAACATAGAACATTCTGAGCACTATGAAAATAAAAGATGGTTGAAACATGGATACATACCTCATGGGAGGTTGATTTTAATTCCCTGAATGAGGAAACACACACTACAAACCAAAGACTGCTCCAAAACATGGAAATTGAAAATATCGAGGTGCCACCTCTCCTATGAAATGATGATAAGGGGAAGGGTACATCCACATCTCAATAACCTACCAATAGAAGCAAGGCTCTTTCCTAGAGGACTGATTATCACAATATTAGAGTTAAATGCATGCTCTTCAGAGAAATCAGGAGGAATTACTCATGAGAAACATTCATGTGGGGTATCGTTTCCAAGAAGAGACAAATGTTCTACCTCATGTAGCTTATCCATCATCAAAGGATGATTCTGAATATCATATTGGATCTTGGTCTAGTAAATCAACCTACAAGCATGAGGAAGTTGAAAATGATCCTGACCTCCCTCCATTGCAACGACAAACTCTCCCTTGATAGGGTAATCATTCAGTCATAGGAATAATTTAGGATCAACAAGATATGAAATCAGGATCACCTCATCATGACCCACGTACTCCCTATGGATGAGCAGTAGCTTAGATAGCAGTTCCCGCAGATATAAATTCTTAAAATTGAATCCCTAACTACTCATTTGGAAGCCATAATGGCATATTACACACTTTTCAATCATAAAAGTAAACCATATCCCGAATGGGTAGATGATACCCCACATATTCCCAACATTGGAAATCCTACCTTTTCCACCATTGATGGTGCAGGAAACTTGAGAAGTATCTCACTCATTTCTTGTCCCAATGTGGGCTGATGATGAGACCTCAATATCAACAGGAGGAAACCAAGATGATTTGTTTTGTACGTACTATGACAGGTATTGCCTTTGTTTGGTATAGAAGTCTACTTCGAGGATATGTTTCATGATGGGAATACCTCCATAGTCAGTTCCTTTATCAGTTTAGATCAACATTGATAAAGATAATGATCATAGACCTGAAAAATGGAAATTAGTGTGAAAAATAGAGGGTGTATGATTTTATAGAAAGGTAGAAGGGTTTGACCTAGTTTCTTAGCATCCAACTCTTATAAGAGAATATTTTAGGGGCTCTATGCTCAAAATATTTTTGATGAGTTTCATACACCATCGATTTCAATAAAATATTCAGGAGGATTTAATGAATTTTTTAAAACAACACAGAACCCTGAAGAGGATATTCAACGGACCTAACCCAAAGCTTTACTCATTACCACAACATAGGGAAATATTCTAACTAGGACTAAAGCTAAACTTTCAATCTCAATCCAATAGTGGCACCTAACAAGATGCCTAGGCAAGCCCCAAACCACCCAGAACCACCTATTCTGTAGTGAAAACCACAGAATCTCCCTCGGTCAGTAGCATAGAGAAACCAGGGATATCAAGGATTTGAAGAATAGATGAATAAGGTGTACTACTTATATAATGAATAAGTCCTCAATTATTTCTTAATAGCTATGCTGCTCAAACATCCACAACCCAGGAAGCCTGATGAGGTCAACCTCACCAAATGGCCCCATTACTACCCTTCCTATAGAAGGTTGGGTCATAATATCCATAATTGTTTCATATTTAAATATGTACATCAAGGAATAATCGATTCTAGAGAAGTGGTACTAGATAATTTACCAGAGCAAGTGGATTGAATAACCATGGTCCAACTGGAGGAAGTTGATGATTAGTAGGACTTGGCTAGATGTGTTTGAAAATTCCTAAACTGGATTGTTCAGAAGATATTTGATCAAGACCTCTCCACATTGGGAGAATGGTTTCATAGGAAAGTAGTAGATATACCCCCTAATAAAGAGCCATCAGATGCGCCTCCCAAACATGGGTGTGTCCTCCAGTAACAGAATAAAGCTGAAGGGGAAGATCCATATTCTTCTCCAAAGTAGGCATTAACCCTTCCTAATTTTTACTTGCAACATCAGTAGTACCAGAACCACCCAACACAATAAGAAAATCATTGGATGTAGAATTAATATTCTATTTTTTCATCCCAATACCCCTAACAAACCACTTATCTGATAATGATTATTCACCTGAATATTGTTTTCTTACACATAACTAGGGAACTGAAGGCCGCATGCACCAGATCCAAGGATAAATGGGACAACACAGATGTGTCTAGACTCAATATCATAGTCATGTACCCACAGAGATAATATATATAGCTGAGACTCATAGGAACGTACTTCAACAAGCTCAAAAGAGACAAATAGGTGCCCCAGATTTCTCTGGCAGTTTCCCGTATCCGATTGTCCCACATGGCCACTCAGTTGGGGTTTGATCTGATCAATCTAGGTAATGGGGAAGGGTTATGTGACCCGCACCCCTGATAGTGGATATTACCTAAACCATGCCATAAGCCCTAGGTTTATTTTCCTCAAATACTCTAGCTCTCAATCCACATTCCCATGAGATTCCATATATCGGGAAGCATAGACCACTAGAAAAAAAGTAATTTATTCTGAAATAGTTATTTGTGGTCACAGCCAAGCTCTCAATCCTAGATGAACTATTCCTATAAAAATAACTCAAGGAGGAACTCATAAAATCCTTCCATAGCCTGTAGGAATTCGTGATAGAAGCCATGTTCATCAAGGTATATCGAGGTGCGACTATGTCCTGTCATGTTGACATCTCATTCGCAGATCAAGATCATGAAAGGCCATCTAGAGGATCATTAGACCGTTATATGTTTTGAGAAAACTCAATAATGTCAATTCTAATTGGTGATGATTGATAATAGATTAGGGTTCAATCATCACCCAGTGTGGAACCTCTGATGACTGGGGTATAACAAAGGGGACATATCCCCTTCAAATATGACTATCTAGGGATATGAAAACTATAATAATAGACAACTCTGGAAGATGAAATTAAAAGTACAATTTGGGAAGCTATTATCTGATGATGATTTCATGTTTATCTAGTAGGATACCACATATAATTTTCTTCTTAGATAGCCATGGCTCTATAGTATCCTCGATGTACCACCAACATTTCATCAATGTCTCATGTACCCCATCAGGGAAAGGATGTCATAATTTATGAAACTATAATTTTAATATAATTTATTTGTTAATTAAATTCTTATAACCCCACCATAGTGTTATTTTATGGGTAATTGTATCATTTTATGGGTTTTGAAGTATTTTTAGCTTAAATACAAAAATGGTCTCATTCTGTAATTTTGACAGATTTTAATCACAAGGGTCTTTTGGGAATAAATTTTTCAATATTAATCCAATTTGTGTGATTATTTTTTGGATTCATTGATTTTTTTCTTCAACGTTTCTTTTATACAAAGAGATGAATCAAAAATATATAGGTCCAAAAAATAAATCAAGTTGAGAATTTGTTCGGGCGTACATTGTGGACCCCACCTCCACAATAAAAGAATTTTTCGAGATACACACCTTCAATAGAGATGACTCCAAATGTATATGAATGAAGACACATATAATAGATTTATATATTAATTTTATGGAGTATGAAATTTATTATGGGGGGAATTGGGTGTTGTGTATTGTAAGAATAATTCTATAATTCTCACACCAAAAAAGTCAACATCAGTATTTATATCATAACCCCTTTTTCTGGTGGACAATAATGTTAGAATATTGAATGTTAAGGGAAGAGATATTGTGAAAAAACATTTATAAATATACCTATTTATTTTTTTTAAATTTAATTGCATTCCAATAAATAAGCATTAGGAATAAATTTTTTTAGTGTGAATTAATCACCACTCCTCTTTATTAATATTTGTCCCTTCTCCAATTTCAAAAAATAGATATTAACCAGGGGCGGATTTTTAGTAGTGTTTACATAAATTTGCGTCATATTTTAAATATATTTTAGTGTATCATTTTTATTATTATGTTCTTTTTTATTCTATCATTTCTTTTATTTTTTGTGTTTCTCCCACCATGCTTCTTTCAACTCCATGATTGCAGAAACCTTACCCTCACTATTGTTCAAGGAAGATGTGGTGGTATTTGACTTTATTACACTTTCATGTTTTATCATGTGTTATTCAAAGAATTCATTAGTGTTTAAAATTATTTTTTTAGTGTTTTCAATCCATATTCTCTACTATTATCTTCTTATTCCTTGTTCACTCATTTCCATCTCTTTAATATGTAATTCATTCAAATGATGGAGTTTGGATTGGGTATTGATGATGTGGAGATCACTTCTATATTTAGAGGTCTCATCATAGGTTAATAAAATTATAATGATTGGGTGTGGAGTGATATGTCGTGATATCTGGTTTTAATAATATATTGATAGATATTTTTGAGTAATCATGATAATATAACCACGAAACATCGATAAAAATGGATTTCTTCCACTGATTTTTGTTTTCCTTTTCTACCTTTTATTTTTTTGATATTTTAAAAATATATTTATATGTTATATTTCAAATATATTCATAGTAAAATAACCCCATTTATATTATATAAGATAAATAATAATAGTGACATTAGATAAATCGGTGGGTGTTGGTGGCCTCATTGTGATCAACCTTAGGCGGGACACTAGAGTGAATTATTAGAAAGATATGATTTTAATTGAATTGGGTAAAATGACATCAAAAATACTACCATAAAATTTTCCCCATTTTCAGGGAGGCCAAATGCTTTTACATGCTATTTTTCATAAAAACCAAAAAAAAAATATTTCTAAAAAAAGTTATATTTCATATACTTAATTTCAAAGGTCAAGATTGATTTTTAGGGTGATTATTATAAATATTTTCTTATTGATTACTCTTTTGGTGAGCCAAGTGGAGAATATATGTTGAAGACTCAAATTATATAAAATTCACAACAAATAGAACAAAAATCCTTGTTACTTAAATAGAATTTCAAAGTTATAAAAAATGTATGAAATATGGTTGCATTGTGGGACATTGAAGTTGAGGAAGTGAAACTATTATGGAGCGACCAAAGAAAGACAAGTTGTAGTTAATGATATTTTTTTCCACCTATATTTCATTAATACATTGATGATGTTGAATCCATATTTATACATAAATGTCCCTCTCCCAAAAATGGGTTGTCAAAAGACTTACATAAGAAGAAAGAGTCTAAAGATTAATATTGATTCTAAAATGGAAATTGATCTCCGTATTCTATTTTTTTTATATTCTTCACTACTAATGTAGGCCATAGATTATGAAGATGATGAGTTTTTTGAATTTATGAGATAATGGAGGGGCCAACTGAGGTTTACACCGGTGCATTTGAAGATGATGGAATAAAAGAAGAAATCACTGAGGAATCATTTGATGATCTCAAAATAGGAGAAAAGCGCAATCCTATTCTTCTATCTTCAACACTAGGGTACAGCACTCCTATGGATGAGCTAAACAAGGATCACCCCATTATTTCTTTCCATACCCATATACACATTATTTATTCTCTTCTATCTCTTTTGGGGTTTAGGGGAATTTTTTTTTTGGGGGGTCTACCATTTTTCATCCCCTCATGGATGTTTATAAAAGAAATATGTGGTGGTATCTAAGAATGAAACACCATCCACATTAAGAATGTGGTTAAACCAATACAATTTCCTTGATAGGAGCTATAAAAACCTTTCACCTGCATGGGGGTCAGACAAGGTATTATCCCCTTTATTTTTCCTTCCACTTTCTCTTGATTTATTTTTCTTATTTTTTTCTTTACTTCATGATTTCTACGTTTAACAGTTGTATCTAAGATAGTATCTCAAATATTCCATTGGAAAATAATTTCAGGTTATCTCTTTCTTTATATTTAGTTTTTTTCATCCCTTATTTGCAATTTTTTGTTGTGCAGAAATGAGGGGTAGATAAATTTAAATATGGGTGAGTGGAAACCTGATAGTTGTTCTTGTGTTCATTTTTTATTTTTTTCATTTTTTAAGATTATTATGTTGAAAGGAGTATTCCTATGGATTTTCACACTTGAACTGATTTTGAGGGAATTGTAATGATTTTGGAAGTAATGGATTTTAAATGATTATTGATTTGAAAACGATTTTCCTTGAATTTGATATTAAAGAATTTTCATGATTTGACTGATTTATGAAAATCCTTCCCATAAAATGTTGAATCAAAATATTTCTCCCACTATGTAATTTATTCTAAACCATTTTGAAATATTATTTCTAATACACACACTTTCTTTAGTGAAACTTATAATTTGTGTGAGAACCTTAATTTGAGATTTTTCACTTTCAAAGAATTGGATTTCAAAGAATGTATTTGATGTGATTGAGGAATCCTTATGGATAGCCACATTGAATCTCGAAACCCACCATTACATCTATCATTCATTATCCTTGAGATTCCATGAATTTACTTATAGGTTTAGGCCATCTCACAAGAAAATTTACCTTACCTACTAGAACACTTAGTATTTTTACATGTACAATTCAAGATTGAGTGCGTGGTATGGGACTTTCATGTGAATATTTTTTTATTTGTTTCATTTATTGGTGATGTGAGGTGTGTGTAAACATTTTTGGTATTATAGAATTATAGAAATGGGCTTGAGTCATCATTTCATTATGTTTGATTTGTTTCATCTGGTTATCTTCTAAAACATTCATGATGATCTTAAATTTCTCATTTTACTTCCTTTAATAACTCGTGTGACTCTCTAAAATAAAGGGTCTCAATTTTCATTCTTTCATTATATTCAATTATCATCTCATCCTCGAAGAGAAAAATATCAAAAAAAAATTTAACATAAATTTGTGACATTCTAGAGAATTTCAAAAAATGGAGAACATGGATGATATCACACTATTTAATCACTTATTTGATCTTGTACCATGTCATTAAAAAGTATTCTGTTTTTTGTTTCACATTATGATGGGGAAATGAGTGAGGATCATCATGTGTTTTCACATGATTATTTATGCATTGTACTTAAGAGTCAAACCTCATCTTTTTGGACTTTAATTTAATAATCATTTTCCCACCAACCCTAAGAAAAAAAGTTAACATGGAAAATTCGTCATTATTAAATTCATTTTCGTGATTCATTTAGTAGAGAAATGATAAATTTCACAAGAATATAGTGATACATACAATTTTCTAGTATTATCTTAAATCTATATTTAAATTTTATTGAGTGAAGTGTGACATTAAATTCAAGGCGAGGTAGGTTTTGATTGGGACATGGATGGATTTATGAGTTTGAATGAATTTAAATTTGAGGAATGATGATTAGAGGGAATTTATTTTCATATATGATACAAGGTGGAATTTTATTTTGGAAAATATCATGGATATTTTCTCTCTTTTGATTATTGTGTTGATTTTTAATTTGGATCTATAATGATTTCCCATGAGTGTAATGGTTATGTGTGGGGGAGTGATGAAAAAAACATTTTCATGTAATTTATTCTATAATTAAATGATTATAATCCCAACATAGTTTTATTTTATTGGTAATTTGAACATTTTTTAGTTTTTGAAGTATTTTGAGCATAATTTCAAAAATATGTAATTATGGAATTTTTATAGATTTTAATCACTACGGTATTTTAGGAATAAAAGTTTCAATTTTATTCAAATGTGTGTTATTATTTTATTTTAGGATTCCATCATTTAGTTTCTTAAATTTTTTCTTTTGGACCCATATCTGATTCGATCATCTCGATGCCGAAAAAAATCAATCAGGTTGAACAATTGTTCAAGCGGATTATGTAGACCCCACCATAATAATGGAAGCACAATTTGGTCTAAACACCCTGAATAGAGTTTAATATAATTATATATGAGGTAGGACACATAGACATGCTTCCTCAATGAATATTATGGAGTTTTGACCTCATTATGAAGGCCACTTCACATTATTCATTTGATGAATAATTCTGGAAATCTCAGAAGAACAAGTCAATGTCAGTATTTATTTTATAACTCTTTCTTACGATCTTCAATGATGATAAAATACCGAGGTTTAACAGAAGTTAAAAAATGAATAAAAAATTATTAATTCACCTATTACAAATTCTGAAATTTAATGGCATCTCCACATGGAAACATTCAGAATAAATGTTTTGAGCATGAATTCATCACCCCTTATCCCTATAAATATATGCCCATTCTACCATTTTATAAAATAACCATTAATAAAGGTATTATGTCGATTTTTATGTAATTTGTATTTATATTTTTAATTTATATTATTATATCATTTTTCTTCTTTTTTTATCCTCTCCCATTTATTTTATTATATGTGTTCCTCCCACCATTCATCTTTCAAATCCATGATTGTGGGGAGCTAACCCTCAATATTGTTTGATGGGGGAAGTATTGGTTTTGGAGTTTAATGTTCTTTAAAGATTTATAATGTGTAATTCTAAGAATTCATTAGTGTTTAAAAATTTTTTAGTGATCGGTTTCCCCACATTCTCTTCTATTATCTTCCTCATACTCAATCACTCATTTTCCATGTTGTTAATATCTAATTCATTCAAACGGTGTAGTTTGGATTTGGTATTGATGTAGAATAGATTAATTATATAGTTAGAGGTCTTGGTTTGGGGTATTACAGTTATAACAACATGGTGTGGAGTGACATGTTTCGATCTCTACATTTAATAATACATTGACAAATATTTTGAATAACACAGATAATATAACCAATAAACCTCGAGAAAAATAGTTTTCTTCTGCGGGAATTTTTGTGCCCTTTCTCCATATTCATTATTATTGGAATTTAAATAATATATTTATATATTTTATTTCATATATTTTTAGATTCAAATACAAAAATATATGTTATATAGGATAAATAATAACAGTTATAAAAGAGAATCGGTGTGTGTTTGTGACCTACTTGTGATCAACCCTAGGGTGTGATACTATGGTGCATTATTAGGATAATAAGAATTTAATTGAATTGGGTAAAATTAAATAAAACTAATATCATCAATTTTAACATCAAATTAACACAAAACCCTAAAAATGTTACAATTACCCATAAAATAACACTATGGTGGGATTATAAACATTTAATTACAGAATAAGTTATATGAAAATGTTAGCTTCATCAATGATACATGGTGACAATTCCCCTTTGCAGATTCATAGAGACACAAATTCCAAAACATATTTCTTTAATAATTAAGGTAAGAAACCCATGATAGATGATGATATACACGTTGCAGCCCCCAATGGATTATGGACTTCCCCTATGAATCTCTGAAGTATGCTCGATGATGACTATGTGCTCCCAATAAACATGGTCGATGAAGCAGATCTGACCTATGTTGTCCAAACCTCTCTTTTCCTCAGTGAGAATCATCAATATCATCCATCTACAATAACTCAGATATCAGGGGAGGGTGATATCTCTTCTAATATCCTCCCCACCCATATATTGATATAGAGGCCCCCAGACTTCCGTCTTCACCTAAAAACAACTCCATATACTTAGATTTGGATAATGATGATATCATAAATTCCCCCTAGCATTTGAGGAAGGAATATTCACTACCATATACAAGTTCATATAGGTAAAATTGGAGACATAAAATGACTAGTGTCTTACCTTGATTAGTGCTTCCATGCCTCTCAAAGAGAAAGGGATGTACATTTCATTTCTAAAGTTACACAAATATGTTTTTACTTAGAACTACATCAAAATATCTAGACTGAATCTAGATGGGGCTATGCATCATCTTGAACTTACTAATGAGGATCAGGGCTTCATTCAAGCATCTAGGAGGATGAACCCCTATCATTCCACTAATGTAGAGGTGAAAATTAATACGTTTATCAAATTCAATTTTTTTTAAGAAGTGAAATTTTCAATATGGTTATCCAAAATTGTCCCTATGAAGAAAAAGAAGAACATAGTTATTAGAGTCTTAATGGAATTCAATGTTATTAATCAATATTTCTCAAAGTACAATTTTCCATTATCGATCATAGAACACTTGATCTATGTAACTGCGGGCTTCTGGCCCTTTCCTTAATGGATGGGTACTCATGGTAGAATCAAATCAAGATGTCCCTTAAAGATGAAGAATCCATCGTCTTCATAAAATCCTAAGGGATCTTATGTTATCAGCTCATTCCCTTTGGATTAAATAATACAGGTTCCACATATCATCACTCTATGAATTGAATCTATTAGTAAATATTTTGAAGGATAGTTGAGTGTAATGTCGAGGACTAGTTTGTTAAATCATGATTGTGATGTGACCACATCACGGATCTACGATTAATCTTCAACAAGCTACAACCACATAGTCTAAAGATGAATCCATATAAATGTGCCTTTGGGTAATTTTAAGAATTTTCTTCGATTTTGTGGTATGTCACTGCGACATAGAGGATGAACCAGAGAAGAAAAGGGTAATATTAGCAATTAACCCTGCCCCCAACTTTGAAGAACTACGGGGATTCCAAGGGAAACTCACCTACATTCAGTGAGTCATAGAAAAATTCGCCAAAAGGGATCTCCCCTTTACTAGGCTAGTGATGGAGGGACTCATCTACCATTGTGAATATGAATGTTAGATGTTCGTAAAGTGTCTCCAGTAGTACCTACTACACCCACTAGTTATTATGCCTTTGGTAGAAGGGAGGCCACATATCTTATATATGACCACTATGGAATATTCATTTGGGAGACCTTATCTTGTAGTAGAATGATGTTGGAATTGAGAATAGTCTTTACTACCGCAGCCAAACCATTTTAGGTACTAAGGGTCGATACTTCGATGTTGAGAAGAACTACCTCACACTCATCTTCATAGTGAAAAAGATGAGGCACTACATGCAGCACCACAGGGTCCACCTAGTCTCTTGTATTTAACCTCTCATGTATATCCTTGGACAGCCCATAATGATTGGGAACATGGATCGATGGGCAGTTATTATTCAATAATATGAAATTTGGTTTTGTCACAGAAGTCAGTGGAAGGGTAAGCAATAGAAATTTTCTCACATCCCACCATTACCATGAAAATAAAGCAGAATACATTGAGCTCTCCAATGAAGAGGTCTTTTATTAACATGAAACTCCTAAAACCTTGGATATGTACTTCAATGGAACCTCCTAGATCCCAATTAGTACCATAATAGATTATCTGAAGCCCAATTAGGTTTGTATGGGGATTGTATTTGTCACACCCCAAATTTTTAAATTAATTTTTATTTTATTGATTCTTGGATCTGGGTCCTTGTTACAAGGTCCATGTTGGTCCCCAAATAAAAAAACTTCCCCATAATATTATTACTAGGCTTTGGACCCATGCACTGTGACTGCATAGTTGGTCGTAGCGACTCAGTCGGCCCAGGAGTCCAGTAATTGCTCATTTTTTCACTATTATTATTGTATTTTTTGTATTATTATTACTATTATTTGTATAATTATTATTTTTATTGTTTTTCATTTTTATTATTTTTATCTTTATTATTCTAATTATTATTAATATTATTATTTGTATCATTATAATCTTTTCTATTATTATTGTTGTAAAAATATTATTATTAAAAACAAACAAACATAAACCTAACCTTAATCCTGCCTAAACCCCAGCCTCACGCCACCTTTTCCATCGACCCTAGATCTATGCTTTCCCTCCGCACACCTGTCCCCCCTACACAGCGCCACTACACCTTAACCCCAACCCCATTGTGCGCTGCCTCTATCCCCTCATCTGCACTCACACCAGCCGCCTCTGGTGCCTTCTCCCTGCACCTGCAGCCCCATTCCGCACTGTGGGCCACCCCATACCCCCTTTGTTTTAATTCTCAGCACACCAAGACCCCTCTCCCATTAGACACCTTCTACCTCTCATTGACCTGGCTATCTGCCCTTCACCTTTCCACGCCCAGGTCCTCACCCTTGCTCCTCCCCTTGCCCCTACGGGTCCCCTCTCCCTCGCTCGACCCTCACCTAGTAGCCCGGTCTACGACCTTCTGCACTTTATCGGGCCATTGTGCCTTGAACCCCAGAACTAAGCCTTTTCACTATGGAAATCACATCCCCGGACTCCTCCTTGAGATGACACCAGATGTCCTTACCTCCCACAGTTTTTCTTGGTCTCCCACCCCAATGCTGGGTATCAATCATTCCATCCATCCACACCACTAGATACTCCACCTCTACCCTCAACATACTTTTGTCCATTCATCCCCTCTCTTTCTGTGGTGGTCCTACTATACCTCATTCCAAGTGGTCTTCTTCATGTTATTGTACAATGACCTCCCACTTTCTATCTATCCAGGTGCATGTTCTCTTCCCCGATGACCTTTCATGTGGTAGTTTTCTTCACTTTTTTAATGTTTTTATTTAATTGTTCAAACCCCGACATCTCGAGTGTAGATTAGTGAACTTTTCTAGTTATTTTAGGTGTGTGATTGGTGTATAATAGGTTGTTCATCTTTCTGCAGATGCTACGTAACGTTTTCTTGACTTTGAGGTTGGAAAATCCGTATTTTATTTTCTGAATAAGTCCATTTAATTCATGCATGTTTGTAATTAATTATTTTTCTAGAATCTCATAATTTCAAAATAATTGCTCAATATTCTACTATGTTATCATGTTAGTTGGTTTTGTTAAAATTAGTGTGTATATTGTTTTGTAATTTGTGTAATATGTTGGATCTATTATGAAATTTTTTAATAAACTGTTTTATTCCTTATAAATCTGTTTATAAATAATTAGGTCTATATATTAAATTAAATATAAATTTTTTTTCTTCTTCATGTAATTTTTGATAAATTGTTAGGTTTGTTTTATAAATTTTCTATAACTTTAGAGTTTTTTAAAGACATAGTTAATATGATTTGGTGTGAGTTTGGAAAGTAAAACTATTCGCTTGGCGAATGTGAGGTATTTGGGTGTGTTCTTGGTTATATCTGGTTAAGGGGAAATTTGAAATGTATTATAAAGATTAATGTTTTTCCTAAATGGATTTTCAATTTTCCATTATTTTCGGTCCCCTTGATTGGTTTCTAAAGAGTGTGTTAAATGAGGTCTTATAAAGTTTTTCTTTAAATATTTTAGAGAACATGGTTTTAAATGGGTTCTTTATGATTTGACAATTTGTTTTGAAACATGTTTTGTTGTTTAACACTGTTTTGAAAATTGTTCTTCAATATTTATTGTTTTGGAATGTTTTAGTAAAGGCGTGTTTTGGTAAATGCATGTTTTCATGAAAGAATATTGGCATGTTTTGGTCCATATAACCATGCTTTTAAGAAATGATATTTATTACTATTTTGGAACACATTTCTAAATGTTTTGGTAAATAGTTGAATGAGGTAAATCTAAAGGTCCATTCGGTATCTTTGAAACAGTATGTTGGAAAACCCCTCATTGATCAGGTCTCTTTCCTCATAGATTGATCATGAGAGAAAAGGGTCCTCGATATGGGCCTCCATTTAAAAATATTTTTTTTCAAGGCATGATACTAATCGTGATGTGGTTAGGGTGGTGCTGAATTATGGCGTGTGCTTGGTTTTATATGTTTGGCTCGTTATTTGAATGTGTGGAACACCTCTTTGTAAACATAGCATAGAAAATTATCATAGTAAGGAGGTTTACTAAGAATGATTACTGCACTAGTTTAGACTACACACCTTATAGTGGCACTGTGTATGGACTTTTCATTGATAGGGGATTGGGAAACTCGATTAGGACAGGTAGGGAAACACTGAGCATTTGGGCGTTATGACGTCATCAAGATGAGGCAAGCCATCAGTATGAGCAACATGTATAGTAAATCCTGTTCATCCTCTGAGTTTCTAGATTTTCTATGATCCATTGATATGAACACTATTTGTACCATTTCCCTTGCTGTGTGAGGAATCATACCATTGAACTAGGTTTTGGTGTTTTCTCGGAAAAACATTTTAAGAATTTTTTGTTTAAAAAAATCAAAGTATCTATTTGGAAATGTTTGTGTCCACCCCTATTTATTTATTTTCCTTGATTTTGAATTATAAGGGAAATGTAATTGTGATTATTATTTTTCAAAATTCATTGTATATATAAAAACCTTGTTTTAATAACTGTACTTCAAACTAGTGTTATGGGTCTGTTTTCGAATTGGAAAATGCATGGATTTTGTGTTTCACTCTTGGCGTCCCTGCTGAGCATTCTTAGTGCTGACACCTATTTTTTATCATTTCTGTTACAGGTTCCCTTTGCTCAGGTTCTCTTTGGTGGATTTCTCATTTTTAGAGCTAGTTTTTCCTTTGGTTGGGTGGTGACCTAGAAGGTCACGTAGTGGTATGTTGAGCTATTCTGTTTATTTATTTTCCACTATTGGAGTTTCAGTTTTATTATTCTATTTATTCTTGGTTATTATTTTATCTTTTGGGACAAATAATTTATAACGATTAGGTTTTGATGCCCATAACTAGTTTCCCGCCTATGGAGATCGGGAACGCCCTTTTGGCCTTGACGTGGACCAGATCAGTTGATCGGTTCAAGTTTGACTTGTTCGGGTTCGTGACATAATGGTATCATAGGGGCCCTTATTATTTAGGGTGTATGGTAGATAATGATTAGGGCTATCAGGACTCAAGAGGTAGGTATAGGAAGGATGTCATGAACCCTTCCCCAATCCGAACCTCATGTCTCTATGGGTAGTCTGGGAATTGAGTCATTTTCTTGTTCTAGTTTATTTTCGATTGAGGGATGACAATGGAGGCAAGCCAATGTTACATCACTATTTCTCATGGAGTAGTGAGTCATGTGGAATCCGGGTACATAGTTTAGGTTTCTCCTAGTAGTTGACGCTTACTTGGGGAATGGACCACCACCATGACTCCAGGTTAAGCATGAAAAATATTCCCTCACTCTGGTAGTTTGATTCAAGTTAAGTGTTTTCTTGGTTCAGGTTAGGGTATGAGAACTTCTGAAAATAAAAAAGGATTCATGAAATGATAATGATTTCTTTTAAATGGATTTAAATTCATGAAATGGGTTTTAAAACCTAAAGCTCATGGTCTAAGAGTTTGGTGTTTTATTGGAATAACAGAAATATGGTTTGGGTGTGACCTCAGGTACTCATTATGATTGTGTTCACATGTGAGGGGATGCATGATAAGTCACTATGGGAAAAATTGGTATTTGCGACGGGTTATTTGCGACGGGGATAAATCCTGTCGCAAATAGTCCCGTTAGAAATTTATTTGCGATCGGAAAATTCCCCCGTCGCAAATAACTACTTATTTGCGACGGGGTAAGCTAACCCGTCGCAAAAGGTCTGGGGCGAAATGCGCGCCAAATCGTGGGAAAGTTATCTACGACGGGGGGCTACCACCCATCGCAAATAACAGGCGGCGGTAAAAGATATTTGCGAAGGGGAAAGCTCTCCGTCGCAAAAGGTTATTTGCGGGAACTTATTTGCGACGGGGGTTACCGCCCGTTGCGAATAACCGGCGGCGGTAAAAAACATTTGCGACGGGAATATACCCATGTCGCAAATAGATTGTCGGCAGGTTATTATTTGCGACGGGGGCCCGTCGCAAATAACTATTTAACCGTAGACCATGATAAATGTGGGTTAAGGTATTTGCGACGGGTACCGTCGCAAATAATACTATTTTCAACGGGACACCCGTCGCAAATGATCCCGTCGCAAATAAGCTAACCTATAAATACCCCCATCCGTTTTTTCAATTCATTCTCAAACACTATCTTCTACTTCTCTAAAAAATCTATTTTTAGAGTTTAGAGTTTCTTAAGTTTAATTTTTATTTCTGGAGTTCATATTGAAGTCTGGAACAACAATCAGAGATCAACCTCAGGTCAATTAGAAAGGTATTTATGTTCATTTTAATTTAATATTTATTTTAAATTTTTTATTAGTTTGAATTATTCTTAATTAGTTGTAATTTAATTATGTTTAGATTGTTTTGTTACTTAATAAATTTAAATTATTAGTATTCATTGTTCATAGTTAATGGTAATTAGGGATGATTAGTAATAATTACCAATAATTAAGAATAAATACTAATAATTAGTAATAAATACCAATAATTAGGAATAATTAGTAATAATTACCAATAATTACCAATAATTAATAATAATTAGTAATAATTACCAATAATTAGTAATAATTACCGATAATTAGTAACAATTACCAATAATTAGTAATAAATTGTAAGAATTACCAATAATTAGGAAAAATTAATAATAATTAGTAATAATTACCAATAATTAGCAATAATTAGTAATAATTACCAATAATTCGAAATAATTACCAATAATTACCAATAATTAGTAATAATTACCAATAATTATCCATAATAACCAATAATTACCAATAATAACCAATAATTACGAATAATTAGTAATAATTTACTAATTACCAATAATTATCCATAATTAGTAATAATTACACATAATTACCAATAATTACCAATAGTTAGTAACAATTGGTAATAATTAGTAATAATTACCAATAATTCGTAATAATTAGAAATAATTACCAATAATTGCCAATAACTAGTAATAATTAATAATAATTACCAATAATTAGTAATAATTAGTAATAATTACCAATAATTACCGATAATTAGTAATAATTACCAATAATTATCCATAATTAGTAATAATTACCAATAATTACCAATAATTAGTAATAATTGTTAATAATTATCATTAATTACCAATAATTAGTAATAATTAGTAATAATTACCAATAATTAGTAATAATTACCAATAATTACCAATAATTAGTAATAATTTACTAATTACCAATAATTATCCATAATATGTAATAATTACCCCTAATTACAAATAATTACCAATAATTAGTAATAATTGGTAATAATTAGTAATAATTACCAATAATTCATAATAATTAGAAATAATTACCAATAATTAACAATAACTAGTAATAATTAATAATAATTACCAATATTTAGTAATAATTAGTAATAATTACCAATAATTAGTAATAATTACCAATAATTACCAATAATTAGTAATAATTACCACTAATTATTCATAATTAGTAATAATTACAAATAATTAACAATAATTCGTAATAATTGCTAATAATTATCGCTAATTACCAATAATTAGTAATAATTAGTAATAATTACCAATAATTAGTAATAATTACCAATAATTATCCATAATTAGTAATAATTACCAATAGTTACCAATAATTAGTAATAATTGGTAATAATTATCACTAATTACCAATAATTAGTAATAATTAGTAATAATTACCTATAATTAGTAATAATTAGAAATAATTACCAATAATTACCAATAATTAGTAATAATTAATAATAATTACCAATAATTGGTAATAATTAGTAATAATTACCAATAATTCGTAATAATTCGTAATAATTACCAATAATTAGTAATAATTAGTAAAAATTAACAATAATTAGTAATAATTACCAATAATTATTAATAATTAGTAATAATTACCAATAATTACCATTAGTTAGAAATAATTACCAATAATTACCATTAATTTGTAATAATTTCCAATAATTACCAATAATTACCAATAATTACCAGTAATTAGTAATAATTACCAATATTTAGTAATAATTATCAATAATTACTAATAATTACTCATAATTACCAGTAATTACCAATAATTACCATTAATTAGTAATAATTACCAATAATTACCAATAATTACTAATAAATGGTAATAATTACCAATAATTTCCAATAATTACCAGTAATTAGTAATAATTACCAATATTTAGTAATAATTATCAATAATTACTAATAATTACTAATAATTACCTGTAATTACCAATAATTATTAATAATTATTAATAATTAGTAATAATCAGTAATAATTAATAATAATTAGTAATAATTCGTAATAATTAGTAATAATTAGTAATAATTACCATTAATTAGTAATAATTACCATTAATTACCAATAATTACCCATAATTACCAATAATTAGTAATAATTAGTAATAATTAGTAATAATTAGTAATAATTTGTAATAATTTGTAATAATTTGTAATAATTATCAAAAATTAGTAATAATTAATAATAATTACCAATAACTAGTAAAAATTACTAATAGTTACCAATAATTACCAATAATTACCGATAATTATTAATAATTAGTAATAATTAGTAATAATTAGTAATAATTAGTAATAATTACCAATAATTAGTAATAATTTCCAATAATTACCAATAATTAGTAATATTTCCAATAATTACCAATAATTAGTAATAATTACCAATAATAACCAATAATTACCAATAATTATTAATATTAGTCTGATTTGTTGGTCCACCACATGTTGGATGGCATGCATATTGAGAAGAACTATTTTGATAATTTGTTTCATACAGTTTTGGATACACCAGGAAAGAGTAAAGAAATTGTAAATGCACATTTAGATCTTGCCCAAATTTGCAGGCATCCAGAACTGGAACTGTTTGAGAATGTCAGAACAAAAAGGTTACTAAAACCAAAAGCAGCTTATACACTGTCTAATGAAAACCGTTTAATATTTTGTCATTGGATTGCAGATTTGAGACTTCCAGATGGTTTTGCTTCCAATTTGGGTAGATGTGTAAAGAATGGTCATATTACTGGATTAAAAAATCATGATTGTCAGGTTATAATGGAAAGACTTCTACCCATTGGATTAAGAGGTCTGTTGAATTCTGTGATTTGGGATTCCATAACAGACATGTCTCATTTTTTTCGGGAAATTTGTGCGGCTACAGCAGATTATGATGATCTATGCAAACTTGAAGAAGATGTTGTTGTAATTATATATAAACTGGAAAAAATATTCCCGATGTCTTTCTTCGACTCAATGGAACATTTGATGTTACATTTTCCATATGAATCCAAATGTGGAGGTCCAGTACAGTTTCGATGGATGTACCCATTTGAAAGATGCATGCAAAAATTGAAAAGAAAAGTACGTAACAAGGCATCTGTTGAAGGATCTATTGCAGAAGCTTATTTGTAAGAGGAAATATCTTTTTTCTGCTCCCATTATTTTGAATCTGAGTATCCTTCAAAACACAACCGAATGGGACGGAACGAGAGGAATATTGATGAAATCGACAATCAATTCTCTGTTTTGAACCAGCCAGAGCTTGGTTTTGGTGGAGTTTATGAACGCTGGCTTTCGGATGATGAACATCACAGAGCTCATACGTATGTTCTGCTCAAATGTGAAGAGATTACATCAGTTATACTATAATTGTTTATATCACTTATTCTATCATTTATGTTACATTAAATAACTTTGTTTTTTATCGGTTGTATGACAATCATATCAAGAAAGAAATTCCACAAATTACAGCAGCTGCTCTCGAATAACGATGACAGAAAAATTTCTCTCAGTGGTTTCAAAAACTGGTAACATAAATTCATTATCTTTTAGCTACTAATTCAATGTATAGTTTACTATATTGATAATTATTTTACAAATTTTCAGGTGTCTCGACATGCCGATAAAATTTGACAAACGACTGTGTATATTGACTGACCCACCTTCCAAACTTGTTAAAACTTATAATGCATATGTGGTGAATGGATTTCGATTTCACACACATGCATATAGAGAATAAAAAAAAGAATGAACAGTGGAGTTAGCTTGAGAGGATCTCATCATCGAGAAAATGAATTTGACTTTTATGGCATACTTGATGAAATCATTGAACTCTGTTATCTTGGACAAAATTACATAACCATGTTCAAATTTCGGTGGTTGGATACAGAGAGAGGCGTGCGTGTTCATCCGACTCATGGAATCATCGATATTAAATGTAAAAGTGTTCTCACAGTAAATGAACCATTATTATTGGTTCAACAGGCACATGAGGTTTATTACGCAAAGTACTGTGCTACATCAGGAGACTTGACTGATTGGTAGAGTATAATAAAAATCAAAATTCGAGACAATCAGTTTTGTTAAAGTGAATGTGCTTTCACTGATGTGCAAAGAATTGAAGTTTTTCAAGAGAGTACTCGAAATCAATCTTTTTTACAAAGATACATGAGTATCGATGACGACACCCCACATATAAGAGTCGGTGATGACGATGATGTTAATGATGTCACATATGAATTTGAAATGGTAAGAGATGAAGCAACTTGAACTCGAATGGATATTGATGATGTTGAGGAGGAATAGGAAGATGACATTGACATATATGAAGATAATGATGAAGATGAACAATGATATAATTCCATGGTAGTTATATACAATCATAACTAATATATATGTATATATAATAGTAATTATCAATTACTTGGTAACAACATTAACATTTTCTGTTTCATATGGACGACGAGACATTTCGTGAGTTGGCGGATGCTGACCTGCCGTTCGATGCAGATGAGTTGCTGGCAGATGACCCTCATCCTGCAGGTACTCCAAGGAGTACGCGGAGGGGGTGCGGTCTTGCACGATTGATGATTCCTGACCCCGTCCCCGAGCGACGTCCACATCTTGGGTTTGATCCACGCACACAGAGGTGTGATAACCTGTGTGATAACCTGTGGATTTGACTAAGATTTCATTAATCTATACACATAATACATGTTTATTATTTTTACAGTTTTCCGCATATAGCAGTCAGACAGGGCAGCGCTTTTTTGCGCAACTATTTCTCTCAGCCTTGGACCACATGGGAGCAGATTCCCATTGATGTGAAGCATGCCATGTTTGGCCATTGGTTGGTACGTACGTAAATAAATAATTTTTATTTTGAAAATTATTTCATTTCTAACTTGATATTTTGATTTATTTGTAGGGTTTATGGTATCCGATCGAGGATACCATGCGTGACGCCATCCATGAGGAATGGGAGGTGGCCATGCATGATCGCTTTCGTCAGTTTTTGCCCAATTTAAGAAAAGCTGCCACAAAGAAAGCAGGAGTGTCAAATTTTGATGAGTCATGTAAATCACAGCGACCAGAGTACATTTCATCCCATGTATGGGATGGATTATGTGCGCACTGGTTGAGTGAGGCCTTTCAGAGGAGGTCATCGGTGGGGAGGCAGAATCTGGGGAAACAGGAGGTGACTCATCGAGCTGGGATTCGTACTTTCAGTACTCATAGACAGCATCTGGTAAGTACATTATTTATAAATATTTTATATAACTATAAATATTAACAGTTTATTTTTTATTCTTATAGGCTGTCGAGCACCCCGATATTACGGAGTACGACGTATTTCGGCAGATGTATAGTGATCCTGCTATTGGGGAGCTCAGAGGTGATCGTCAGTGTCACATCGTGGTCAGTATTATTTGTTTTCATGTTTAAAAATTAACTGCATATAATATATTCACAATTTTAATTTTAAATTGCAACTACATGAGTCATATGAGGCCGCAGCGTCACAGACCCGACCTGAGAGTCAGGCCGAGTCATCAGATCAGACCACTGGCCATCAGTTTGATGAGGCGGCATGGATGCAGGCCACCCAGTATGCCTTCGAGAAGGGCTAGGTAGTTGGTATCAGCTCTCGACTGACTCCCGGAGATTATTATGGCAGTGCTACGATGTCGGCGTCAAGCTCGAGAGGAGCTCGTGCATCTTCTTCTGCTACATAGTATGAGGATTAGTTGCGATCTCAGAATGCACTGATAGAGAGTCTCTGATAGGAGCAGGAGCAGATGCGTCAGCAGCAGCAGCAGCATGAGGAGGAGCGTCGACGCCAGCAGCAACTGTACGAGGATCAGACGAGTCGGTGGCATCAGCAGCAGTAGGAGCAGATGGAGTACATGCGCCGAATCACTCATGCTTTAGGGATGGAGTTTCCACCACCAGCATCTGCAGATCCCCCCCTCCTCCCCCCTCCCCCCTACTTCAGATTAGAGTTTGTTTTTATGTTATAAAGTTTGTTAAATCAAAATATGAATTTTTTTTCTATTCGTAGTTTCTGTCTCATTATAAAATATTAATAATATTATATTTTGAAATAACAATATTAATATGAATAATAATATTATTTATATTTTAGAATAATAAATTTATATATATATTAAAATTTTATAATATAATAATTTTATTATTATTATATTAATTAAAATAATTTATTAATAATTTATTATTTTTATTTGTGAATTATAATTCTATTATTATATTAATTAAAATCATTTATTAATATTTTTTTATTTTTGAATTATTATTATATTAATTAAAATAATTTATTAATAATGTAATTTTTTTATTTTTTATAGTATTTGGGACGAGATACTATGCCCGTCGCAAATAGTATTATTATTATATTCATGAAAATAATTTATTAATATTTATAAATATTTTTTTAAAAAATAATTGCGATGGGATCGTCGCAAATAGTTTTTTTAAAAATGTTTTTATAAATATACGGACTAATATTTTTGACGGGAAGGATCTCCGTCGTAAATAATACCTTTAGCGACGGGCCCGTCGCAAATAACTGTTGTTGCGATGTTGTTTTCCGCAACGGGCTATTTGCGATGGGGGCCCGTCACAAAAGACTATTAGTGACAGGATCCCGACGCAAATGCCCCGTCGCAAATGCCATTATTTCCAGTTGTGAGTACATGTTAGTATGTATGAATGAAAGTCTATGAAGACATGTGCAACAGGTCATGGGATTCATGGGGTGCATACTTGAAATTAAAGGCTTGAACTTGTTTTCCTAAAGTGATTTTAAAATGGGGAAACGACTTTTGAAATTTAATTTGGGATGAAAAGTGGGTTTGGTATTTGGAATGTGGATATGAAATAAGGTGGTTTTGATATCTAAAATAAAAAAGGTAATTTTGGGTTGTTTTTTTGTATTTTTATGGTTTTTGAGTTAGTCATTTTTGCTCAAGATTCTACTTTTCATTATACATTTATTTGATATTAGTTTCGGATTTGTGTTTTGTATGTTGTTTAGAAAATGCCTCCTAGAAAAGTCCCTAATGTTTATGATAAGTCATGCCGGGTTTTTGGTACTTCTCAGAAATTATATGTCCTTAATTTTGATCAATGTCCATTACATTAAATTATGTGTTTTGGAGAGGTCATGTGTATTTTTGGGATGTTGGGATCTCCCGAAGCTATCAGAGTGTGTGCTGTTTTGGGTCTGTTTCAAGTTCAAGCACTGGAAAAATGTGGGTTGTTTTCACCACTGTAAATGAAAGTTGGGATGAAATCATATTTCATTAAATCTGTCATCGTCTGTTGGTTCAAACATGAAGAGGTGAAGATAAATAGAAGGGAACAACTCATGCATATTCAACAAGAACAATGAAATGTGAATGCATATATCGACCATTTCAAGGAACGGGTTTCCATTTCACTAGAGGTAGACTGACAAGATTTTCTGAGGAATTATCTTTTCATTGGGGGTCTTCGTCTAGAGATCAGAAAGAAGGTCCTCCATTCTAATGACCATCATTTTGAGAAGCTCGTGTATGAGGCGTGCTTAGCTGAATTGATCTCCAAAGTGAAGGTGATTTGTAATCCAGCATATCCAGATGCTCGTGATGGTTCCCCATCTGGCGAGTAGAGTGTGCCAAATGGACCTGGTTCTAAAGAGTCCTCGGTAGGGATTTTGGATTCTAGTTAGTTCAATCATTCAATGATGTGACATCAGTGTGAACATTTAGGGCACATGAAGCCATATGTCGCACCCCTACAAATATGTGCCATCATTGCTGGTGTTAATGTAATCTAGAGGAGTTCTGTAGGAAGCGTCGCCTAGGGAAGACATTGTGACTGGAGGATTCTAGTGCCTGAATTTGAGGCAGGAGATGCTTCAGCCCTTATATTCTTATCCATAGGTATTTTCTTGAAGCTTGCACATAGTTAGGAGTTATTGGGGGTGTGAAGCCTCAGTTTGGGTTTTGTGTTCTGTGTTGGTAGTAGAAAAT
Organism: Viscum album; assembly: GCA_963277665.1. Classification (NCBI taxonomy): domain Eukaryota; kingdom Viridiplantae; phylum Streptophyta; class Magnoliopsida; order Santalales; family Viscaceae; genus Viscum; species Viscum album. The sequence continues at coordinate 763,575,645 of OY728126.1, read as the reverse complement.
TTAATGTCTTTTCATTCTTGTTTTTCTTCTATTGATGATTCTAGTTCATTGTAAGATCATTGTTTTTTCATGGACTTATAACAGTCATGTTCTATTGTAATTCAAAATGTTTTGTTTGTCTGATCATGGTTTTTTGATTAATTTGATTTTTTTAAAAGTGTGTTTGGGCCTTTCTTGGATTAATCTTGGTTTAACTATGTACTTTTGGAGATGTAAGTGTATATGGAAGAGTCGATGTTTGTGGTAATGCTTGGTTTCACTGATTGGGGTGCGTTCTGCTCAGAGGTGTTCACCTAGTGTTGGGAGTTTTTGGTCTGGGTTGACAGTCTCAGGTTTCAGTATAGGTATTGTTCAATCATTCTATATAACACAGTTTGGATTGGTTGGAGTTCCAGCATCACCCACCACTCAGGGTGATATTTTTTAGTGTAAAATTTCCTAAAAGTTGAGTTATTGTGGTGAGGAGAACCCCCTAATCTTATCCCATTCTCTTTTATTGTCGGTTCCTTTGGTTTCGTTCGGGCATGGGTTCCTGTTTGGTCTATTGTTTGTCAAGGTGACTTTTTGGGGGAAGAAAGTGTTTATGTTGGGGAGAATTGTTACGCCCTGAATTTCAAAATTAATTTTTATTTTATTAATTATTTGTTCTGAGTCCTCGTGGAAAGTTCCAGGTTGGACCCCAAATTTAATTTTTTATTGTTTAATATTTTTACTGGGCTTCATACCTATGGGATGTCACCGCGCGGTTGGTGGTAGACACACAATCGGCCTTGGAGTTGGGTAATTGCTCCTTTTTTCTCACTGTTATTACTATTGTATTTATTATATTATTATTACTATTGTATTTATATTTTTTATTTTTATTCTTATTCAGTTTTATTATTGTTATCTTTATTATTGTTATTTATATTATTATAATTATTATTTCTATTAATAATATTAATATTATTTGTATAATTATAATTTTCACAATTATTATTATTCTAATAATATTATTATTATGAGAACAAAACAACAAAAACCACAAACCTAACCCTAATCCCACATGGGCCCTAGCCTCACGCCACATCTACCCTCGACCCCCAGCTTTGCACTCAGCCTCCACACACCCAGCCCCCCTGCACAGCGGCGCTGCACCCTGACCCCAGCCCTATCGTGCTTCACCTCTCGCCCATCATATGTGCATGCCTCAGCCACCTGTGGCACCTTCGACCTTCGTGTCTAGCCTTGTTCTTCACTGCAGGGAGTTTTTTTATTTATATTTTAAAAAAATATATTTTCCAGAAAACGGTTAGGGAAAAAATATTTTTAAAAATGCACCTGAAAGGCGGCATCGCGGATGCCGCCTTTGCATTTCGGGTGCAAGGCGGCATCCGTGATTCTTCCCTTGCACTGTGGATGAAAGGCGGCATCCGCGATGCCACCTATCCACTAATTTTTTTTAATTTTAATTTTTATTTTATTTGTTTTCTTTTGTTTATATATATATATATAAACAAAACTAAAAATTTCAGCAGAATTTCTCTACTATTAAAGATCCAGCGCAACAACCATTACAGCAGTCTGGATTCTGACAGAAACCTTTACCCAAGCCTCCCTTTTATAAGAGGGCTTTCCCAGAAAATCATTCCACATTTTTGATGTGGGATTCAGGTTCTCTCTTTCCTACGCTGTATATTCTACATTTCCGATGTGGGATTCTAGTTCAAGTACGTGACTTTTAAATACAATAAAATATAATCTATAAGGCCAGTTTAAATGAAATTTTAAACATTGATTAATCATATAATAAATAGTTGAAAACAAAAAGAATTACCTCAAAAATGTTGATGAAAAATAATCTATAACCTTTCAAAACCGCCTACTTGAAACCTAAAAATGTTTCAAGTACGTGAATTTAAAAGACTATAAAATATAAACTATAAAACGAATATAATTGAAACATTAAAAATTGATTAAAAATATAATAAATAGTTGAAATCAAAAGGAATTTCCCAAAAAATGTTGATGAAAATAAATTTATATGCTTTCAAAACCGACTACATGAAGCTTAAAAATTTTCAAGTACGTGAATTGGAAAGACCATAAAACATAAAATAGAAGACCAATATAAATGAAACATTAAACATTGATTAAACATATAAGAAATAGTTGAAAACAAAAGAAATCTCTAAAAAAATGATAATGAAAATTAATTTATAAGCTTTCAAAACCGCCTACTTGAAACTTAAAAATGATTCAAGTACGTGACTTTGAAAGATTATAATTATATTACTCATTAAATAATTAATTATTATATAATTAATAGTTATATTAATAATTTCCTAAATAATTATTATATAAGTAATAATTAATAATTATTAAATATTAATTAATAATTAATAATTAATAATTTAATGAATAGTTATAATTAATATTTATATTACTAATTAACTAATTACTAATTACTAATTACTTATTAATAATTATTAATTACTAATTACTAACTATAATAAATAATTATAATTAATATTTATATTACTAATTAACTAGTTAATAATTACTAATTACTAATTACTAATTAATTAGTTATAATTATTAATTATATTTCTAATTAGAAAAATAATTATTATATATGTAATATTAATATTACTAATGAATTATTATATAATTAATGATAATATTACTAATTAACTAATTAATTATGACATATTTAATTATTAATAATTAATAATTAATAATTATAATTAATTACTATAATTAATTTTTATATTTATAATTAACAAATTAATTATTATATAATTAATAATGATATTACTAATTAAAGCATTATTTATTATATAGTTAATAATTATATAATTAATCATTATATTACTAATTAAGTTTTATAAAATTAATAATTAATAATTATTAATGAATAGTTATAATGAATAATTATAATGAATAATTATATTACTAATTAACTACTTAATTATTATATAATATTTTTAATATTTACTAATTAATAATTATAATGAATAATTATATTACTAATTAACTAATTAACTATTATATAATTAATAATTAAATTACCAATAAACTAATTAATTATTATATAATAATTTTTAATAAATACTAATTAATAATTATAATGAATAATTATAAATTATAATTATATTACTAATTAATTAATTATAAAAAGGTCCTCGACTCTATCTTTCTCAAAAAAATAACTAATTAAGTATTATGTAATTAATAATTATATTACTAATTAACTAATTAGTTATTATATAAATAATGATTGATAAAAAATAATTAAAAAATTACAAATTATATAGTTAATAATTATATTACTAATCAACTAATTAATTATTATATAATTAATAATTACATTTCTAAGTGAATAATTAATTATTAAATAATTAATAATTATATTAATAATTTGATAAATATATTAGTAATTAACTAATAATATATTATATAGTTTATTATTAATAATTACTAATTAAATAACTAATTATTATACAATTAATAGTTTTATAATTAATAATTACATTATTAATTAACAAATTAGTATTTAGTTATTAATAATTATTAATTATTAATTATTAATTATAATGAATAATTATAATTAGTAATTATAATGAACAATTATAATGAATAAGTTTAATGAATAATTTTAATTTATAATTATATTACTAATTAAATAATTAACTATTATATAATTAATAATTATATTGCCAATTAACTAATTAATTATTATATTATAATTTTGAATAATTACTAATTATTAATTATAATGGATAAATATAATTTATAATTATATTAATAATTAACTAATTAACTATTATATAATGAATAATTATATTATTAATTAATTGGTTAAGTATTATATATTTATTTATTAATAATTTTTAATTAACTAATTAATTATTAATAATATTAATTTAATAATTAAAAAATTAATATATGTTTAATCCATGTTTTAACTTAAATTATATCAGTCTTATAGTTTATATTTTATAATCTTTCAAAACCACATACTTTAATCATTTTTAAGTTTCAAGTAGGTGGTTTTGAAAGCTTATAAATTATTTTTCATGAACATTTTTTACAAAATTCTTTTTATTTTCGACTATTTGTTATATGTTTAATCTGTGTTTTATGTTTCATTTATATTGGTGTTATAGTTTGAATTTTATAGGCTTTCAAAGTCACGTGCTTGAACCATTTTTAAGTTTCAAGTTGGTCGTTTGGAAAGCTTAGAAATTATTTTTCATCAATATTTATTACGAAATTATTTTTATTTTCGACTATTTGTTTTATGTTTAATCCATATATTAAGATTCATTTAAATTGGTCTTATAATTTATATTTTATAAGCTTTCAAAATCACGTACTTGAAACTTCTTAGGTTTCAAATTTGTGGTTTTGAAAGTTTATAAATAATTTTTTATCATCATTTTTTATGAAATTCTTTTTGTTTTCAAATATTTTTTATATGTTTAATCCTTGTTTTAAGTTTCATTTATATTGGCCTTATAGTTTATATTTTATAGTCTTTCAAAGTCACATACTTGAAATAGAATCCCACATCGGAAATGGAGAATGTTACGTGCAGGAAATAGAGAACCAGAATCCCACATCGAAAATGCAGAATGATTTCCAGGATTAGATCTCTTACAAAAAGGAGCCCTGGGTGAGAGCTTCTGTCAGAATCTAGACTGCTATAATGGCAGTACTGTAGGATTTTAAATAGCGGATAAATTCCGTTGCAAATTTTATTTTTGTTTTTTTGTTTTGTTTTGTTATATATATATATATATATATAACAAAACAAAAATAAATAAAAAAATCTAAAAAATTATTTTTTTCTGTTTTAGGGGAAAGTCGGAATCTAGGATGCCGCCTTCCACCCGGGACCAAAGTCGGCAACGTGGATGCCTCCTTTGTGGCGTATTTTCGAAAAGAAATTAACATATCCTACTTTTAAAAAATATTTTTTTAAATAAAATTATTTAAAAAATTTACTCAACTGCAGGCCTCCCCCTACCCCTTTCGTTTTATTTCTTGCTGCAACATGACCCCGCTCTCAGTAGAAACCTTCGGCCATTCTGCCACCTTTCCCTATGCCCTCAACATCTCCACACCAAGGTCCTCATCCTCACTCCACCTGCCACCCCTATGTGTCCCCTCGACCTCACTCCAGCCTTGCCCAGCAGCCCGACCTAGGGCCTTCCTCTCTCTGCAGGACGTCGCGCCTCAACCCCCAATACTCAGTCTTTGCACTCTGTCCTACCCACACCCGGTATCCTCATTGTGCTACCTCCAGCAGACTCTTCCTCCCTCAATTTGTTGCGGTCTTCGACCCTAGTGTCGGTCGCGCCACGCTCCATCCCTGCACACAACTAGCCATGACAACTCCACCCTCACCGCACATCCATTCACTCTTCCCCTATCTTCCAGTAGTGGTCCTACATTCCCTTATTTCAATCGGTCTCCATCGTGGTACCAGACGATGACCTCCCACATTCGCACCGTCCAGCTGTGAGTTCTTTATCCCAACGACCTCACATATGGTAGTTTTATTCCCTTTTTCATATTTTTTATTTAAGTGGTCAAACCATGTCATCTCTATGTTTATTGTAACACTTGTCTAGTTGTTGTAGGTGTGATATTGGTGTGCAGGAGGTTGTTTCACTTTTCACAGAAGCGACATCACGTTTGGTCGACTTTAAGGTGGGAAAATCTGCATTTTACATTCGGAATAAGTCCATTTAATTCTTGCATGTTTTTAATTAATTATTTTACTATATTAAAATCTTTTCAAAATAATTTTTCAATTTATATAGGGTTTTCTTGTTATTTGGTTTTTTTAAATGTATTCTGTATTGTGTCTTCATGTTTTTTTAATTTATTATATCTGTTTATAATTTTTTTTAAAACTGTTTGATTCGTTATAAAAGTTTTTATAAATCATCTTGTCTTCTTATTAAATATTAAATAATTTTTCTCTTCTTGTTCTTCTAAGTGTTGAGAAATTTTATGGTTTGTTTTATAAATTTTCAATCACTTTAGAGTATTTGAAAGTCATAGTGAATATGATATTGTGTGATATTGGAAAGGAAACCCATTTTCTTAAGGAATGTGAGGTATTTGGGTGTGTTCTTGGTTATATCTGGTTAAGGGGTAATTTGACATGTTTTATAATGTTTCATGTTTTTTCTAAATGAATTTTCAATTTTCAAATAACATTGTTCCCATTGAGTGGTTTTTAAGGAGAGTTGTAAATGAGGACTTATAAAGTGTTGCTTTAAGTCTTTTTGCAAAAACAAGGTTTTTAATGAGTTCTTTAAAGTTTGACAATTTGGTTTGAAACATGTTTTGGTCTCTAATGCTATTTTGTAAATGGTTTGTAAATGTTTATTTTTTTGGCATGTTTTAGTAAATGGTCATTTTGGTAAATTCTTTTTTTTGGGAATGAATATTTGCATGTGTTTGGTCTGTCTGAATTTTTTTGTAATAAATGAAGTTTATTACTATTTTGAAAACATTTTTAAATGTTTTGGTAAATGGTTGAATGAGCTAAATGCCCGTTCAACATATTTGAAATGGTATGTAGGAAAACCCCTCTTTGGCCAAGTCTCTTGACTCGTCGATTGATTATGAGATAGGAGGATCCTCAGTATGGGCCTCCATTTGAGAATATTTATTTTACAGCATGAGAATAATATTGAGGTGGTCAGGGAGGTGCCGAATTGTGTCGCATTCTTGGTTATATATGTATGGCTCATCGTTTGAATGTGTGGCAATCCTCTTTGAGAACATAGAACTGAAACTTTGCATAGTAAGGGGTTTACTAAGAACCATTACAACACTATTCTAGACTACGTACTATCTAGTGGACCTTAGTATGGAATTTTCACTACTATGGGATTGGGCCCCTCGGTTAGGACAGGTGGGGAAACATAGAGAATTTGGGCGTTATGGTGTCATCGAGAGATGCCTTTAGGATGAGTCTCATGTATACCACATTCCAGTATTCCTATGAGTTCCTAGGTTTTCTGTGATCCTTTGATATGAGAAAATTTTGTTCCATTTCCCTTAATATGTGTGGAATCATACCCTTGAACTTTATTTTGGTGTTTTCTTGTAAAAATATTGTATGCATGGTTGGTTTAAAAAAACATTTCAAAGTATCTATTTGAAAAATTTATATGTGAATCTCTTTATTTCATTTCCATGTTTTTGAATGAATTGTGATTCTTATTTTTCAAAATGAATGGTATATAATAAAACCTTATATTTATTATTTTAGTTCAAAATAGTGTTATTGTTCTATTTTAGAATTAGAAAATACATGGATTTTGTGGTTCACTTTTGGCATCCTTGTTGAGAAATCTTATTTGTAACACCTATTTTTTATCATTTTAGTTACAGGATCCTTTGCTAAGGTTCTCATCGTTGGATATCTCATTACTAGGGAAAGGTCATCCTTTGGTTTGGTGGTGACCTAGAAGGTTGCATAGAGGTATGATGATCTATTATGTTTATTTCTTTTCCACTACTAGAGTTTTAGTTTTCTTATTCAAGTTATTCTTTGTTATTATTTTATATTTTGGGAAAAATCATTCCCAGCAATTATTTTTTGACACCCAACACTAGTTTCCAGACCATGGGGATTGGGAACACCCTTCCAGCCTTGTCGCGGACCAAATCGGGTGACTAGTTCAGGGTCAACACAGGCTGGTTCGTGACAATATTTGTCTCTCCAGACAAATCCATTTTTCCCTAATCTATTTCCCTATGTAAAGGATTCATAAATAATGAGGTAGAATACAAATCCCTCATTATGGTCTTGGATTTATCCATACCACTACACATATACTACAATAATATCAAAGGAGACTTGGAATAAGTGATAAATCAGATGATTGGAAAATATTCAATTAAAAAGGAAGAGATGGGCCCCCTTATGGGATAAATTAGGTGATTGATGGACGAATTCCCCTTTGGGACCACATTTCATTATTTTCTATGATAAAATGATGCTTATGAAAATGCAGTGTCCAATGTAGTCATCGTCTTGGATGACCTTGATCAAGAGGAAGCAACCTTCTGAATTACATATCAAAGAATGGTGTTTTCAATCACTATATGTGACATGGAAGAGATCAATATGGTAAACACCTCCCCATATCATGATGAACCAATAACCACCCCTAGATAAAACGATCCCATAATCTGTTATCTTTGAGATGGGAGTGTTTATATAAATCATGCCATAAGGGAGCATATTTGGTGCTGGAAGCGATTCTCACTCTATAGGATAGCCCAAATGAGAAAAAAATACTCTAAAAGAATATCTTTGATGGAATTAAGCATAGGTGCATAGTATAAGTGGGATTCCTCACCATCATGGAGGAAGTATACATAGGCTCTTTGGGAACCCATCAATCTAGAACCAGGCTCTCCCACCAAATTATGAGGATTGGATATTACTGGAAACCCATTATACAAAAATATGTGCAATTCACCCAGAAATTTCATACACTAAAAATCAATGAAAACTTCATCCATATGCACCTATAACTACTACATATCACTAAATATTTTTGGCAATTTGCCATTTTGGTGATGGATGTCATGGGGCTATATCCTCCATCCACAGCTATGTAGTTCATGCACATCTTTTCTGCCACCGAATTCTTTTCTTAATGGGATGAGGTAGTATCCCTTAAGGAATTTAGGATGAAGAATATCACCTACATCATGAAGTCACATACCATACATAGGTACAGATTCCCACACACAATGTTGATGGACAACGACACGATCTTCGGTTCCACAGAGTTAAAGAAGCATTACTAGGAATACAACACTGATTCGAGTTACTCATCCCAACATCACACAAAACAAATCAATAGATAGAGGCCTTCAATAACATCTAAATACACATAGTCCATGAGACAGTAAAAATGGATAATAATTATTGTCTGAATAATCTCCTCCATGCATTGTGGGCCTACCTTAACAACACACGTACTGCTACACAAGAAATTCCATACTTACTAGTGTATGGGACCAAGGAATTTCTTCCCATATAATTTTAACTTCCTTAACTATGATTATCCATTTTCAGAAGAATATCAAATGACGAAAAGTCGTAAACATGTTTTTATGAGTTGGAATGGTTAAATGTGAAAAGTTTTCATACATTGCACAACCTTGATGTCCACCAAAATTGGATTCAATGATATTTTAATAAAAAGGTCCACCTCCACTCATTCCTCTAAGGCGAACTGGTGTTGGATCTCAGAACCCCAATGATACTGTGAAGGAATCCTTTGAAGTTGGACCCCAAGTTGGAAAGACCTGACATCATACATAAGGTCTATTATAAAAAATCCTATTCATTATCCACCATATATGGGGCGCATGTCACACCACCCACCATTGTGAAATTTCTCAAGAAATAATTTTCATAAGATGTTATGAAAATTAGCGTCAACAATAGTGTAAAACCCATTATTCATCATCGCTAAATGATGATAAACTTCATAAACATTCCTTCCTCGTAACATGATGTTAAATTTCATGGTTTATGTTTTTACTACACAACATTAAAATAAACATTCCTCCTGATCTACTAATGGCTTTATTCTCATTTCCAATGAGATACATAGAAATTCCATGATCCAATATCTTTATCCATCCACTGAATCCTACAAAATTATTTTATTATACCATTCATTGTCTCTACACTGTTGGGGAACCCATGTCGCTCCCAATTTCTCACACCTAGCATAGATCAGGTCAACAATGAAATTACGGTATGGACTTACCCTCTCAAGAATGGAATATAAGTAGAAAATAGATCCCTTAGGATCAATATTGAAAAAATATAAAATTCATTCCATAAGTCCTCACCACATGATGTTATATTGCATAGTCACTGTCTTAATCGTGGGATATTAAACTACATAGTCATCCAAGAACTACATGTGGTTTTATTATCATCCCCATGAGATATGTAGTCATTCCCATTATTCTATACTTGAGCCCAACCACAATATCCCCACCAATTCAGATCATTCCACATTCATCCTCATCACATGATGTTAAACTACATGGAATATCAAGAATGGCGTGTTTATTGATTTTTCTCACACATGATTCCTAGTGATGCATGGATCTTTAATCCAAGGCCCAGCTGCAACTGTCATTGGGAATCCTTCCGACCTATATGTATGGGATAGAAATGTTTAAATTATTTACTTTACTAGAAATAAATGTTGATTGATTCTAATATATATGATATACAATGTGACACCAAACCATTTTGTCTTCAGCACCAACCAAATCAATGAACATTTTCGGCTCTTTTTCCTGAGTCTTCCGAAAAAGGTTAATAGTGTGGTTGAGAGTTCCTTGGTCCTCATTTACAATTTATTTTTTCTAGGAACCATTTCATGGACCTCTAGTTTTGGAACTCCACATAATGATATAGTCCACATGACCCTAAACTCTTCTCACATGTCCATATGACACGACATTAAACTATGCCTCATCGTCCTCGTAACATGACCTTAAACTACATGGAACATTTTTTCATGACCACATGATGTTAAACTATATGGATTTCATCCTTACCGCAATACATTAAACTACCTGACCAACCAAAACTATGGGTGGCTTGATTATCAATTTCATGTGATACGTATTGATGCCCATGTTCCCTTCTTTAGGCCTACCCAGAACATTATCACCTTTCATGATGGGTCATACATCATTACCACATGACGATAGACTATACCAAACCATGTCCTTACCATGTGACATTAAACTACATAGAGAAAATACATCCCAACTACATGACAACAAACTATGCAAACCATCTACAATTTTTTTCTCCTCATCAAAGGACACCAAGATACATACCTCATTCAACCAAATTATATGGTGCTTCCACCATCCTTAAAGATAACCTCAAATAAATATACCACACTTCATGTATTGAGTGTCTCAAACATCCATCAACCATACATGGACCTTGGAAAGGATACCCAGCTTTATGGACCCATTTCTAGACTATGCTTCTATGCCCATGGATCCTAACTATATGCCTATGGCCGTCAAAAAATTGTATTACTATGAAAAAGGACATTCAAATTCTCATGAGCCCTATCATAATCATGGTAGCACTCAAAACCCCAGCATTTCCAAACTCCTCGTTGTATGATTTTCCCATGGCATAAATCATGAGATGAGAAACTTGTTCTATGATTTACATCATTTCCCTTACATTCTTGAGAAGATTTTTGAGAGATCTTAACAATGGGTATCCTAATTAACCTCGTGTGACACATCCTACATGTATGGTCCATGCAATTACTGATGAAAAAATGTTTATGTTTTGGCCAATGATGTACGAACATAAACTTTAGCCAATACTGGTCCAATTCATAAGACCATAAACTGCTAAAAAATGGGATATAAAAACATGTCAGTCCAAAACCATCCAAGGGAGACCTGAGAAAAAGTCAAGTTTGGCCCATCTAAACTCTTTATCCTCATAGTTTTAGAAACAATTTGGTTTTAAACATATAAGGTGTAAAGTTCATAGGGTCTATGTACCGACCCAATGTTTTATCAATGGAAATTACCTTTTTATAAATATTTCATATAATCACATGAAATAAAAACACAATGAACAGATAATAACAATGTGAACATTAAACATAATTTTTACACATCTATATTATTAATTTCAAAATAATTACTAACATTGTTACGATCGGTAAGATGTTTGGACTCTGATAAGACAAAATTAATTTATGGTGAATAGTAACCTTCCCCTATGAAGAGTAACCCACCCTTATGAATAATAAATCATCAAAAATAAGAGTAACCCTACCCATGAATGTATAAATAATATTTAAGCATCTTATAAGTGATAATATGACCACATTAAAAGTATTGGTATTTTTGTAAGTCATAAATAATTAATTAATTTAAAATAAAATGTATTTTCCTAATTTATTTTTTCAAATTATCAATGTTTACTATTCAGGGTATATAATAATTTTATAAGACCTTATGTTATTTTTAAAAACATATAAAATCAGTTAATGATTTATAATATGTATTTTTCAAGTAAATTATGATTTTAATTAAAATTAAATAAATCTTATTTAGATTTTTTTTGAATAATGGAGTTTAATTTTGGATTCTACATGTCTAAAAATAGTTAGGGATAAATTTTTTGACTTTTTTAAAATACTTGAATTTTTGATGAATAGCTTATACAATAATATGAAAATTAAGAAAAATACATGATTTATAGGGTCATTGATGATGTTAAATAGATGTATGACCAATTAGTTCAAACTCACATGAAAATATTACTTTTTCTCATAGAATCATGACTCTTTCTCATCTTGAGTGAAATTTAGATTCTATGAAAATAAATATTATAGACCTTCCTCCCCTCCACTATAAATACCACCCCACCTTGCCCCTTATCTTCACTCATACCATGCTTTGTGACTTCTCTAAATTCTGCCAAAATCTCTCCCGAATCTCCTCCCCCATGTCCATCAGCCCTTGGTCTCATAAAAATACCAAATACTCTCCCATTAAGAATCTCTCAAGAAAGATTAAATCAAGAGGTAATTCCTCTTTTATTTTCATTCATTTTCTTTTCATGTTCCTTTGTTCTATTTTCTTTCCTAACCTCTAATCATCCAAATGGTACGAAAAATACAGTACCATAATTGTATTGGAATGTTTTTATTCTAATGGGATAATTCATTATTATCTCTCATTCCACGTATTTTATACAAAATAAACAAAAATATCATCTGAGATGTGTTAATTTATCACCATTGAAGGATGACACTTTATCAATTTTTGCCACCATCTTCAATTATGGTAATGAAACCATTTTTATAGTTGAACCACACTATTAAAAATGTATTTTAACTTATGTTTTGTTCTAGAATCCTTTTAACACATAATTTAAAATAATAAAACAAAACAAGTTAATTATAAGAAGAATCACCAAATTAATCAAGGAATTTATAATTAATGTTTTATATGATGATTAACATTCAATAAAAATATCCAAATTAATTTTATAACTATATAATATTCTGTATTTTCACTAATTTCATATAACATCAATTCTGGACATCCACTCTCATCATACATTTGTGTCTGAACATGAATATTAGTGAACCGTCATTAAAACCATGGAAGCAAACAAACCCAAAAAATAAAATTTAACAACATAACTAATAAAAATGGTTTTGAATGAGATCAAAAATGTTATAAAAACATTTAAATGTAAAATATGTTGTATAATTATTAATTTATGATCATAATTTTATTATTGTGGTAAATAATATAAATTGTTGAACACCACTAGACTTAAGGTAAGGGACACTCTCTATTTCACTTTTTTTAAGAATGTCCTCTATGTAATGACATTTTATGTGTAATACCTAATGATTGGGTATGATTTCTCACCTCCCCCTAACTTACCGCATGATTTATCAGTTGTTAGAAACCCTTCTTATCTCTCATTAAGCCATCTTAAGTACACTTGATACCATGCTGATAATCTGTAATGGATTTTACCCGCACATCCTTTGTTCCTTCGGGTAGCCTTATCTTCCTTTTTCCAAAATGAATTTATATCAATTTTTTATGTGAATCTTATAAATGATTGGTACATGTACCATATTTATTTTTCAAGACCCTTCATCATTCTATTTAGGGTATTTACATGTTTTTATGTGATTCCCTCTCAATACATCTCGATAAGAAACCCCATTTTAAGGGAACATCTTAAATCCATAACCAAATACAAGTAAAATATAACATATGTTTTAAGACACTATTTTTTAAAAAACCAGTGTTTTTATTAGAAAACCTACTTGTATCACTTCTATATTTTTTACAAATTATTATTCCCTTTTATATTTTAAATTATTCTTAGTTTTTTCCTTAAAACCACACTAAAAAGGTTTTAATGCTAAAAAATATTAAATACTCTTTTTAGATGTTTTCACTTATGCTTGACATCAATTACCATGATATATTCTTATTTAACCTTATGAATTTCTAGGTATGTTCTAATTCCTTTATTTCATGGAAACTTTTATGATATGACCATTCATTATGTTTTATGACATGATTAAGAAACCCATTCTGTTCCATGGGATCCCTTAGGATTATGATTGTCTATTTATGATTTTATATATGCAATGAATATTCCTGAACATGTTAAGATTGGTGCAAACATATAGTACTCTATTGCATTGGGTAATTTTTATTCACATGAGACGTTATGTGCAACAGTCTTGGTGGTTAGCCTTGACTCGTTCTACCATGTGCAACAGTCTTGGTGATTAACCATGACGTCGGCTCCTATATGTGGAATGATCCCTGACTCTTGATAAATTCATGATTTATATTAATTCCAAAATACTAAAAATTCATGTTTATATGGTCTCATGTTTATATGTTGTGATTATATATGCAATTTAATATCATTATGTCATGATCTCTAACCCATGTGCTTAATACTTATTCATATCTTTATTACCTTATAAGGATTTTAGCTCATCCCTTCATTCATGTAATCCCCAGGGTACCTTATGAATATGTAAGGGATTATAGGAAGTTACGAGATCTTTTTGAAGATTAAATAATGAATTTGTTTGTCCCATGTTTTTACTTTTATGTACCTCGTCTTCCAAGGAACTAGAATTTATGATCCTTGTCTTGTACTATGATGTATAATTATGCTCAAAATAATGTAATTTTATATGTAAAATACTAGGGTCACTATAGTTGGTATCATGGGATGGTCTAGTTATTTATAGATATTAGGAATATGTAACTTTAATAAGAGTATAATGATGAGACTAGTTATAAGAAAGAAACCCTAAATTTTGGTATGTATAGATTATGTTTTTTATCAACCAAATACATCACTGTATGGATACAAACTGGTAGAGGTGGTTGTGTAACTGATGTATCTAGAGTTAAACCCAAAAACACTACTTTGAGAATGAATCGAACGGGAAATGTCACATGACGACGGGTCTTTCTGCACTCTTGATTTGACACTCCTGGGGGATATGATTTGGTAAATTCATAAGCTTAGTACAAACCATTTTTAAGGGAATGAAAAACATCTCACAAGAAAATATGTTATGAAATAGATCAAAGTTAAAATAGATTGAGACATATGGAATCACAATTTAGGATATACCTCTCCTTTACAAGTTTATCATCTTATCTTCAATGTTACCTTTTTATGATCAATAGATTAGTATTCCATCCCTATAATGGTATGTTCTTTTGTTAGTTAATTCTAAAAAATTTAAGAACAAGTGACAATAATAAATGTGATATAGAATTTTATGATTTCCCTAATGATATGCCTAATGTGATAGGATGGGGTGATCCAAACTCATGACAGTACTTGCTCTGCTAGATCATTTTATGAATAATAACTTGAATCACATGGAATATCGTCATCCTCCATAAAAGAATAATGTTTCCATTGAATACATAATGTAGAAAAGGCCACCAATGTTTAGTTGATATTCTGATCCCCTCCTCCCAAAATAGTGGATTAAAACCATTGAAAATATATTCTCTATCCTCTAGTTCTCAAAAGAAGTTAAATTCGTAATGGAATTATATTGTTTTGATGGTGAAGAAGATCATTTGTGGACAATGATCAATAATAAAAATGCCCAGGAGTAAATTGATTCCATAGATTAGGAGGAATTCAAGAGAATTTTTTCCAATAAATATTTTTTAGAACCCTCTATATCAAGATAGAAAAAGAGTTCATCAGAATAAAGTAGGAGGAAGATGATCCAATCAGGACTTATTAAGAAAATGTTACAATGCTTTCATTTTACTCCTTTGGATTTCTCTTGAACACCGAACAAAAGGCAGGTCACTTCATTAGTAGAATAAATATGAGTCAACAAGAATCATTGGAAATTTGAGACTTTTACAGTTATGAGAAGATTTTCCATTGTTCCCTCAATTTCTAAATGGATATCAAAGACTCTCAGTGGTATCATGGTCCTGGGGAAAATAAGAGGAAAATTGAATCTAATGTGGCCATCCCCACAAATAAATTACATGATAGAAAGAAGCCTGATCATCCAACTTGTAAAAAATGTGGGAAGAAGCATCCTGGGATCTGTCTAAAGGAAACAAGGAATTTATTCAAATGTTGAAATTTGGGACATCTGGATAAAAATTTACAATGGGATATGATGAATCCTGCTAATGTGGAAGAATAAAGGATGGTTCAGATCAATACTTAGCATTTAGTGTAGTGTAACAACTACTTGGATCATGGGAATTATGTGAATAATTTACCCAGGTCGAGGGTTGTTGGAGGCAATAAACATCAACCTACAAGGAAACAAGGAAGGGATTATTCTATAACTACTATTAAGGTGGATGTGGCCAATTATGTTGTCATATGTAAACTAGTTATTCATTCAAGAATAGAAAACATACTATTTGATTTTGGATTTACGCATTGTTTCATATCTTGCAAATTTAGTATAACTATTCAAACACCACCTCATAATTTGACAGATAAATTATATGTGAGAACAAGGATTTAGAAATAATTGAATCCATGTTTTATAACTTCTCTTAGGTTAATTTTTATCGACTAAACCACCCAGAAAATCTTTTCATACTTCCTTTAGTAGAGTTTGATGTTATCCTGGGCATGGATTAAATATCTTTATATAAATCCAACACCAATTATCTGTAAAGGAAAATCATTCTTCACATCCCTGATGCATCCTTGAATTCGTTACAACTGCAAGAAGAAAGATGAATCTCTTTTAGAATTTTCATCTTAAGTATGAATATTAATTCCTTATGAGAAATAATTACTAGCTCAAATGATTGGGACAAAAAAGATAATCATGATTGAACACATGCCCATCGGGAGAGATTACACTGATGTATTCCCAAAAGACTTGTCTGATCTTCCTCATGATCGAGAGGTTGATTTATTAATTGAACTTATTCATGGATCACTACCAAAATAAAAAAAACATTGTAGAATGTCTACCTAGATATGTAAGAGTTGAATGCGCAGTTATAGGAGAATCTAGTGAAATGTTTTATATGATAGAGTGCTTCATCATGGGGTGAGTCAGTCCTCTTCATCATAAAGAAGGATGGATCAATGCGCCTCTATATTTATTAGTGTGATATCTATAAAATAACGATAAATAACATGTGTCCCCTACAACGGATATATGACTGTTCGATTAACTTTGTGGGGATAGTTATTTCTCTAAGGTGAAACTTTGATTAGGATATCACGAATTAAAGGTAAAGAAAGAAGATATTCCAAAGAATACCATTCAAACTAGGTATGAACACTATGAGTTCATATTGATTCCCTTCTGACTTACTAATTCTCCAGTAATTTTTATGGATTTAATGAATAGAGTCTTTGGAGATTTAGTTGAAAAATTTATGGTAGACTTTATCGACGATATTCTGATATACTCTAATAGCAAGGAGGAACATGATGAGTATTTTTATATTGTGTTAAAGTCTTTATGAAGGGAGAAGATTTATGAAAGTCATAATAAATGTGAGTTATATATGGAAGAAGTATCATTCTATCTAAATGTTATCACCAGTAAAGGGATATTTTTTGACCCTTCCAAGATAAAGGTGATTGAAGAGTGGCCCAAGCCAATATCTTTAATGGTGGTCCACAACTTTTTGGGTCTTCCTGAGTATTATCTATGATTTTTTAAGAACATTTAATGACTTTCAAACCCAATGACCATGATGACATGGTAGGGAGTAATTGTTTTCCTAACATTGGAATGTGAAGACTTCTTTAAGGAGTTAAAAAAGAGGCTAATCACTGCACTAGTACTCACACTCCCAGCAAGTGGAGAACTCATTTTTGAGTACAATGATTCTTCCATGAATTTATTAGGCTATGTATTGATGAAAAATTATAAATTGATATCCTACACCTTAATGCATTAGAAAATCCATGAGTAAAACTATCATACTCATGATTTGGAGTTGGAAACTATGACCTTTGCGTTAAAAATTTGGTGGAATTCTATGTATGGTGAGAAGTGAGATATATATACTAATAAAAATATTATCAAATATATATTCACAAAAAGTTCTTAATATGATCTAGAAAATATGTATATAGATCATCAAGGATTATGACTGCTCAATTGAGTACCATCCCAATAAGGAAAATAAGGAGGCGAATCCTCTGAGTTGGAAGGATCCTACATCTTTATTAATGATGAGAGTTGAAATGGTTACAATTTTATTAAATTTTATAAGGATAGACATGGGAAACATTATGGGTGGAATATAATCAATCCCTTCTCAAAGGATTGATCAACCATCCCTCATGGAGAAAATAAGGGATGATCAAAGAAAAGATGTGGGAATTATGAAAAGGGTGGAAGCTATTAGAAATAAAAAGTCCTCAAAGTTAAAGATTGATTATGAAGGGGTTATAATATTTGGGTCATAATTATGTGTACCATTTGATCCAGAGATAAATAAGAAGCTTTTGAATGACTCACATACCTCAAACTTTTCAATCCACCAGGGAGTAAAAACATGTATCGAGATCTACGAGTGAAATTTTAGTGCAACAATATGAAGAATAAGACTGCTGAATGTACATAAATGTTTGTGGTATGTCAATAAGAGAAGTATAAAAGATAGAATTATAAGGGGATGATGAAACCACTACCCATACCAATATGGATGTGGGAGAACATTACCATGGACTTTGTCAATGGAATTCCAAGGACATCAAGAAGAATAAACACTATTTGGGCCATTTTGGATCATCCTACAAAGACATATCACTTTAACAAAATTCTATAGAACTTCTAATTGGATAAAATTTCATGAATATATATCAATTTTGTTGTAAGGATTCATGGATTACCAATATCTATTGTATTTTATCGAGATCTGAGATTCTCCTTGATGTTCTGGAAAAGTCTCTAACATGCTATAAGCACTGAACTGTACTTTAGTACGGCCTATCATCCTAAAACCGATAGCCAATCTAAATGAACTATTCTAACACTGGGAGATATGTTGATATAATGTTCTATGTTATTCAATGGTTGTTGTGAAAATCATATTCCACTGGTTTAATTCTCTTACAAGAACAATATCCACTCGAGCATCTGAATGGCACCATACGAAGCTATTTATGGGAAAAGATGTAGAACCAATACGTGTTGGGAGGAAGTTGGTGAGTATAAGTATCTAGGACCTAAAATGGTGGAGAAGATGTAAGCCACTCTACAACATATCAAGGCCGGCCAAGGTCAAAAAGATTTATGTGGAAAATTGTCGATTAGAGCTTGAGTTCAAAGTTGGACACATAGCAATTCTACGCATAACTCCATGGAAAAATCATAAGGTTTGGGATGAAAGGAATGCTAAGTCCCAAGTAAATTGTCCCCTTAAAAGTTATTAATTATGTCAGGGATGTGGCCTATCGACTAGCACATCCACCAACCATATCCAAAGAACACGATGTCTTTCATGTATCCCTCTTAAGGAAGTATAAAACAGACCCATCACATATACTCTCTTTATAAGTTGTATAGTTGGAGAATTATCTTAATGAAGAGAAGTATCCAATGAAAATCTTGGATTGTAGTGACAATATTTAGTGTAACAAGACTACTCACTTGGTCAATGTTATATAACAGAAACTTATGTTCGAAGAGGCAATATGGGAACTAGAGGTGGCAACGGAGGAGAAGTACATGCACCTCATTATGGCTTTGAATGCAAAACAAAATTCTGGGGGGAAAATTTCATAAGGGGGGAATAATGTAATGAACCAATATTTTACCAATTGAAATTTCATTCTTATTAATATGTCATATAATCACATGAAATCAAAACACAATGAACTACTATGTAATATGTGACCTTTAACAAAAATTTGACACTTCTGTGTTTTGAATTTTCAAAATCAGACATACAAAGTAGTGATCAGTAAGATGTTTAGAGTCTGATAGGACAAAATTAATTTTTAGTGAATAGTAACCTACCCTTACTAATAGTAACCCAACCTTATGAATAGTAAATCTTCCAAAATAATTGTGACCTCACCCATGAATGTGTAAATAAAATTTAGGTATATTATAAGTGATAATATAAACTTAGTAAAAGTATTGGTATTTTTGTAAGTTATAAACAATTAATTAAAATTAATTAATTAATATAAAAAATGTACTTTACTAAATGGTGTTCATAAATTAAAAATTTTATGTCCTCTAGATTTATGATAATTTTATAATACATTATGTAATTTTTTGAAAACATTTCAAAATTAGTTATAAATTTAAAATCTGTAGTTTTCAAGTAAATTTTTGATTTTAATTAAAAATTAAATTAATTATATTTATAAATTTGTTTTTGAAAAATAGAGTTCATTTTTGGACTCTATATGTCGAATAATGGTTAGGGTGAATTTTTTTATTTTTCAGTAATACTTGAATTTTTTAGGAATAGTCAAATACAATAATATGCAAATTTAGATAAATACATGATTTATAGGTTCATGGATGAGATTTATCTAATGTAAGAACAATTGGTTCAAAATTACATGCACTTATAAATATATTTTTTCTATTTATCATCACTATTTTGGGTCTTGATGTAAATTAATAAACTATGAAATTATATATTATGAAAACCCCCCTATCCTCCACTATAAATATAACCCCTCCTTAACTGTTGTCTTCACTCCTCTAAAGCCTTGTGGATTCCCAAAATTATGCCCAAATCTTCCCCCATGATCTTAACCTACATCCTTAAGCCCTAGGTGTACTCAAAAGACCACATCCTCTCCCATTAAGAGGCTCTCAAGGAAGATTAATTAATGAGGTAATTACTCTTTTTTTCATTTTCCATTCATGTTACTTTGTTCTTTTTTCATTACAAACCTCTCCTAATTAAAATGGTATAAAAAATATAGTACCATACATTTATTTTAATGTTTTTATTCTAATGGTATAATTCATTATCATATCTCCCTTCCATTCTTTTATACGAATGAAATGAAAACACATATTGAGATGTCTTAATTTATCACATTCAAGGACGATGATTTATCAATATCTATTAAAATATTCAATTATGGTCATGAAAAAATTTCTATGTTTGAACCAAACTATTTAAAAGGTATTTTATCTTTTGTGTAGTTTTGGAATTATATTTCACATAAGATTTAAAATAATAGTACAAAACAAGTAAATTATGAGCAAAATCACCAAATTAATCCAAGCGTTCTATATTAATGTTTTATATAATTATTCACATTTACTCAAAATATCTAAATGAATTTTATAACCATATAATCTTGTTTATGTTCACTAATTTCATATAACATCAATTCTACACAACCACTCTCACCATACATCTGTGTCCGAACATGAATATAAGTGAACTGATCATTAAAACCAAGGAAGCAAACAGACCCCAAAAAATGAAATTGAGCTCATAACCAATGAAAAAGGACATGAATAAACTCAGAAAGGTTATAATAAATAATATAAATGAAAAATATGATCTGGAATTATTAATTAATTAACCTAATTTAATTATTCAGGTCATTAATATTATTTGGAGAAGACTATCATACTTAAGGTATGGGATCCTCTCTATTTCACTTTTCTTCAATAATACCCTCTATGTAAATCCCATTTAAGTGAAATACCTAATAATAGGGTATGATTTATCACCTCTACCATACAACCATCATGATTTATAAGTTATTATAAACGAATTTCTCTCTCATTAAGCCCTCTTATTTACAGCTGATACCATGCCAATAATCAATAAGGGATTCTACCCTGGCCTCATTTGTTCATTCAGGTTTCCTTGTCATCATTTTTCCCAAATGAAGATATGTAAAATTTTTATGTACATCATTTAAATTCTGTGTACATGTACCAAATTCATTTATCAAGATCATTTGATCATTTTCTTTTAGGTATATACATGTTTTTATGAGATTCCCTCCTCAATACTTCCCGATAAGAAAACTCGTTTTAAGGGAACTTTCCAAATCCATACCCAAATTAAAGTGTACTCTACCATATGTTTTAATCCACCATTGTTTTTATAAAACTAGTGTTTTTATTATTAAAACCTAATTGGATCACTTCTGGGTTTGTACAAATTATTATTCCTTTTTATATTTTAAATTCATCTTAGTGGTTTCCTTAAAACCGTACTAAAATGTTTTAATGCTAAAAACATTTAAATACTCTTTTTATATATTGTCACTTGTGTTTGACATCACATACCATGATATATTCCTATCTTTCCTTAATAATGACCTTGTATGTACTTATACCTTTCATTCATGGACACTTTTATGATACACCCATTCATTAGGTTTTATGAGATGATTAAGATACACACTTCATTCTGTGGGTTACCTTATGCTTATGATTGTTTATTTATGATTTTATATATGGAAGTACTTTTCATGAACATGTTAATATGGGTGATCCAAGATATTTCTCCAATTCAATGGGTGAATTTTTGTCTCATAAGATGTTATGTGCAATGTTCGTGACTGTTAGCCTTGACTCGTGCTGCAATGTGCAACAGTCTTGGTGGTGAACCTTTACATGTGCACCTCTATGTGCAACAAGCCTTGAATCGTGATAATTTCTTGATTTATTTTGCTTCCACATTAATATTAATTAATTTATATATGATCCCATGTTTATATGTTATTATTCTAAATTCCATTTTATATAATTATTTCATGATATCTAACCCTTGTGATAAATCCTTATTCTTATGTTTATTCCCTTACTTGCCTTTAAGATCATCCCTTTGTTCATGTGATCCCCAATGTACCCTATTCATATGTAAGGGATTATAGGAAGTTAGGAGATCTTTATGAAGATTAAATGAAGATGTTTTTTTGTCCCATGTTTCTGTTTTAGGTACCTATTCTTCCAACAAACTATACTTTAAAATACAAGGTTTGTAATATGATGTATAATTATTCTTAAAATCATGTAATTTTATATGAAAATGATAGGGTTGCTATAGTCCATAACCCTAGTAAAAGACAGGCTATGCATGATGGACCCAATGATCCAGAATAAAGATAGGGAAATATTTTTCACATATCCTTGTAGTGATAATAAGTTCTCTAGGTTGTGAAATAAGCTTTCAATAATTCAGAAACTCCACAAAATTCTCATATTCCATAAAACAAACTTCATGAGATTGGTTCCTCAAATCATCATAACCATACATGACCCATGGAAAGGATATATGGATTCACGGACCCTTTTATTGACTATGCACATATGCCCATGGCTAATGTATATGCTCATATGGCCATCAACCAAACACGTCACTTTGAAAAAGGAAATTCAAATTCTTGTAATCCCTAACATCATCATAGTAGCACGTAACACCTTTGTGTGTATGAACCCATCCATGTATGACTCTCCCATACTATTATCTATATTTGAGGGCCCGAAATCATGATTTACAATCCCCTTACCAAACTGTCAAAGATGATTCAATATCCCCGATGTTACATCATTGTGTTCTTTAACCTTCCTAATGGATGGACTATGACATATCATTTCCTAGATGTTTATAGAACATTTATTGTGATTCAAAACCAAATGGAATAGAGCACAAGCTTCACATTAAGATCTATTACACCTAGGGTGTCATAACCCTTCCAAGATAGCATTTTCTCTATATCAATTATCATCATCTAGATGTTTGTGTCTTGAAAAATATTTTATAGCCCCAAAAAAGAAGTGGGGATCATATTTATCTTGGAATGATACTGATACATAACGTCCTTGAACCACTAAAAAAATGTATATTATCCTTTCCAAAAAGGAGCTTTGATCCTTGTGAGCCTTTGCAACACTGCTGTAGAACCTAGAATTTCATAATGTCATGGGACATACCTGATATGTCTATACTATCTAATTTTCACGGACTCAAAATCCTAGGATAGGATTTAATTAATCCATACCCAAACTACACATGAAATTTTCTATCACTATTATTATAACCTCATCAATATTACTTCTATCGATCTTCTATAGTGCATGAAAATTATACCCGGATTTAGGGGATCCATGGGATTGACTATCCATACATGCCCATCACTCCTGTACGTGAATATACAACCATCAAACCTACGTGTCACTATTAAAAAAGGGAATTCAGATCCTTGTGAGCGTCATAAACACAAGGGTAGGATCCAGAACCTCATAGAATTTTAGGTCACTCCTAACATGTCTGCAACATATCCCATGCTCAAATTGATGGTCTGAGCTAAAATACCTTAAACCAAAAAAGTATATGGTCTAAGGTAAAAAAAATAAATTAAATAAATATATACTCTTTGATAAAAGAACTTATACTAATTCAATATATTCAATGATCTAAAAGACCATAATCTAAAGTAATAGATGTTCTGAGCTAAAAGACCATAAACTAAAGCAATAGATGGTCCAAGATAAAAGGCCTTACAAAATAAATAGATGGTCCGAGTTAAAATACCTTAAAATAAATAAATAGATGTTCCAAGGTAATAAAAAATAAACTAATGTAATAGATGGTATGACCTAAAAGACCACAAACTATAGAAAGAGATGGTCGGAACTAAAAGTCCTTAAAATTAACCAATAGTCGGTCCAAGCTAAAAGACATTAAACTAAAGAAATAGATGGTCCAAGCTAAAAGGCATTAAACTAAATAAATATATTGTTTGAGCTAAAAGACGTTAATCTAAACTAATAGTTGGTTCGAGGTAAATGAACATAAAATAAAACAATGTCTCATCCGAGCTAAAATAACTTAAACTAAATAAATAGATAGTACATGCTAAACGACCTTATACAAAATCAAGAGATGGTTTGAGCTTAGTGAACATAAAATAAAGTAATAGATGGTCTGAGATAAAAGAACATATATTAATGAAATAGTTTTTTAGAGATAAAAGACCTTAATCTAAAGCAATATATGATTTGAGACAAAAGTCCATAAACTAAAGCAAC
This sequence comes from Viscum album, assembly GCA_963277665.1. Taxonomy (NCBI): domain Eukaryota; kingdom Viridiplantae; phylum Streptophyta; class Magnoliopsida; order Santalales; family Viscaceae; genus Viscum; species Viscum album. Next base: position 763,550,533 of record OY728126.1, on the reverse strand, counting down.
CAAAGGTCTGAACAAATTGACCTTAAACTAAAGAGCATGGAAATCATAGTGAGTAAACATACATGTAATTGTTATAGTTTAGATACATTCCACAGATATGTAAAACACTAATTCTATATAACATAACTAATTCCCAGACAATCCCTTTAAACATTAGGTGATCTCAAGATAACTAAAATATAATACCGATATAGAACCTCTTATAGAGTAAACCATCATGAGAATTCACAAAATTTTTCCCTATTTCAACATTTTATTCCAAGAATTTGTGATAATTTTGTATAATTCATGGGATAGGTGGAGAAATAAAAGAAACAGATTGTCAATATATCATACAAGGTAGAAAATAGGATAGTAATCTCAGAAAAAACTAATTAGAGTATAAAAAAGGAGGCAGAATATCCTCAATTTGGAGACTCTCTAAAAAATCAATAAAGGATTATAATAAAAATTATGGGATTTAATATAAAAATTTGAGTCACCAAAAATGATGGTGGCTGTACTATCCAGGTTGGAAAGTGTCTGGCGGGAGGCATCAATTGAGCATTGGGGTATCACCTTCCCCCCTCTTTTGCCACTTCTTTAGGCAGAAGGTCTTGGAAGAGTATAAAATTCTTCAACCATCCTTAGAGTAGTGTCCAATGAGGTTGATGATGTCAAAATACTGGAAATTAGAAGAGAGATCATCTCTTCATGCCTCTATATCTTTTTCATCCAAGAATCCATTAGGGATTTATGTTTAGACAACAACTGGAGATGTTACTTGAGGGCATCCTCTTCCACCCTCATTTGTTTGGGAAGGGAGACCTCATCCATGAGAACATGCAAGCCCCATTACTATGTAGCCATGTCTCCTAGAGTGAGGATTATCTAATGGATAATTTTTTTTATAGAGGATGTTAATCAAAACTATCTACCCATAGATCATGAAATAACTAGAGAAACTGCTCCCCTTGAAGTACAATGTCTCTAGAGGGGTCATAGTAATCATGAAATGGATATGATACCAGATTAGAATATGACTTGATTTAGCCTCATCAATTTATAAAGTGGTTCTAGTAGAATGATACCCAACTTTATTAATCAATGTCGAAATCGATTGAGAATCCCTATACAACACTCTCTGAATTGGTGCATCATATGTAGCCTGCACAAGGGGACTTGTCTCCTCAACAGAACTTGAATTACCATCCAAATCACAGTCGTTAAATTTAAATCACTTCCTTGATTCCTCACATATATCCTCAATCAATTCAGTAAGATCCACAGTTAGGTGAATTGGTGATTTTAGGGGCCTATCCTCATGGCAGACCAGTTGGCCTAAAACCCCATTGGGATATGATGTCACCCAATCCTATCCATAACACTAGGTGAGGAAATAGGGAGCATCGATAGGTAGAAATATGATCAAAACTATGGTATATTCATGGGATCGTATTTTTAAAAATCACAAGATGAGTCTAGGATGTTTCTCCTTCGAAAATTGAAAAAGAACACGGAAACTCTCTTAATAAATCCAAACCGTCAAGAAAATTGGTACATCATGTATAGCTCAAAGATAATCAGATCCTACACCCTAGATACAAGAATTTTATCCTGATGATAGATCATACAAGTCTTCTCATTAAGAGTGCCACTACCATAATGAATACTCAAATTGCCTAGTGCATGAAATATAGAAAAGTCAAAGCTGTTAAATCGGAATAGTTCACCTTTTACTATTACATGGGATAGAGACATAGGCTCAAACACAGATATGTTCAACAAACTAGGGATAGATATAGGGTCTGGGAACCTAGATATATTTTAGTACACATAACAGTGCAAGTAATCCCCTATCCAGCTGAATAAGAACATGAGATAACCACCAACTCTAAATGAACTATTTATTTGTTAGATATAACCCAACATCTTGTATAGGCATGGAAGAACTGGTACTTCTAGGTTAAGGCATCTCCCTTTGGCAATATGTTCCACCATTACCAATGTGAAAATGATAATTTCTGAGGGTGTATCCTCAGCTTGGAAGATCCACCCATTTAGGAACATAGAAAGAAAACAAGCCAACATAAGGTCCAAAGAAACCTATGAGTTAAACTGATAGCACCATGAGGTGTAGTAACCTACATCTAGATTAGACCAATACAAGAAAACACTATAAAAGAATTAATTTTAAGGTAATATATTGGGGAAAATATCATTGGGTCTCGCCCCACTTCTATATAGAAAACTATTGATACAGTTAGTGAAGGAAATAAGTGAGCACATTATCGGCTCTCTGCCTAGATTTTTCAACAAAATGGAGAGTATTTTCATCACTTGAATTGGAGTTTATAGAGGATTGTTCCATACATCCGCAGTAGGATGAAATTATTTATACATCCTTATGATAAGAAGAGTATCGCCTAGTTGATTGATATCCTACCAACTGATATCCACCTCACCGTGAGGATGATGGAACGTGTTAGTTCTAGGATAGCAGTGACTAATCATTTCTTGAAGAATGTCCTGATGGTGGAAAATGAAGAATTGTGATATCCAAATTTCTTTAGGAAGATAAAACATGTATAGATCATCATAAAATTATGAACATCTTGGTGTCGCCCATAATAGCCATGCCCATTCATCAAAAAATTACCACCAGGACAAAGATCCCATTTGTAATACCACCCACCCCTAGAGTCATCTAGAGAATAGGTGAATATTCTTGAGTAACTCTAAGAGATTGGTTTATGAGAAAAGTGATGATCATATAGAATCTGGGGAGAACTATCTAACAGATTAGACAAAAGCCTGAGATTGGGATGAAACCAGCTAACCTTCATCAGTAATATTTTTAACTAAATGCATTCAAGAGTGCTAGATACTTGAAAATGTTGTAGGATAAAATATGAGAAATTTATTGAGGAAACATCTTGAAATATGAACTTGAATAGTGGAAGTCAATTTAATAAGGGATAATTCATAAAGTTAGATGAAACAAACCCCTAAAATATTTCATTATCAGTATGCACATGATAGTAGGGATCTTCATTTTGATTCAGGGAAATCACGACCCTCTAGTTGGCTATAGTAGAGGAACCATGTTTAGAACTAGATGAAAAATAAAAATAAGTAAATGAAATAGTTCAAAGAAAGAAATCTTAAAGTCGTGTCAAAAGAAAATAGTGGCATGAAAAATATCAGTGGTATAATGCATATCGCATGACTCAACAAGTGATCTGTAAACCACACGGAGGGCATGCGAATCTCCAGATCTCCAAATGACTCACGAGCTGCATAACCCTTAAAAGGAACCACATGTATTGAATGAAAAAAAATTGAGACGTGCAGTCATGTGACCCTAACATGGTCATGCGAATAATCAATACTTGAACAGTTGTGCCAAAAAATCCATGGAAACCCTTGATGAAACCATATCCTTCACAACCGAAGTCAGTGGAATTTCCAAAAATCAGGTTTTCATTTGAGCAAGATGAAATACTAAGTATAGAGTAGCATTTCACAAGAGATTTTGTGGAACGGGTTCGTGATGAGAACTTTTGGTTAGGGTCCATGATCCAGGTTTGTAGCAAGGTCTCATGACGTGTTAAATTGCGAGAGCACTCCATGAATAGGAGGTTGATGGAATGAATTTTCCACCAAACCCTACGTATATGCAGTTTATAAAATGCCAAATGTTTCCCTATAGACTAAACTTCACCCAAAGCAGTAGTTGTGACATCGTCAATGGTTATGGTGGACATTACTTTTTCATATAAAGAGGTCCTTTTCCCCATGAACATTTCTTTATAGGGGGAGGGGGGTTATTTGGTGATTCCCTCCAAATAAGAATCAGAAAAAATAAAAAGTTAGATATACATGAATATGAGTATTACATTACACTGAAAATAAAGAAAAAATGATGGTGGAAGAATCGTGAATCCACTAAAAGACTTGCGAACATGTGACCATTTAAAGGACACGTGAAGGCCCCACACATGGAGAATCCTCTATTGAAAGTCCCACAGAGCCCTCTTCAACAAACCTTCCTAATATTTTGAAGGCCCCACATTCAACCATCTGAGTGACCCCATCCAACATGGTTTTTTATTGGTATGATCCTTAAAAACTATCTGAAATACTTAGAAAATAAAGAAGGATGATATTCTAAAGGAAGAGACACCTAGTGGTCATGAATCTCATGATCCAAATCATCATTAGGAAGAATAAAACTCCCTGATGATATCTAATCCAACTCACAAGACCTTTGATCCTTCCCCAAATAATACAACAAATGAATCAGAAAGGAGGATAGAAGATTCTAGGTCACTGAGAGACATGTGACGCATGACCTTGGTGTCCCTCGAAGCACTGCGAGACATCAACATTTCTTCAACCTAAACTCATGGGATCCCTTTGTATTTCTAGAATTGCCATACAGAAGTCCTCAGGAGTGACTAGTCAACTCTGAAATGCTCTAATGATAGATGGATAGACATGTCCACTATAGGTTTGAATTCTCTCAATTTGACCCATATTGGTTAGGAGAGATGCCATCAAAAATTCAAGTAAAAATAATGGGCATTACGCCCGCCAACTCCCATGATCTGTAACCATAATAAAATAAAATAAAGGGGATAAAGGAAAGGTGGTGAGGGTAGTTTGTGGTCATTGAAGGACATGATATTAATTCCCAAAATGACCCACAAGCCACCAAGACCCCCAATTACATGTACAACTCACGTCTTGACATCCCTTCAGATTGTCTTCCTCAATATGAGAAGTGTCATAGAATAATCGTCGAAACTTAAAGTAATAATGGGTAGATTCTTCCATGGAATGCTCGTGCAGCCCCCGTGCAACCCATATTGGTCACACAACACATCTCTAAAAAATAGAAGAAATAACCTCAACCACAGACATGAAATATGTCATGACTAATAAATTTTTTTACATAGAATAATGGGGATTAAAATGGTGGAGGTTAAAGGTACCCAAGATCACTAAAAGGTATGTGATGAACCCAACACACGCGTAATATTTTCTCGTAAGGCCCAAAGATAGGTAATAAAAGGTCTCGCGAGTGTCTTCACATAGTCATTTGAATCTTGCGAAGGCCCTCAGATATGTCAGCATAATATCATGTCGTTACTTTGACATGACTGTATGATCAAATAAAACATCTATAACTATAAATAATTTGATAAAGGATTACTTGAAGAAGTTGACTCGTGATCAAAAAAAATTAAGTGACGCGCTTCAAGTAGTCCAAGACAGATACTCACAAAATCACGTGGCACTAGACCCCCCTCCCTGACTCTAGCCTAGACATGTGTCATATATTCTGGAAATCTGGTGAGTATTAGGGGTAACAATTCCTATAAATTACCTTCCCCAAAATGAAGAAAGGGATGTATTTTTTATCGAATGTATGCCCTGGTTATACCAGATTTAGATATCAACTTCTATGGAATTCTCAGGGTAACTAAATGCATGACTGACTCACTTTTTATCTAATATTGTACCAGCCATAATCTAGAGTATTTATTCTCTGTACATAATCTATTTCATGTGATCAATCATAGATTATGTGAAGGACTTCTAGATAGAAATGTGATGAACATAATGAATGTCCTAAAAATAATTTGTGAATCGAATAAATTGAAACTGAATGAAACCAAGGAATTAAAAATACAAGGTTTAGAACCAAGATCATAGGCACAACTATTAATAAAAATATATTATTGTTTTCCCTCGTTAGTTTCTCATGTGAAATCTGACGACATGTGATAACACCAGGAAACATTTCATAGATTTCTCAAAACCACTTTGGTATGTCATATGGGACATGTGAATTCCTCCAGACATGTCAGATAATATCATAGAGTGCCCCCGTGGATGAAACATTGATCTTATAAACCCTCTAGTTCTATTAACCAAGACTTGTGAAATCCTGCGAACACATCACCTAACTCATATAACGACACTGAAACATGTTAGCCGAGTATCGTGAAAGCTTCTGGGAATGAGAAAAAACCCCCTGAGACAACCTCTACCCTTGTGAACTGAGACTCACAATTCCCTCTAGGCAAGTTGGCAAGATCTCGTGGTGTCTCCCAATGGTTTCATCCAAGATACGTGACACCCCTTGGTCTATGCCACACTGAATCTCATGACACCCGCCATATATGTCATGTCAGGTCATGCAATAACCCCAATAGAATTCCAACTGGGTCTTCCGATATTTCCAGATAAGAAATCTAGATTACCAGGAAATCCAAGTATTTGGAAATGGTTTATGTCCTCGACTTGTAATCCTCGATCAATAAGAAAGCAATATTTTATAATTTAAAACATAATGTGGATTACAATGACTCTAATTCTTTTCATATTCAGGTTACATAGGCTAACTCCCTATGAGGTTCGATCTCCATATTGATCATCCATGGAGGGACTAGTATATGAGTAAATTGTACAATGAAATGACTTTGATTAATTTATATCCCTTGTTTCTCACAAACGATCATGGATCATGTGGGCTTAGGGAGTTGAAATGTCCATATCATCTTCCATACAAATACCTACAATGGTATATGTAATCATAATTGTGTAAGCCTCAACATAAAGAGAACTCTGATGAAGTCTATTATGGTTATATTCAAGATACATAGGACACATCCCCTCGATGTCTGAGATCTATATTGATCGCCAATGGTGGGACCAATATATGAGTCCCTTATCTAATGAAAAAACATTCGTTACTTTCTATCCCTTTTTTCTCACAAAAAGCATGGATCATGCGAGCTTAGGGAGTTGTGGTAATCATTTCATCTATAACAAGAGTCTCTATAATGACACGAGCAACCGAAATATAACAATTTTAAAATTATAAACCACAAAACAAGGATTATCTCTATATTAAGAATATGTAGGTCATATCTCGAGGACCCAAGCTTGAAATATCATAGAGAACCCGTATAAGTCATTTCGCATGAAATAAAACTGCAATGGTTAAATGAACTATGAGGGTTTTCATTCCAACAATAACTTGGATACATAGGAAAACTCCCAATGGCTCAATCCCATCCTCAAAATAGCAATCAACTCCTAATATGGGAGCATGTTACAAAGAAAATGGGTATATGGTTTTAGCATATAAGAAACAGCTTGTTACTAGAGAATGATAAATAATCTTGGACACATATAGATGCACTCAACCAAGAGATCCAAGTATTTTGAATATTAAAGACAATTGAACTAAATTCATTTAGTCAGGGTATCTGGTCCCATGTCAGGATTAGGAAGAGAACCACGAACATATCTTAAATCAATTTTACAGTCTCGTAATAGGAAAAAAATTTCCTCAAAAGGGTTTGATGAGATGAACCCCCATCCCATCGACCAATGTGAGTCTGTGACACCCCAAGATTTCATAGTACATTATTTTTTCAAAGTAATTCAATAAATTAAATTACACACAACACTGAGTTCAAGCACACCATGACTTGCCAATCTAGTCATTCAAAAGAGGTTATGAATAGTATTAACTTCATTTTGAATTTTATATACCCCATATAATTTTAACATCCATATTATTTGTTTCTTAGACATAATATAATAACAAATTCAATTTTTTAGATAAAGGATGTATTTTTCAGAAAATTCAATTTTACAGCCTTTTGAGGGAGAACCCTTTTTAAATACAATATTTGACCCATTTATGTATTCAATTTGTTAAAATAAACTTCTTATTTAGAATCGGGAGATAAAAATTTAGTTTTGATAAACTTATGGTATTTTTCTGATAACTTTCATATTTTGGTAAATAGTGAAAAATACTAAAATTTAATTAAAAAAAACTTTTTTAATCGAAATAATTTATAGTGATAAAATATGGATTTTATTGTTTATGAAGTATAACTATGTTATATTTTTATCATTTAACACAATTTAGGACATTATAAAAAATTTGACTTTGAAATTGGACATAAACAAGTTTCATTCTTTTGAAAGATATTGTTGCATAAAAACACATTATTTATTTTGACAATGAGAAATAATTTTAAATTAATTAATGCAACTTATAAGTTTTTAATCTGATTAAATAGACATCATTTTTGAATTATGAATATCAAATATATCTTAGGCTGAATTTTTGATATTTTCTCAGAAACATCAATTTTTGAGGAATAGTGAAAAACACTAGGTTATTGGTTAAAACTAAATTTTTATTTAAATAATTATTTATTTTATTTAAATTTATTATAGGTAAAAATAGATACATAATTACAATATATGTTTAAAATAATTTTTTGGAGTCATTTTATAATAAGTTTAGATATATAAAAATTTTATTGAACTTTTTACCGTCTTTTACCCACCTCCTAGAAGTATTTGCAAATTTGCATAAAACATAATTTTACCGATTCTTGAGTTGAATTTCAAAAATCCTAGAGACACAGTTAAACTTAGTTAGTAAAATTTGGTTCAATAAGATGAAAATAATTTTTGTCGAATAGTAACTTGTGACTTTCATTTACCACGGTTAAAGGTAAATAGGGTAATTCATGGAAACAAGAATATTGTACTAATTCAAAATTACTTTAACACATGTCCTAACATTATTCGATGAGTAATGGCTGACCATGAGAATCCTTGGGTAGATTTTGGGACCCCATGTAGCCACTTATGAATGATAATGACACTTTATATTAATTAATTAAAAGTAAAGGAAAAATTGACAAAAACACAAATCTTTTAGTAATTATTTTTTATATTGTGTTATATAAGTTATATTTTTGCCTATAAATATAAATTGGAAAGATAAAAATATTTATTACATCATGGTATTTGTTTTATAATTTTTATACATCGAATAAATTAAATTATTTATGACACAATATTGATGCAGTATTTACCTCATTAATAAATGATTTAAGTAAATTAGATTATAAATATTAAAATAATATAAGAAAGATGTAAAATTCTAATTGGTTGATTTTATTTAGACCATGAGTAATTTTATCATCGTCCCAAATGATTTTTGGACCATTATAAACTGAATATAATTATATAATAAAATAATATTTTTACACATTCCTAAAGAGCCCCTCCTCCCCCTTATAAAATGAGACCACTTATAACTAATTACTCACACCCCTAAAGCCTTTAGGCTCGTCCAAACTCTGACAAATTAAGATCCCTACACCCCTCTCCTTCTCTTAAAGCCTTACCTTAGGTATAAGGCACTTCAAGAAGACTTTTTGGTTCAAAAAAAAAGAAGTTACCCAAATTAAAGGTAAAAGTTTGTCCTAACTTCTTTTCTTTTATTTTACTTCTCCAGCCCCTAATATCTTTTTATTACTTTATTTTATAACAACACCAGTATCCTCAATATACTAGGATGTTAATATGAGAAGGATTCAAACTAAATATACACACACCTCCATCTAATTGGCAATGAACACAATGTTTCTATGGATGGAAAACTAACGCCTCACGAAATGATGATTGTTTAATTACCTTCTACGACATCTAATGGTGGTAGTTATCATGGCACTGTATTTATATATGATATATATAATGATTATTTTTTTTCATGGTTCTGTAATTTTTTTATATCAAACCTTAATGGTTTCCATTATTGGTAAACATGATAATTTCATTTGAGGAAGTGCGGACTACCGCCCCCTCAAAGTGATATGACTCGTTAATATCATATGTGGGAAATATAAAGTATGAAGTTAATGATATTATATATGATATTATAATAGAATTATAATATACTAATGTATAATTATGTTTTAATTCCATTAAAATAAGAAATGGAAATGAAAGTAGTGTTCATGCATACGTACGGCTTACCGTCTCCATGAACGGTGCATTTCATTTATTACCCCCAAATGATATGTACTTTTATAAATACATGTATATAATAGATATATATGATATATATATGATATATAAATCATGAATATAATTCTAGATATAATGAAATTTTGACCATGTGATCAACTTTTAACAATAAGGTGTTCATTTTTGACTCAAGTGCCAAATATCGACAAAACGGTCATTATTAACTTAAATGATTACATAATGTTTATAACATGGTAATAAGTGATATAAATGGAATAATAAACTTGAAAATGTTTCTTAATCAAGAAAAAAATTAAGTTTAGTTTTTTATTCAGGATATTAATGAACGAACGGGTCAAGTCAGACATGAGGTAAGGGGTTTGTTATCTCACTTTTAATTCTGTGAGATTTCCATTGTTCACAAATTATTTATTACATGTGGTGTATTTTATACTTCCATTTGATATATATTATCATGATTTTATTTATATTCATGATATGATGTGATTCATATGATGGTTATTGACTATTGTTCATATAAATTGATTGATTACAACGAGGTAAGGGTTAATTTCTAAATCTCATTATTATCCGATATTGTTTATGTGTAAGTATTTACTGGGACATTTTTATCATCCATGTCCATTTTTCATAAAAATTATTTCAATATGATATTTTAAGGATTTTTTAAAGGTACTCTTTATCAAGATTATAATTTTAAAGGTAATAATGATTTATCTTTCTAAATATTTTTAATTAATGTTCATATTTTCAAAATGAATTTAAGGTATTATTTATATGGACACTAATGTTTTGAAATGATAATTATTTTAATATGATTAAAAGTGGTATGGGAAACTTTGATTCAAAAGTCTCTTTTAAATTACTTCCTTTATGAATGTGTATTTTTAATGATTTTACAAAATGGATATTTCTCTCCAAAAGTTTTACTCATCATTTTCATCTATGTCAACATCCTTTAATGGATTTTAAACTTGTTTGAAGTTGATTTATTATAATAAATTATTCCATATTGTATTGAATGAGTTATGATATGTTTGACAGTGGATGTTCTATTTTTATACCCTTCATGGTTTATGGTTAGTTTATTGACATTTTGTATGCTAGTTTTAATACGAATTTTTATGTAATATTTTAACATTTTATTATGATAAATGTATTGGACTAGTATGTTCGAGGTTGGGGACCGGTAAAAGTAAGCCCTATGGGTTGGGGTCTGGTTACAGAAGACCCTCCGAGATGGAGTCCAGTTACAGAGTCTCTCTGGGATGGAGTCCGGTTACAGAGGCTCTTCGGGTTGGAGTCCGTTTACAGAGGATCTCTGGGATGGAGTCCAGTTATAGAGGCACTCCGGGATGGAGTCCGGTTACAAAGGCTCTCCATGTTGTAGTCTAGTTACAAAGGATCTCTGTGATGGAGTCCAGTTATAGAGGATCTCCAGGATGGAGTCTTTTTACAGAGGCTCTCTGGGATGAATTTCGGTTACAGAGGCTCTCTAGGTTTGGGATTGGTTACAGTTATCCCATAGGTCCTGGCACTAGGCCTTGAAACAAAAATTAAATCTGGTATTATACATTCCCTCATTATTAAAATAATATTTATGGTTCATGAGTTCATTCAACTAGTATAATACCAATGATTTTATTTTAGTACGACATTATTTACTCAGATCATATTCCTGCCATAAAATTATTCATGTTTATTATTGTTAAAGGCATGTGGTTTCAATTATTCACCATGCTTAATATTTATGTTATCTTATGATATATTTCTTACCCTTACTTTGCTTTTGAGCTCATGCATTTCTATGTTTTATTTTTCCAAGGATTCCATGATGTGTATTGTAATTGATATGCAGGGTTAAGCTAAGAGAATAATGGAATTAATAAAGGACTATTTATGTTGTCTTGTATGTTTTAAAGTATAATTTAACATTCATGTATGTAATGTATTTTCTAAGACTGCTAAAACAATCAGTCCTTCGGGACATGATTCCATGTAATCATTCCAATGTATTAAAATAAAGCACCAACTCTGGGTTACTGGGGTCGGGGAATTACAGTTGTTATGAGATGAGGTTTATCAATAACCTTGGAAACTAGATTTAGATAAACTCTGATTAGAGCACATTTCCCAAAGATATACTTTGAGGATTAGTATCAAAGAACTTCTGAGAATTTTGGTAATTTAGAGATTTTGTGAGTTTTCCAGGAAAATACATCCCTGTCTGGATACGAGCATGTAGAGGTGGATCTGGAACAGATGTACCTAGTGGTAAAACCGGAAAACACCACTATGAGCTAGACTTGAATGGGAACTGGTGCATGACAACGGGTCTTACTGCACTCTTGGTTACGCCAATCCTGAGTGTTATGTCTTGGATAATTCTCATTTTCATTACTATTCATTATCAAGGATTTACGAGTATATACCTCCTCAAAGAAAATATTTTTATGGATTATATCCATAAAATGTTCAATTTACGTTAGGTTTTTTTACAAGTTTGTAATTATTCATTGCAATTCATAAACTGAGCTAATGTAAGACATTGAATCGAAATGTCTCCCAATAAAATGAAGGTGAACTCCAGCAATACCTAAAATACAAAGAGTAAGAAAGATCATATATTTCACGATATTAAGCCACTACTTAGAAGAGAAATAGTCTCCCATGCATTCTCAACATATGAATAAATAGAATCATGTGTTAATAAGATAAGTAAATAATTATCTGAGTCCTATGGATTTAGAGGTAAGCAGGAGATGAAAATGATGGAAGGGAGAAATATGGATAAAGGGAAGAGGGAAAAGAAGGATTTTCCCATATGTGATAACTATGGAATGAATCACCGTGGTAAATGCTTGAAGGGAATGAGAGTATGTTATAAGTGCATAGAAAAAGGACACAAAGTACGTGATTGTAAGTGTATGACAAATGTTTCAAATGTACAATGATTCGTCTGTAAAGAGTTGTGATACTACGCGAATCAATGTCCAAATCATCAATATATACCCCAAATACTGCTATTGGATGAGAAAAAATTATGATACTACCGAAGATGAAGATGATTGATTATGATTTCTTATGTTGTTATTAAAGGATTGTGTCATTTGGGTGTGGTATCAATGATGTACTGATAATATGAATTATGTAAATAAATAAGTATTGTATTGTAGTACTATTTAATTGGGAATTTGAGATTATATGGTATTTATACTATGTTTTTAATTTTGGAATAAGAGATGGTTGATTTGGATAAATTATATTGGATATTCTTGACTATCTTAGAACTTATTAATGGTTTGTTTATTTCATGATTACTGGAGTATTAAAATTTCTAGCATATAAGGAATATATATAGTATTATATAAGGAATAAGGGAGCGTGAATGTAATAAATAAGGTTGTTTCCATGTTTTGAAAGAATACATGATGAACGTATACACATGTTATTATGTGGTAAAATACATCTTCATTGTGTTTAACTTCCTTATAAATTATGGACTGTGAGTTTGGATAGAAGTATTTTGGATATGCCTAAAGGTTGGAATAGATTATGTTTGAAAGTGGATATTATTGTTAAGGTTATTTTTTGGATTGTTATAAAAAGGACAACATGAAGACCGTGTGAAAATCTGTTACGTCAGACAAAGATGCAGGAATCGAACCCACACCATAGTGTGATTGGGATTTATCTCCTAGCCATGGACTACAAGAATTACCTAGATGAGATAATCTAGTTTTTTTTAAAGGGTCTGATAGGTGAATTATAAATTCATTATTTTTGGAACCCTTAGGATAAATAGAATATTTTTTTTTGAAATATATTTAGAGTGAAAGATATGTTTGTGGTAGGAATTTGTTAAAGGATGTAACATTACTTGTCATGTATATATATATATATATTCCCTCTTATTAAGAGTAAATTTTATTAACCCAATTTCCAAAATGAGTTCCCCACAAAGGTATTGTCTATTTTAAACCTTTTATTTTTAAAGAACAATTTCAAATTGTGATGATGCAATTTATTGATGGAGGGAAGAATGTAACACCCCAAGATTTCATAGTACATTATTTATTCAATGTAATTCAATAACTTGCACTACACGCAACACCGAGTTCAAACACACCACAACATACCAATCTAGCCGTTCAAAAGTGGTTATGAATAGTAATAACATCATTTTAAACTTTATATACTTAATATAATTATAAAATCCATATTATGTGTTTCTTAGATATAATATAAGAACAAAATAAAATTTTTAGATAATGGAAGTAATTTTCACAAAATGCAGTTCTACCACCTTTTGAGGGAGAACCCTTTTTAAATCCAATATTTGACACTTTTATGTATTAAATTTGACAAAATAAACTTCTTCATTAGAATCTAGAGATAAAAATTTAGTTTTGATAAATTTATGGTATTTTTCTGATAACTTTCAATTTTTTGTAAATATTGAAAAATACTAAATGTTAATTAAAATCAACTTTTTTAATCACAATAATATATAGTGTTAAAATAGGAATTTTATTGGTTTAAAATTATAATTATATTATATTTTTAACATTTAATAAAATTTAGGTCAATATAATAAATTTCACTTTGAAATTGGTCGTAAACAAGTGTCAATATTTTGAAATATATTGTTGCTTAAAAACACGTTATTTATTTTGACAACGGTAATAAATTTTAAATTAATTAATGAAACTTATTTGTTTTGAATATGGTAAAATAGAAATCATTTTTGAATATATAATATCATATATAGATTAGGCATAATTTTTGGTATTTTTCTCAGAAACATCAATTTTTGATGTATAGTAAAAAGCACTAAGTTATTGGTAAAAAATGAATTTTAATTTAATAAATTATTTATTTTATTTAAATTTATTTTAGGTAATAATAGATACATAATTATTATATATGTTCAAAATAATTTATTAGAGTCATTTTATAATATGTTTAGATATGCAAAAATTTTATTGAACTTTTTACCCTCTTTTAACAACCACTTAGGAGTATTTGAAAATTTACAGAAAACATAATTTTACCACTTCTGTGAGTTGAATTTCAAATATACGAGTGACACGATTAATATCAATAAGTAAAATTTGGTTCAATAAGAATAAAATAATTTTTGGGGAATAGTAACTTTTGAATTTTTTACCGTGGTTAAAGGTAAATAGGGTAATTCAAGGTAAAAAGAATATTGTAATAATTAAAAAATACCTTAAAACAAGTTATAACATTATTTTATGAGTAATTGACGAACATGGGAATCCATGGGTCTATTTTGGGACCCCATAGAGGCATTTATGAATGATAATGACACTTTAGATTAAGTAATTTAACGTAAAGTCCAAATTGACATAAACAAACATCTTTTAGTAATTAATTTCTATATGGTGTCATATAAGTAATAATTTTGACTATAAATATTCATTGGAAAGCTAAAACAATTTTATACATCATGGAAATTTTTTTATAATTTATAGACATCGAATAACTTAAATTATTTATGACACAATAATGATGTAGTATTTACCTCATTAATAAATGATTTAAATAAATTAGATAATAAATATTAAAATAATATACAAAACATGTCCACTTCTTATTGGATGATTTTATCTCGACCATGAGTCATCTTATATTTGACCCTAATGATTTTTGGAACTTTATAAACTGAATATAATTATATAGTAAAATAATATTTTCACACTTTCCTAAAGAGCCCCTCCTCCCCCTTATAAAGGGATACCACTTCTAACCAATTTATCACACCTATCAAGCCTTTATGTTTTTCCAAAATCTGAAAAATTAATCTCCCTACATCCCCCCCTCCTTATAGAAGCCTTAACTTAGGTATAAGGCACGTCAAAAAGTCCTTTTGGTTCAAACCAAAGAATGTTACCCAAATTAAAGGCAATAGTGTCTCTTAACTTCTTTTCATTTATTTTACTTCTCCAACCCCTAAACTCTTTCTATTACATTATTTTATAACATAAATAGTATCCTAAATAAACTAGGATGTTGTTATGATAAGGATTTGACATACACTTACACAGAACTCCATCTAATGGGTGAAGAATATAATGTTTCTGTGGATGGTAAACTTACGCCTCACGAAACGATCATTGTTCAATTACCTCCTACTGCCTCTCATGGTGGCCATTATGATGGAACAATATTTATATATGAGATATATTATGTTTATGATTTCTTCATGCTTATTTATTTTTCTTTTATAAATTACCTTAATTGTTTCTATTATGGGTAAACGTGATAATTTCATTTGAGGAAATGCAGAGTATCGCCCCCTCAAAGTGATTTGACTCGTTAATACCATATTTTGGACATATAAAGGATATAGTTAATGATATTATATATAATATTATAATGTAATTATAATATACCTATTTATCATTATGTTTTAATTCCATTAAAATAAGAAATATAAATGAATGTAGCGTTCATGCGTACGTAAGACTAACCGTCTCCATGAACAATGCATTTCATTTCTTACCCCAAAATGATTTTTACTTTTATAAATAGATATATATACTAGATATATATGATATATATATATAATATCTAAATAATTAATATCATTCTGGATATAATGAACATTTGACCATGCGAACAACTTGTAACTATAAGGTGTTCATTTTTGACTCTAGTACCAAATATCGACAAAATGAATGTTATTAACTTAAATGATTACATAATGTTTAGAAAATGGTAATAAGTGATATAGAAGGAATACAAAAACTTGAAAAAAAATATTAAGCAAGTAGAAAGTAACTTTATTTTATTATTCAGGATATTAATGAATGAATGGGTCAAGTCGGACACGAGTATGGGGGTTCTTATCTCACTTTTAATTCTGTGAGATTTCCATTGTTCACCACTTATTTATTTCATGTGGTTTATTTTGTAATACCATTTGATATATATTATCATGATTCTATTTATATTCATGATATTATGTGATTCATTTTGTCATTATTGATTAGTTTACATTCGACATGATAGATTGCAATGAGGTAATGGTTAATTCCTCAATCTCGTCATTATCTGAGATTGTTTATGTGTAAGTATTTACTGGGGAATTTTTATCATCCATGTCCATTTTTCATAAAATTTATTTCAAAATTAATATTTTAAGGATTTTTGAAAGGTACTCTTTTTCATGATTATAATTTTAATTGTTTTACAGATTTATCTTTCTAAATCATTTTAATTAATATCCATATTTTAAAAATGATTTTAAGGATTTATTATATAGACATGAATGTTATGAAATCATTATTCTTTTCAAAAGTTTCAATGTGGCATGTGACACTTTGATTCCAAAATCTATTCTAAATTACATCCTTTATGAATGTGACTTTTAAATGAATTTACAAAAAGGATATTTCTCAAAAAAAAAATTACTCACCATTTTTATCTTTTTAAACATCCTTTAATGGATTTTAAAATTGCTTAAACTTGATTTATTACAATACAATATTCCATATTGAATTGAATGAGTTATGATATGTTTGACTATGGATGTTCTATTTTTATATCATTCATGGTTTATGGTTAATGTATTGAAATTTCATATGCTAGTTTTAATACGAATGTTTATGTTATATTTCAAACGTTTCACTTGATGAATGTATTGGAATGGTATGTTACGGGTTGGGGACTGGTAAAGTAAGCCCTCAAGGTTGGGGTCCAGTTATAGCAGACCCTCCGATATGGAGTCTAGTTACAGGGGCTCTCTGGGATGGAATCTGGTTACAGAGGCTCTCCGGTTTGGAGTCCAGTTATAGAGGATCTCCTGGACGGAGTCTGGTTACAGAGGATCTCCAGGATGGAGTCCGTTTACAGAGGTTATATGGGTTGGATTATGGTTACAGAGGCTCTCTAGGATAGAGCCCGGTAACAGAGGCTCTCTGGGATGGAGTCCTGTGACAGAGGCTCTCTAGGATGGAGTTCGGTTATAGAGGTTCTCGGGGTTTGGGTCCGGTTACAGTTAGCCCATAGGTCCTTGCACGAGGCCTTGACACAGAAATTAATATCTGGTATTATATATTCCCTCATTATGAAAATAATATTCATGGTTCATGTTGTGATTCTACTAGAAAAATACCCATGATTATGTTTTATTATGGCATTATTTACTCATCTCATATTCTGTCCATAAAAGTATTCATGTTTATTATTAGTAAAGGCATGTGGTTTCAATTATTCACCATGATTAATATTTATGTTATCTTCTGATTATTTCTTCCCCTTACTGGGCATTTGAGGTTACCCATTTCTATGTTTTATTTTTCCCTAGATTCCAAAAAGTGTATTGTGATTGATATGCAGGGTCATGCTAAGTGAATAATGGCGTTCATAAAGGATTATTTATGTTGAGTTTTATGATATAATGTGTAATGTAACATTTAAGTATGTAATATATTTTCCATAGATGCTAAACTGATCAGTCCTTTGGGACTTGATTCCTTATAATCATGAAAATGTATTAAAATAATGCACCGACTCTAGGTAAATGGGGTCAGGGCGTTATAGAGTCCCTATGAGTTGTTAGGCCTGAAAACCTAGATGAATGTTGGCCATTAGAATGTAGTTCTATACCCACCTATGGATGGGGGAATAGTTGGGAGTTTCATGGGAAGTGAAAATGGTTATCTGCCAAGTGAAACCCATTCCACCCAATATTTCTCAACGAAACACTTTTCCAGAAGATTTTCTTATGAAATCATCAATAAAAGAAATATACTGTTCTCCAAACAGACTAATAATGGTATCATTAAAATAATCATCTTGATTATATTATTATTTAATGTCAATTTATAAAAATCTAAAATGAATCAAACACTCCATATCCTTGAAATCGTTACATTTTATAATAACATTTCTCTAATTTTGATTTCGTTGGTATCATCAAGCCCATTAGACTAGATTCTTCAGAAATCATTCTGTTTTTCATTCTAATAAAGGAAGATAAAATGTTTTAGTGCGTTCATGAATAACATAGGGTTCAAAATAGGAAGGAGAAATGTTTTATTCTAATGGTTTTTAGCATAAAGTTTTGATTATTCAACCAAAATATAGAATACTAATTTCATATTTTTTATATAAAAATATATTTTTACCAAAAGAAAATAATTTTGAAAGATTAAATTTACATAACTTATTAAATTTTTTGATAAAAATATATTTTTATATTTTATGAAATAAAATATTAATAAAGAATACTAATTCCTTTAAAAACATTTATATCATCTTTTTATTTAAATTAATAAAAGCCGTTATTACATACTCCCCTAGAATAATAACTTCTCTAAAAAACTATTCTTAAGAAGATATATAAAATAATTAATGAAATTAATTAATAATTAAAATTATAATAATATAATAATAGTTTTTCAATTTATTTAAATATAGTAATAAGAAATTAAATAATCCATAAAGAGTAATAATAATGTAATAAATATAGATCAACAGATTGATACATCACATAAAATAATAATGTGATAAAAGATTCAAAAAATTAATTCTAAAGAGAATAATTCATGAGTGTTAAAAGATTCAAATTTTAGGATCTCTTATTTTATACAACAATCAATAAGAGAGTTAAATAAAAAATTTATAAGGATAAAAATGGGGTTCAATATCATATATTTTCAAAATATCAAACATAGTTTACCTTATAAACACATATTCTTTTGGGACAAAAAATGTTATAAGTTAAATATTTATTTTAACAATACTGATTTCTTTGATTATAGACTTCATAATTAAGGACATATAATGATTTTGAATAATGAAAATTCTTAAAACCAAAAAATCATGGTTTTCTAAAATTGATGTCAATAGAATAATCTCTATTGGTTTATATTTATAACATTTAATAGTATAAATTCTCCAACTTTTCTGAACCTGATAAGAAATAATTCTATATAATTTTGAATTTTCCCCATTACAACCAATACTATGGTTACCCTTTTTATCTTTCTTTTACCCGAAATTTTATTAAAATAATTTTCTTCATTATCAATCTTTCTAGAGGAATGTTTTAATGTATTTACTTCATATTATAGTTAGAAAAAAAAAATTATTCAAAAATATATGAACATTTTGACTAATTAGATATTAAATATATCATATCTTTGGATAAACATTCCTTATCAGTAGAAATAGAATCATTATATTCTTTATGTTTTTATTGATATTTTTTAACTATTAAAATTTTTATTTAAGAATAAAATAATATTTATTTAATTCATCATAAGTCTATTTTTGGAATAAGAAATTTTAGAGATATAATATTGTACCTTATTAGCATGATCCATTGGAAAATGATGTTTCCTTTGGTTTTCATTCTTACCATCAGTGTTAGTAGTAGATTCATCACATGAATCATAAGAAGATATCCAATTTTCCTTCAACACATTATTAAATATTCTTTTATAATTAGTTTTCATTTGAGATTCAATAATAATATATTTAACATTTTGTAACTTTTCTCCTTGAATTTATAGCATTTATCTTATTTATTGATTTTTTATTTCACCATTCCCAAACTGTATAGTTCTCCTAATATTTTATTATGGTCATATAGATTAATGATTGAATAAGAATAATATCAATTAAAATATTCATATGTAGATGTATTGTGTGAAACATATTCTTTTTTGATAAAGATGTGATTTTTCATCTTTAGTTTTCTTCTCATCCTCACACATCATCAAGGTGAGAAACAATTCGTTAATTTCCCATTATTTAACATGTGTGGATTGATGAATAGTAGAATATATTACATTCCATATAGAGGGTAAGTCTCTATGTTGCTTTAATCCTGGATTTAGTTGTTAAATTAAATATTGTAATGAAATAATATCATTAACAACTTTTGAGAATATTCCATTCACTTGATTGATGCTTTCATATTCATGCTTCCTAATCTTATAATATTCTAAATTTTTAGTTTGGTACCTTTATTTTTGACATTATTTGTTCCTTGAAAGGAAAAAAATGGTTCCCCACATCTAATATGTGGTACCATAATAAGAAACTCAATTAAATACATCAGTTCCTAAACTAAAGGTAATATAGTTCATAAATCTTGAATTAAGATCATATTCTTCCTCTTTATCATCATTCAAATTTACAAGGTTTTCATTAGAAATTTTAATGGGCATGAATAACATTAAATAAACTCTTATTCCACGATTTCCTATTCAACTAATTATGTGTTTGTTTTAGGATATATAATTATCACTATTAATATAAGGTGCACGAATCATCGACATACCAACTCTATGATCATCCATTTTAGATTTATATTAATATGTATCATTAAATATAACAATTTAGAGTATAAAGAAATATTACCACAACATATCGAACTTTTATACCACTTCCTGGAACCAAATATAAATTTCATAATAATCAAGTATTTCCAAAAAAAAATTGATTCCTCAAACTGATATCTGTTGTTGAGTCAGAATGGAAAGCACCATGACAAAATTTGTAGGGGGGTTAATTTTATTATATTATGAGACTTGATCGAAACAATACTTACCTTTTGACGTTAATGTTGTTCATTCCTTCTCAACTAAAGATGTGTGAGTGTTAGAAAATAAGTAAACAAAAGAACTAAAAAACAACAACGTATGGTGGTTTGGGGAATGAAAATACCCTAGCCCACCCCATAAACACTAATTATGAAATATTGGTGATTTTATTTAATAAGTCCTTCTTCCATAGACCTCTACAACTATGTGAAAGAAGATTACACCATTCATCAAACCTTTTACAATGTACCCCAATATCCACATCTTAGTATGAGACGAAAACACACAATCATGACTTACTGCAAGGAGATAACTCTTCAACAAAAAAATTTATTAAGATAAAGTATTTTAATACTCTTTTATATCTCAATTAAAACATTAATTGACAAATGTAAATTTTTAACTATAAAGAATTGTTTTAGAAATGAAAAATACATTCCTTTTATTTTTTTGGGTAAATAGTAAGAAAAAGATAAAAAATGTATGTCGGCAATGTGTAGCTCTGACAAGATCATTGGTGAAATAAAAAAATATTAACAGAGAAATACAATAGAAATAAAAGTGAGTTTATCAAATAGATAAGAATAAAAATTAGTATGACTTGATATTGTAGTTATAGAGGTAACAAAAAATTAATTTTTTAAAATGTACATATTTTATTTTACATGAATTTAATTTTGGTATTTATCATGATGGTTTTATTGCTTCAGGCCCAATATCTCCAAAAATATTACATTATAGATATTGATTATTAAAATTCAAATTTTTCGATTACTTTTGTAACTTCCCTTATAAATAGAAATGATTTAATCTATTGAATATGATCCTTCGAATATTTCTTTTATCATATTTAATGATATATTTAATTCTAGTGAGACTGTTGTAGAAAAAATAGAAATAATACATAATTCAAAACATTATTGATGACCTTGTCAAACAATTAGGTTCTCTATATTGTGATAAACTTCAAAAGAATGGTTTAAAACATACCATTGATTAAAAAAGTGAGGAAGATCAACCATAATTTTATTCCTAAAAAATAGGTTTTCTTACAAAATTAAGGATCATGATCCATACATTCATTCCAAATATAGGGTTCACAAACCATACACTCAACTTAAAATACATGGTATAAAAATTGTTTCTAGTATTCTTATAAACACTTCAAAAATAATTATACATTTTGAAATAAAATAAACATCCATGGGTTTAATGTATGACAATTATTATATCATAAAATAATTATCCCTAAAATTATTATCTTGTAACTCACTTAAAGTATCTTTTTTAGAAACATAAAAATTGGCATTTCTAAGAATAAAAATCAAAAAGAAATTAACTGAATTACTAGATCAACACATTCCCAATAGTATGGAATTTTTTTAATTGCGAAACAAAATTTTCTCATCCCTTCTCTATTAGATTAGATACACCTCATTAGCACCTCATAAGTCTCTAAATTAATGATGTTATAACACTTCATTGAGCACCTCATTATATTTTTTCTGATCATGATCCGCATTATACATTGGAATTTTGGAAGAATCATTAGAAGGATCTTGAAAAT
Organism: Viscum album; assembly: GCA_963277665.1. Taxonomy (NCBI): domain Eukaryota; kingdom Viridiplantae; phylum Streptophyta; class Magnoliopsida; order Santalales; family Viscaceae; genus Viscum; species Viscum album. Next base: position 763,527,526 of record OY728126.1, on the reverse strand, counting down.
GATCTTCATTTGATAACGACATTCCATTATAAAATATATGGATATTATAAAAGGAAAATTCTGACATTGGAAGACGTATTGAGGTCATTCTAACTTGACTATAAAGGTATTTGGTAATGGTATTTACCCTTGGTATATATTTTCATTAAATATAGCTTACATTAAAGTATTCAAATGCCACTATATAATGTTTTATTTTCACGAACCGTCCTAGGGGGTCCCGCACTGTGACTCCCCAAGACCGCCTCCAAAAGGCCATGGGCTGGGGACTAACACTGAGTAAGAATATTACTAACATGGGAGTCATTACCTAAGTACTAGTACAGATGAACATGTATCAAAGCCCACAATGCTGAAATGTAAGAACCATTAGGGAACAAAATGAATGCATATAACTAAACCCAACAAAAATAGTATGATGGAAAGTAAATTACTAAAAGTAAACTGGGCCAGAATACATTCCCTCCAAAAACAAGAGTTTAAAAACTAAATAGTTCAACCTGTAAACACAAAGTGGTACTGGGAATACTACTCATAGCAATAAGATCAGCTCGGCCTACAGGGAACTCAAAAAGCTCGGTGTTGTCCTGGTCTGCCCTAGGCTCTGTCAAAAGGAAGCTCGTCTGCACAAGACACGACACATGTGGGAAAAGCCTGTGCAGGGGTGAGTATAACAATACTCAGTAGAGGTCCCCGAAAACCACAAATCAATACAAAAAAGTAAATGCACAATTTGCTCTGGAAAATATGTCTACTAAACATTTAAGAAGAGAAATTGAAAATATCTAGATATACTCAAAACCCAATCCTGTTTTCTAGGGACAAGTCACACAACAACATACCCGTGATAGGGATTCGGTTCAAAGATTCCAAGAAGCACTCACCAGGGATAAATCACTCCATGTGTCTCATAGCTCTGATGACATACGTTCGAGATGTAATTTCTATCATGTTGGAACTCTTATGACATAGTAGTTCTTTAGGTTACTCTCATGTGGAAATTCATGGCATTTGAGTTATCACCGATTGAGACGTGACTCCCCACCGCATGTGTGTGGGTTTGTTTGACCTACATTGGTTGAGGTTGTGTACGGGAACATGGCTATCATACATGGTGTGGACACCCGATACTTTAACACAATGTGTGATTATTTCTACATGCCCTTTAGTTTTGTTTTACTTAAAAGGCCTTATGACATAGTCCATTGTACACGGACAGTACCTGGGGTCAAAAGACATGACATGTGACACTTCTGCACATTGTGAAATTTTTAATAAATGTCTTGATCTTCTTTTCCACCGTATCCTGGACATGTTTCATTTGGGTTAGTTCCCCTTTCTCTCATTTTTGAGATAGAGGCTGGTATGCCTCTGAGAGGCCCAGAGTGGGAACCTCTATCCATTCTTGACCCTAGGTAGAGTCAAGTAACGATGAGATTATTCGTACATGGCGCCGATCCTTTTCTTAGAATGCAAATATGGATGAGTCTTTGTATCTGACAAGTTCTTGGCGGTGATCCTCATTTGTGTATCGTGATCACCAATCCCTTAAGTAGGACATTCCAAGATAGAGTCAGGTATCTCTCCAAGAGACCCAGAGAGAGATCCTCTATCCATATTTGACCCTAGGTAGAGTCAGGTATCGATGTGACTACACCCACATGGTGCTGATCCTCTACCTAGTAGGTGAATCCAGATGAGTTATGGTATCCTCCAAGGCCCTTGAAGTGATCCTCATCTATGTATCATGATCATTCCCCACTCATGAGTGTGTTCTCCCAGAAAGAGTGTATCTATCTCTCATGACCTGTCCAAATGAATGGTATATTCCAGACAGATGTTATCACAGCTATCAGACTCATGGAGTGAGTTCTCTCAGACGAGTGCTATGTGGAATCTTCGAACAGGATCCCTAGTGTGGGTATGTAGTTTTGTGACTTGACTCTAAACTACGGGTCTGAGTTATAAGTATATCTGGATTCCCTAGGTATATGTATGGGCATATACATTTTGTGATATATGAGATGGATATCCCCTTACTATCTTGTTTGGGATTCTTTTAGCGATTATATCAACTATTGGGAGGAGCTGTACTCCTTTTTTTCACTCTTGTTGTACCTTGTTCTCTCTTACTTCTATCTTCTCTGGTAACTCTATTGCTTCTCCCTCAATCCTTTGAAGAATCCTACATAGTATTCTTTTACTCACCCATTCTTGGGATTTGACCGCCTTTGGGGTGCCCTTATAGACAACTGACAGGTTGATCGTGATATTAGAGGAGCATAGGGATATGGGGTGCTCGGACTGCATGTGATGGGCATAGCTTGGGATTTAGGAGTGGACTCTTCTAACTGTTTTACTTTTCACTTATTGCCCAGTTTTTCACTTTTCTAGTTGGGTGTGTATTTTTCCCCTTTCCCTTTCATCTTTAATTTTTTGTACTAGTTCGTTTAGTGGCTTATTAATTTTTTTGGTTCCCTTTTTACAGCATTGTGGTACCTTGATTTCATTTTCTATGAACTTTTTCATTTAGTTGGTTACGTGTGTGTGTACAGGTTCTTAGGAAGATGCATCCCTGAGTTTTTTGGGCCTTCGGTGATAGTTGCCATCCCCTAGCCTATGGAGGCAGTCTTTGGGTAGTTGCAGCTCGAGCCCTGGTACGGGTCGGGTCATGACAATTATATGGAAAAATATTACATACATCAACCATTTGGGATAATGTTGGTGAGGGGTAACATGTAGGTATATAATTTTTTTCGGATACAACTATAATGGTTATGACCATTGAATATTGTATTAATGAATCTCACATATGGGTAAAGAGTTATGTCAAAAATTAAAGAAAAGATATGGAATTTCATGTTGTAGATCAAATTTTAATAAAATTATCTCCTTGGAATGGTTTCATATGTTTCATTGATAAGGTAAAACTGAACCTCATTTACATTACAAAAGTTTTAAATCTAGAAAGCATTGGTTTTTTGGCTTTTCAATTGGCAATGCCACCAAGCCTCTATAAATTACATGATGTGTTCTATATCTCATTGTTAAGGATGTATATAACACATGTGATCACTAAGTAAGAGATATAATTGGAACCTGATCTTTCTTACTATGAGGATCCCATGAAGATTGTTGATATTTGAAATCAATCATTGATGATTTTAATAACTCGATTGGTAAGGTAATTTGGGAAAATCATTAAATGGAGGTTGCAAAATGGGAACCATAGGATGTTATGAAAAAGAACCTACTATATTTGTTCATAATGTAATATCAATGAAAATATTGAGGATAAAATTATTCTTTGAGTGATTAATTTAACACCCCAATACTTTATGATATATTTATTTTTAATGAAATTCAATCTCTTCGATAACATATGATATATGCTACCCTGAGTCATAAAGAGACATAAAAAATTATAAAATTATAAACTAATTGTTTAATTCGTTGGTATTAATATTAATAACTAAATTAGGAATCATATATATTTTTTACAAATGTGTAAATAAAATTTATTAGTAATAAATTGAGTAGAAATAAAAATGGACATCATTTGAATGAGAAAAAAATGTTTTTCTAAAAAACTATATTTTTCTTAAAATAGTTTCATCACGTTTTTCATGATTATGATGACATAAATATCTACCAATTTTAGAAACAATATTTTTAAAAAAGAAATTAATTTTTATAAATATCATGTAAAAATAATCTTAATGTTTGTTTAATTTTTTGCAAATATTTTTTTAATGAATAGTGTAAATAAAGATTTTTATTCAAAACATTATTTTGATTATTACATTTATAAGTTTATTTTTTTTCAAAATTGTTATAAAAATTAAAATTAGTTAAAATATATTATAATAATTCCAATTTGTGTAATTTGAATAAATTAAATGCCCAAATTGGATAGACAAACGTTTTACACTTTTTAAAAACATTTCCTTTAGAAAACGTTTTTTCGTAGCATCTCCATGTTAAATTTTAAATTAAATTTTGGATTTTATTTTAATTTTTTTAAATAAATTTCATGTAATAATGTTAATAATATTAATAAATATTAAATAATATGTAAAAATTTATTATATTCATAATGAATATTAAAATAGTAAAAACTAATTACCAAGGTAAAGGTAAAAATGGGTTAACCATGGGGGGTTAATTGTTAGTGATAACTATTTAAATGGAACATAAACATGTATAATTAATATTTTATAGATATATTTGGAACTTATAACATATATATGTCACGAAATAATCATTTTGGATCCTTTTGGAATTTGAAAAATGTGGGAACTATTTATTTATTTCAAAACATTCCATATGTATCATCCTCCTCAATTATAAATGGTCACTACCTTTCCTCACATATTCACACTTTTCAAACTTTTTTCTCAACATAAACCTATAGAAACCCCTCCAAAATATTCTTAAATGCATTTCATAGCTGAGGAAAATACCCAAAAAACCCTAGGGTTCTTAATAAAAGATCAAAAGGATGATATCTTCTTCCATGGTAATTGTCTTCACTAAAATCCTTTTATTCTTAAAATATTATCACCATAAATTATGTCTTGAGAGTTAAAATATAATAAAAGAATTATCTTTCATATAATTTGAATTTATTCTCTCATGGTCATAATATTTTTGGATATCCTTCACATTCATATGAAAAACAAATCCATTGATCGTGTGTACGACGGACTACCGCCTCACGAACCGATGCAATTTTTTTCCATCACTGAATCCTAGAGATATTAATAATGTATGAAAAAAATAATATATATTATAAATATTTCAGGATATTAATTCCATAAAATTAATCTATCATCCTCTTCTTTACCTATTCACCCATTAATTTAATGATATAATCGATCATGAGTATGTACGACCTACCATCTCCATGATTCGATGTGATTCATTTTCCTTATCCAAAATTCAAGAATGGTTATAAAAATTTATTTATAATTAAATAACATATTTATACCATTAATATAATTTCAGATATTATTTAAATATATCAAATACAAGATATCCATAACATTCATGACCAAAACCTTCACGTGAAAACATGTCAATTAATACACAAAAAAATAGTAATAATAATCTTTTTAGTGAATAGGTCATAAGATATTATAATATAAATAATAATATTTTTCTATTATATATTATAAACATAATTAAAATTGTTATATAAGATGGTAATTTCTGTTCAACTAATAGGAATCGTGAGGTAAATGGATTTCGTCTTAATTTCCATTTTATTGAGACATATTTTTTAATATAAACCAATTCAATATTATGTGGAATATATATTACACCATTTAAATATTTTACATGAATAATTATTTATTAATTATGGTCAATGGTTAAATAAATGTTTATTTTTTCAATGGGTTAAATTTGAATGTTACAAAAGTAGTAGGAATCAATTTTATAATCTCAATTTCTATTGGGATTCCTTCTACTCTAGTTTAATGACAATTTTTATTTATCCTTCATAAGCTCCAACAATTTACTTATCCACTAGATATTTAAGGATATTACATGTTTTCATCCATAATTTACTCTATTTAATACATTAATATATCAATGAATTGTTTAAAAGAAAACTTAATTTTTTTCATTTTTATATCAAGTATAATTTTCATCCATGTCTATATCTATAAAAATTTATTTGAAAAATATCTTTTATTTTGATCCAAATTATTCATAATGTAATTTTATGTTCCATTAAAGTTAAAAATGGTTCGACTGGAATATTTATACTATTTTTTAGAAAAGTTTATTTTCGACCCATAGTCAAGAGGAATGTTTTTCAAGTTATACGGCGATAATGGACTTCCCAGCCACTATAACCGTATTATGAAATGTATATTCTTATAAACATTTTCTAGGGTTTTACAAATAAAAATATTTTATATAATATTATTTTGATATTTTACTACTAATACATTTATTCTCCAAATGCATATGTTTTTATTCCAAAAATATCAATATTCCCGATGAACTGATGGTCACTTTTAATTGATTGATTCATTTTGTGACAATTAACTTTCTCTTGGGATAGTCTCTTTATTATGGTCATTTTTCTATAGATATTAAATTTTTCTAAATTTCTTTATTTTTTTATCTATGATATTATGAATTCCTAAATTGTATACCATTCTCACATACGTTCCTTCCTTTGAAATTTACTTCATCATCTTGGGAGTTATTAAGAAATTTATATCCTTTACTCAATAAAAATATTTTTTGATAAGTAATATTGATTCCTAAATTAAATAAATAATTTGAAATATAAACAATTATTTGGAAATATAGTGACGGTTGGGGTAGAAAATTGTATGGCCCCTTGATGCTATAGTCGTTTTCATAATGCAAATAGGTTTTCCAAATATAATGGGTTTTACCCATAGTTTTATACTGTATTAGTTGATGGTCATGTTGGTATATGTATCATGATGTATGATATCATAACATCATTTATTAATCATTTCCATCATTGATAAATGATTAATTATTTTTCGTGAGATTATTTTATTGATATTATCCATGGATGTATTATTTCTCAAGTTATTGATTAAATGGAATGTGTAATAAGTTATTTTCATTTCCATATACATTATTCATTATCTAATCATGACAGTAAAGTTATTGATTAAGTAAAAAAAATTTCAATTATTTACTTTTCAATATTTCTTATTACTTATTGATTTATGATCACCTATTCTATACATAACACAAATTGAGAATTTGAACTCACCATTAATTTGTGTACTTTTACGAGGATATGAAGAATAATTTGTTGAATGAGTTTAATGATGTTATATTTTTTTTATTATGTTTAATATTTAATTCCAAGTGTAATATTGGTATCATGTATATACATTATTCTCCAATAATAATAAAATGACATGTCCTTTGTGATTTTACCACATGTATCTATGACATTGTAAAAACGTAGACCATCATATCTTTGTTACAAGATTCATGGATGTCATAGTGAAGACACTCACTGAGTTTTTAGATGGCTTGCATTCCAGGTAGGGTGTGGATACACCCCTAAATTTTTGATTGATATACTTTCCCAAATTGGTGCTAATACACCCTTGATATTATAGATAATTCATTCCTTAAAGGATGTTGATATACTCAAGAATTTTTAAATTATCTTCTTCCCCTCTACGGTATATAAAAAACCCTAAGCGTTTAAGTGACTTGATTTCCTTGGTGGGGAGAATCTTCTCCCAACTTCTAGAGGCGGGTATATACTAAAAGACACACCAACAATAGACAAATAAAGTATAGTCAACCACTATTTCTTTTTCAGAACATAAATAGTCATGGTGTTTATTTATTTACCCTTATGAATTCTATTAATAATGTTGTTGATCTTTTCATATTCACTTATATTTTATTTACTAGTTATATACTTGACAATGTCAGAAATTCCCTACTAATTTGTACTCACACACTACTCAGGAAACCATGACACTTGGATTACCATGAAGTCTTTATTTATCACATGATATTGTCTCATAGAGTCCTATGATTGACTATTTAGTTAGATAATATGAATTGAGTTACGTGGAAGATAAGGTATGGTTTGAGGAAGTAATAGTGCCTCCAATAATTTAATATTTGGATACCATGTATATGTGATATTCCCAGTGGGTGATCAGTTGTATATTAGCATTACTCTATGTATGTATAACTACTTTATCCACATTTTCATTTGTTACATTATGTTATGTCTATTGATTATTATTGTATTATCTAATATTTTTAATCTTGTTGTTTTTTTTATTTCATATATCATTTAACATAATGATATGAGGGAATAGTTTCCCTACAACAACAATCTAGACCCTCAATGCTAGTCGGCATCCTCTATCTTGTAGGGAGGCAAGCCATAGGTTATATAAAAACTCAATTAAATTACTATGTATTGAATTGGGTTGGGGACATTACATCATGATTTATTGGTTATGAGTATCATGGAATTATAAAAGAGGTCATTTGTGACATGTAAAACATCTTTAGTATTTATCCCTCTGGAGTTATTTTTTTTATAAAAAATTATATAATTGGAATTGAGTTCTCTAATATAGAAAATTTCTATATATATATGAGGTTTTATTATATTGATAAGTTATTTTAAATTATATTATTGATATTTTTATATGATTTATCATATCTTATGATTAATCTTATGGTTCATGTTTCCTCTCATCGATTTGAATATTTTATTGGAACCCAATGTATCATGGTTGTAAATAAAGTGATGGATTCAATGATAGTTTTTATTCTTCTATGCATATGATCCTTCAGTGCATGATGTGAATTTTCATCAATATAGGGATACCTGTTGAGGGTAGATATTGTAAACCATGAGTTATTTTTCAATGAATACATATATTGCCAATCATATGCTTCCACCTAAGTGCATCTTGGTTTTTTATAAAATAATTTATATAAAATGAAATATATTATTTATCTTGTATTATACTTTGGATGATCCTTTCCTATAGTCATTTTTTTCTTTTTTTTATCATCTTTAATCATTATGTGACCACATAATTATATTAATTCATTTTTTATTTTTATTGTATACCAAACATCCTTTCCAGTTGTATTTGTCTATAATCATTTTTATCAATAATTTATTACGTATTTTACTTATAGAAATGTATAATTTTCTTACTTCATATATTTATGAATATATATTGGGTCATTCATCCCATGTTATGGGTCAATGGTTCTTTCCATGCATTTTATTAATTAAATCAACAAGTTTTTTCGAAATTATATATATATATATATGGTTGAATACATCTTCCATCATGGAATAAAATGTACGATAATAAATTGTTGTAAATTTTTGGGATTAAGGAATTGACCCCACAACCATCCCCTCACCCCAAAGACCTATAGGGGGATTGAAATAAAATATAATGAATGTGTTTATAATTTATTATCCTTCTATTAAATATTATGATATTTATTTTAATTTTTTGAATGGGTTTGAAAAGGGTTTACATGAACTCGTCATTATAATTATAGAAGTTTTAGTTGAGTCTTAAAATAAGGTGTTATGGTGGTTAAATTATAATTTTATTTCATAGATTACAATGGTGATTATTTTATTATATTTAATTTCAAAGTAATGTTTATGAAATTTCTTAGGAAAAGATTTTTATATAATCATTATTAAATATATATTATAAAATTTTGGCTCACACCATACATAAACACATGAGTGTGTATAGATTATGGTATTTTTGTTTTATTTATTTTGAAAAATCTGGTATTTTGTCTCTATTTAGGAAATTCATTATTACGTATCTCCCTTGATGATTGTTTTTAAAAGTGGTATCACATGTTTACATTTATTATGTTACTTTATTTCTATTTAAACTATTTATCTGATTTACATGGATGTCCAATGAATGGTTGCACTATATTGGATTCATGGAATGATTTTGTAATTTATTTACAATTATTCACGTCCTAAATCATTTCCACTACCAATATTTGATTCTATGACTCTATAATCATTCATTGGATGATTGGCAATGTGAAATGAGTTTTATCACACTGTATTTTGTGATGTGGTAGGAGGACCATGGCTGGTTTTATAAAAAATGGTTTCAAATACATCTTTTTAATTTATATAGAACAGTAAATTAAATATTGGATTTTCGAAACATGGGTGGTAGATGCGTAGAGTGCCTAACTATCTCTTTATTATACAAAGCCCTATGTTACTACGAGTTTTCAAGATATAAATCTTTTATTTGATTTTATTTTTAAATATTTTAATATATTCTATAATAAATATAGGGTATTAGATCTTACATTAAAATTATATGATTTATTTGGAATGTTTCATTTTTTGGGTTATAAATGGACGATGAAACACGTGTTCATGGTTAGTAGAAGATATCGTGAACCATGTAAATATCATTCTCATAGTTTTTCATACCTTAAAGTGACTACTTCTTGGTTGTTATAGGGTTTCTAGAACATTTTAACAAAACTATAAAAATACATCAATGATTTCAAATTATTGTACATCACGTATTTTTTTAACATTTCTTTTGATATTGTTCTTACTTTTTATGATAAATATAATGGATTAATTGTAATTTTTTGATTTTATTTGGATATATCAAGAAGATACATGTTTTATCATAATTTGTTTCAAGATTCTAAAATATTCTTAATTAATTGTTTTTTCACTATAGGGTATTAAAAAAATGTATTTTAAATGAATTTAATGTTTTTTTAAATTATTTTCAAATATTTAATTAATGGATTCTTTAACCATATAAAATAATTTCAAAGTACATGTCATAATATTATAAATGAATGTTTTGATTATAATTGATTTTAAAAATTATTTTTCATACATTTAAATATAATATATATTTTTAAAATTCATCATGAGAAAATAGAATAAAGTGGTATATTTAACTTGGGTTAATATTTTTATAAATAGTTATTTGGGATTCATAATTAATAAAAATAAGTATCAATATTCTAATTTTTAAATAAGATGAGTTTTAAAAATATTATTTGTAACCTTTTAGTGTTCATGATGAATTTAAATTTTTTTTAATTTATATAGATAAATACTTTATTGTTTATAGGGATCCATTGATTTTTATTTGGATTTATATTATTGAAATTTTATGTATGTTTTAATTAATTTTCATATTTTTCTTTAAAGATTATACCCCTATGAAAGGTATTTTTCTAGAAAACTAGAGTATGATCCATCTCGTTATCGACTCTATGCAAAGTCTAAATATAGTGAGGGAGACAAATACTTCTCTATTATTAGAGAACATTCAAGACTTCATAGATTTTAATTAATTTTTTTTGTACTGATCAAGGAATATAAAGCAAAAGGGTGTGTCTAGAGAAGATAGATGGAATTTTTTTATTCATTAAAAAGTATTGAATCATTTAAATGTTAAATCTAATATATTATTACTTAATGGGATGAGTTGGGAATGGTGGTAATATATCATTCTGCCTAAGTTACAAAATGAAATTTTTTCAAAATTCATTACCAAATTTTTGATCCATTTTACTTTAAGTAAAATATGTTGCATAATTTTTTTATATGAATTTCAATCATGATGATTAAATGGTAAAGGAATAATTTTTTTTATTTCACTTATTTGGTGTCTCTCTAATGCTTTCCCGTAACTAAAGACTCTCTAAAACCTCATACAATTTAAGGAGGCCTTCAAGCATATATCCAATCACTTGTGTATGTCTTCTCCCTAAAAACATCCATTGAGGTAGTTAGTAAGAATATAATAATTAATTTAAATTAGAAAGGATATCAAGGTTTTTTTATTTCCTCTATTTCTATTGGTGTGTGTAAAAGTGATTTTTCATATGAGAGATAAATGAAAGCAGAATCCTAGTATAAATGATAGATTAATATGAGGAAGAATTTCTAGTCATTGAATAATACACCTTATAATAGTATATCTATCATGGTTTATTATTGTGGTAAATCCGGACACTTTATAAGTTCCTATTAAATATATCTTAAGGAATTTGAAATATGGAGCTAACTGCGACATGTTCCAAAATTCTGGGAATTTTATTATCAATAAAAAATTATTCCTTATAATAACCTAAATATAAGTATATGTTTGAATATTTTGAAATGTATAAAAAAATTGAGGAATGTTCGATCCCATTTGATCTACCCCAATATTGATGAAATTATTTTTTATATTTCTTTTTGGTGAATTTATTTCTCCTTTTTGAATTTCTGTGATATAGATAAAAATTTGTTGCTTCTATTTATCATACTATGTTTTGATGATGTGCATTATATAGTAGTGTCCATCCCATAGTAGTGTAAGTCTTATTGGTTAATGATATTAATATGAATCCTTATGTTTTCAAGATACCAATAGTAGGTATCAATAATTTAATTAAACATCTACTCAGTGTAGTAAATACCCTTCATGAATGAATTTAATTGGATGTTTTAGACCAAGAATGCGATATCATACATTAAAATCAATATCCTGGGATTAATTTGAGTTACAAATGGATGACTTCATTATCTCTATCGGTGAGGTAATTACAGAGTGTCATGTTACAATTTAGTTCATTAAACTTATTCAATTTTATTAGGGATGTATGGTAAATCAAGTTTTTGTTGTTCATATTACATAATTGTTTCTTATGAATTGTTGTATCATACTAAATTGCTTTTTAAAATTCTATAACTATTTTGGATACCCTATATCATCTGTAATTCCATCATTTTATATAAAATTTCAACTAATATAATTTATATATCTTTTTCAAGAATATTAATATTATATTTTTTTAATTAATATCATGTAAATTTTGAATGGGATAAGATGACTCTTCAATGTGATGAACTATTTAGATTCAAGATACCAAATCTAATCATTTTTCATGTAAAATTGGACCATAATTTTCTTCCTTATTGAAATTATTTAATGAATTTATACGGTATTTAATTGTCATTAATGGGGGAATCATGAAACCATAATTTCACTTCCATGAAATATTTTATATTGTTGTTTCTTTAATATTATTTGTTGTAATTAGAAATTTAAATATGGGAATTGTTATATGTTGTATAATTCACATGGATAACACATAGTTAATATATATAATTTAACCAATATGTTCATAGTGTAAATACATTAATAATTTTCTCATGCATATATATAATATGGATCAAGGAACCATGAGTCCAAACCATTAATGGGATTTATGTTTTTATGGTAGACACAACATGATTACTACATGGTTTGGTAAAAGGTAATCCCTAACTATGTGGGTCATAAATATTTATTATTTTAGAGTTTATAATTTTTAAATTTTATATTGTATAAAGTAATTTCCTTATATTAATTAAAATTAAATATAAATGTGTGTCCCAAAATTAATCATCATCCTCAACTCCCTTAATTTATTTGACTTATGTATTACTTCTATGTTGATTTCTCAATGTAATCTACCATTTATACATTCCACCCTTATATCTGCCCTATCTTGTATTATTATTTCTTCTTCATTTTTTCCAGAGTCCAGGATGAATTTAATCGTATTTAGTTAATTTCTAAAACATGAAATTATTGACACATAGGTTGTGTGCATTACTTATTTTTTCCTTCTCTTTTATTCTTTAATGGTTTTATATCATTCACATAATAATAATTTATGTATTTCTAGAAATTTTATTTTATTTTATAGAATACCATATAGTTATTTTCAATTCTATACAATTTATTATTTAATGATAATAAATTTAAATATCAATATATATATAGTGATTAAGGGTGAAACCTCATTGTCATGGTTTTATTTTTTAATATAAAACGAGGTTTTCAATGTTTAAAAATCATTATAAACTTAAAACTATTTTTAAATAACTTAATTTGTTCCTATAAATTTATATTTGGGGTTTACAATGAGAACCAATAAATAATGTATTTTTATTATTTGGAAAATATTTTTAAATGAGTTATTAATATATAACCTCATAAATGTAAAGGTAATTAAATAATTTAGAGTGATGATTTGAGAATTATTTATGGTTTTTGAATTATATTGTTAATATGTTAACTATTATGATACTTATGTTTTTATTGTATTTTGTATCAAAATGAAGGGTAATTAAAGTGATTATTTTTTCATATATAAGATATATAATTTATTTGGATTTTATGACTGAGTTTAATTTCATTTTAATTTTATAACTATTTATTATGCAGTTTTTATTTAATTTAAATTGATATATTTAATATAATCTAATAATTATTTAAACATAAAGGCATGTTTATAACTATATAATAATTATTTCTGACCTCTGAATCACCCATGGTATTGATATCCAATGAGATATATTTTTTATGAAAAATATGATTATTTTAATTGAGTTGAATGTTATTTAATATATGTTTATATGGGAATGGGTTTATTTCATTCATGAGTGTTTATAAGTGAGTCAATGGAAATTAATTTTATTATATCCTATAATGATATTATGGTGCATTATTTTTGATCCCTTATTAGAGGGTATCATTTGAAGACATTGTTTTTAGGTGGGAAATCATGATATACATTCTATGCAATTTTTTATTCCATTATGGATTAGACACCTTAGTTCTTGACGTAACTCTACTTACAAGTATTGTTTTCTATGAATTTTAGATAGGGTAAACATGGAATTATTTACCTATGAATACATTGATATGATAGTTTATTAATTCACCAATGTATATCTAGGATTTTATCACAAATAATTGTGGTGTTTCCCATTAAATATATTATTCTTTTCAATTCTTATAAGGTTTATCCTTATTTAAAAATTTTATATTAGAATTTTTGTTATCTATTTTCATTATGGTTCCACAAGATATTATGAGATATATTATTATTATTAATGTATCTGTGTTAGTTGTGTTATTTTAAGTTATTTTTTAATATCATTATTTATACATAAAAATTATTATTATTATTATTCATGCAATGTATACAATATACCTTATATATTGATGATTTAAAATATACCTACTCCACTTGTGTTAACGGTTTTTTTCATTAATTCCATGTTCATAATTATGTAATATATTTTTATATATATAATGCAATGTATATTCTTTAGAATTAATTATAATTATCTTAATAAATTATTATATTTCTTTAATTATCTTTATGGTTTATGAATAAATTTTCAAGAACTCATCAACTTTATTCCAAAAGTGTCATTTTGGTTTTAAATTGAGTTATTTGGTACTTAAACATGATAGTTTTCACAAATGAGAGAATTATTATTTAAATAATTTCTATTTCAATCGTTAATTTATTGAATGAATTATAAATGTTTTTTTATATACTCTTTGGTGAAATATTTCTTGGCAGTTTTTTATCACACCCTATATACATACATTTAGAATGTATATAGTTCTTTTGTATTCATCTATATATTCATATAATGTTCATGAATAAGATAATATTCTTGTTGATCCGACATATTGATATTTTAGATGTGGAGGTGACCTTGAGTTAGAAAGATATAGTTATTTTGTGAATAAAATATCATGGTTTATATTTAGATGTTCTTATATCAAATATTATGTCATTGCATTATTTTTCTATATTTTTTATCTTTATCTATTATGTATTGATCAAGATTATTATGTTTCAAACTATGTATAATTTTTACATTTGTTACATATTATATAGTTTTTATATTTTTTAATAAAATTATTTGATTTGGCATGGATTTCATATGTATAAACTTACTGTGACAGGTTATCAAAAAATGTTAACATATTATTTACTCTTATTCATTTTGTAATTAATTATAAAATAGTTATACTTGATTCAATTGAAATAGATTTCAGCCTGAGGTGATCGTGAACATGTCATAGACATCATGGTTAATCATTTTAGGTGGTTTGATAGGTTAACTTTAATTAGTTCAACACCAGAACCCCATTCTTTTAATAGTTATAAAACTTTTCTCATTGATTTATTACAAGAAATATTTGTTGGGAAATTTTTTATTTATACAAATAGATTATAAAAAACACAAATGTTATTCTTTAAACCATTAGTTTTTTCACATGCTAAATCATTGATCTACTAAACATCGATAAAATCATGTCCTCTATAAAAATTTAGATATTATTTTCTTCATTCTTTACATATAATTCATTGAAACTAATACAAGTATTCCAATATACTATAACATGTTCATCGAATCTAACTCCACATTTATAAAGCTATATGTCATTTCACTCCATTAAATGGTAGAGTCCATTCAAATATGACATGGATTGTCTATCAAGAAAATGGATACATTGAAGTACATTATAAAATTTCACATGAACAATGATCAATTAACCATAATAATGTTGTCCCTAGTATAATATATAATCACTATGATCCCAATGAGGTTACTCTATATGGGTTCCATTGAGTTCACCAGTATTAACTTTTAAATTTTTTTAAAAATATTGATTAACCATAACTAATTTTTATTAATAACACTATATTGATCGAAACCATGTATTTTCTTATCATGGACATAAGTATATACATATAATTTTCTCTTCATTCTATGTACACTACCGTGGTTGTTTTTTATATGTAATTATTAAGTTTTTTATTAAAATAACTAACCAAATCAAGTTTTATAATAAACATTATCATGGTTTTATTTTTATTTAAATTTTTTCATTATTTTTTCACATGTTTAATCCAATTTATCTCCAACTAATCAATGATTATGTTAATAATAAATAAAAATTAAAATTTAGTGCTTATAAATCAATAACTCAATAAGGTAGTCATAGAAGACTTATGATTTCATATTTATTCAAACACCACATTAGAGGATATATTATTTTTCTTGAAAATACTCCATCACATTATGTAAAGAAAATTACAGTGTCCTCTATGTCTCATTGAGGGCACATTAATCTCTCTATATGTTAACTCACTTAATAAGGTCCCTCTGTAAGAAAAAATATATTACTTTTTTTAATATATTTTTTTAGATAAAATTAATAAATTTTAAATAATACAATTCATCACACACATATAATAATGTTACGTCCCATCAAATGATTATGGTTTTCTAATAAACTCCCATTGACTGTTCTATTTATATCCTATATATCCAAATCTCATTTGTGTATAAATTTCATCCATTTTGACATGAATAAAGGAAATTGCTTTATGCATATCAGAGGAGAGGTTCCAAATATATGATGACGAGACTCTCATTGAGGGGTTATATTATTATATTTTATTATGTTATTTAACTATACAAGATGTGGGAATATATATTTGAATTTGGATAATTTCTTTTGTTAATTTATGCTAATGTTGTGAATTTTTTGAATATTTTAAGTATTATTTAATTTTACATATTTTTTCCTCCATAGTGATCATTTATATCACTGAATATTTATGGTTTGTTTATGATGGTCCATAAAAGGGGAAATTTATATAAAAAACAAACTATTAAACACTCAAAGATAGTCACCCTTGTTTATAAGCAGGGATTGTATATGAAATATAGTTCAATTTTTCCATAGTGGAATGGTCTTTCATGGCTTGAATGTTAGAAAATGATTTTGTATCATAGTGAAAGTGAAGACTCCATACTGTATACTAATGATGAAAATGAAATGGAATCCACACCAATGTATATGTTTCTTTAAAAAAAGGTTCCATGAAAAAACATGTTGATGAGTTATAAATAATGGGAGATAAATTTACACAATTTTATACATGGACAATAAAAAGACACCAATGTACTTCACTATTTACTTTAAATAGTCCTAACATCATTTATTATTTAATCTACAGTCGGAATTTATTTATATAAATCAATTATAAGTGTTATTAAAATGAAAAGAATTGTGCATGGTAGACAATGTAAATGAATATCATTAAATATTTCTTAATCAAGAAAGTGTAATACTATAATAGGATAAATAATTTAATGGATATCACTAGAAATAAAGAAATACAATTTTGAAAGGGTTATAAAAATATTAATGGTATATATATATATTTGGATGAAATATTTTCACTAACCACAATAATGGAATCTATTTCACTAATACATGAAAATATTATAACGGTTAAATTCATAGTATACAAGATAGATGCTAATTTATTCTTTTTCTAATGCATTAATATTATATAATTTCCATTATGGGTTTCAAAGGATGGAACAACACAATATTTTAGTAGTGATAGTGAATTTTAAATCCTCAAATCAACATATCATTTTTTTGTGAATAAGAATCCCTACATATAAAAAATAAATAACATATAGTCTACATTACACTAATGAATGGGTTCTACAAAAATTCATTAATATTATTCTCAATGATGATCCCTTATATGTACCTAATATACTACATACTCCACGGTGTATCCATAGGGTAAAATGAATTTCCCAATGAATGGATATGATTCTATTTCCTTACATGACATGATATTGTCTCAATTGGTAATGGGAGGAGAAAAATAGACATGGGTATAGGAGAATCAATAATATCATGAGAATAAACCCATAATATGATATTAACTCATTTTATATCCATAGATAATTATTGTTTTTTAAAGCCTTCCACTGTGAAATATATGTCGGCCTGTTCTCGGGATGGTCTCAATCTGAGTTCCACATTCATGATTTCAAAGGGATGAGGCCATCTACCACTGTAGGGATGTTTTTAGAAACATTATTATAAAATTTATATTAGATTTTGGCACCAATCTTTTATGAGTTAAATGTATTCTCCTAAAATTACTTGTATATTTAAGACATTTATTTTCATTTATTTTTAATGAAACCTCCTATTGAAAATAAATTAATGACATCACTTTTTTATTCTGAAGGGTAACCGCACCATGGTCAATGTTTCTGAGGGTGTTAGGTACATTATAAATTTGATATTTTTTTTTAGATATTACTAAAGTTAGGAAATGGTGGAATATTATTATTTTCACATAATTGAGAAATAAGGTTCTATAGATCATATTTATTTGGGAAGATTGTTTTATCTTTATTGAGGTAGGATTCATGGAAATATTATTCATTACTCATAAGTTATCCCCTACTAATTATAGAATGAATCATAGGCTCGCTAGTAAAGGCATTCTAGGATCTTCATATGGAAACCCTAGTCATTGTGACACATTAATTAATGATTTATAACATATTGATATAAAGAATACAACCCATAATATAGATAATTATAGTGTCTTTGTGTAATTAGGTACATTACATGAAAAGTTAAAAATTGGTTCTACATCGACCATATAGAAAAAATCCTTATCATTCTCTTGATTTTTTTTCATTCGTAAATTTTCATTAGATAACAGGGAGAAAATACGTAATAAAGGGGAATGATATAATGTCTAGTAAGGGAATACACAAAGTATGACATGTAGAAAGTATTTAATTTTATGAAATATTCATTTAAATTGGACATAAAAAGGATGAGAATCATAAACATGAACAACAAGGCCTGAAATAATATGATAAAATAACGTCAACATGGGATGGTGGAAACAAGATTAAACAAGAAATCATAATCATAATCTGAGGTTAATAAAAAATAAAACATAGCAAAATTATCATAGGATAACCTCCCTTGGACCATAAAATAAATATAGTGAGACTTAAACATTACTCATTGCATTAGAAAACAATTTGGGTGCACCCATCATAATAATGTCACATACATTCATATGTGTTCCACATAGATCATATAAAATAAGAACACATTTCATCACATTTAATCCAATGATAAATAATTTTATTATAAATAAATGGAATTTCCAAATAAAATAAATATAGGTATATTTTGGTTAATACCCTTGAGTTGAAATAGTGATGGAATTCATAACACAATGGTTTAGCCTAGAAACAACACTATAATATTTCAGCAGCATAACCATAATAGATAATGGTTCATAAAATGGTTTAATGATAGAGAAAGGGGTACCTCATCATTTATAAATAAAATTTATAGTAATATGGATGTGGAAGAAAAAATCATAAAATTAGTAATTGGAAATAAATTACAGAAAAAAATAAAAAGATCCCACAATAAATAAGAGACGGACAAGATCCCTTACCTTAAGAGGGTGATTCTAAAATCATGGGGGAGCATCTCAGGATATTGAGGGAACTATGGGAAAACTATTTGGAGGAGTTTTAAGAGTAATGATTTTCTAAAGGGTTATTATGTTAAGAGGAATGCGGGCATGGGTGGTCTTATATTGGAAAATATAGTGGAGTTATTTATTATTTCTAAAACATAGGTTCTGGAGTTTATATAATTGTGTAGTCAAAACCAAAATACATAATATGGGTTTTCCCATAGTTTCATCATAATAATAATAGATTTTAGTATTTTATATGGAAATGGTCCAAAATTATTAAAATATTTCACTTTGTTTTGTGGAAGTGACCATGTTCATTAATAAATGATTTTAAAATGTTAAACTATAATATATGTTTTTTTAGTATTCAAAAAGGTATTAAAGTTTTAATCGAAGAACCTCAAAAGAAAATTATTTTAAAAAGTAATTGTTTTATTAGTTCTTTTAAACTCATTATAAAATATATTACATAACTTTTGAGTCATTATGATGTCAAAATACACATTGTATATTTGTATCATATTTATGCTTTACCTGAAAATTCAAATGTCTCGAAAAATTATGCAGAATTAACTATTGAATAAATTTGAAATTGTTATTGAAAAAAAATATATATTTATTTTAGCAGAATAATTTTTTATTTATGTTAATTTTTTTACTTTTAAAACAATAATCGATAGTTATTGAGAAATTATGGGTTTTATCACAATAAAAAATTTTGAATACTAAAAAATTAAATTTTACTTCATAAACATTATATTATCAACATTATTTTATAAAAATTACTTAATAATATTATATAATTAAGAAAATAATTTATTTCAATGAATCAATAATTCATAAAAATAAAATTATTAATTGAAATTTCATATTACCAAAAAAATAAAATTTAAGTTTTATCATATAAAAAACAAAATCATATATACTGTAATAAAAATAAGAAGTAAATATAAAAATTATTTTAGTGAATATAAAATATACATATTTATATTATTAGTGTCTTAATACATATCCATTTATTACACCTGAAACACTCTGAGGGTATGGTGCACGATGGTGATATTTTCATGGGGGTGGTTCTTCGTACATAGATTGGGCCATGATCTCAATGATCTAGAACTTCTCACATAAATGGATTCTATCATTATTTAGATGTTACATATCAGACTATGATTGGTCAAGGTAAAAAAAATATTAATTATATCTCTCTTGGAAGCTCCGATAAATGGGATTCATAGGGGACAATCATATTGGTCGAGGCCATCATTTCCTTTTTCTATGTCGATTGGATTTATCAAAACACAATATTTATGCTAATCACATGATCCTTATTAAGATATTATATTATAAATGGTTTTTAATCTTAATAGTCATTCAAATTTGAGAGGATGTTATAAATAGAAATAAGTACTTGTGTTTTGATTACAATAATTGGGGATTTAATTCAATACAAAATAGAATATTATTTATAAAAGTTTTTTATGTAACAATTCCCCCCCCCATACACTTCAAACTCAAAATGATTATCTCACAAACTAAAATAGATGAGGGTAATTCTGTTTCATCACCTAAACTAGTTACAATGTCTCTTCTTCAACACATGCTTTCACCATAGCACTTGGACTAGGATCATTGTCTTATTTTGTAGAATTTTTTCTATATAATATAAGATCATCACCGGTTTCACTTCTTATTAATGATTATTATGTTATATTACCACCTCTAGATAAAAAATAATGTGAGTGGTATGGTTTGTAATTCCAAAAAAGTGATATAAAGAACATATCATTTACTTGAGAAATGTTAAGTGGGAATGTAAGTTTGTAGACCACCACTCCAAAGCAATCGATGATCTGAAAGGGATAGATGTATTTTGACTAAGATTTCCCTTCTTCCCAAATCTCATGAATTTATTCAATAGATATTTTCAGAGTAATACCTTATCTGAAACCTCAACCTTCATCTCTCATAGAATATTTTCATCATATCTCTTTTGTGGTATCTCAATATCTTGAATATCCTACTGAATAGTCATGGAATTTTACACCATTTCCCTGAATGTTTTAGGACCCAACTATTTTTGTTCCCCAACATCATCCCAGCTTGTAGGTGTTCTCCATCTCTTACAATAAAGGGCTTCATAGATATCAATTTGGATGGTTGAGTGGAAACTATTATTGTATAAGGACTCGACTAAAAGAAGATGTTGCACCCATCATCCTTTTAATTCAATTAAGCATGATCTCAACATATAATGAGTGTCTTGATACCCAACTTTGATTTGACACAATTTTGAGTGTTATATAACTTGGTAAAGATAAAATAAGTATCTAGAGAATGATGGAGACTCTTAGAGAACAAGGATGAAATTCATGGGTCTCAACCATATTCAATCAATAGTGGTGTTCCATGTAGCCACAACACTTCTCTAATATATATCCTTGATGTTTAATCAAGTTTCCATTCTCATCTAATTAATGTAAAGTGATAAGTCATGGTAAGATGATCCAAAAAACCCATATAGCATGTTTTCCTCTTGATGTCTTCGGAAGACGAGTGACCAAGTCCATGATTAGGGTTTTCCCTTTTCATGTAGTAATTTATAATGGATGAATCATTCACATGGATTTTTTACTTTCATCCTTAAAATTATAAAATTAAATATGTCGTGATGTATATTCTGCAATCTCATTATTCATTTTATCTCACTTTTAGTGCCCTTGGAGATCCCAATACATCATTGTGCTCCCAAGATGGGTGGAGAAGGTGGAACTTTGTCCATCATCCAAGAAATCCTTCATTAAGTCAAACTTTTATCGTAAACATAATCACGACCAAAATCTCACAACTCTTTTATTATATACATTTAATGCTATGTATTTACCTTTTGATATATCTTATAACTTCTTTTGAATTTTCACATCATAATTTTATTCATCAATTATCTTCTCCGAGAGGGATGGTTTTGAAATCATTTGTGAAAGGATCGATGATTTTCCTTATTTTATAATTCCTATTTCAATCCTTTTTTAGTATAAAAATAATGGATCTTTCCCAATATTCATCAAAGATAAGTATTTTGGATCCTTTCTAATGATATCATCTATAATTTAATTTTCATTCATAGGATGGTATTTGATTGAGTTTTCATTTTCCTTAATTTTCTATAACCATCTTTACTAGAACATATTCACATGCTTCTATATGAAAAGATAATTTATGATCTTATCAACTCTTTATATTTCACACTTTACCCTAAAGAGATAATTTTTCCATATTTTCAATGTAAAGATTACTATTGCAAACCCCATATCATGTTTTGGGAAGTTCTGTTCATGAACATTCAATTTCCTTGAGGGACAAGCTATCACTTTTCCGTTCTTCATTAGTACACATCTGATTACCTTCTTATAATTTTTTCTATATACTGAAAAAAAGCCTGACTTCTAGGAAGTGTAATTCAAAGTGTTTTGGTAAGGCTCTTTTACAACTCCTTTAATATCTCTCAATATTTATTATTCTTAAAAAAACATCACTCCCTTATGAGTAATCACAATTAAGGGATATGAAAATCATGAGAAATATCACAAATATTGGATAATGAATATCTAGTCCAAGGAAACTAATTTTTTATCTATATATGTTGGCCTAATCTATCCTTCAACTCCTTATATTTTTTTATGGTCTGATGATATCCCATTACTTTTGATATTATGTCCCATGAATGCGACATCCTTTAACCAGAACTCAGATCTGATGTACTTTTCAATATGATTATCATTTCATAAGGCCTATATCATAATGATCAATTTCTCTTAATTAACCTCATTTATATTTTAATACATTATAATATCATCTATAAATATAACAAAAAATTTATTAAGATAAAATATGAAGTCTCAGCTAGTCAAGTCCATGATGATTATTGGAGAATTAATGATTTTGAATGGAATTAATTTGTACTCAAATTCCCTACATTTTATGGTAGTTAGACTTGGGAATATCCTTATTCTCCACACATACTTGCTAATACCCTGACTGAAGATCCACCATGGAGAAGTTTTGAAATCAATGTATGTTATCAAATAAATTATCAATCCATAGAAGAGGATAATTGTTCTTTATCGAGATCTTATTGAGCTCATGAAAATAAAATTAATGGTTCATTGAACCATAATTCATCTTAAAGATTATTTATCATCCTCCTTAAACATGTATAGAATCAGAGGAAAATTCCTCATATGGATAGTGATTTACTTCTCATGGAAGTTTATATTAGAAACATATTCTGTAAATGAAATCCACACCACTAATTACATAATTTTTTCCAAAGAGATTTTGAAAAGTATTTATGTTATGTTCAACTCAAAAAGTTTGATAGGGTAGTGGTTATATACTTGGGACAAAATAGACTCCCAATTTCCCTTTTTTGATGATAAATCTACTTTCATGATTTTTTGTGGTGTTTGAAAAAGTATTTTAAATATTGTTGTTATGAAAGAATTCATATTACTAGAATCAAAGTGTTTTATTATTCCTAAATTAACAACTAGCACACTTGTCAACAAATCATTGTTGTGATCCTACATAGTGGTTGTTAAAGAATATAATCACCCTTGTGTCTAAAGAGTTTGTTGGATTAGATTTTCTCCAACATCCCTTGGATTAGGGAAGTGGTTCTCATAGTTCCCTTATTCCATACAGTTCATAAATTAGAATATATGTTGATGGTGGACTAGATCATTTCACTATTAATATATATTTTAAGGTTTATCCTATTGAAAATTTATATCTAGTTTCCCTTCCATACCACACCTAAAAACTTACTCATCCCCTTTATTAAATTTATAAGGTTGTTCTTTCTAGACTTTTAACGAGTGGGATGATGAAATTTTTTACCACTATTTTATTTCTCCACCGCAAAGCTAGAATTAAACTACACTACATGATTCTTATCCCTATTATACCCTTGAGATTATCTGATCTCTATTTCAACATTTATTTCATGTAAGATAATTTCCTATTAGTTATCAAAGTCCCAAATCGACAGGGATTTTCTCAGACTTAGTTTTACCCCCACCAAAGATGTGGTCGACATTTAATTAAGGGGTGATTGAAAAACTAAAATCATATTGTTAATGTTTTGTGAATAATTAGTTATATTCACCAGTGGATCCATTTTTTAGTACAATAATATCCCGTTCCATTTTAATTCGTAGTGTGTGGGGAAATAATTTTTTTAAAATAAATTCCAAAATTCCATCCAACACTTTACAATGATCTCTTCCACATGATTTGTATTATTAATAAGTTTAAACCACATATCAACTTATCCCTCTATATGAAAAAATAATGTATAACCTTATATTGATAAAAACAATTAATTATAGATAATATTTTTTCAATAGATTTGAATTATTTTTCTAAAACTAAGGGTTCAAATGTTACATTGAAAGTAAGAGGCATATTTTTCATTAAGGTATTGATTATAACCTATTAATTCTTAGGGGGTTAGGTGTTACTCATAATTAAGGATTATTTTCATAACCTTAGTAAAAAATGAGAGTATCATCACCAATTTAATGATTCATTCTCCAATCGAGTTGGACATCCCATTTGAAAATTCATCACATTGCTCTTCAAAATGGTTTTTACTAGATTACTCATATTTTTGAAAATTTTAGAGAATAAAGGGAAATTTGGAATGTGTAATTGTAATACCATTAAAACATAAAATGGAATCTAATAATAAAAAATAGATAACTTATAAATGACATTTATTCTATAACATATGATTTTATAGGCATAAATCTTTGTTATCCACGATATATTTCCTAATATGGAATCTTGTGACCATTTATACCCTCAATAATATTTCATAAACTGTTATAAATTTTACCATGAATATCCCCCAAGAGTGTGAAACTCGGTGTGAAACGAGACTCTTTTTCATGCACTACCTCTAAGTCGAGTTTATCTCAATATGGTGTTTTCTAGTGTTAAATTTATGTAAATCTATGCCAGAACCACATCCACTTGTGGTTTCCAAAAAGGGAGCTATTTTCAGGAAAACCACATACTCTATAATTCCTGAAAAATAGGAATTTTCTCTTATGTTTAATGTTATCCATATGGCTTTCACTAGAGTTTCAAAATCTTAATCCCAAAAAATTAATAAAATTTCATTTGATACCAACTATGACCACCCTTATCTTATTAATTATTATTTCATGATTAATTACTTATGAATATACATAATAAAACCTTGAGGATTGATAAGTCTATTTTATTTGGGTAATTATTTACATTACACAACAACATGAAAACATGTGGTGCATCATCATTATTTAAAACATCCTTAACATGCTCCTAAATTTCCATCATTCTTAAAACTATATGGGATAAATTGTGGACATATATAAAAAATGAGTGATATATAAATCCTTGTAGGGGAAAACAAATTTATAAAAGGAAGAAATCATTTCATGTAAGATAATATTAATTTCAATGGGACATATAAAGGGTAAGAATCATAAATATGAATAAAGAGGCATGATATAACCTGATATCATAAGGGAAAATGGGAATCTAGGAACAACATCAGACAAGGAAAAATAAGAATTATTCAAGTTTGAAAACCCATATATAATAACATAATGTTATTAGGATAACCTCAAGTACATCATATATGTAATATCATTAGACTAAAACTTTACCCAATTCATTGGAGCGCAACCTGGGCAGACCCATCATAATCATATTATATACATTCATAAGTGTGGTACATATATCATATAACATATACTTTTTTTACCAAATTTAATCCCAAGTTCAAGGAGTTTTGAATAAATAAATATACTTAACCAATAATATAAGTATATGTATGTCAATATAAATACCCTTGATTGTAAATTACTATGGTATTTATAACACAATAGTTTGGAAATGAAAAATCACAATGTAATTACTGTATCATAACAAAAGTAAATAATGGTTTATAAAATGGTATAATGATAAAGGAAAAGATATATCATAATTTTAAAATAATGTAAAATGTAATAGGGATGAGGAAGAACATATCCCAACATTAGGAATTGGAAATAAAAGGAATAAAATGAAGAAGATTAATTAATAAATAGGATAATGAGAGGATACCCTACCTTGATAGGTGGATTCCAAAGGCATGGGGGAGTTTCTTGAGGTCTTTGGGGAACCTATGGAAGAAAATAGAGAGGCTATGTTAGATAAATAATTTGATAAGAAAAATTTTAGTGAAGGGGAATACGTCACTGGGTGGGTTTATATAGGGAAAGAGATAGAAGTTATTTAATATATCATGAACATAGGTTTTGAATTCTATATAATAATTTAATAAAAACAACAAACCAAAAAATTGTTTTTAACTATGTTTTTCCCCCAATGAGTAATAGTTTTCGTTATTTTATTTGTAAAAGGGCCATGAATACTAAATGAATACACTTGGTGATGTGGAAGTGATTCAAGTTCATAATGAAATGATTTTAAAACATCAATATATAATAGAAATTTTAGAGGATTCATTAAGAATTGGTAAAATAAATAAAATAACAATAAAAACAAATAATTTTAAATGGGAGACTTATATTTGGTCAGGGATATGATTTATATTTTTTTAACATGAATTTTGGGTCCTTGTGATGTCAGAATACACATTGTATATTTATAACATATTTCATTTTGATATGAAAATTTGGCCATTTATGAAAATAATAAAAAGTACACTATTCTATAATTTTAATATATTGATTCAAAAAAATTATTCTAAATATGTGAATTTTTAATTTTAAAATAATAATTGATATTTATTATGAAATATTGTGTTTTTTGATAATAAATTTTTTTGAACCCTTATAAAAATTAAATTTGACTTCATAAGTATTATATTATCAAATATGATTAACAAATAATAGTTAAAAATAATATTTTATAAAAAATAATTTATTTATGAAATTACATAATTCATCAATAATAAATTCTTAATTGAAGTGATATATTACACAAAAATACATTTTTTTTAATTATTATATCAAAATAAAAAATATATAATTTAATAATATTAAAAAGTAAACGTAACCATTTTTCTTTCAAAAAATCAATATAAATATTTATATTATTAGGGTCTTGATACATATCAATTTATTATTCTAGAATATCCCCTAAGGGTATAATGTGCAATAGTAATATTTTTAGGTGGATGTTTTGTTTACCTGATTTGGGTCATGATCCCCACAAGATAGAAAATCTCCAATAAATGGGTTCTCTTGTGATTTATTTATTATATATAAAATTCGGGTTCATCTATGGGAAATACTAGTGATGTTATCTATATTAAAATATACGATAAATGGGCCTCATAGGGTTTGATCTGACTAGTCTATGTAATCACTTCATTTTTCTGTGTCTATTGGATTTATCAATAACCTATATTTATATTAATCACATTATCATTATTCATAGTCATAATTATCAATGGTTATGATACTGAGATGTCTTTTAAATATGATAGAATATAATAAAACCAATTAAGTTAATATGTTTCCTATAACCATCAAATGGAATTTAATTCAATCCCAAACAGAATCTTATTTTCAAATTTTTGGGTAATTACATGTCACCTAATGGATCCTATACTTTTCAAATAGGGAAACCTTGTCTCATCACCAATGGTATCAGAAAATCATCAACTAAGGAATCCCATGATCAGTACATGAGATATCATTTTCTAATGAGCTTGTTTATGATGGTGTTTAGATGTATTATGGAGGTATAACATCATATGATTATCATATAAGTTAAATTATTCTCATAACCTAAGGAAAGAAGTGGGTCCTCTTATGCTTGAAGAACAAGATCAATCATAGTTTAACATCCAATCGAGATAATCCAAATATTATCAACTTATAAGGGAAGTTATTATTTAACATCTAATAGGTAATGTTACACTAATTATCATATAAAGGTTTAGTAAGGGTTTAATGTATAATGGTTACTTTTGGTAGGATTGGTATACTCTAAGAAGGTGATCAATCATCAAAGATACATTCCTTAGAGGGGGAGATCAGATGGTGATGATTTTTGGATAATTCGATTGAAACTCAATATGTAATCCAATATATAATACTATAAGAAAATAATAAAATCTTATACTTTGATTTAGTTATTTTATGTTTATTTGATATAACCAATCCATGTGATTTACTTCATACTTTATGTATGACTTTGATGTGAATTAATTGAAAACAAACAGCAGTGTAAGGATTATGATTTTGGATAACAATTTTGGTTCAATGTATCTTGTGGTATAAGTAATGGTTGGATATTGGTGTATTACTTCCTTACTTGATGTCTATAATGATGGATGGTTCCTAGTCTATTATAGGTGTAAAATATTTTGATATGTGCTACTTTTACCATGAATTTTTTTATGAAAATTGGTACAAAATTCAAAAAATTGTTATTGTAGATATGGATTATATACAAGTGATCCAAAATCGGGATGTTATATGTCAATTTAGACATTATCATTAAAACATGTTTGATTAAAAAGTTATGTGTAAAATTAGATGTCATGGTATAGGTTTCCGACATCATTAGTTTTTTTATGAAAACATAAATTGATTGAGATATTAATCATCTAACATATTTTTTTATTAATGTAATGGAGTTATTCAAAAACATAATAAAAAAAATTACATTAAATGGATTATTTGAGGTAATTAACATATTATTATCACATAAAAGAGTCCTTGGTGTTTTTTGGATTGTGAGAGTGCGTGGAAGTTTAGGTTGCATAAGTTATTAGCTTCAACCTCCATAGAATCGGAAAATAAATGTTTTAACTCTTGAAAGTGTAAGATAATTAGTATTTATAAAATTTTGGATTTTTTAAATTTTTGTAAATTGTAAAAATATATGTGTTTGTGGATTTAGATATTTTTATAATGTTATATATTGATTTTCCCATAAGGGTAGCATAAGAAAGAAACTCTATGGTTGTGGAATCCCTCAAGTTATCAACTTGTGGAAGTAGATGATTCATGAAAGAATTGTTCAAGAAAATAACATCATGGTTTCCTTGTGAAATAAGTTATGGACATATTAAAGTGAGTTTGTGAGATAGTTTCCCTAGAACCTCCATATAATTCTAATTTTGAATGACTAAAAACATTGCTCTGTATGTCTGTTTTGGATGCAAGAGTAACCAAATTGAAGACGTCAAAATGAACTATTCCTCTAGTTATGGGGTTCCCAAATTGTATGTTTTTATAATATAATAATATATCTAGATGAAACTCAATAATTGGTTTTTGGTATTTATTACCCTTTCTTCGACAATGGATGAAATACATGGAATACTCCCCGTAGAAGGTTTTCAACACCATGTCATAGAGATGTAAATTACTTAATTTTTTTTCAAATCGTTGATTTGTGAGTAGGTTTTGAAAACACATGGATCATATTTTCACTATATTGGGTATAAAGATATTTTTCAATATATAGTTATATTATATTTTCAAAAATGGAATCGAATCGTGTATTCTATGATAATGTTCAAGGATCATATTTTTTAGTTCCAAAATTTATTCTCCACACATAAATTGAACTATTAGTGGGAGAGGATGAATAATTTATAAAATAAAGATCTAGTAAAGGGTTAGGTTATGTATTAGATCCCCTACAGCTTATTCTTATTTACATCAGTCATTCTAACAAAATAAGCAATTAAATCCTCTAATACCTTTTGATTCAATGCACAGTGTGAGAAATAACAGATAAATTTTAGACCCCTAATATCACATGAAATTGTGGAACACTACTGGATTAGTTTGTGTAAAAGTTAAGAATTTACTATTTTTGGAAAACTCATGAATATTATTGAATCAGGAGGGTGTAATCTCAACATTATGAGTCTCACTAATAATGTGAAATAACATATGGGGGAAAAAACCAAGGATATTATAATTTCACTTGAAAAATTTGGAGAATAAAAATTGTATGATCTTACACTAAGAGCATGATTAGTAAAGAGAAATAAAAGAGAGGTTTAGGAGGAGTGTGATACAAATTCAATACACTGGTTCAACTATAATACTATCACTAATGATGATTCTTGAGGGACATGTACACTGGATGAAATGTTGGTTAATTCAAGGGCACTATTCCATTATAGTGGTCTAAGGGGTGTATTTTCAAGAATGAATGGTGTATACATTGTTTAATGTAATATATATTTGAGGAGATGTGAGATTTGGTTGTTCCACTATGACTATAGACCGATAGGATCCCATTTAGAGCTAGAGAAAATATAGGGATTCAAATTTAGGATAGAAAAATAATTTTATAAAAGAAAGTGATACCTAGAAGAGTTATAGAAAACATATGTTTATACCATCATACATTGTGTATACAAATATGGAATATGAAAATATATTCAAGGCATAGATTCTATTGGGAATATTCAAATACTAACACATTTGAGATTTGAGAGTAAGATTCAAATAGGATATGAAGAGCGTTCCAATGTGATCATTGATGTTATTAGTCTGTGGTTATATATCATGGACTATTTTATAATGCTAAATTTATGGTATTGGGTTGGGTGACAACCTAATATTATTGTATATACTTTTTGTGAAATAGAAAACCTCATTGGGAGACACATGCAGTATAAATTTATGAAGGGTGGAGGGCGGTGGAACACCATTTTTGGTCATGACTAATGGACTATGATTCCAAGTTTACAGTCATCTATAATTAATTGAGAGAGGATACTTGTTTAGTGTTATTTATCCCCTATAAATTGTGAGTAATTTATTGTTATGAAACATGGACTAGGTGGGGTTTCTTTTAAGTTCATGTTTTAGGACGTAGTGATGTAACTTTTAAGGTCATGAATGCAGAACAAATTTTTTCCCCATCTTTAAGAATATAGGGAATATATAATGGGTTGTTTTTATATTAGGTCCATGAAACATAAACCAAATGTTATTTAGTCTATAGAAATATGAGGGAAACATTCCCACGATGTTTTTTAGTACCCAAAAGATAAAAAGAACCACATCAGAGATGGATGTTAATTGTTTTATGTAATGGTGAATGGAAAATAGTTTTAAGTATTCAGGCCATATATATTTGAAAAAATAATGTCAAATTGTTTATAGATGTGTAGATTGTACCATCTATTAATTAGGTCACCACTATCTTGTTTTCTAGTGTGAAGGGATAACACGATGAAGGGAGCAATAGTAATGTTGATGAGATGGGGTGATAAGATATTAGTGACTTGAATTATTATTGGACATCCATACATAACAATGTATAAACATATTTTTGGTCAATACCCTCATAGTTATTAATGTTAAATATTTATATCTAGATAATGATTATAGAAAAAATGTGTTTAATATGAATTGGTGTTATGGGAGGAAATGGGAAATATTATAGACCTTAAATTTCTCAATGTTGGGTTCCTACCTAGTGATAGAGAGGGGAATATAGATCAATATTATTTTTGAACACATGATATGTAATCTTGGTGTAAATATGCATAACATGAAATGTAAATAAGTTGAAACTCAATTATGGAGATAATCCTCTGTGTTGATCAAGCTCATTCACTAGATGAGGTTTAATGGATGCATAATCCTGGTTTTGGGATGAAAATGGTGGTAGGGTAGACATAGCCTTGAGGAACAGCCAAAAATCAATAAAAGAATGGTGTTGAAATTTTGTGATGGAACCAAGATATGGTTTTCATGTTTTATAACACATCCCATGAAGTGAGAATAAAAACTTATATAGCTTTTAATAGTGGTGTAGTGGGCGAAAAAATGTGGTAGGGTATGGTAGGAGTTTTACACAAAAATATTGGTCATTAGATAATGGTAAAAGGCAATGAATCTAATATTTTAATGTCATGTTAAAGTAATTTTTTAATTTAGTTTATGTTCATGTAGGTTGGATATTAAACATGTAGTTTTACATTTTATAGTGAGGTTGGATACTAATCATATCAATTTAATGTGGTAAACATGATGAGAACATAGATTAATATCGTACAGATAGGACTATATGGATGTGTATTTTATATTCACCTAGATACAACTACAAGAGATATGTATTTTAATGTCACAAAACTAGGATAATGGGGGGTTTTTGATTTTTTTGATGCATCTTAATAGTGTCAGAAAAGAAATAATCAAAATACTATAATTCTAGTTGAGTTATTCTTTGTGTGAGGAATACAAGGAAATTTAATATTACTCACATTCTTTGGTAGCAGATGAGATCGATATTGTGTTAGGGTTATAATTTTAAAAAACCACTATAATTAAACATATGATTAAAGGAAGCTTTTTAGGTGTAATATATGTGACCAATTCTCCCATCTAAGATACATCGATTCATGTTAGGGTAACACTGAGGGTGTTAACATTCATGTTATGAATAATCAATTTTAGAAAAAGTAAATTATGGATTATGGTTTTAGATTTAAGGATCACCATGATAGATAAGGTGAGGACAACCATTGACATATTTTAACCATGGGATCTATTTTAGTAAAATAATAAATGTGGGTAAATGATGTTATGGATGACTATAGACAAAGTTAAAATCACGGGTTTTATACAATGATACTAATAATATTCCCATTGACACATAATTCAAGATACGACTTGGGACAATATCATGTTATATTTCTATTACCATAGAGTAAATGGAGACTATTTTTAAATGAATTTGTTTATGGGGGAATTAAAATTTTTGATACATTGTGTGGAGAAGAAGGAGAGGGAAATTTCTAATGGGTATTTGGAATGCTAAATCTAAACCATCTATCTAGTATATATATTGTCAATTGGATACATTTAGTCAAATGCAGTGTTAAATCTAAAAGATATAGAAAAATGTGGGATTAATTTAATAGGGGGACTAATATAATCCCTATTACTATAATGTTTCTATTCATAAATCAAAAACTATGGGGATGGAACTTTGGATAATATATCTTAGACCATGGGAAACAATTATTTTATAGCCATGGAGGTGAGACCTCCTGGCTGAAGTAGTCAATATAGAAAGAGAAAATGGTGTTTCTTATATCAATTTGATACATGATGCTAATATAATTAAACATTTTAGGGAATAATACAAGTCTAATTTCATGGAATTGATATAAGCAGAAACATGAAGTAATCATTATTTCACTATGCTAGACAATCATAACATGGATTGAAGTGTGTGATTCCATTATAGAAAACCACAAGAATGAGTAAACATATTTAAATGTTAGGTATATTTGAATATGTGAGGTATGAAATTTAGTTTCCTCCACAGCTTTTATTTCACCATTAAATAATAAAATTGTCTCAATGCCTCATTCGAAAAAAATATTAGAATGTTTTGATACCCCATACATTTTGGGGGTAATATCAGACCTATAGATGGGCTCAAAATAGATTATTTAGGAATCACAATGCATCACATGGAGTGGGAATTAATCTATATTGATTTTTATGTAGATTGTTAGAATTTATTTGAAATATGCATAGGCAAACTCCAATTGTGACATCATCTCAACATCATGTGAGTGAAAGGGGGATTTATATTGTTTAAAATTTGATTCATATGTCAAAACAAAATTACGTTTCCATTTAAATCATTGAATGACCACAAATATATATACATATATTGTGATATTGGAATCTTGTATCACAGTTTTATTAAAAATTATAAATCCCATTTATTGATTTAAATCATTTACATAAGTTGGTGAAAGAATGTTATGAGTGATCTAGTGAGAAAAGGAAGACAAAAACCAAATTTCAATTGCTAAAATCCTAATTAAAGGGAGAATAATGGGGAATGGATATGGAGTCTATATCTGGACTAACGTATGAGACCCAAGAATCACTATGAAACCCATGGGGAATGTAATATATAGTTTTGTAATGGTGGTGTGGTAAGATATCAAAACTAGTTAAGCGAGGAAGTAATGACCCTGGATCCATTAGTCAAGAGATATTACCTTTCTTTATTACATGGGAATAGACACAAGATTCAAATAAAAAGGGATGAATAGTTTATTAGTATCCATGATCTAGATATATACATTGTAACCTTATTATATGGGTAATTAAAAATAAAACATCACAAATTAAAGAAATTTACATTCTTGAACTTATCTCAACGTTTCTACTTTATGACCAATGGAAAAGAAAATAAATTAAAGGATAATCTCAAATTCTCACTAAGAATTAATTAAAGTGAAGAAATAATGAATCAGTGAGAAAATTTTATATGGAAAAGTAAATAACTGAAAACACAATCCATTTGATCAATAAAATGAGAATTAAACGCATCCATATATTTTTTTATAGTGGAAATATCATTGATAATAATAATTATAAATGAAATATCTATGAATGAAAATATTAATTATTTTATTTGATGTATGTGGAACATGAAAACCTATATCATGAAGACCTTCAACAACAAGGTTTAAAAGCACAGGTAGAACCCATTTAGATTTTCCAACTTATTTGTCTCATGAAATCCTATTAACGCATCATAGTGATATATAAAGTATAGGCCCACCATTAATTTTTAGTAAAAAGCATACCTCATATGGAGTAATCAATTTAATTAATAAATTATTATATTTATTTAATTTCTATATAAAATGAAGAATATGAATTTATTAATATTTCCCTATATAATCAAATATCATAAAAACTAAACACCATATGTAAAAATGGTATATTCTTTATGAGTGAATCATGATATTAAATGAAAAAGGGTCAGTGTATAAACCAAATTAATGTAAATTAGTTCATAACAATGAATAATTCTGAATGAAATGTAAATTGAGATGAAATCCCTTACCACCTTTTATTCAATAGAATCATATGACTCATTAAATTAGTATTTAAAAATGAGAAACTAAATAACATAAAATGGTGAGATTCATGATAATATATATAAAATTTTATTATAGCCACTCCAACCATAAGAAATAAGTAGTGAATAAAAAAATTATCTCATAGAAGTAACAAGTGATATGACAAAACCCTTATCACATTATAATAAATTATTTGAAAGGACATACTTTTATAAAATAAAATATTTTATTTGAAAATAACTTTTTAAACATGAAAAGGATTATTATTAACATTAGGTTTTCTTGACCCTGGGAAAATTACACGCATTTTGTATAAGATAAAAAACAATCTCTTTAATTTTGTAAGAAATGTCTTAATGTACCTTATTTTGGAAAATGAGAGGAATATTCTATTTAAAAAATTTTGAAAAAAAGTAAAAAGGGGGTAAAAATAAATTTAAACATTCATTGAAGAATATAAAAAATATTATTGAAAAAAATTTTAGAAAACACTAACAAGGAAAAAAATTATACCAAGTCCATATAAAAAAATAATCCCAAATAACGAAGACATTGTCAAATAACCCCTTACCACAATATAATCCAATGAATAATATGACCCCTGAAAGAAAAAAACTTATATGGATAAAAAATAATTTAATATTCTTAATAATACTCATAAAATTCATTCATGGGAAGTACATACTCCACATAAAATAAATAAGTAGTGTATAAGCCATCTGTCCCCCAAATATATAAGTGAGACAAAAATTTCTTACTTTGCACTTTCCTTTTGTTGAACATTATTTGACATCATGTAAAATGGTTTAAATCATGTTAATAACTAACAAAAGAAAATTTTTATGTTTTTAATATCATATATGATCCTATTATATCATTTTATCACCCGCTTGATAATAATATTTCATTATTACCCTTGTTTCATGTGTTAACTTGTTCATTTTGATATGTATGTTCTGTTTTGTAATTCTCTATTATTATGAATAGGACATAGATCAATCATCAATATAATTATATTAATTTTATTAAAAAAATATTTATTCATTAAATAAATTCTCAAAATCATTATTGAATGTTTATCAGGGGAAATAAATCTCATCACATCGTGGAGACAGTAGGTCACACATACGCATGAGTGAAAATATCATTCATTTAATGGTGAAATGGTGTGGAAATATATTATATATTAATTATAATGATTCAATAAAATTTCATAAGTACCATATATATCCATTAATTATATAATTATATCCAATTACATAATGTGGTGATAAAAAAATTATACTACAACATGGGGAAGGTAAGTCGTACGTACGAACACGCAGTGCTTTTCTTTTCATAGAATGGATAAATCCTGGAATATGGATTTACCATAATCATAATAAAATATCAGAATATATATGAAACTTTATATATAAATTTATTATTGAAAAAACACATGAAGAGGACATATAATAAGAACTGAACTTGAATAAATTGTAAAAAACAATCACCTTGTATTTGAAAACCCTACTTTAGATCTCTTCTTAAGGGATCTAGGGTCAGTTTTTTTCGAAGTCCAAGACATCCATAACTTGGATATGGATGTTGGTAAGATAAATATATTGGTATTGGTCGATCTAATTAGATTAATGTTTTGCGAATAATTGAGTGTGGGGATTCCCTTTTATAAGAGAGGATATGGGTACCTTCGGAAGCCCTCAAAATATTAAACTAATATAAATTAATTTTCAATTAAAAATGAATCCAAAGTGATTTATTTAAAATTTAGTATGATGAAGGTCCAAAATAATTTAAACAAATATTTTTAAGACCTATTTAGGATCACATTAGTACCCTTATCTTTTGGAGTTAATCCCATTTAACTCTTACCATGAAAACCAGGATTTTTTTATATTTAAATTGTTAATAAATAAACAAAAATATACCCAAAAAACATTAATGATTCATTGATGAAATTATCAACCTAATACCATTATTTTGGATAAATTTTAAATTTTTATTAATTTTATATAATTTAATATAATAATATTTATTTTAAAATATCCTAAATGACAATTTTGAAAATATTCAGTACATTACATTTAAAAAAATATCCATATAGAAAAAAAACTAGATTAAAAACTTGAAAGGCATACCTAATATGTTTTGTTCTTCTATAAAATTATTTTATAAAATTAATTATCTCAAATATATTTATTTTAATATATTTATTATCATTTATATGATATTTCCATTAATTAAATAATCACTACATCATCATTTTGTATTAAATGAAGTTAATTATGTATTTCCTAAAAAATCAAAAATAAAATATTATTATTAAGATACAAAATTTAGTTTTCAAATAACTCTTTATAGATTATAATAATATCTATGTAATTTCATGTAAAAAATGTAATACTTGTTAAAAATATGGGTATAAAATATTAAACATTACTTAGAATAAAATGCTAAAAATTTATTAATGTCATCAAAATATCTCATGGAGGCTATAAATTTGGCTCAAGGATGATGTTGGTCAAAATAACTCATGAAATAAAATTAGGAAAAGTGTTAGGGTATTTTTATAATACTTATAATATTATTTTTACCATTAATTATTTTATTTTCTATTAACTATGTTAAAAAAATATACTAAAGTTACAATTTATGTTGTCCAAAAATATAGGGGAACAATTTACTTAATATTTATCATCTGATTGCAAATATAAAATCTATTTTTAAAAAATAAAAACAAATAATTTCCTAAAATGAATTTTAATTTAATCCATTTGACGAAATATGAAAATTATCAAAAGATTGGTATATTTTTATATCCAAAATCAATATGAAATTTAATACAATGAACTAAACTATATTTAATGATTTAAATTTATCTAATTATAATTTTAAAAAAACTAAAAAAAATAATTTCCCACTATTAATTAATTAGATGAAATTTTTTTTGCAATTAATGTTCAATATGTTATAACTATTCATCAAAACATGAAACATATCATAAAAATATCATAAATTTAACCAATGTAAATTTTTATATTATGATTTATATGAATAATTATATTATGGAAATTTTTGACAAGTGTTAAAAATAGATTTAAAACAATTTCTCCAATAAAAGGATGTAAAATTGTCTTTTAATAAAAATACATCATTGATGGCTAAAATTGGATTTATTCATATATCATATCTTGAAAAATCATATGATAAATGTTAAAAACAATTATGTATATAATACAATAAAAATGAGTAATTTGTTTATTTTATTGGAATAAAACACATTTGTGTGCATTCAATCCAGTTTTTTATAAAAACCATTTCCTTTAGATTAAAATATATTTTATATTGATTTATAATTAATTTTTAATCAATGAATTCAATTATATATTTTAATAAGTTAGTTAATATTATTCATTACCACCAATTTAACAGATAGTAGGTAATTTAATTTTAAATAATAATATTATTAGTATATCGTGGTTTGTTTAAACATAGTGTTTCATCAAATGTATGTTATTGAAGAGATTATATTTAAAATAATAAATACTTTAAAATATTTGACCGTTAAATTCTCCCCATTAATAAATTATATCCCAACAATTATTGAATATGGGTTTGGTATCTAAGGTTTTTCTATTGAAAATACATTTATTGAAATCCTGCATCAGAATAAAGTTTCATAAAATTTTCACATTAAAAAAAATAAAGGCAGGTTTTAAGGTCACCTGAGAGAACACATAATGGGTTCCCATGTATAAATACATGGACATAGAATATATAAAGTTTTGTTCTATTGGAGAGTGATAGAGGATATAGACATTAAAAACTAAATAATCACAAAACTATAAATATGTGATGCGTTAAAAGGACATTGATTTCTATGTAATGAATGAAAATGAATAATTTTTTGAAAAAATTTGATTTTATTTGGTTATGGAATTAATTACTTTCCTAGAATAACAAAATAAGGATACATATTAAATTTATATGTATATTTTCATACATTAACAATTTCCTCCATAAAATCATCTTTTTCTCTAAGTGATGGGTATTAAAGGTCAAATTTTCATGCCAGAAGAATTCAAATCAACCTCAATGGATCAAAATATCTATAAACTAATAAAAATATAATCAACACGTATTCATACATTAAC
This sequence comes from Viscum album, assembly GCA_963277665.1. Lineage (NCBI taxonomy): Eukaryota > Viridiplantae > Streptophyta > Magnoliopsida > Santalales > Viscaceae > Viscum > Viscum album. The sequence goes on along the minus strand of OY728126.1, from coordinate 763,487,716 downwards.
CAAAACTAAAATAGTTAGGATAAAATGTGATAATTACCCAAAAATAATAATCCATTATATGATGAAAAAAATAATCTCAAAAATTAAAATATAATGTTCAAAGCTCAACATAGATCATTGTAAAAAAATTATTCTTATTTAAAAATATTATATACTAAGATTAAGACCCAAAAATCAGAAATATACAATCATATAGTCTTTCAAATAACTTCAATCACTCTTAATGACTTATACCCAAAATATTAATTACCTTAATAACATAATCTCTAATATATTATAACTATTTGCCTGGAAAAATGAAATCACCATTATTCCACAATAAAAACATATTTTAATATAAAATACAATTCAATTTTTATTACAAAACATATTATGTTTTCCCTAATTTTATAGGATTATGAAAGTAGAGAATGTCTTCTGAAATAACAATCATCACTTATAACCAATTCATTTTTCAAACATGATGATATATATCTTGTTAAAAAATCTCCCTAGAATCAAAATAACGTTTAAAAATTATTTATTTTAACTAAAAAATTACATTCTAACAAAAAATTCACTTAGTCATGTGGTAGGAAATGATCCCTTATTTCCCTTCGGTTTTAAGTTCAAACCTCGCTGCCTTCCTAGACATGACTGGTTGTCACCCGACTAGAAGGATGTTCTTTTTCAAAAACTATATTAGTAATATCCAATTTTTTTATAACCATCCTCAAATATAACCTATATATATTAAACATTAAATAAATTATTTTACCCCAATGATTATCTCATATATTTAATTTTTTTTACAATAATATTAATACACATAATTATATTAAATTTAATGATCATATAAACCCTAAAATTTATGATTACCTTTAAACATATGTCCAAACAATGAAAAGGATTTATTCCTTAAATACCATTTTTCAATCATACTAATCCTATGTGTTGGGATCCCTAATCTATAATTTCCTAAATCTTGTTAATGATGTTTCAACTATAACTTTCTCTGATACAAATTGTTACAACCCCAACTCCAAAAAATAATGGTTTGTACCTTAATTTATTACATTAGAATATATAAAATATTCAAATTATAAAAAAAAAATAGTATAGTTATCTTCAATTACTATAAATACACATGACACAATTATTACATTGGTATTTAAAAATAAAACCTAACAAAGGAATATAATTTTCATCCTTGAACTTATTGTAATATGGCATCTTTATCACCCTAGAATAAGAGATTAGATAAATGGGTATGCTGAAATGCTCGGTATGGATTAAGTAAAATGCAATATATAAGAATAAATGATCATAATAAATATTAAAAGGTAAATAACTAAAAAATATTCAATTTAATTAATATACTGGGAATGTAATGCATCTATATATTTTTTAATAGTGAAATCTACTTGGATAATATCAATTATAACTAAAATAAATATGAAGGAAATGCTATTTTTTATCATCGTGTCAGAGGAACATGAAACCCCATACAATCAAGACCTTACAGAAGAAGGTTTAAAACCACGTGTAGAGACCGATTTAATTCATACAACTTAATTGTCTCTAGAGAATATATTAATGAATTTTGGGGCTTTATAAAGTTTAGGCCCAAATATTGTTTTCTAGTCCAAATAATACCTAATATAGAGAAATCTATTTAATTAATAAACTGCATTTTATATCAAATATCAATATTTAATTAATAATAATGATTTATTTATATTCCTATAGATAATCAAATATATGTCAATGTAAATACCGTGGATAAAATTTGAATTAAATAAATCAGTGATTCATGATATTAAATGTAATAGTTAAATTATATACACCATATTAATGAGAATTGGTGAATAAAAATGAAAAATTCTCAATGATATATAAATTGAGATGAAATCCATTACCACCTTTTAATCTTTAGAATCAAATTCCCCATAAAAGTAGAATTTATCAAATGAATCATTTAATACCCACAAGATAATGTGATACATAACAAATATATATCATAGGTTAGTATACATACACCAGACATAATAAATATGTTTTGAATAAGGCATATATCTCACAAAATTAAATAGTGCGATGAGAAAAATGTTATAACTTTGTAATCATTTATTTAAAGGAAATAAATTTATAAAAGTTAATATTTTCATGAAAATAAACTTATAAATATATATAGTATGATTTAAAACATTTGGGATTCATGATTGTGGAAAATTATATTCATGATGTATAAGTTAAAAATACATTCCATTAAATTTTGTAAGAAAAGTGATAATGTAAATTATTTTGTAAAATGATAGAAAAAGTCATTTTAAAGAAGTTTTTAAAAAATAAAAGGGTTTAAAACATAATTTAAACCATCACTAGATTATTTTAAAAAAATTGAAGATATTTTTTAAAAACGCTAATATTGAATTGAAATATTCTCCAATGGACATGTAAATAAAAACAATCCTGAATAATGATGTGATTGTGAAATAACCATATACCACTAGAAATAAGTATAAAAATTTTCCCCATTAAAACAAAAATTTATATGGACATAAAATAACATAATATTTAGAATAATACTCCGAAAATTTATTTACGTAAGTATATACACCACACAAAATAAATAAGTATTGTATAAGGCATTTGTCCCATAAAAATAAAAGTGAAATATAAATCTTTTACCATCCACTTTCCTTTTGTTGAAAAAATTTTAGATTAAATTATAATGGCATAAAAAATTTGATTTACTTATTACAAAATAAATTTTATATTTATTATATCTTATATGATACTTTTATATCATTTTATGACACTCTTGTTAATACTATTTCATTTTTACCCATCATTTTAGTTTTAAATGGTTCATCTTCTTATGCATGGTTTGTTGTGTAAGTACCTATTCTTGTTTATATGGTATAGTTATATCATCTAAATAATGATATTAATTTTATTAAAATCATCATTATTCATTAAATAAATTCTTATAATCATTCTTGAATGGTTATCACGTGAAATGAATGTCATCATGTTCTGGATATGGTAGGTCGTATGAACGCGCGATCGAAAATACCATTCTCATAATGTTGAAGTGGAATTGAATTGGAAGGTATATTAATTATCCATAATCAATATTATTTCATAAGTACCATATATATAAATTATTTTCATCGTTACATGCATCCAATTAAAGTGTTAATGAAACAAATACACCAACGCGTGGAGATAATAATGCATACATATACACACACAATGATTATTCTTTTTATAGAATGGATAAATATTGGAATATTATTTTAACATAATTATAATATAATCTCATAATATAGATGATAAAATATTTATTATTTTATAATGGATACAACACATGAATGGTATTATGAAGAATAAACGAACTTGAATGAATTAGTAAAAATGATTACCTATTTTTTGGCGGACCTCCTTTCGATCACTTATTATGGGATCATGGGTTGGTTTTTTGGAAGAACAGGGTTGATAGAACTTGTATAAGTGTTTTGGTATGATAAATGGGCAATGATTATTCGTTATAGAAGGCTCAATGTGGTGTAAATACGTGAGGGTGGAGGTTCCCTTTTATAAGAGAGGATAGGGACACTTTTTCGAAACTCCAAAAATATTAAATTAATATAAATTAATTTTCCAATTCCAAATGGATAAAAAGTGAGGTATTTAGAATATAAGATGAGTATGGGTTGAAATCCTCCCAACCAATAATTTTTTGAAAAATTTTATGTCAAATTATTACCCTTGTTTTTTGAATTTAACCCATAGTTAAACCCATTAACTCTCCCCATAACATTGATATTTACTCATTAAGGGTAAATATTGTTAATATAAAGTTCCAATAAAACCATAAATGGGTAATTAATGAAATTTTTAACCTTAACCGAATATTTTTTCTAGCATTTATATTTTTATTTATTTTATATTATTTGATAAATTATTATTTATTTTCCCCCTGTAGGAGGCTGGTGTTCCCATGTATTTATAGAAAAATAATATTTCATTAAAATTTTTGAATTAGATATTAATTTTACATTAAGAGGAAACTTTTTCCAATAGCATACTCGATATGTAATAATGGGTTTCTCTGAAATCTTATGTTGCACACAACTCTAAGTTATACTAAAAAAGATACAATACAGATATTATTATTTTAAATAGTAGTTAATGCCAAGACATTGTATTGGAGGGAATGAAAAAAATTACTACAATATGATAACACATGTTTGATAAATGATTTTACATTTACCCAATAAATTATAGAATAATTAGATGATAATTAAACCATTTTAAGCATAAAATAATCTAATATTTTTAAAAGGTTGTTTTGAATCCTTTTGATGGAGAACCCTTTTTAAAAATAGTTTTTTATCTTCTATATGTTCAATTTGAAAAAATAAACATCTTATTTGAAAGTGAGACATCAAAATTTTATTTTTTTGAAATTGTGGCATTTTTAGGATGAAATTCTCATTTAAATGTATAGTGAAAAATACTTACAAAATTAAAATTAAATTTTTATTTAGAAAACATTTTTTTAAAAAATTGAGAAACCACATACATTCAAACAGGAGGACATGCCACATAAGAGATTCTAAAGATATAGGAAAATAATTTAATACTATTAGATGATTCCTCCCAAATTAGATTCCAAGATATATCACAAACCTGTGTATTTGGATCATCACAAATGAGGTCTTCAAATTGATCTGCCAACTTATTCTAAGTTTGAGAATATTGTTATTTACTTATCTTACATTCATTAAAACCCCTTATTAGTATAAGATCATATTTGTCAATCCATGGAACATGCTCACTATTGAAAACCACTAAATTTTGGATACCCATCCTCATCTATTCATCTTCTTAGGTAGCATTGATAGAAAGAAACTCCTTCATCATTTTTTTTATGAACGAAAAAGCGGTCCTAGGGGTTTCTCACTAACCGAATTCTCCACACTAGTTTTTTTAGCGCTGACATCACCAAAAATAGCCATCACTCCATCGAAGTTCCCCTTCATATAACCAACAGAAACATAAATTCATTCCATATCCTTTGATTTAATTTTTTTACCTCAAATTAACTCTACTGGATTTGAAAGGTATGGGTAATCTTTGTGCCCTTTTTTTCTTCCCTATTGTCAAGATGCAATCTCTAGAGTCCCTAATAGATTTTTGTACCTATTTCATCTTGCATTATTCAGGATTATCCTATGATTCTTTTCCATGTTGTCCTCTAAAAAATAGATAGAGTGATACTCATCATCAGACCCACCTATTTATTGGGATTCAATGTCATTCTCTTGGTCATCCAAGCCATACATACATACAAAATAATTATAGGTTTGGATGTCCCCAGGATTTGTCACTGGCCTGCAACCCATTGAACCACTATTGTGGAATGGGTACTCTCAGTATCCAATACACTACTTGAAAAAATAAAAATCGCTTCCTAAACCTATATCAGATGATTGTCATCACTTTTTTATCCCACCAACTCCCCTATAATACCCTGTTTGGAGAAAACTATGTCCTTATAAGCTTCATTCCCCTTAATATCCTCTGAAAGTAGAACCTCCTGGACTAGGACATCAGCTGATTGAGTTAACAATGTCCTGGTATTCACATATTTAAAATCATGATCCTCTTCTTCCTTTCTAGGATCCAGTGGATCCTTCTCTGTTCACTCCCCTATATCCTTCATCAGACAATTAAATTTAACCAGAAACATCATGTTATATGAGGTATTATTCACCTTTTGCTTCTAAATGTTAGTATCCACCACATTAATAACATTGGTATCCAAATCCATATTCTTATCATTCTTCTGCTTTATATCCCCTTGCCTTGCACCGTGAATGAACCTGGGAATCAGAGGCCCCAAATGCCTTCAAACCATTAATAATACACCCAAGATTTGAAGACCAGAACCTTTTTTCACCTTTACTCTTCACCAATAAAAACCCAAACCCATTCTAAAGGTGGTTTGTATACATCCACCTCTATGAAAATCTGAGGGTTAATCTGGTGGTAAAATGATTGAGTTCTACTGTCAACACATAATAACTGTCTTACCATATAACCCAGCATTTTTAAGAGAGAGGGATTTTGAAACATTAGTGATTATTTAGAGAAGCTAATCCATAATGGAACAAAAGGCGAGGCCATTTTCATGTGAAAATCAAAAGTCCAATGATAGAGGAAGAACCTAAAACAAAGGCATTTGTGTAGAGAAAAGTATAGGGAATGAAACATGTTGTTGTTACCTCACTCAAAATTTCCAAATTATGTGATTTTCTACCTTTTATTTTTGGACATTATGAATAGTATTTTCGGCAAATATTTTTATTTACCACAGTTAAAGTGTAAATTGAATAAATAAAGGTAAATATAATATTACAATAATATAAAACAACCCCATAACATGTCCAAATATTATTGAATGAGTCATGGGAGACCAAGAAAACCCTTGGGCCAAACTTTTGGCCTTTGGGAGCCACATAGTTGTGATAATAACATGTTATAATAATTAATTTAAATTAAAGAGAAATATAACATACAAACGTATATTTTAAAAACATTAATATAGAGTTATATAACTGATTTATTTGACTATAAATAGACATTAATAAGCTAAAAATATTTCCCACATCATGGTACTTTTTTTTATAATTTTTTGATATTGAATTAATAACTTTATTTATGACACAATGATGATGTAGTGATTACCCAATTTATAAAATATTCGAATAGATGATATTATAAGTTTTAAAATAAATGAAATTTGAAAATTTTGAGTCCATCCACAAATTTTATGGATGATTATGAAATGTTATATTTTAGTTAATGTAGTTTTTTCAATTGAATATTTTTTTATGGATTTAACAAAAACCCATTACTAAATTGATTCAAAATTGACATAAATGAGTTTATAAAATACATACTATTTTATTAAAAGATATAATAGTCCTATAAATATAATATTCAACCAAATGACATATACAATGTTTCAAATGTCATTAATGATACACTTACGGTTCTCTTAGAATTTTATAGAAACTATATTAACCATATAGTTTAAAAATACAAGACATGGTAAGCATAAATTTATTTAACTAAGGGTTAACGCCAAAATATTAGGTTAAATTTATGACCTAAACTTATCTAAAACCTATTATTTGATATTATTTAGACTCATCCTCATCTTATGAGAGAAATATATCACTTTTGAGCTGTTAGAGTTCAAAAATCATTTTAAAATAAAATAATAGTTCAAGACTTTGCTAAAGTTCACCTCCCCCTTCTTATAATTTCCACCACCTATACGCTCATACAAAAACCTATCAAGCCCCTTGTATAGCCCAAATTCTATTATAATAACCTCCCAACATCCATAAATTCTTCATAGAGGCCTTACCTTGGTCATATGTCATTTCAATAATGCCTTTTGGCTCAAATCAAATCAAGTTACACTATTAAGAGGTAACAAGTTCTCTCAAGATCCTTTCATTCATTTTTTTACTTATCCAACACCCTAATCTATTTTTATTCCATTATTTAATAACAACACATGTATCCTAAATATTCTATGATGTTGTTATTCTAAGGGTTCTAACTAAATGTACACACACCTCTAGCTAATGGATATAAAGCATACTGTTTCTATATATGAAAAGTTACTTCCTCCTGAAATGATGACTGTTCAGTTTTATCATACCACCTCTCATGCTGCCCATTATGATAGAACATTATATATATATATGAAATATATTATATTTATATTTGTGCCAAAGCTTATGTAATTTTAAATATATCATAACTTTATGCTTTCTATAATGTGTAAATATTATAATTTCATTTTTGGATGTGCGGACTACCGCTCCCTCAATGTGATATGACTCATTCATTCCATAATTGAAACATATAAAGAATTATGTTAATGAACTTTTGAAACACATATAACATCGATATTATACTATAATTATTATATACCTATGTATCATTTTTTCATTCCTTCAATATGATAATGAATTGATAGTAGTGATCTTGTATACATAAAGCCTACTGTCTCCATCAGTGAATCATTTCTTTTCTTATCTTAAGATTTTAGAGATTATTATAAATAAATTCATACAGGTTAAATATTATATTTAAATAATTAATTCTATTCCATAGATAGTGGACTTTTTACCACATAGACAATTTGTGATCATAACAAGTTGATTTTTGACTCATGTACATAACATAAATGAAACATAGAATATGAAATCATATAATTAAATAATTTCTATAACATTTGAATAAGTAATATAAATTGAATAATAAACATGGAAATAGTTCTAAAGATATTTAAAATTAACTTAATATTATTATTCAGTAATATAAAGAACGAACGCGACATGTCAGATTTGAGGTAATGGACTTAATCTCAATCTCCTTTCATTGAGGCATATTCTGAGAATATGCACCTCCTTCTATTATAAGGTGTATAATAAACCCCTTTATATTTTAATTTCATTTAACAATTTTTCCAAAGGAATCATTTTTGACCAATCATTTTACTAAACAAAAATAAATAATGTTTTTAACGTATGCAGCGACACTGATCCTTCCACCATCGTGACAATTATTAGGTATTGAGATTCTTCTACAAGACATATTATTTTTGAAAAAAATGTAAATACTATATTAATTTATTTTTTATTTCATTATTTACAATGGTTTTTATAATGATTTCATTATATCGGTATCTTTAAATGATGTCTTTTGATTTCAAAGAGGAAATTTTAGTTCTCCTTTATGCTTGTTCATGTGTTATGATTATGTTATGGTTCTTGGGAATAACTTATGTATATGGGTGGTGCTGTGATAAAACAAGGGCAGGTGAGCATGTGATAGCTCTCCAATGCATTGGGTAATGTGAATGAGGTAAATAATAAGGATTATCCTAAGATATTTTGGGAATATACTATCATGGGTAATCCAAATGTAACCATGAAGGTTACTCCCTATATAGCTATGAAACCATAATTGCATGTATGATATGGATGCCACAATATACCAATATAATTTATGATTTCTAAGATGTTTTCATGATTATTATGAATTCATGGATTTATATGTCTTCATGGACTTCCATTTTATGTTTCTATTTTACCCCATTCTATGTTTCTATGCTCATACTAAGTGTTTAAATTGTTTTCACATGGTATAAGGATGATTAAAAGAAAGTAAGAAGTCAAGAATATTTTTTTCATGAAAATAAGTAAGGTTTTCTAAAGGGTTTTCACATTTGGGAAAAATGGATACTGTTTTAATAGTATCATCTTGTATGATTATGTTATGATATGTATTAATAACAGTCTAATTCTCTAAAACACTAAAATTGAAAATAACCCCAATATGAATTCTTGATTTAAATCATGATTATGTATCATTTATGGCTAGGGCCATATAATTGGTATCAAACGTTGGTTTTGATAACCTTAATTATTATGATATTATTAATAGAATATCCATAAATTCATTTTTCTTTATTTTAAAATTTAAATATCATTTGGGGAATACCATGTTGCTTTATCTATGATATGTCTATTCAAAATTCTTTTCCACACAGGAAACAGGGAAGCTATGCTGGGACAACATCTAGAGGAAAACAACCTTCCAAATTAGCAACCGGAGGTGGTCAGAATCGGAACTGAATAGTTTGTTGCAGTCATGGAATATTTGACGTAGGATATAAATGGAGGTGGTACCCATACACCAGATCAGCCAGATCGACCATGGAATAACCTGTAGGTAGTGGGAAATTTCATGAGGCAATGTAGTCTATTATTTAGAGGGACTTATTACACTATTATAACTAAATACTAGATTAAATGTTGTGAAAATATTTTCAATGTCACAGGGTGTTCATAAAATCCAAATGTTAGTCTTCATGTTTACTATTTTTGTAGGTGAAGATGATCGGTGATGGTTGATGGTTAAGAATATTTGGGATAGTGAGAATATTGAAGCTCTATATTGGGAGATATTCAAAAGTATGTTTCTTGAAAATATATTCTAATAGTGGATTGAATTAGGGTGGAAAAATAATTCATGGGATTGAGGAAGCAGGATGAATCAGTGGATTCTTATGAAGCAAAATTCACTCGAATGGCAAGGTATGATCAAAATTTTATATGGGATCTTGATACTACAATCAATCATTTTACTTATGATTTAATCAATTTTACCAAGGGGAATTGGATTCACGTGAGATAAAAAGTTATGAAAAACATGTTCAATGTGTAGAGAATGTGCAAATAGAGTTTTTATATTATCATGTGTTGTTTGTTATCATGGAGAATAAGTGGTCAAGATGGATGACCAAATGGACAATTTCTTCAAAAAATTATTATGGTAAGAAAATTATGTTTAAAATTTCTAAATATTTTGGTAAAAAGCACACATGAGAATGCCTTTTGAATTTTGGTAAGTTCTTCCAGTATGGTAAAATATAGCATAAGGTACATAATTAAACTGAAAAAGATAATGGTAACACAAAATATGATATATATTTAGTGAAATGTTTTAAATGTAATGAGATAGGTCATTATGAGAATGAGTGTCTGATGAAGATTTTGTAAGATGGCAAGCAGCCAAACTATATGTTGAAAGGTGTGGTGAAATCCTTTGCAACTACCTTAGCAGATGTTGGGCCATCAAATGAAGTGGTAGCAGATATATTGTTTGTTTATTCATATTATCCCAATGTATTGATTGATTCCAGGTATACACACTCTTTCATTTTAGAGAATTTTTTTAGTAAATTTGTAATTCCATCTTCTGAAATGAATATAGAAATTATAGTAAAAATACCAAAGAGACTATTGAGGAAAAAAAATTATAATAATCTATCTTTCCTTGTATGTAGAATGAATCTACCTACAAAACATATTTTATTCTCTTGTAGAGATTGATGTTATTCTAGGTATGGATTGGATTTTTGTTTACCATTATAATATTTACTATAGAGCTAAATAAGATACATTTTAGAAATACTTTCATTTTTTGTACAAGAATGAACCCATGCCGTTGATAACATATCAAGAAATTGAGAACTTAGTAAATGATGTAAATGATTGTTACATTGCACATATTGTTGAAAACAAAGGACGTATTCAAATTAATGTTGTGCCAGTGGTAAATGACTATCCTGATGTTTTCCTTGATGATTTACCTAGTATTATACCTGACTAGGATAATGAATTTACTATGGAATTGGTTCTTGATGCGAATACAATTGTAAAACCCCCTTATCTAATAACTCATAGTGATCTTTTAGAGTTAATTATGTAATTATATGAGTTGTTAAATAAAGGATTCATTCTACCAATAACATCACCATGGGGTTCTTCTTCATTGTTCGTTAAAAAGAAAGATGGTTCAATGAGAATTTTCTTTGATTTTAGACAATTGAATAACATCACTGTTAAGAATATGAACCTTTTCCCTCATATTAATCTTTTTTTCGGAACCAGGGAGCCCAGTATTTTTCAAAGGATAACATGAGGATATGGTACAATTATTTAAAAGTAAAGGAACTAAACATTCCAAATACCGCATTTCGTACTAGATATGGCCATCAAAAATTTTTAGTTATGTTGTTTTGGTTAACTAATGTAGATTCTATATTCATGGATCTAATGAATAGAATATTCTATTAGTTCTTGGCTAATATTTTTGTTGTGTATATTAATGATATTTTTGAATATTCTAAAAGTATTTATGAGAATGAAATTTTTTTTAGGGTCATCTATCAAACAATAAAAAATGAAATAGTACGGGAAATTTAGAAAGTGAGAGTTTTGGTTACAACAAATGTCATTACATGGTCATAATGTTTCTCAAGATGGAATAACTATTGATCCTACTAAAACAAAAGTCATTTCCGAATGTCCACGACCCACAAAAATAACTAATATTCATAGTTTTCTTGGTTTAGTAGGTTGTATCAGATGCTAGTTAAAAATTTTCATTGTTATCTTGTCCACTGACTAAGTTTATAGGTAAAGTTTTCATGTTCCCCAGGACAAAAGAATGTGATAAATGTTTTCAAGAATTGAGAAGAAGATTGGTGAATGCTCCATTTTTGTCACTACCTTCTAGAAATGTGGATATTTTTACCAAGAGTGATGTTTCATTGAAATTACTTGGTTGTGTCCTAATGCAGAATGATCAGTAAATTTCTTTTGGTTCACATATGTTAATAACTCATGAGTTAAATTACCCTACATATTATTCGAATTAGTTTATCTTGTTTTTTAATTTATATTTTTGGGGGAATAATCTTTATGGAGTAAAATGTGAAATATATACTGACCATAATGGATTGAAAATATATTTTCTGAAAAAGAATTGAACATGACACTGAGAATATGAAGAAAATTAGTCATGGATTATGATGGAATGATTTATTACCATCCTAGAAAAGAAAACAAAGTGGATGATACTTTGAATCAAAAATATAATAATATATTTACCATTAAATTTTGGAACATTACACTTTAATTATTGATTTGACACACACTATAATGGATGTTTTTGGTGTATGAAATTCCTCTATTTTGTTTCAAGGTTCAGTGTAATCATCTTTGACAGACCGAATTAAACAAGCACATAAGTAAGATATCGAGTTGTAAAAAAATTTAGTGTTGGTTCAAAAGGGTAAATTAACTAAATTTAATAGTTCTAAAGATTGTATTTGTAGGTTATAAAATGGATTATATGTTCTTTGTGATTCACATTTTAGGAAACAGTTGTTTTGTGAAGCTCACAGTTATTCAAGAGTATTACTGGTGAGAGGGAATAAAAAGAGATATAGGTATCTTTACTATGAAGTGTTTGACTTGTCAATAGGTTAAAGAAGAGAGGATGTTAACGAATGAGATGCTTCAGCCATTTATAGTACCAAAGTAGAGATAGGAAAATATATCCATGGATTTCATAGAGGTATTACCAAAGACTTCTCAAGGTCACAATTCCATTTGGGTTATTGTTGATAGATTGACTTAATATTGTCATTTTTTTCTATTTGAGATATATTTTCTAAAGATAAAATTTATCAGTTGTATCCCAATGAAATAGTCTGGTTGCTTGGGGCTCTCCTCTCTATTGTATCTGATCGTGATCCCAGTTTCACTTCTAACTTTTGGAAAGGCCTTCATCAGTCAATGGGAACTGAATTACATTTCAGTATATATTTTAATCCCTAATTAGATGGGAAGTCAGAATGAACAATTCCGACCTTGGAGAATATTCTACGTGCATGTTCAATGCATTACCAATGAAGTTTGGATTAATGTCTTTTTTGGTTGAGTTTTATTATAATAACAATTTCCATTCCACTATTCTGATGATACCATTCGAGGAATCATATAGAAAGTAGTATCGAAATCCATATTTTAGGGATGAAGTAGGTGGAAGGATGATTATGGGAATATAATTGATAGGATAGATGGATAAAAAAAGTATAGTTTTTTCAAAAGAAAATGAAAACATCTTAGTGTTGGAATGATAGTTATATAAACAACCGAAGGAAGGATTTATATTTTGAGGTAGTTGATTATGTCTTTCTCAATGTTTCTCCTTGGAAAAGTGTGATGCGTTTAGTTAAGAAGGGAAGGACAAGTGTAAGGTTCATTAGAGCCTATGAAATCCTAGAGAATGTTGGATTAGTTACTTATAGAGTGGATTTAACTCCATTTTTATCCCAAGTACACAATGTTTTTCAGGATTCAATTTTGAGAAATATTTCTTTGGATCCATCTCAAGTTTGGTGTCCAGAGGTACTAGAGTTGGAAGAGAATCATTCTTATGAGGAATAGACAATACAGGTTATTTACCATAGAGAGAAAGTTTTTCGGAATAAGTATATTCAATAGTTAATGGTTTTGTGGAAAACTCATATATTTGAATAAGCAACATGGGAATCCGAAAATGATATGATGGAGAAATACCCCCACTTATTTGATAAGTAAATAAAATTGTTGGGGTGATATTTAAAAAAGGGAGAAGGATGTAACATAATGTTTATTTATAGAATAATAAATTTTCATTAATATTTATGAATTAGTTATTAATTTTACATTAAGGGGACTCATTCTATGATAGCATACTAGACACACAACAACAGGTTTCTCCAAAATCATACATTGCACCCGACTTGTGTTATACCAAAAAATTATACAACACTAATACTATTATTTTAAATGGAAGTTAATTCCAAGACATTGTATTGGAGGGAATAAACAGAACTAACTACCTCATTATTGCACATTTTTGTTAAATGTTTTTACATTTATCCAATAAAAATTAGAGGCTTAGAATTAGAATGAATCCAATTTTAAGCAAAAAATACTCGAATATTTTTAAATTATTTTTATCACCTTTTGACGGAGAACCATTTTAAAAAATATTTTTTCATCACTTTTATATTTTCCATTTGAAAAAATAAAAACTTTATTTGGAATAAGGACATCCAAATTTACCTTGGTTTAAATTTTGTAATTTTTCAGATTAATTCATATTTTAATGAACATTGAAAAAATACTTCATTCTTATTCAAAACTAGATTTTCATCAATTTAATTTATATAGTAACATTATAATTTTAATTGGTTTTAAAGTGTAAATGGATAAATTTTTTATCATTTAATACAAATTTTTACATTGGAATTAATTTCACATTTAAATTGGTCATAATCACATGTCATTCTTTTGATAGTTTGTACTTATTAAAAACATGCTTTCTGGTTTTAGAAACAGAAATAAATTTTGAAGTTAATTAATAACACAAGTATATATGGAATTTGAAAATATGGATTCAATAATTGGAATCTAAAGGTCAAAAAAATGTAAGTAGTTACCTTTTATTTTTGGACATTAATAATAATAACTTTAGTAATTATTATTTTTATCATATTTAAAGGGTAAATTAGGTAAATAAGGGTAAAAATAATATTATAATAATATAAAACTACCCTAACACATGTCTTAATCTTATTTTATAATTCATGGGAGACAAAAAAATCCATAGGCCAAACGTTTGGCATTTGGGAGCCACATGGGTCTGATAATGACATGTTATAATAATTAATTTAAAGTAAAGGGAAATATAACATAAACATGTATATTTTTACTGAAGAAATTTAATATTTGGTTAT
This sequence comes from Viscum album, assembly GCA_963277665.1. Lineage (NCBI taxonomy): Eukaryota > Viridiplantae > Streptophyta > Magnoliopsida > Santalales > Viscaceae > Viscum > Viscum album. The sequence goes on along the minus strand of OY728126.1, from coordinate 763,472,502 downwards.
AAAATTGATATAGTTGACTGTAAATAGTCATTATAAATATAAAAATACTTCCTGCATCATGGAGTTTTATTTATAATTCTTAGAAGGTAAATAAATAAATTTATTTATGACACAATGATGATGCAGTGATTACCTTATTGATAATGGATTCAAATAAATGATATTATAAATATTAAAATAAATATAATTTGAAAATGTTCATTCCACCCATGAATTTTATGGATGATTATTAAATGTTATATTTGAGTTAATTTAATTTTTTTAAATTAATAATGTTGTTATGACTTTAACAAAAACCAATTACTAAATAGTGTCAAAATTGATATAAATGCGTTTTTAAAACAAATATTATCTTATATAATGATATAAAAGTCATAAAAATATAATATTCTGCCAACTAACATATAAAATGTTATAAATATCATTAATGATCCACTTGAGGTTTTATTGTCATTTTATTGTAACAATATTAACCATATAGTGTAAAATACAAGAAGACATCGTAGGAGTTAATTTATTTATCTTATGGTTAAAGCCGAAAGATAATGTTAAATTTTTGATATAATATTTTATAAGGTCTCTTGGTTGAGATTATTTATAACCATAATAGTATTATACTCTAAGTATATCCCTTTAGAGCTATTGTAAATATAAAATCAATTTATAATAAATGAATATTTCCATACATTCCTAAAGTGCCCCTCCTCCCTCTTATAAAAGGTCTCCAACCCTACCCACATAATCACACCTCTCAAGCCCAATAGAATTCCTTAAATCTGATAAAATAAGCTACCAAAATCCCAAACATCCACTTATAAGTTTTACCATGTGAAAAAGGTAGTTCAAGAAATCCATTTGGCTCAAATCAAAAGGAGTTAACCGATTTAGAGGCAACGTCTTCCCTCAAGTTCCTTATATTTCCTTTGTTGTATTTATATCTACAACCCCATACCCTTTTATTATTATATTTTTTATAAAAAAAAGTATACCAAATATAATAGGATGTTTTAATTCTAATTTCATTATCTAAACTTACACAGAACTCCATTTAATGGCTATAGAACATATTTTTTCTATGTATGAAAAACTACTGCCTCACGAAACGATTATTGTTCAATTTTTTCCTACCAACACTCATGTTGGATATTTTGATGAAACTATGTCTATATATGATATGTGTTATATTTATATTGTCTCTATGCTTCTGTAATATTTAATATAACATACCTTTATTATTTCCATAATTTTTAAATATGAAAATTTCATTTGAGGAAATGTGGACTACTGTCCCCAAAAGGAGATATGACACATTTATTCAATACTTGGAATGCATAATGGATGTAATTAATGAAAATATTTAACATATATAACATAGATATTATACTAAAATTTTATCATATTTATGTATCCTTGAGTTTTTACTCCATTAATAGGACAAAGAAAAGAACGTAGCATTCATCCGTACGTACAGCCAACCATCTCCAAGACCCATGCATTTAATTTATTATATACAAATGTTTTAGATTATTATAAATACATTTATACATTATATATATTATATTTAAATCATGATTTATATTTTATATATAATGGAATTCTTCCCACATTGACAATTTTTAATCATAATAAATTCATTTTTTACTCATATACTGAACATCGACAGAACGTCCAATATGGAGAAAAATAATTAACTAACTACTGTAACATGGTAATATGTAATATAAAATGAATAATAAAAAATAAATATTTTTTGCAACCAATTAGGAATCAACCTATGTTTATTATTATTAAATATAAATAATGAACTAGATAATTTGGGTTTGAGGTAAGAGACATCATATCAATCTTTATTCATTGAGGCATATTTTGATAATAAACACCTCTTTACATTATTTGGTGTATAATGATCCCCTAAAAATTTTAATTTCATTCAATATTTTTCAAAATGAATCTTTTTGTAAAAATATTTTTTCTAAAAAAGGAGTTTTTTTAAATACGTGGTGACGATGACCTTTCCACTATCGTGACCATTATTTGGTATTTGGCTTCCTCTAAAATCTGTAAGGTTTTTGAAATTTAAAAGTAAATACAATATTCATTTTTAGTTATTTTGGTATTGAAAATGGTTTTGTGAATGGATTGATTATATTAATACCTTGATAATATATCTTATGCTTGCAATGTGGAAATGTTATTTTTATTTATAATTGTTCATGTGTTATGATTATGTTATGGTTATTGGGTATTACTTATGTATATGGGTTGTTACATGATAAACTAATGGTGGGTGAACCCATGATATCCCTATAATTCATTTTGATACATAATAGAGGTAAATAATAAGGTTTGTCCTAAGAAAGTTTTGGAATATACTGTGACGGGGATTCCAAACATAACCCTGAAGGTTACTCCCTATGTAAATGTGAAAGCTACAATTTAATCATGATATGAAAGCCACAAGATACATTTATGATTTATTGTTGCTATAATTTTTTCATGATTCTTATAAATTCATGGGATTATAAATTTCATGGACTAGTATTTTCTGTCCTTATTTTTCCCTTTAATATGTTTTTATTCTCATCCCAAGTGTTTAAAATATTTTCATTGGGTATAAGGTTGAGTAAGAAAAAGGAAGAAGTCAAGAATATTTTTATCTAGAAAAGAAATCAGGTTTAATTTAGTAAAATGGGCTTCCTTTAGTGGGAAAAAACATTGTTTTGATAGTATCCTCTTATATGATAATGGGTTGATATGTATTAATAATTGCTTAATTCAATAAAACACTAATCAAGAAAAGATCCTTAATTTAAATTCTTGATTTTACTGAATATTATGTAACGTCAAAGGTTGGGGCCTTATAGATAGAGTGTCAAGGGAATTGAGGGTGTGGTTCTAGTTTCGGGGTCGAGCCTTTGATATGTTATATCATAAATTATTTGTATTTTAATGGACCATAATTTTTAAAATATAATATTATTTATTTTAAAATATCTACAATGTTAATTTTGACATTATTCATCACATTTCTTTTTAAAAAATATCAATACACAAGATAAATCCAAAACAAACCCATTGATACATAGCTATAGGTCATCTATAAATTTTTTGGATGACATTGATTATCTCAAATTAGATTTATTCTTATATTTTTATTATGATTTATATTATATTTCTGTTAAATAAATAATTTCTCCATCATAATTGTGTTATACTTTAGGGTAATTATTTATTAACTAAAAATTAAATATAAATTTTCATAATGAAGATAAATATTTTTACATTAAAATGACTATTTATAGTCAAAGACATATTATGAATAACCAAATATAAAAAATGTAATACATATTAAAAACATGAGTACTACATATTGGACTTTCCAGAGAATAGTATAAAAAAAAGTTTAAGTCATCTATGTGGCTACGAGAGACCATAAAATTAGCTCCATGTTTATTTTGGATGAATCTATATCATCTAATAAAAATAGGGAAGATGTTAGGATTTTTTATGTTACATGTAATTTTATTTTTACCCTTAATTACCTGAATTACCATTTACCGTGGTAATTCTAGAAAAATACTAATGTTTCTATTCATATTATGCCAAAATAAATGGTGTATATTCACTAAATCTATACCTCAATATTCAAAGTATTGAATAATTTTTTTTTAAAATTAAAAACGAATAATTGGATGAAATTAACTTAAAATTAATCATGTAGACAAAATTCGAAAACATGTTTTTAAAAGAGAAAACATTCTAAAGATTGATTTATTTTATATCCAAATTAAATGTGAAACTAATTCCCATTACAAAAATTATATTAAATGATAAATTTTTATCTAATTATAACACTATAAATTACTTATATTAAAATTTTGTTTTCAATTAAAATGAAATATCTTATCACTATTCATCAAAAAATAAAAATGATTAGAAATACACTAAAAATTAATCCAAAGTAAATTTTAATATTATACATTAAAATAAGAAGTTAATTTTTTTAAATATAATTTTTAAATGTGTCAAAATAGTACGTTTAAAGCAAGTGTGTGATCAAAAGGTGACAAAATTTTCTTTTTATAAGAATACATATTTTTGTTTAAAATTTTCTTTTTGGTTATATGATGTGAATAAAACACATAGGATGAATGTTAAACATAATATTGAATATATTATTTATATATTTTATTAATATATCCCAAAACTATTATTTTCCTATTTTATTGTTATGAAACACACTTGTTCGCATTCAAATAGTTTTTATAAAAACATTTATTTTATATCAATTTATTTTATATTTATTTATAATTAATTGGAAATAAATGAATTTAATGATATATTTTTGTAATTTAGTTAATCCTATTCATAAACAACAATATAGAGACTATAATATAATTTCATTTTAAAAAATAATATTAATAGTATATTGGGATTCCATTAATCTCATTTTTTCATGAAATATAAGCTATCGAAGAGATTAAATTTAAACATATACCATAAAATCTTGGGTGGGGGGGTATTGAGACTCTACTTTTAGAGGTCCTTGAATCAATTTTATAGTTTAATAATTATATATATATAATTCCAACTTCATAGTTTAAATTTATAATGATGGGATTACATCTAATTTATTTAAACTTCATGACACAAGTAAAATGATCTCCTTATTTAACATCATAAAATTAGGATGATATGATACATATTTTATATTGGTGTTATTTATTTTGGGTTCATTTGATAAATACCTATAAAAATAGGTCTAATATTCTAAAAATTATACTTTTCATAAAGTAATTTAATGTATTAGAACTGATAAAAATTCTTATTAGTTTAAAATCATGCATAGTGGATTACATAAAACTAATATTTTGTTACATGATATATTTATTGAGGAACCTAGAATTGGGGAGAAGTGTATCGTGCTCCCCATCCTTGTGATCAATTAGTATGTACTGATGGATTAAACCTTGTTAATGGTGAAGGGGCCGTATAATTTTGTCTCATACACAACCAATTTTCTTATAGGTTATATTATAATCTTAAAACCCATCACCAAGTCAACCTAAAATAATGATAAATATTAAAACATGTAATTTAATGGTGTATCCATTTAATTAGGATTATCCTTCACATTGTTCAGTGCATGGAGCCTATTTCCCTCAAGGGATTGAAATTCAGATCCCAGTAATTAGGATCCTTTATTCTTAAACAAAAATTAAAATATGGATATCTAGGGTGAGGGTATTTGGACTCGATTGGGTAACACTACTTATATTATATACACCAGGGAATTGTATTTCACCTCGGTAAAAATACGAGATATAGAAGAATACACCAACAGTGAATTTGAGTTCCACTATGTATTGATATTCTTGTTCCAATCCACCATATTCTATATAATGTAAGAGAATAAATTTATTAGTTCATAAAATTATCCATTTACTAATTCCAGATTGTGTGATGTATGGTTGAATTAGATTTTATACATAGCCAAAAAATTATATAGCTTAGCTGGCCATAAGATGGTTCTGTAATCTATGTGAATGATGCATGGGATCTATAAAAAATAGATGATCTAGGATTTAATATACAAATTCATAGACAAAGTCATAACTGCTTTTATGGGAATAGATATAACCCATTTCAAGAAGAATTTGATTAAAAGATGAATAAATATTAACATACTAACAATTATAAATGGGTAGGGATCCTTGTTGTCAAAAACCATCATGGTGGAGTTTTGTATATTTAGAGGCATATGTATTATTATATCATAAATTTGATATACATGAAACTTTTTAGGTACTTCCATGCAATTAAAACCCCATCGTTGGGAAAAAATATAAAAATAATTAGATTTGATGGGAGAGCTTCAACCTAGTTTAATGAGCTCCACATGCCCATTAATGACCCCCCTAAAAATATATGAGCAACATCCTTCTCATGGATTCATTGGAGGAGGATTAAATCAATGTTATAGTTCTAGTGGACCTTCTCTGGTTGGTATTATGGTAGAGGGTGAAAGTTTCTACTATTCTATAGTTTTATTCATGATCTACCAAGTTTTCTGGTAATATCATGTGTTGTGGTTACTAAAAATGGGTTTACATAATTAAATGCCTCATTTATATAATCTATAATATTGGGTTCAATTTGGGGGGACCCAATTTTGAGATGATTAACTTATTATTCTCTTCTCTTGTGGGTAGGAGTGATCAAAATATTATGTGGAAAATGGGTGAACTTTTTATCCTAGTACAGATCAACATGGGACTCATCTATGATTCCTAGATCATTTCCACAATAATTTTGATAACACATTTGTATCGAAGGTAAATTTTACTGATATCTCATGGGTTTTATCAACTAAGGGTAAAATATCTTATTTTATGATGGTTTAGTCACTAGTCATTTTATTGATCCCAATAATAGTGTACCATTCATATAGAATGTTGAAACTGGTTTCTAGAAGTATTGTTTATGAACAACAATATGGGTGTTGTATTCCTCCTCATTATTAGTTCACCCATCCAAATGGTAGAATGAGTATGACATTAGATCCTTTGATATATGGATAAACAAAACTATAAGGAAAACTCTATTAAACATAATTTTTTTATTCATCCTCCAGTTATGCTTTATGAGGCATTAGAGAATCTCAATTTCTAACAAGATTCCAATTCGTCAATGATGTTAATTACCTTTTCTATGAACTTAACATCTAGGATAAATTCTAATTAATTTTAGAGTGTAATGAAAAAATCATCTAATGCTTTCCCTTTGATGGCCTTATGTGGTATGAACATAATATGGATAAATTAAAGGGCCACTAACCATTTCTTTAATCATTTATTCAACATGGTATGATTAAAATATAATTTTGTGGGTCGATGCATCAGATCAATTGGAAACCATGTTGTTTCAAATAATTTCATAGATTCTATGATATTATGTGCAAAGGAGGGTATTTATTTCCAATGGGATAATTTTTGACATCTATGTCAATCAAAATTAGATTGTGGTAGTGAAAAGTACTCTCTTAACCCAAACCCTCTCAATTATTTTGGTCTATGATGGTTATGAGTGACTACTAAAAGGCTATTTTAAAAATAACCCAAGGTTTCCCCTGGACATAAAAAATAAAGATAGTGTGTGTGGAAATTACAACTCAAATTCCTCAAATGAAGTTTTTCATTCATTTTCCCATTTTTATGTTGAAACTTTATACATTATATTGGAAAATTACATATATAAATCTTATAGTTTGGTGATAATATTAAATATACATGTAAACTTCCATTGAATTCCTATGAAAACCTACATATTTTGTGGAGGGAGTATCTAAATAAAGTCCTTCATAAACTATGTGTCAATCTTGATTCCTCTATATTAGACAACGAATCTGTGTAAATATCCATAAGTAACACCAAATTCACAACTCAATGTGATCATATTTATGTAATGGTTCTGGAGTATGATGAAACTATTTTACTGATCATTGAGTTGGTTTTGGAATTTTATATATTTGATGAAAAAATTCAATATATATAAATCCAATATTATTCCATTTTGGGGAATAAATATGTGATGTGTAGCCCATTGTTAGGTATCTCTACATTCATCAATATAAAGGGAATCACCTAGTAGTAGTATATTCTATTGGGTTCCTTGAATAAATTTTATTCTTTATCTTTACGTAAAGTACAAATTTGATTATACCTAGAGTATTTATGTGTGAAAGAGGGGGTCTATATTTTAGATATTACATAAATTAGAATAATTAAAACAAATACGGGGATATAATCTTTTATATAAGGGATATAGATATATCATAAGTCAATATTGATTTAGATATTCATTTTCTTCTTCATAATAAGAATAATTTTTTGATACCCACATAGGGTATTATAAAACCTAGATGAAGTTGTATTTGATCATATTATCAACATCAACCCTAATCATAACACAATGGGTGGGATTTATCTTTTTTGGGTTCCCTTTTTTATTGATGTTAGAAAGATGGATTTCTAATATAGTCAATAGTAACCATTGGATTGTGCTCTAAAATCTCATTAACGTTCCATGAAAATACATCATTTTGTCATATCAAGAATTTATCATTTCACACTTGTTCATTGAGAGGCATGCCAACATTTATAACCATCAGCCTCAAGTCTTGCTATGTATGATATATTACCTATATCAACTCATCAAATATATTAAAAACTCCATCTCAAAATATTGTCGAGGATTCATCGAAATATTTCTCATCAGAAGAATGAGTATTTGTGTAGTTAATAACTCCTCCTTAACATGTTATTTTTATAAGTCTTTTTTATCATGTGAGGGTTAAAATATTTTGGAACAACAATCTTCCAGTTTTATTCTATGAATTCCCTGTCGATCACTACTTTGGATTCTATCCCCTATGATCTATTCCATCACAAATTTCATGGGTTAATGAAACACCATGACCCAACATTTCACTAATTAGTCAATCCCATTATCTATTAGAAATGTTGGATGTGTCTATTTTATGGAAATGGATATGCTCTTCATTATATATATGAGTGTTTCTTACCATATTTAAGATAACTTATCCTTCACATGTTTAGTAGGTGATATCAGAGGTTTCCATTATCTATGGTATAGTGATCTGGTGTCTTTGGTCTTGAGTTTACTCCTCCAAAATAGTGGATAGGTATTTGTTAACTACTCTTGATGTCTTTCTAGGCATATTTAATATGAGAATAAATATCCATTCATGAAATAATTTTCATTGAAAAATGTATACATACCACTCCACTAATATTAACCGACATCATCGTAATAAGTTCACATCATTCAAAGTGGGGAACATCACCATGGATCACCCATACTAAACCATTATAATATTATTTGAGGAACTAGCGATATGATTAAGAGATAACATACTGTAGGGGTTATGACAACCTTACTTATGAGGAATTAAAAGAAAAATGTTAGAAGAAAATGGTGATTTTTTTACGGGATACCAAATCACCAAACTAGGCCATTAGATTGATCTTGTTGAGAGGATATTTTTTCTACTATTATAGGACTGAATAATTAGGTTTTATGAAGATATATCATCCCCTACATACCTTAGATTATATAGAGTCTGGTTTGGGATGAGGTAGATCTTGAATCCATTGACTACCTAGCATCATTTCACATTGATTTAATTTATCTCACTAAAGATGTGGAGGGTCTATATGTGGAATTATATGACAATTCCATCATCTCCCAAAAATTGAAATAGTTACCTAACGCTCTTTGTAATCACCATTATCCACATGGTTGAATTAAATAGTATCATATGGGGTCTTTAACTCCTTAGGGATCTTTAGGGCCTCATTGTGGGCCTCACAAATCAGGTTTTATAGGTATAATATATCAAGGATTGAGATGTGGTCGAAAATTCTAGTAAAATGATTGATAATATCATACTCCTAGGATAAGGGTTTTTTCTTTCTCCCATGGCTCTCACCATAATAGGAGGAATGGAGGGAGCCACTGATTGAAGATGAAGCACTAAATCAAAATTCATTAAATTATAATAAAATTTATATTTTGTGTTTTGTCCTGATGGTCTATCTATGGAATGTTACATGGAGAAATAATAAGGGATGATAAAACATTGCATTATTCTTGCTATGTTTTATGAAACACTTGTCTTCTTTTATAATAAAAATTGATAGTGTTTTTCGGGATAGAACTATGATTTTCGTAGTTGATTGGGGGGGGGGGATATTCTCTATTTTTATTGGATTAATGATGAAGGGATTAATGAGAAATTATAATGTTTTCTCCATTCACTGGATCTACAAAATATTCTACGAATCTGATGATATTTTTGGAGGCACACTAATATTCATCTTCTGTATATTCGTTTAATTAATGAAAAACTATGATAATTCATCCCAATAATAGGGGAATAATGTCTGTAAGGGTGAACGATGTTTTTTAAATATAAATTTCTCTAAGGAATCCATATAATATCGATACCAACCTCTTCATGATTTGTAGGTATTGTGATATAATGGTTTAGTTAGGGTAGATGAGATGGTCAGGGAGGGTTTTGGTAGATTTATCCACATATAGATTACCCCATGGTCTTGATAAATCGTCTTTTAAACAATATAACCATAAAAATAATAATATTCTCAATCCAAAACTCACATACATACACAAGAATTATTATTATCATTAATATTGGTATAAACACATGTCACATGTGACATCTAGTCACCCAACACTATTATTACCTGATCAACAACACTGATACCAATTTTATGATGAAAAATAAGTCCTAGATGGTTTTTATAGGGATATACTGATAGGGGTAATTATTGGAGTGATTTTGAAACTCCACCACTTGTATATTTTTTATATTAGGAAGCTTTATAATAATTATATCTAAGAATCAGCTGAAGAAGAATTGGGATTTATCATCCTCAAAGTAATTGAATCAGTTATTCCATTCCTCTATAGGTCTTTCCATTCATATCTAGTGGCAGGAATCACTCAATGTGTTATCAAATTTTTATTCAAGGGTTTCTTGTGAGACTAACTAGATTTAGTCTACCTGAGGGTATTGGTATCACATCATAGTCTCTATATCTACACTACAATAAATTTTCAAATGTGTGAAATTTGGTGGGTGATATTTTCTCATGGTCCATAACATGGCCTCCTCAAGAATATTTTCCTTCTCAATGAATTATTAGAGTCTTCCTCGGTACATTAAGTAGATGATGGTTAGAACCATCTTATCCTAGAAAACATCTACTCAAAATCCCAATAAGATTTCCCTTTGGATTTTGAGTTTGATAGAGTCTATCAATCATTTCCAAAGAAGGAAGATGTCAATGAAATAATAATTCTTAAAATTATTTCATTTTGAGAGGTATATTTAACTGTTATGGTGATATGTGGTGCTAAAATAGTTTTGGAATTACTGAATGATATCATCCAAGCTAGTGATAAACAACAGTGAGAAATTTTTATATAGATAATGACATGTCATTCTACCTTTAAGATTATGTGTAAGTCTTTTCATGCCTCCTAATACTATACCATTCCCAAAAATGGTCTTTATAAATTGGTGAAGTGTATATGGATCTATTTTGGGTAAATGGAATTAAAGAATGTAAATTTGATATTGCCAAAAACATTTACTGGGGTGACATAGTCCAACCATTCTGGGTACATATTCCATTCAAGAAATACCATTTATTTTCATATGATCATGGCTTTTATAAGAGTTTTGTTTGAAATAATAATATCATCATTGGAAGAATACCTATGAATTTTCTCATTTACCAGCTGTCTCACTCACAAATGTGAGTGTCCATCGTATAACTGTGGAAATTTACCCTGATTAACTAGAGAGAGAGATTCAATTAATGGTTAATAATGACTTTTATAGGTAGAAACTACTATATAAACCACATTTAGTCCATTAAAGGTTTGTATTTATTAATTATCTACAATAACTATAATAGGATCACCATAAAAATTATCTAAATTAAGATAATTTATTCATAGGATCCTGACAATATGCTACTTATAACCCCCAATCATTTATATAAGTGTAGTGATTCAAAAATCTATAATTATTTTCATGGAATATTTTGGAAAACTATAATATATAGAAATAGTATTTATTTTTCATGCATCTAGTTGTTGTTTTAGAGCAATATCTCATGTGGGATCCAAGAACCATGTCATGTCTATACTGATGGGTGGGAGTACCCATATGAGGATTTACCCATCTATGTTAATCCATTATGGGAAGATAATCTTCAACTACCTCTTCTGTATTTTCATTAATTATAATATTAGGGGGAACTCCTATGATAGAAATCACCATTGAGTTGGTCAATGATGAAGAATAAATGACATATTTATAAAGTCTTATTCAAAAACTCTGTTTTCATCTTCTGAGAGGAGTAAATTTAAGAGAATCATACCACCCACAAAATATAATTTATATATGGGTCGATTCCTATTTGACCTTATATTTTTAAATACATGTATTTTGGTAAAAAATTTAATAAATTTTTATCATATTCTCTAGAATCATGTTGCTACAGCATTGGGATCAGTATGAGTTCAATATTCCAGCACTACTTGTCAAAGGTCTAAAGGTTTATTGAGATTTGGGGATGTGATATATGATTACCATCGATGTTTTTATAAATCCACCATTGGTTCAACATGAAATTTTTTACATTATTTTTAGCTATAAGGGCTTGAATAAATAGTTATTGGGCTATAAGTGGCCAAAACATGACTATATATTAGTAAATGGTTTGAGATTCCAACCAACTCTCATCCCTCTCTTTTTCATTTATATAAGGGTAACAATTTCTTTGATCACTCTAGAATATTGTGTGGAATTGGAAGGAAACATAATGAGGGACATACAAGGGTATCCTTTTGTATAAATCCTAAGATGAATAAGCCAACATCTATAATATACTTTATTAGGGGAGGAGAAGGTCCCACAGTTATGTCTTAGGATTCAATAACATATTCATGTGGGATTGGTATCCAAGGTCCTTTTCATGAGGGGACTCATCATGTGCTCGTGGTTTTACCAAATATTTCATTTTATTTATGAATAATAGTCCAAATCTCGATGTATCCCCACCTCTATTTTAGAGGTAGAGAGTATGTATGCTTATGATTGTAGGGAAAACTCTATAGATAGTCCCATGAAGGTAGACATTCCATCATTAAAATATGTGTATTTACATAATGTCTTTAAGATATTGTTAACATTGTACTTGGGTATAGAAATCCCTATCGGATGTGTTCCTACACTAATATAATTAATAGTGGTGAATTTATGAATAAACCCTGAAAATCCCCAGTGGTTTGGGATTTTAAAATATCATTTCTTGTTCTAGAAAATATTCCCCCAATTATGCATTAAACACCCACATAGGTGATCCTTGAGTGTAATAATCTCTCAATCTTGGGTAACCGTACGTTGGGTATTGTAATTGATGTCATCATGGGGACCTATTAGACGGATGAAGGTTAATTCTATCTTCTAAGTACCATTATAGTAATATAATTATTCAACATAGGGAGTCCCTTTATTATGGGTGATGTTGTTTCTAGTGGTTGGAAGATTTGAACAAGAATACAAGGTTGCTGCTAAGGGTGATGATGCTAGTCTAGCGAGCATGTGTCCCTATACAATGATCAAGATTACAATGGATGAAAGGTTATTTGTAATACAGGTCTTTTATGGGGTAGGATTAGTGTAATACATTTCATGTGACTTCCCATACCTCCTCATTGGCATGAGTTGTCACATGTGTGCTACAAGGCCTTAAGTGACATCCACAAGACACCAAAGGCTCGAGATAAATGCCATGGTGTTTATAAAAAATTGGGGTAACTTGTCCATTTGAGGATAAAAAACCAAACCAATATTACCATAAACAATCAAACCTAAATATGATGGATGAGTAAAAAATAAAATCTAATTCCAAACTAAACTAGAATCTATACCTGAGCATAACGTGGAAATCAAAACCAACAAAACTCAAGAACAATCAAGGCACAGACATAGAACCTCCCAAATATATATAAGCTTCGACGAAAAAATCCATGACCATTGTTTCAAAATGTTTCACTAAATAAAAAGGATTCCTTTCTTTTATGTATGTCCTAATAGATGATATCTTTAAATGTACCAATGATCCCAAGAAGGGGGTGAGTATGAAACTCTATACGATTCCCCCCAATGACTTCCATGCTCAATCCACTAGGATGAAACATGTTTAAAAATTTATATAAAATATTTTAAAATAATTTAATTTTTTTCATATGAACGGAAAAATATATTTACAGACCATAAAAATCAATGGAAATAGACCAAAAATTTATTTATACCTGTTGAAATTATCATTTGGAATAAAAACTCCACTTCCGTAAAAGAAACCCACAATAAATGTGGAGTTAACATGTAATTTGGCCTCTAATTTACCAAGATGTTTTATGAAATCACTCCCGGATCAAGAGGGATGGTATATCATTACTATGGGAGGAGTATAATTAAATTTAGGGTCATATTGAGGGAAGAAATAACAATTAATTGTGTATTATAAATGAGATACACAATTTTCAAATCTTTTTTTAATAGTGCATGGTTAGGGCATACAGTTAGTAAACCCATGAACTAATCACATGCTACCCCTACCCCAAAACACTTCACACATGGTGGGGTCACATATCTAGACAAAAGATTAAAAAAAATTATAAACCCCAATGTACAACTTCATATAGTTTCACCTGGGTGGATTCATAGTGTAGCCAGACCTATCTCTTATCTATGAATCGACCCGGTTCCCTTTGTTTTACTCATACTATTTCCTAGGAGGTTCTGCATAGTTCCAAATAACTCTTATCAAACCATGAAATTCTATAAAATCCCCAAAACTATACCAAATCATCTTAAACATAATCTAATAACATTATATATTTAAAATATATAAAAATGATTCACTAACTAAACCAGGGTTCTATATTCTCCCCATCATAGGACATTCCATCCTTATAAAGTAAAAAATCACCATTTTCATTAAATAGTTTTGTAAATTTCTCAACCATTTCCATCTCACATTTCCATGTTTCCTCCTAAATCTCACAATGTTTCCATAAAACATACACTAGAAAGATATTTTTCACATTTGAAAATCTCATGAATATCCTAAATCCAAACTAGCATGTGAACCCACACCGAATCCATAACTAGGTCAATGTGTTTCCCTTAAACAATATGGTTAGGATGAGACCAATAATTCTTCAACTCAGATAAATAGAAAACAATATACACTAAACTGGACCTCTGTGGGAAACAAAATTAATATTCCACCTCACCATCCTATTCTAGTATCTCAAAAGGGAAAATTTATCAAGGATATAACTTTCCCTTCTTCCCAAAATGATGATAACCAAGACTGTTGAGAAATTCACAAGAACACATGATCAATCACCTAATACTACAACAAACTTCAAAAATGATCCTCATACTATTTCTTTCCACATTTATTCATCTATATTATCTTCCTAATCAATTGAATTTTCTCCATTGTCTCATTTCGAAGGCATGGTCCAACCAGTAATGCCTCACCAATTTCTACCCAAAAAGGGGGAGAGACATAAGGATTCCCATAAAATACTTCAAAATGATCCATATAGTTGTTTTTATGTGAGAAATCCACTGATAGTATGTGCTCCTTCCACGAGAATGCAAAATGTATTACACAAACTCTAAGCATTACTTCCAAGATTTGAATTGCTCTTTCATATTTTCTATCCTTCATAGGGTGATACACCATACTCATTATAAACCGAGTCCCAAGGTCTTGGTATAAGGATATCCAAAATACAAGATATAAACACCAAATCACGGTCTACTACTATCAAAAATTGCATTACATGACTCTTTACCACTTATTAGATATATATTCCTGACAAGTTCTCTAGAATATTATATTTTTGAATTGCTGTTAGATTGGCCAACACTGTGAGAAGATCCACCATCACCTATATGAGATCATGTTTCTGAACTATCCTTTGTAAACCTATTAAATAAATATATCTCTATTTTCCTCAATTTACAAATAGGAATTTATAAAGACTAAAACATTCTCACTGGCCACTAGGGCTCTTCATTAACCTGATGACTGGAAAGGAACCTTGAAAACAAATAAGCCAATGTGTATTTTAAGCTAGACCTTCAATGTTTTTCTTTTACTTCCTTATAAATATTATGTATTCTAGAATTATTGGCCCATATCAAATGGTTGTAATTAAAAAGAAGATTCTCCTGGAAAGACCAAGTTACTTCCATCTAATCAGGAATCCATAATGTTTAACTCACATCCATCTTCCATACCCCAATGTTATCCCCACCTTTAAGTTTTAACCTCATAGAAATACATACAGAATGAGATATATATTACTATTTCACCTTTCAACACAATCAAGAACAAGATAAACTTAAAGTAAATTTATAACACTCCCTCGGTATTTTCAATCTAAGGGAATGTTAGTTATGACCAACATCAACTACCATTGATATGAATCCTCTTTCACCAACTAACTATTTGAATTTATTTTTAATTCATCCTCCACAAAATTACCATTACCTAATGTGTACAAAATGTAAAATTCAAACATTTAGAGATACTCCATTAATATTATGTATCTAATATTCAAATCCCCTTTTGAGAAAATGTGTTTCATGATAATATGGTATATAAACACTTTATGTTTCTAACAAAAGTGGTAATGATGAAACTTCTAAGACCCATAAGAAAAAATATGATATCTTTTACTAATAAAAAATTTCAAACGTAATCCCAAAGCATCATAATATGAAACATAACATTGTCATGATTGTGGAAAAAACAGATCTATGCTGATTTCATACAAAATTCAATCTATGAAAAAATAATTATAATATTAATCATTCTATTATAATTGAACACATTCCATTTAAAAATATTCCATTGGGGCATCTAGTTTGAAAAATTCATAAACAAGACGTCATTAATAATCATCCAGACCAAGAAAATTATGTATCTAAAATACATTCTTGGGAATTTTCCAAAAGATAACAACCTATATCTTTTATAGATCTACATAAATACCTTCTACACAGATTACATGTCCATTAAATCATACCTGTTATTTCCAATAATTAGAGATCAAAACCTTGTCATACAAATAGTGATCTTACAATATACCCAACACTATATCAAAATATTGTTCATGCATAGCCTTTTACCTTGAATACTCCAATTTTTCATCCAAAACAATACCATAAAATAATCCAAATACATTTTAAATATCATATTCATCAATTCCATAAAGGCTCCTTGTGTATTCGTAAGACCAAAAGGCCCAACCAAATACTCAGAATGGCTATATCTAATAATAAAATAGATCTTCAAAATATCATCATTCCAATCTTAAAGTAGGTGATATTGTGAATGAAAGACATGTTTTGTGAACCACTAGAATCCCTTCAATTAATCAAACAGATCATTAATGTGTGGAAGTGAATACCAATTGTTTATAATTTTTTTTTAAAAAATTTACAATAATCCACGTAGATCCTTAAATTTTCATCAACATTTTTTTTACAAATGAGACCAACACACTCAGTGGATACATAATACGATAAAATAATTCTTTAATTTCTAGATCTTCAAACTAAATTTTCAGTTCCCTTATTTCTGTTAGAATCATATGATAATATATAAGTGGTATGGGATTGGCCTCTTTTACAATAACAGTTGTAAACTTATATTTTATTGTTGTTATAAACCATAAGTAATTTTTAGGAATCACATTATGAAACTGATCAACAATTGGTGGAAAACTTTACTTCTTGTCCTCCTCCACTGAATCAAATGTCAATTCTTCCAACCAGTATGAGATATTTCTCACCAATGGTTCTATAAATCATATTTCACTTCCCTTTACATTTTTATATCCTATAAATA
This sequence comes from Viscum album, assembly GCA_963277665.1. Lineage (NCBI taxonomy): Eukaryota > Viridiplantae > Streptophyta > Magnoliopsida > Santalales > Viscaceae > Viscum > Viscum album. Next base: position 763,454,944 of record OY728126.1, on the reverse strand, counting down.
TATTCTTGACACCATCAGTTTTTTTAAAACTAATCCTTCACTTATAACAATAGATATGATATTTTAACTTAGTCAACCAATTCATACCTACGATTAAGTCATAGACATACATATAAAGTATAGAGAAATACCAAATCAATTCATCCCCATCGATAGTTATAGAACATTCCCTATGCATAATGTATTGAAATTATCTTTGTCCATTAGGAGTTTGATGTTTCAAAATATAATTCATAATCTTGACATGAAAACCTAGAAGATAAAAAATAAATGAATCAATTAATTAATTTAATTCACGTATATAAAACAAATCCATTATAAGGATATATTAAAAATAACCATACCTCTTACCATATATGGTCCTAATGGATCATCCACAATAATTTTCTTGTCTCCATAAAATTTCATTCTAACTACACATTAGTCTTTACTTCAATGTTGAGAGTAAAATTGGTAGAGGAGTCATTGTATTCCTATAACTAGTATATATTCCTTGGTTATACTGATGAGAATTTTTGTACATCCATCCTCTCGTCGAATCATACAATTTTTTTGACAGATGAGATGTGTCTTAAGCATTCGACCTTTGAGAACTATGATAATAACATTAAAGATGTCCCATCTGGATGAAATTGTGGAAAGATCTAGGTTGATCCATACAATCTTCTTAATGTGATTTAAATAACCACATTGAAATCATCCATGATTACTCTTTGGTTTATGTGGAAGATTCACTGATTTAGAAATCTAATTATGGGTTATAATATAACCATTGAAATATTTTCCTCTATTCCACTTGTTTTTATCATTATAGTTTCCACCATTTCCCATGGGTATCAACATGCTTCCGCCACCAATAGTTCATGACATGTATTTCTTCGCCAACTTATCTCTATTGAACATATTTGTATAATCCATTACAAAAAGAATGAATTTTCTTTGAGTGAATCAATTTCCTCAACCCAATTTGAAATATGTGTGCCTTAAAGGATTCAGTTCCAGAAAATTCTAGTGCAAAGAAGACTAAATTAGAAAAATTCTTATAATTTGTCACAGTGAGGTTCTCCTGCATCATAATGAAAAGTGTACCATTATAGAAATTATGAATTTGTGAGGGTATAATTTTTTGTTGATTTTTTTTCAAAATACTCCAATAAAATTCCTTCAACTAATTTGTCCTAAGTTACTAAATCGTTTACCTTGTTTATAAGATCCTCTAAACTGTACATTACCTACATCACATTCAACTCAACTAGGGTGAATGCAATTAAATATTTTATTTATCAAATATAGAAACACCTCTTATTTTCTAGTTCTAAATCACCCATGATTATGGGTGGATTATACATTTTGAATTGAACGAAATGATCCCCTTTATAGATTTCATCCTTTATGTTCCCCTATCCACATCTTGAAATATCCGTACAATACAATTAAGTAGATGTTGGTTGACCTATGGATCTGGTGAAACCATATTCTTATCATCCTTTTTCATGGGATTATATGTCTCCTAACTAGTATAATTTTCTAAAAAGAAAATAAAACACCAATAAGTCTCACTATATAGTAACTAAAAGATTATAGATTTTTAATTTACCATATTACAATTATGACAACAAGGCTTTCCATAATTTACCAATATCGATTTTCAATTTTTTTTGGAAAATTACACCATGATATTTGGATTTTTTTCAATAATCATCCCTTTTTTACCTAATCACAAATCATTACTCTAAATGAAATATGAAATCATAGTGTTATTACCTTTATATCAATATATTTCATACACTTTTCATTGGCTAAATGAATGATGATGAGGTTAGAACTCCTAAAAGTGTATCAAAACTCTTATGTACCCAAGTCCTTGGTAATATGATGTTCAGTATAAATAGGATAACCACATCTCTTTACGCTATATATTTATAGTTCTGATGATACTCTATCCTTACTACTAATCCAACTCAAGGACCAAACCAAGGTGATTTTTAACTTTAGGACTAAACAAACAGATACCATTTTTCCCAAAAATATTTTTGGGCTAACCATGACTGATACCATTTGTAACATCTAACCCCTCACCAATTATCATGGGAAGTTTTAGGTGGAATTATATGGCCTTATGTAACATCCACAAGACAACAATGGTTCTAAATAGATTCCAAGGAATCCATAAAAAATTATGGGATGGATTTTTCACTATGGGTAAACAACCATGACATGATAACCATAAAAAATCAATACTATATATGATGTATGAGTATGAAATACAAGACAATACCAAAGAAAGATAAAAAATCTAAAAGAGTATAAAGAAAAATATAAAACCAATAAAACTTAATTAAAACCAAGACACTAACTCAAAAATGAAAAACCATCTGTAATATCCAACTCAAAAATCCATGCCCAAGGTATCATGATGCGTCAATAATGAACTTGTATACCCTACCTTTACATTTTTCCTGATAGATAATATCTACAAATGAACCAAAGTACCCAAGAAAGGGGTGAGTATTAAACTCAGTAGTATTTTCCCGATGAATTACCAACCAATGACACTAGTACATAATATGTAATAAAATCTATGTAAAAAAATTAAATAAAATTTAAATTAGTTTATATTAAATCCAAAAATTGTTTTCCAAAACAGAGAAAGTATTCTATGGAAGGCAACCAAACATTTTATTTAAATATTTCAAATTTTCATTTGAAATACTAATTTCATTTACACCCAAACACACATCAACAAATACATGTCCATCATGTTCCTTTCTATACTAATGAGTGGTGATTCATCCTTTAACCAAGGCATCACTTGGTGAACCATTTTTTTGGGGGAAACATCGTCCCATTATCTATCCCATTTTGATGGGGGTAACTTTGTTCCCTTATCCATCCCAAGTTCACATGAACACACATCCTCTATGTATGCCAAAACCCATCACAAATAACTTCCATGAAAACATTATTTCTTTAAAAAAATTCAAAAATTATTTTTAAGGCATCAAAACCAAAACATAATTTCAAAAACCAATATTTTAAAATCATGAACCAAAATCACTTTCCAAAAATGAAATCAATTTTAAACATTTCACAAAACTATCTCTAAACTTATTTTTATCAATAATCCAACATTAATTTTTCTATTTTTTTATTAAATTCAATCAATTTGATACCAAGACATCATTTTCTAATCATATTGAGTTGACAGTGAATCCACCTACCTTGAAAAGATAGAAAAAATGAAGAATGGATCAACAACATAAAAACATGTCTTCAAACTCCCAAATTAATCCTTATATATAATTATATATCTTATAAATACTCATAACTCGTCAATATTGAATAAATAAACATGAATCATCACCAACAGATTAGATTCATGCATCCAAGAGAGAAGGGAAGAAAAAAATTATGAAAACCACCATGAATGAGAACATACCAAGGAATCAATCTTCCAATGAATAGATCTCTCTCAAATTAATAGGGAGTGTCTCTCTAGACATTGGGAGGAGTGGAATTCAATTTAGTTTCGTTTTAAGGGAAACAAAATGAATTAAAGGTGTAATATAGGTGAGATAAATAATTTGTACATCTTTTATTATATAATCCATGGTCAGGGAGAATAGTTAAGAAAACCATGTGAAAATTATGAACTATCCACTTCCACCAAACACCCTATTCATGGTTGGATCATATGGTTTGAAAAACTATGCACCAACCATGATAAACCCCTCTATCCCACTTCTTACAGATTCCCCTGGGTGGCTGCAGAGTTTTTCCAAATGGTGCACCTAACTAGCTCACTATATTTTAGTTGGGAAACTTCATTGGTGGTGTTGAATGGTTTATAATGACTATTCTTAAACCTTGAACCTCCATAAAAGCACTAAAAATTTCCAAAAATCCTATAGAACTTCCCAAAATAAACACCATAACATTATATAATTAAAATACATAAAAATGTTTAATTAAATGAAATTGGGGTTTTCACACTCAGTTTGGGGACAATAAAATCTATACAAGCTTTTTCATCGCAAGAGTAGTCTCATCTGAAATATCTATAGGATTGTAAGTCTATTGTTGTTGGATATGTTGGGTAATAGTATCCCTCTTAAGAGACTACCCTGGTGATAGTTGAGTCTTTCATACCTTGAATATACCCTACGTCCTCGGTGCAAGGGAATATAGAATCAACATACTATAAGAAATGACTCATTGAGTAGTTGGTAATGGTAATGGGTTTAAGGATATTTCATCCTATAATATCTTATTTTTTAGGGAATTTGATAAGGTTCCATGGATTCTGGATCATTATCTAGGCCATTTTTCATGAATGAATGATTATTTCTCACTCATTGTCGTGAATAATGTAGTTAATAAACCATTTATATAAGATATACAATGGGGATAAAGGACATGGGGACCTAGAATCTATATGATATATGATAATCAACTTTTCTAATGGTGTACATGATCTCCACATTAATGGACTCATGGGTTCTAGACACATTTCATGTACTTATCCAACCCCATTATTGTTATTAGTGGTTGGAAAACCTCATCTAGAATGTATTGTGGTAATCATTGTACAAGTGAATATAATGAAAACTATGAGTGGTTTATTGTTGATGGATATTTACAACATTAACACTATTTCTCATCCTCTCACTATTAAATGAGAAGGTATTAATGTAATGTAAAAATATATATTTCTATGATTTATATTGGGATGGTTATGTTAGACTATTATTAAGATGTTCATGATTCAGGTTCCACATTCACAATTTCCATTGTCAGATTCCTATCAAAACATGGGTCATTATTACCAAGAATTAATCATAATTAAATAATGGAATGCCAACATATATCACTGAGGATTTGATTTCTATGTTTTTTACACCTTTACTAATTTAATACATGCTCAAGAAGGGTTTTCATGATTTTATCTCTATATGCACAATGGTTAATTACTTATCATATTGCATTGTTAGAGTTACCACCTTGTGGTCATTGATGATAAGCGTATCAGCTATATTAGGTATCTGGATGTTTCTTTATATCTCCTTCATATGTTATGTCTTGTGATAATTTTTGGTATTGAAATATCATATAAAGCATGATACAATAATTTTTGGATTAATCACACACTCAACGGAACGTCAAAGACCATTATAGGGCTAATTAATGGCTTTTGTGTAATATTATGTAGGTGTGAACATGTATACAACTTTACATGAATAAAAATTGAACACAAAAGGCTATGAGGGATTGCATGATGGCCCCTAAGTCTAAAACCATTCCTAATGATGATGCATGAATAGAAGAAGTATTGTATGAAAAATACATTTTCATGCAACCTGGTTTAGATACATGCTGTTGCGTGAGAATTCCCATGTCAAATACTAGTTATTTCACATCCAAGACCCAATGGAAAATGATAGAGATGCATGAAACCTAGTTCCATTCCCAAGAATTATTTCACCTATAGATGATGATTTTAGCTATAAATATAACCTCAACCCCCCTTCCACATGGAGAAGATCTTCATTAGATGAAACACTACTTCCATGCATGTAACCCCTATCTTACACAACATTGTGCAACATCGATGATCAAGAAACATCAAAGGTATAACAGTTTCATGATATACCTCATGTGGGTCCAAAGATAACTTGGCCCATGGTAGACAAATCCTCTCACTACAACACTTAAGTTTGGAAAACTTCGCCCAAAGATAATCTACCCTAAAAAAGATATGATCTCCACGCAATATGAAATATTTGATGAGACTATTTATCTTTAATCCATAAATTTATCTTGCTCTAAATCCCCATTCTCATGTTACTTTTCATATAACACAATTGATTTGTGTGAAACAACTTCTTAGTCCCCTATTCAGTGATCCATAAACTTCTAGTTTATACACAAACCTATCAATTATTCATAATAATTGGTACCCTAATACCCATTTACCCTAAGAATAGGAATCAAAACATCTGGATTCCTGATTGGAACCCATCAGACAAAGTTACAATTCCATGTCCTTCCAAGAGGTGCATCAGCGATGGTTAAGTAAGACATAAGGGATACATCATGGAGCCAAGTTGTGTACATATCTTGGTAGAGATTACCTGTTATAGATATTACTCTATCATTGAAATAGACCCCTTTATTAGTGTTCCATTACACATCTGAGCGGTATGATGTCAAACTTCCTAACACCACATCTTAGTCATACAATGTTATACTGCACAACAACACCCTCGAAACATGAAATAAAACATTATAATTACAATATGTGATGAACTCAGAATTCAAAAAATAAGATCATAATGGAATACAACCCTCTCCCCCACCATGGTATATGGGAAACAAAATTATAAAATCATCCATGTGTAAGACCCACATTGTCCGATATCGATGCTCATTCTGTGACATGAGCATCCGTACCGAATGATGTTAAACTTTATGGATTAGTCCAATCTCAGGACATTAAATTGTATCATCAAAATATGTGGGTTTTGATCCATGGGTCATAAAAATGGAATTTTGGATTCCTACATGAGGTTTAATCCCGAATACCACCCATTGGTGAAATCATCCCTCTTAGGGACACACCTCATTGATCCGCCTGAATAGATTATCTTGATAAACCATCCATGTGTGAAATATTTCCACCTAGGGAAACACCTAAATTTATATTCATCAATAGGAAATCCTAATCAAACATACATGTGTGATATATTCCTTCCTAGGTACACACCTCCTTGATCTACATTAGTAGGGAATCATAGTCAACCATCCATGTGTGACATCTTACCTATTGGGGGCATACCACCATGATCTGCCTCAATAGAGAGTCCTAATAAAAAAACCTAGAATAAAATCTTCATTATTAGAGACACACCTCCATGATCCATCTAAAAATGGAATCCATATCAATAATGTTGGTATTATATCATCCCTTATAGGGACACACATATGTTGACCCTCCATAATAGGGCGTTCTTATGCAGCTGTTTTAAGGGGTTATGCAGAAAATTCCTAGTAATATGTTCTTGTATATTATTTTTTTTATATAATAATTAATATACCTCCTTGTTATTTTTCATACATTGTAAATAGTTTTTAAAGTACAAATAGTGTTTTTAGTTATTATTTAATTAAGAAATCTATTTTATTAAATTAAGGGATTTTTGAATTAAATATTATTTTAATAAAATATTATTGTTATTATTATTATTAAATTATTTTTATTATATATAAATGATCATATAATTTTATGGATGCAATTGTAATTTTTATTAAGGTTTAAAAGCCATTTTTGTCAAAACCCGTGAATTTTCGATAAATGTCAGTTTTTATTTTAAAAGAGAAAATTAACATATTTTAAAAATTATTTAGATAAAATGAATTTTATTTCTGGAATCAAGATGTTGAAAACATCCAACAGTGAATTTTTCATAATTTTCTGAGATAGTCAAATTTTTGGGTAAAAAATTAAATACTGTTTAAATATATAATGTGTTTTATGACATCATAATGACCCAATAGTGATGTAATAAAATACTATAAGCTTTATTTTCATCCAATATATGTTTTAACATTAAAATAATGTGATTATGGGTTTTTTTGACATACTTTTCAAAGCATTAATGGATCCCTCAAGACTTATTAAACACCTTGTCTTTTTAAATTAACTCCCTTGGGAGTGTGACTCACCTCCACATAAGAAACCCTATTATTTTAAGATGTTCGGACTTTGAACTTATAAAATATTGTTTTCTTATTCCATTTTCCAAAAACCATGGGTAAAAACCATGGGATGGTTTCTGTTTTTGATTAATTTAATTTAATGGGACCCAAACCTAAATAATAAAGAATTCCATCACCTTTCCTATATAAACCCACCCAAGATCCCACTTCCTCCTCACTAAAAGCCTTTTTAGTTCGTCCACCCTCAGCCCTACTCTCTCTAGAATCCTCCCAAGGTGCCCCAATCTTCCAAGAAGCCTCTCTCAAGCCTCTCTCTAGCCTTTGGAAGCACACTTCCAAGTAAGGGTTTTTTCTTCCTTTCTCTTTTTTATGCAATTTTCTTTATGTTGTTTTTCAATTTTAATTTCAACTATGAATGTTGGGGTATGGTTTCGAACCTCCCTCATACTGCCCTATTTATGTTTGAATTATGGGAGACCCCTTTCTCTTTCATTAAATTCCCCCCATGTACACCCGTTACTATGCCAAACTTCTGAAAGGAACTTCTCTCTCCTCATTTACATTCAAGAAATACTTTTGTATCATGAATCTAAATTCCATTACAATTGTTGGGACATGTATCTATTTGACTTAATTACTGTCCATTACATGAAAATATGATGAGGAACCACTTTCTATCTCATCAACCATTTTTATGAATTCTTATGTCACGCCGTTACACTGCTGAAATCGCACCGATTTTCTAAGCCAATGTCATTTTGTAGTGGATACCATTCCCATTTCTCCATCAAGGGTATTCACCTTTATGAACATTTACATATTGATTATAAAGTTTCATGTATGAATCCAACATTCATTTATTGTGGAATAAATGATTATTTTTTATGAATCCATGTTTTATGATCCATGTGGCACACTTATGCATGAAATGAAATGTTTAATAAGGGTGGGCCATTATAGCACTCCAATGCATTGGGTAAAGTATAGTATCATTATACCTCATGTGAAATGAGTGTTGAATAATGCTAATTCAAGTGGAATGAGGGTTTAAACGTGCTTCATGTGCAATGAGCGTTTACTCATGCTCCATATGCAATGAGGCTTGGCTCATGCTAATTCCATGTTAAGTGTTGTTGCCACATTTACATGTTATGATTATCATGTTTTATCATGCATTTATATTAATGTTTCTCTTATTCGCAATTGATATGACTATTTCCTAACATGTATTGTACTCCTCATGTTATTCCATGTGTACTCCCTTACTGGGCTTTATAGCTCACCCTTTTCTTATGCATGTCCTCAAGTTATCCCATGCAATGCTAAGTACAAAGGAATGTAGTGGTCATGTATAGGAAGTTTTCAATAAAGATGTTGTATTTAATGTTTTATGTTTTTATGTAATGACCCTAAGCCCCAAAGACACTACCTCTCTATCTTCTTTTTTGTATCAAGTAACGTTTTATGTAATAAATCATGTTTACGTTTTTAATAAAAGTAGGGTTATCATAGTTTGTATCAGAGGTTAGGTTTTGTTATTTTTGGGATTAGGATTAGAAAACCCTAGTAAAGCCTTAGAGGCAAGATGATGTATAATAAAAAACATCCCTATGTTTTGGTAAGTACTGATTAAGTGGTTTATCAAACAAATACATCCCTGTATGGATACGAGCAGGTAGAGGTGGCTCTGGCATAGATGTATCCTAGGGGTAAAACCCGAAAACACTTCTTTGAGCTAGACTCGAACGGGAACTGGTGCACAACAATGGGATTTGCTGCAATCTTGGATACGACACTCCCGGGAGATATGTTTTGATAAATACACAATCTTAGTATGATCCCTTATTAAGGGAATAAAAAAATTCCCCTAAGAATATATGTTAGAAAGTAGATCATGAAAATCATAGATTGAAACCTATAGACTCATGAGTTAAGGAAATAAAAGTTTATTTATAAGTCATCAAATTTTGTCTTTGGATTACCCTTTATGTGTTACCCCTAACTTTCCTTCTATTCCAGCTAATGGCCAGTAATAGGAGGACTCGGGTTAACAACCATTGTAATGATCAGTGTGAGGACTGTGCTAATGAGATACCCAATCCAATGGGAGCGGGAATTGCGAACTTTGTCACGCTTCTCTCTCAGGTAACTCATGTTCTGAATAGAAACATGGGTCAAGAGTAATTTTCAACCCCCCCCCCCCTAAGAAATAACAAGTTGTTATAGAGAGCTTCATGAGACAAAGGCCTCCTATTTTTAGTGGTTCATATGATCCCACGGTTGCTGAACAATGGATCAAATCCTTTGAAAAGATCTTCTCCATCCTTCAATGTTCTGAACAAGAGAAGCTTCTCCTAGTGGATTATCGTATGGAGGGTGAAGATGATCAATGGTTGATGTTGATCAAAAATATAAAGCCTTAGGAGGAGATCGATGCGTTGGAATGCAAGGATTTTTGGAAGATTTTTTTTGATAAATATTTTCGGCACGCCCTATGGATTAAGATGGAAAGGTACTTCCTTTACCTCAACAAAAAAGACGAAGAATCCTGTGGAGCATACGAGGAAAACTTCATAGGGATTGCACGATATGCTTCCGACTTTCTCATTGCCCCAGAATGTATAGTTGACCGCTTCTTTGGTGGGTTGAAGCCTAGCTTACAGAAAGCATTAGCGATTCGTGACTTCGACCACTATGAGGAAATTTTCTGATGTGCCCTCAAGGTCGAAATGGAGATCGGAGAATCACAGAGGTATCATGGGGACAAGAAGCGTAAGGTGAACTTCAATGCTGGCAGTCCGATGGATAAATCCAACGGTGCTAAGAAGATCCAACACCCCACTTTCCAAAAGTGCGGAAATAAGCACCCTGGAAATTGCCTTAAGGGGATGAGGAAATGGTTCAGGTGAGGAAGAGAAGGGAACCTAGTTGTTAATTATCGGCAAGAAAGACCTGCAGCTACAACAGAGGAGATGAACGCTCCTTTCGAACCTCAACGCTTTGTTCAATGCTACAAATTCAAAGAACAGGGTCATTTTGCAAATCAGTGCCCTAATCCAAGCGTTTTTGGAGGCAACCAACAACCTCCAAGGCAGCAAGGAAGAGCTTTTTCCATCACTTCAGCCAAAGTGAACCCCGATAACGAAGTGGTGATAGGTAAGCTAGTTATTCATTCAAGAATAAGGAACGTACTTTTTGATTCAGGTTCTACGCATTCTTTTATATCTTGAATGTTTAGTAGAAAAATCCCAGTTCCACCACAAATCATGGAAATAATGATGTCGGTGAGTACAATAAATGGGGCAATCATTTCATCCCATGAATATAAGTCCTCCACTGTTATAATATGTGGATTGAATTTCCCAGTGAACCTCATCATACTCCCTCTGGTGGAATTTGACGCAATTCTTGGCATGGATTGGATTTTCTTATATAGAGCCAACATAAATTGTTGGGTGAGGGAAATCACACTCTATATGGAGAATTGACCCATGATTCATTACAAGTGTAAGGAGGAAGATGAATCTCCTTTAGCTCCATCATCTCAAGAATGGATATTACTACCCTATGAGCTCCCGTATCTAGCTGAGATGATTGAGTCCAAGGAAGAAACCATCTTTGAATAAATGGCTATTGTGAGGGAATTCACTGAAGTGTTTCTTGAGGAACTGCCTGGTCTTCTTTCTAGAAGAGATGTTTAATTCGCAATTGAACTTATACCCGGGTCTTTACCAACATCCAAGACACCATATAGAATGGTTGTTGTAGAGCTTGAAGAGCTGAAGAAACAACTATAGGATAATCTGGATAAGGGGTTTATACACCCAAGTGATTCACCATGGGGTTAACCAATCCTCTTCGTCAAGAAGAATGATGGGTCAATGCGGCTTTGCATCGATTATCATGAACTTAAAAAAATCACAATAAAGAACAAGTATCCTCTCCCATGAATCAATGACTGGTTTGATCAGCTGTGTGGAGCACAATACTTCTCCAAGGTAGATTTGCGGTCAGGATATTATCAAGTAAGGGTGAAGAAGGAAGATGTCCCCAAGACTGCTTTTCATACAAGATACGGGCACTATGAATTAATAGTAATGCCTTTTGGACTCACTAATGCTCCAGAAATCTTCATGGACCTTATGAATAGAGTCTTTAGAGATTACCTAGACAAATTTGTTGTAGTCTTTATAGATGATATTCTAATATACTCCAAAACCAAGGAGGATCATGAGGTGCATTTAAGAACTGTACTAGAGACTTTGCGCAAGGAGAATCTATATGAAAAGTACAGCTAGTGTGAGTTCTGGTTGAAGGGGGTCTCCTTCCTGGGCCATGTAATCACAACCAATGGGATATCCGTGGACCCCTCCAAAACAGATGCAATTGAGGGATGAATGAGGCCAACATCGGTAACAGATATTCATAGCTTCTTGGCGGTTAGCTGGATATTATCGACGATTTGTGAGAAATTTCTCACGATTGTCCAGCCCTCATACCAATCTAACTCGAAAGGGAGTAAAGTTTTCTTGGAGTGATGAATATGAAGAAATCTTCAAGGATTTGAAAAGGAGGCTTATCACTGCGCCTATTCTCAATTTACCCACAAGTGGGGAACATATTGTGGTATTCAGTGATTCTTCAAAGATGGGCATGGGTTGTGTATTGATGCAAAATGATAAAGTGATATCCTATGCCTCAAGGTAGTTGAAAATCCATGAGCGAAACTATCCAACACATGATCTGGATTTGGCGGCAGTGATCTTTGCCTTGAAAATCTGGCGGCATTATCTCTATGGAGAGAAATGTGAGATATATACTAACCACAAGAGTATTAAAAATATATTCACACAGAAAGTGCTTAGTATGCACCAGAGAATATGGATAGAGCTCATCAAGGATTTTGACTGTTCAATACATTACCACCCTGGGAATGCGAACAAGGTAGAAGATTCCCTAATTAGAAAGGACCCAGTGATTCTATCAATGATGAGAATTGATAAGGATACAATCTTCTTAGACTTAATGAAGATGGACATGGGAATCATAAGAAAGGGAAAATCATCAATCCTTTCACAAATGATTGCTCAACCGTCTCTTTTGGAAAGGTTAAAGGATGCTCAAAAGGATGATGTGGGAATTCAAGAAAAAGAGGAAGCTATCGAAAAAGGGAAATCCTCAGAGTTTAATGTTAATGAAGAAGGAATTGTGCCATTTGGGAAAAGACTATGTGTTCCATCATGTCTGGAATTGAAGAAGGAACTTTATATGATGCACATAGTTCAAATTTATCTATTCACCCAAGGAGCACAAAGATGTATCAAGATCTAGGAGAAAACGTTTGGTGGGATAATATGACGAAGGAGATCGCTGAATATACATCAAAGTGCCTGGTGTGTCAGAAAGTGAAGGCAGAGAGGCAGATGTCTAAGGGGATGATGCAATCATTTCCCATACCAGAATGGAAATGGGAGAACATCACCATGGAATTTGTCACCGGACTTCCAAGGACATCCATGGGCAACAATGCAATCTGGATTGTTGTGGATCGTCTTACAAGGACTGCACACTTCATTTCTATTCAGGAGGATTTCTCTTTGGATCAATTGGCAAAGATATATATCAGGGAAGTGGTAATGTTGTATGGAGTACCACTATCTATCATGTCTGACCGAGATCCAAGATTCACCTCTATGTTTTGGAAGAGTCTTCAACATGATCTGAATACTAAACTGAACTTCAGTACGCCCTATCATCCTCAAACTGATGGCCAATCCGAGTGGAGTATCCAAAAACATGAGGACATGTTGAGATCATGCTCAATGGAATTTAAAGGATTATGGGATCAACATATTCCTCTGGTTGAGTTCTTTTACAATAACAGTTTCCACTCTAGCATCCAAATGGCACCATATGAAGCCTTGTATAGGAAAAGGTGCAGAGCACCGGAATATTGGGATGAGGTCAGTGAATGTAAGCTTCTTGGACTGGAAATGGTTGAGGAAATGGTGGAGAAGGTGAAAACCATTCAGTAGCATATCAAGGCAGCCCATAGTCGATAGAAGAGTTATGGAAATAATCATCGATGAGACCTTGAGTTTAAATTGGGAGACATGGTGTTTCTATGCATATCTCCATGGAAAAAGGTCATGAGGTTTGGAAAGAAAGGGAAGTTAAGTCCAAGGTACATCATCCCCTTCGAGATTCTTGATCATGTCGGGGTTGTGGCCTATCAACTAGCACTTCCACCAACCATGACCAAATTACATGATTTCATTCATGTATCCCTCTTACGAAAGTACATACCGGACCTTTCACATGTACTCTCTTCTGAGGTGGTATAGTTGGATGATGATCTTTCTTATGAGGAGAAACCAGTGAAGATCTTAGATCATAGAGAAAAAGTTCTACAAAATAAGACAATTCCCCTCATCAAGGTGTTGTGGTGAAACCACATGTTTGAAGAAATGACTTTGGAATCATAGGAAATGATGAAGCTAAGTTAACCACATCAGTTTTAGTGTGGTACAGGAAAATTGCGAGGGAGAAATTTCTTAAGGGGGGAATATTGTAACGACCCAAAGTTTCATTAATGGGAATAACTCTTGATCTAATTAAATGTCTCTTTATGTTTATATAAAATTTCAAATTCATTGGTTTTATGTTATGAATTTTGACCGTTGCTAATATAGTCGTTGAACAGTGATTACATGATTAGTATAAATATAGGGCTTTAACAAATCCAATTTACTCAGACAAAGGAAGTGATGGCCTCATCTGGTAGAATTTCCCCATACGAAGCCCATTTATCTGAGCTCGTAAAAGAGGTGGCATCCTTGGGCTTCGCTCTTGACCAATCCCAAGATGAGCTTCATCATGTCAAGCTCAAATGGGACCGTCTACGGGAGAAGTGGAAGTTGATAAAAATTACCACTCGAGCAATGTTATACGAGCCACCCCAAGAGTCTGTCACCATCACACACCTTACCCTTAGGTCTTATGCAGCTGTTTTAAGGGGTTATGTAGAAAATTTCTAGTACTATGTTCTTGTATATTATTTTTTTATATAATAATTAATATACCTCCTTGTTATTTTTCATACATTGTAAATAGTTTTTAAAGTACAAATAGTGTTTTTAGTTATTATTTAATTAAGAAATATATTTTATTAAATTAAGGGATTTTTTAATTAAATATTATTTTAATAAAATATTATTGTTATTATTATTATTAAATTAGTTTTATTATATATAAATTATCATATAATTTTATGAATGCAATTGTAATTTTTATTAAGGTTTGAAAGCCATTTTTGTCAAAACCCGTGAATTTTTTATAAATATCAGTTTTTATTTTAAAAGAGAAAATTAACATATTTTAAAAATTATTTAGATAAAATGAATTTTATTTCTGGAATTAGGATGTTGAAAACATCCAACAGTGAATTTTTCATAATTTTCTGAGATAGTCAAATTTTTGGGTAAAAAATTAAATACCATTTAAATATATAATGTCTTTTATGACATCATAATGACCCAATAGTGATGTAATAAAATACTATAAGCTTTATTTTCAGCCAATATATGTTTTAACATTAAAATAATGTGATTCTGGGTTTTTTTGAATTACTTTTCAAAGCATTAATGGATCCCTCAAGACTTATTAAACACCTTGTCTTTTTAAATTAACTCCCTTGGGAGTGTGACTCACCTCCACATAAGAAACCCTATTATTTTAAGATGTTCGGACTTTTGACTTATAAAATATTGTTTTCTTATTCAATTTTCCAAAAACCATGGGCAAAAACCATGGGATGGTTTCTGGTTTGGATTAAGTTAATGTAAGGGGACCCAAACCTAAATAATAAAGAATTCCCTCACCTTTCCTATATAAACCCACCCAAGTTCCCACTTCCTCCTCACTAAAAGCATTTGTAGTTCGTCCACCCTCAGCCCTACTCTCTCTAGAATCCTCCCAAGGTGCCCCAATCTCCAAAGAAGCCTCTCTCAAGCCTCTCTCTAGCCTTTGGAAGCACACTTCTATGTAAGGGTTTTTTCTTCCTCTCTCTTTTTTGTCCAAGTTTATTTACATTTTTTTGCCCTTTTAATTTCAATTATCAATGTTTTGGTATGGTTTTACACCTCCCTAATAATACCCTCTTTATGTTTGAATAATGGGTGACCCCTTTCTCTCTCATTAAATTCCCCCCATGTACACTCGTTACTATGCTGAAATTCTGAAGGGAACTTCTCTCTCCTCATTTACATTCAAGCAATACTTTTGTATCATGAATCTAAATTACATTACAATTGTTGGGAAATGTATATATATGGCCTCCATACTGTCCATTACATGTAAATATGATTTGGAACCCCTTTATCTCTCATCAAACATTTTTATGAATTCTTATGTTACGTCGTTATGCTGCCGAAATCGCAATGATTTTCTAAGCCAGTGTCATTGTGTAGTGGATACCATGCACATTTCTCCATCAAGGGTATTCACCTTTATGCACATTTAATTATTGATTATAAAGTTTCATGTATTAATTCTACATTCCTTTATCATGTACTAAATTGTTATGTTTTATGAATCCATGTTTTATGATCCATGTGGCACACTTATGCATGAAATGAAATGTTTAAGAAGGGTGCGCCCTTATAGAGCTCCAATGCATTAGGTAAAGTATAGTATCGTGATAAGTCATGTGCAATGAGTGTTGACTCATTCTAATTCAATTTCAATTACGGTTTAATTGTGATTCATGTGAAATGAGGGTTTACTCATGCTCCATGTGCAATGAGGCTTGGCTCATGCTAATTCCATGTTAAGTGTTGTTGCCACATTTCTATGTTATGATTGTCATGTTTTATCATGCCTGTATGATCATGTTTCTCTTATGGTATATTGATATTCCTATTGCCTAACATGTATTGTACTCCTCATGTTATTCTATGTGTACTCCCTTACTGGGCTTTATAGCTCACCCTTTTATTATGCATGTCCTCATGTCATCCCATGCAATGCTAAGTACGAGGGAATGTAGTGGTCAAGTAAAGAAAGTTTTCAATAAAGATATTGTATTTCATGTTTTAAGTTTTTATATAAGAATCATAAGCCCCAAAGACACTAAACCTCTCGATCTTATTTGTTGTATCAAGTGATGGTTTGTGTAATAAATCATGTTTAAGATTGTAATAAAATAGGGGTTGTCATAATGCCTCTTGAGTTAGGAGATTCACCCAAGATCCAACTACCCGAAATGTACCCCATTGATGATGATAAGTAATACACCTATATGATCATTATTGAGATACTAGACCATATAACAACACCTGATGGTGAGGAATCACTTGAAATCCCTTCAAGTTCCTTCAACTAACATGTTAAAAGAGAAGGACGAGGACACCCGAGCCATTAGAATATAAAAGATAATAGGGTCATTTCAATTACTAAGACCACAAAACTTGTTTTTTATAGATCTTAGTATACACTATTCACATACTCTACTCCATTAGATATGCCTTTATAGCTGACCATTTTAGTTGATTGAGGAGCTCAATCATGATCTTTATATGACTAGCCAAGTACAACTAGATCCCAACCTCATTAAATAATATTTATCGAGTAGTTTCTTATTATAGGATATGTATTCTAGAAAATAATATTTACCGAACTTTCCTAAACATTGTGGTCTATCCAATGACATTTGTTGCACCCACATATGATGAGAGACCCCCTACTCAAAAAATACGACCCTGGTGCAGAATTAAACTATGCTGATACATGACACTAGAATAAAAATGATTTTTTTATCCTTGACGACCTACTATTATTGAACAAATGTGTGGGGTCCTTCAATAATATTTTAAAAATTCTCACAAGTTCTATTATAAAGTAGTTTTCACTGAGTCTGACCATATAAAGGAGGCCAATCAAGATGAATTCCAATCTATCAACTCAATATTTGGGGAAGAACATATAATCCTCTTGAAGTGGTACATATTCCTGATGTACTTCACCAGACTATTCAATGGAGTGGATGTCTCATGCTTCATGGTAGATTCTAGTTATGGGATCACGCCTTTTTTGACCTAGATAGTCTACAAGATGGAGCTAATAGAAGCATACATGACTCCATCTAACCCGATTATCCATGGTTATGATAAGAGTGAGAAGATATCATGTGGAATGGTTTAAATGAATACCTAGAATGGTGGAATCATATCAAGTATATAATTTAGGGTAGTCTCATGGGATATCACCTACAACATTGTAATGGGTATATCATATCATCATTTGTAAGAAATAGTCCCTTTTTAATATCATTGGCTTCTAAAATACACCATCAATGATCTATTGGGGGTCCTTTAGGGTGATTCACCTCCTATCGAATCATATAATTCCATCTACTAATATGATTTATACAATAAGAGAGAGGGGAAGAAAGTTTACACAATCAGGGTTGATCACATCAATGCTCTTAATGATCTAAAATCGACTATAGTCAATCCATGAGTGGAACTGACTGACAACTCAATTCATTTAATTCATCATTTACAGGTCAAAACACCAGATCGAGGTGAAAGATTCATTGTCCCTATGAAAAATAGTTTTAGCATTCCTAAGTAAAAGAAGAATGTAATGATTTCCTCATATTCATACACTGGGAAATCTTATGTGATGCCAAAATCCAATACTCCCATAAAGTAATGATATGTTTTCCATTTTTCCACCAATCCATGGAATTCAGACATATTTTTCAATGTAGGTATGAGTTAACTATGTTTATCTCCAATCGATTTCTTTGATAGAAAACAATGACCTTGTGGTCACAAGAAAAATATAATTTTGTTGACATATTTTACCACCAATGTTTATATAGGGAAAACCCCTTTTTGAGTATTTTTTGTCCTCCAAAATAGGCATCAATGCATCCACTTAGTTTAATTGTCTAGAATATCCACATACTATCAATAATTATCATATCTCAACTAATTAAGATGATTTGGAATTTCTTCCTCATGCATTAGAAGATGATGTATCCACCACCATAGATTTGTTATCCTTGTTGAAAATTAGTATCGAGTAAGATCAAAGATTGATGTTGATCATTGATGACATGTCTTGAGAGGAATAGGACTAGAATATGGGCTTCTAGAAACAACATCATGATATATTTACTTAGAGTTATTATTAAATTCTCATGATTTTACATCATGTCATTGTTTATTGTCTCATCCTCCCAAAGGGTCATCTAAGGTTCAAGTAGTTTCTCAGAAGTATGAACCCCTCTCATGATTCAATAATCGAGGCCAATGCTAACAAGATTATTAAATCAATATTTAGGAAGGAAGTTTGGTACCACATATGTGTATCCAAAATCACCTGATCGAGGAATCATAATAGGAGATAATACTATGTATCGACATATGGGACCTAAATAACTATTTTTGAGAGGATGAGTCTCCCCTTAGAGTGATAGAGTTGCTGATAAATGGTACAAAAAGGTTCCAAAACCTCCCGTTCATGGAATGATACTATGGGTACTATCAGAACCATATACCCACCCTCAAGGACGACAAGTACACATCATTTATGTCATTGTAAATGAATTTGTTCTATCAAGTGATTCCCTTCTACTTAATGAATGTAAGATCCACTTATCTTCAGGCCATGTACCACAACTTTAAAATAACTATCAGGATATTAGTGGACTTTTATGTGGTGTAATTGTTGGTGAAATCATTCAAGTGTCAGGACCATGAAAAAGTGTTCAGGTTCCTCTTCTAGAAACACATAAAGATGAACCCCTTAATGTGTGCATTTGGGGTTAACTATGGAAAATTTTTCAACTTCATCATAAGGTATAGATGTATCGATATATGCCACATTATGGTCCAGGAAATCATTAAAATTACTCCCGGAGGAAACGTACTGGGGTGGTGGGGCCTCAAAGGACACTTATCCTGGTTTCTTTGATTTATTGAAAATTTGGTAAAGAAGTGTAAGCACTTATCAAGGCTCTTTATAAATGGGACCATTTACTTGTGGGATGAGGAATTCTAGACTGAATTTTTGGATATCAAGTAGTATCTTCTAGATTTTATGGTTTTGATGAAACATTTCTTAGGGAAAAAATTGGACTTATATATGAAAACCCTGAAATGGCCCATCAGTTCCCTCATATCCCATAAACAAATTTGGGAAAAGAAAACAACCTATACTATCACAGTCCCACATTCCTCAACATAGAGACCAAATACTCCCCTAAAAAAAGTGTTTCCTCATGATGGTTTTCATAATGAATAATTTTGAAAAAAAATCAGCATAATAAGATATAGTTTGTGTCCCAAGTGCACCATCTAATGTATATTCTCAATCACCCCATTTTAGAAGGAAGGTTGGAAAATAGGTTAGTGATCCTCCAGTTGTTTTATATTAGGTTATTTCTAATGAAATCCTTAAAAGGGAAATCATTGGTAGACATCATGGTCATACATCTGGAACCTAATGAAATACCTAGTGATGTTGATTTCCCAAATTAGGATGTCACCATTCTAGATCTTACCATTTATGTTTTAGAAAATGCATTTCACTCCGGGATCCAGGTTCTTGACAATTAAAAGAATAAATACTCCCATGCACTATATAGTAGGTCTGGGATAGCCTTCATCAACCAAACACATGTCATCGTTAAATACTCATTCATGTGGTTTGAATGGTACACCATCAATAAGAAAGAGTATCATGATTTCCTTACTAGTCTTGAGTCATCCCTTGAGATTGATGTCACCTTCTTACATTTGAAGGGAGATTCTGATCGAGTCATAAAATAGATCAATGGTGAAAAAATCATCAAAAATCAATAGATCATGCCACTTATATAGTGTATTTTCTATTTATGGGCTAGTTTATTACACACATAGAAGGGACTTATGTCTTCCATTTGAAGAATGGCCAATTCGGTACCTTATCATGTTTTAATGTGTCTCTTGCAGAGCTGGACAAGGATGATTTGATCATTCATGTGACACACTGAAGGGTAATTTATCCTACCCATTTAGATGATGATAATATGTAATAGTTAAATGAACTATATTATATTACTTCTATTCCAAGATACTCAGGTCCCCCCATAAGAGAGTAAATTCCCAAATGGAAGACTCCTTTCATCGAGTGTCTCTAGTGTGGAATTCTCCAAGTAGACTGAGCCAAGCATGAGTGAGTCTACCAGCATGCAACATAGTTTACCATTCAAACCGGTCCTATCCCTAAGAAGACTCTCTACTGATTTGGTTTGAATGAAATTATCATCTATTGAATTCAAGTAGATCTGATACCACATGTTATAAAAGATTATCATGTCATATTATATAGAATTCATAATGTTATATTTAAGAACTCTTAATAGATTCAGTGTTTTGAAAACACATGTCCCACCAGGGTCCAAAACTACATCGAGTTTTCCAAGAGGTTTCATTCTTATCAAATCCATTCCAACCCTCTTCATCGACCACTAGAGCTTCTCCAAAACACCATTTTATCTGGGCCCCTATTATTTTTGGGGCTTGAAATGTTAGGGCCATACATTCCAACAACATTTCAATATAAAAGGTTTATTTTTACCCTAATATCCACCTTATCCATGTGGGTAAAGGTGATTACCCCCAAGGAAGTCAATTCATAATATGTTGTTGAGTTTTTGACCTCCCATGTAATCGAATGCTTTCTTGTTCCACATTTTATTATAATTGATACGAAAAACAACATTTGTGTAGCCAAGGTGAATAAATTGTAAACCAAGTAGAATATCTTGTCCGAACATACATCTCACTAGCATGCATAGGATAATTTGTAGATTGAGGTATTCAAAAAACATACCTCAAACATCTTTCAGAATATTTTTACCTAGTAAAAAATTATTTGGGTTTAAATTCTCCCAAACTCCCTATATACCTATCAAATAATGATTCGAAATTCCAACCATGTGACACCATACTCCCTGGTATAAGGAATATAGATTGCTTTTTCACAATGGGGTTTAGTTTTCATTACTCTAAACAACTGTATACAACAAGTAGATACCACAAAGAATAGTTACATTCTATATAAATAAGTTTTTATATGACAATGAGAATAGTACCTAGAAATTTCACAATCTAGGGAGGTGCTATAATAGGATAAGAACATATTTTAAAGATAAGGTTAACCTCTTCTTCTTTCTCAATGGTGACATGGTAAGGGATCTCATAAAATCCATGATTCCCAGAGAAGGACACAAATATTGGAACCTAATTGGGAGGGACCATATATCATTCATATGTTCAATTATAATGGAGAATATTCATTGATTACCGTGAATGGATAACATATTACACGTCCCACCAATTCCAAGTTCTATATTCGATTAAGGTAAATAGGAACCATGCAATATGACCATAAAATATTTGAATGGTTAGGAGATTTATGACCATAAACTAATAGTTGTCCCATTTTCCATGAAACACCACTGTAAAATGTTTGTAAATGGTCTATGATGTATGATCTTATACATTTTTAAAACAATCCAATCGGTATGACCTTAAACAATTTCTATGTGGTCCGAGCTCTATAAAATTAAACTAATAGAATCTCCATGGTCCATGAAACATTACCTTAAAATATTTTCAAGTCTAAAAATTATTACATAAAATTATTTATATCCCCTATGGTATGATCTTTATGATATTAAAATAATATAATCTCTATTCTATGTTTTATGTCTTTAAAATTCTAGGTCGAATGTCCTCATCACACAATGTTTAACAACAACCTTACCCTGTGCAATGAGCATGGTCTTACTCAAATGATATGTATAGGGTGATGTTAAATAGTTACCACATGTGAAATTCAGATGCATCATACTATATATATTTTCTTTTAAAAAATTAAAACCGATTATAAATAGGGATACCAGATAAGATAAGTGACAAAAAATAAACGTTTCTTAGCACACGATGTTAAACTATAGCCTTACCATATTACTTGAAAATTTAATGCCCCATAAAAACTATGGGATGCCTTAGTTCCCTCTTCAGATAGGATTTCCCCTAGTTCCGGTGTTATTATACTACTATTCCATGTATTAAAACAACATGTGGATTGATTCCCACCCCCATGGTTTATTTAGCAATGCCAAAACATCCCATTTTCTATCCCATGTACAAATTTATTTACACTTTTATCTTTTGGCCCCATTTGTAGTTATAACATCTTAACATTAAATTTTGTACAATTCATATCAAAGTGTTCATGTGGTACATAAACTTCTTGTCTCATTTTATGTCAGGTTTTACCTATTCCATTCCATATAGATACCCTTGAAGAAAACATTCTCATATTATAGACATCATGAATTTATACTATATTTATCCTTCAAGCCAATATTTATAAACTTATTTTATGTGGATTTTTTTTCATGTTACATTCATTGTATGTGGGCCTTTCTTCCATACTATCACATCAAGTTCTACCTCTATCATTCCATACAAATACCCTAAAAAATCAATCCGCTTAATCCAATAATAATGACTATAAACAGTTTTCCTATTGTCTAAGAAACATGAATTTAATCATTCTTCCATGGTCTAAGATTTATAACCTAAAACAATGTCAAATTATCTTGAGGATCACTTCTTGTGGTTTAGCGCTCATTTAAACCTTTCGCATGGTGTTTTAAATTTTTTTATCCTCACAAACACCCTTGAATTCCCCACCCATGGTCTATGAATTACGACCATAATTACTTTCAACAAGCCCTAACACTATGACCAAAATCTAGGAGCCTTGTTTGAAGAACTATGTCCATATACTATGTGAATTCATCCCTTATTTTCAGGGTTTTCATCATCCCAGGAGCTTCTGAATGGCCATTCCTATACATATTTTTAGAACTAAGTGTGGCCTAATTTCCACCCTCATGGGATACATAGTGATGACCAGACCTTATGCCTCATGTCTCATCTATAGATTTTCTGCAAGGTCATACCATACATGTGGCGCTATAACCATGAATTCATCACATGAGCTACTTTTTTAGGCATCAAAACCGATCATTTAACTTACACCATTAGAGGTCAGATATTCCCACATGATCCTACATGAGGATTAAGATTTTGGGAAGATTGATAATAAAACCTTGCTAATTCATCAATCACATGAGATTAAATTGTATCCCTACTATTTATAGAATCGATATTCCTATTAATGCAAGATGAAATTGTCCATTCGAACATGTGATTTCCTGTATGAAGCAATGGTATGAAAAACCCCCAATTACCTCAGCCTAACATTTTAAACTATAGCCTCACTTCATGTAACATCATAATTCATCATTTCATAATATTGTATGATTTAATGTCCCTATTCTAGAGGGTATCCCCTTATGGAATTAGTCTTTTACCCTACTGTGTTCTATAAATACTTGTTTCTTGATTCCCTTTCTCATGGGTGAGCCCTCTCATTAACTCATTTCAAGGTTTTCTCTTCCCTTGAAGTAGGGGGTTGAACCAAGGTACCATATGTAACATTATGTGTGCTAAAAGGTCCCTCTAGAACTCCTTCTAAATTGGGTTTCCACTTTTTTGTGCCATAAAATATCTTTTTAGACACCCATTCCCCATTCAGTCAAAGCTAAATGACTTTAAACATACAATTATCCCTATTTTTTGAGTTTTGTGACCTTAACATAATAGAAACCCTAGACCATGTTGTCTGAAATTAAACAGCCAAACCCAAGACCCTCAACACACAATGTTAATCTAGGACTATACCATATTCAAAAAATCATGGGTAACATATATGTTAATTATTGGATGATGATAAAAATTTACCCAAATTATATCAGGATATATTGTATGATGAGTATGATAGGGAAAAAAACCATACCCCACATAAAATTGGGATGCCTCATTATCCTCAATAGAAAGCTTGTCAATCTACCTAAATCAGCTTCCTACCACACCTTATCTCATAACTACATGTCGATTGATTCGAATTATTATGAAAAACATAGTGACACCCAGATATTTCACCATAGGACCGTCTCTTCAATTGACTCACCTCTGTGTATTTCCCTATCAGGAAAATTATGATTTCCTCTTACTTACATGCTTATCTAGAGTGTTTGAGTGCATTGTTGTGCAGCTACCGGTGAACTTATTTTTCCTTCATTGAAATTTCCAAATCCCACTTCAGTGCCACATAGTTTCTCTGATTTGGATAATTTTTATTCAAATACTATCAATTTTCTCCTTATCAAAATTTCTACATGCTACTCAAGATCACATACCATCCTGAGTTCATTCCTCAAAAGATATTTAACAAAAAATTGCAGATACATTGTTTTGGACATGGTAAATGGATGATTGTATATTTTTTCTACCCATATCCAACCAACATGGGTATTGAACATCTATTTCCAAAATGGTAAACTATTTTTCTCCATCCATTGCTTATTACTATTTCATTGTTTAGGTATTAAAATTCATAACTTGACAAATGGGATATGTCAGCCTCTTTACTAACTCATTGTGTTATCCTTTAAAATCAATGCGACCTCCAAAAACAATACATTTTTTTCTCACAATGATCATTAGTCATGAGGGTTTAGGGGTTAGTAGGATGTTCTCCTCAAGCAAGGATAAGATGTGAAATCACCACATGGTATGAACTCTTAATCCCTAAACTGAGAGCTCTATCCCAAACAGCATGGCATTAGACTATGTTTATTTCCTTCTAGTAATTTTTTATATAGTTTTGGGACTCCTTGGCCTAAAATTGCGGTCATGTTTCTCACTCTTTCATACTATAAATATCTTTTTGAGATGTATGTACAAAAATCATTACCATAAATTGTGTACAAATTGATTCAGATATGTTTTGTGTCTCATTGGTTGGGCTCCTATCCCCCTTCTTTCATGTTGGGTATCCATTCCTTCAGTGTCGTGAATGTTTCTTATAGGCATACCACCCTAAGATGAATGATATATGACTTTAAACTAAGAGTCTTGGTCTATTAATCATGATCCTATATCGTGTATGTGTTGTACTAGGGATTTTTTCTGAGATATTGAGTGGCCTCCTAGGTCCACCCTTTCACATCGGGTAAAAATTTTAATGTTCTTCATATTAATTTGATATAGAAATCACTCTCATATAAACTCTAAAAATTTTAACTATGATTCATTGTCCAAGAATCCTAATAATAATATTTGTATTAGTTGTCTATGGATTGATTCATGTGGAATTAGGTCCCTTGGCCATCAATTCATTCCAGTTTGTCACACCGATATTCTACACATATCTTTTAGTACTCTCTCACCCATGTTCCAAACTATTTGGACATAAACTAAGAGTCATGGTCCAAGCATCATGACCATAAATAGTGTGCATAAAAAATTTATCCAGGATATTTTCTTGTTATAGGTGGCATCCTAGTCCCGTCGATTCACATCGAGTTTCACCTCCCCAATGCCACACAAATCCTTGTTGAGACACCACCCGATGGTCTAACAGTCATTACCAAAGACAATGGGAAACTCAAACTAGATTCATTCTCTATTAAGAATTCATTCAAATACCCCTTTCTCATTATTGTCCCTTTATGTAATACCCACATTATGGTGCCATTTTAAACCCTCTATCCACGTTAGTGGGCAGTTTACTAATATGAGTCCACATGTCCTATTTATTGGAAATTTAACTATGTGACTCCAAAAACAAATCACATGACATTAAAATGTGTGATTCATCATCCTCAGTGTATGATATTAAACTACATGTCCAAATTCCTCAAAATTTGATGTTAAACTACATGCATATCATCTTCAATGCATGATGTAAACCTATGAGGCATCATATTCCCATTCTTGAGAAGGCCATTCATCCAATGTCAGTCACTACCGTATTATTCATACTCTTCAACTATATCTTATCATCTATAGGGAAATTATTATTATTATAATGGTTTTTTATTTGTTCAAACATATATTTCTACCAAATGTTCTCAAAACCAGGGTGGCATAAATCAAAAAAGTTTTAACCTCACTTGAAAATTTCATCACTACATCTTCAAGCTTTGTGTGTCCCTTTATTTTGGATTCTCATCATCCTCCATGTCTCAATGGGTAACCATTGAAAACATGGCCCCATTCCACACTAGGTCTCCTACCATCCTGGGTAAAATCCATAGGTTAATTTATAAGACATTTTGAGATTGGGGCCATGTTTCAAACATGTTAATTCATCAAACCGTGTTTGTTTTTCCCATACCTGATAAAATGACAATGGATGCTATGTTTTGAACATAGTTAGATGTTATCATACATCATCATGAAACTCCCATTGTGTTCTAGATATTAGGCATCATGATTCATTATCTCTATTCCCTTTTATTTGGGTATAATGTAATTTTCCTTGTATCACCCCATTCATGCACTTTCACACATTGGAAAAGAAATTTAGATATTCAAAGAGTCCCATTCTACTGTTAAAGATCATATGGGCACAAACACATTGGATGGTTAGTCAAAAAATGCTGACCTTGAGTGTTTTTAACTTGATTAAACTCTCATATAAATGAGAAATCCAATGATAATCCCTTGTTTTTTACACAGATCAGGACCCATGTGGGCTTTTGGATTTTAGTTGTTTGACTCAAGAGTATTATTATGGTGTGAAAGTAAAAAATTATAAAAAATAAATATATCCATTCATAAAATTATTTAAAAAAAACATTGGAAGTTGATGAGGGTTATCCACACACTGGAGCCTCCCTTACATCTCTTGAAAAAGTCTCATATGGCTCAACCATAATGATTGATTTCTCTAGTCCTACCTTCCATTGGTGAGTGGCATCGAGGTCCTATTATAACCTCAGGATATTTTCATCCTCCTCCTCAAAAATAGGTTGAAGTTCATTCACCTTTATTCACACATAGTCCGACTCTTCCAAGTACTTATCTTTCTGTGATAACACATCCTTCACTTGATCCTTGTCCACCACCATATGATCCTTCAATTGAATTATTACCTCTATTTGAGAATTGAAGAATGTTTTGTTCTCATTCGCATGTTCCTTATAGAATTTAAATTCATGATGAGCATACTAGAGCTTATGAGTGCTATCAAATTTCTCTATATTCTAGGAAATGTCTACAATATGGCTCTCTACATGTAATTTCTCAGCAAGGTTGTCATGGAGCATCACATGGAGTGTGTGATCATTCACCTCTGTAGTTCCCAGATCTAATATTCAGTAGAGAAGTGACCCCATCCAACACACTTGGTATAAATCTATGATTTTGGTAATGAAATGATACATACTCCTATATTCCATGTGTACAATAATATAGTTCTCTTTGTAAATTTCAAAACCAAATTCATCTAGCTCTTTGAGTTATGTAGGGTCATTTTCCAAAAAGGCATCCAGAATAAAAGTGATAGGTTACTCATCTGGGATTCTCTCAGTGGGGTCAGGCTCTATGTTTAGGCGTTTAAAATATTAATCTAACCCTTCATTAGAAGCAATGCTTATACCATCCTCATGCTTCACCTCTCCAATGGAATTACTAGCGATTGTAGTTGGCTACCCTCTAAGGACTACATTTAGTTCAACATGAATTACCAGATCTAGAAATGTTGCAACAACCCTCAGGGAAGGAACACTAGATACCCTATACACTACAGCATGGTGGAAGCACACAATTGATACCATTACATGAAATATTAGTGTGATAGTTTTATTGAAAAATGATAATGGGGTGTACAGACATATCCTATGTAAATGAGTAAGACTTATATATGAAGGGAGTCTTGAGAGGCTAGGTCCATGAACATCAATGCTGACTTCAACTATAATTGACCCCTCGACGACAGTTTTTTTTCGATGGCTAGCACCAGACCCCCATCATAGGTTGAGCAGGAGAAGAATGAGAACAAACATGCACATTAAAATAAAATATATGTTAAAATTTAAAAAATGTCTTGGTGGATTGACAGTAATTCTTAACATGATGAAAATGTATATTGATAATGAGATACCTAGACAACTGTCTTTGCTATTAGTAGATAGTTCCATTAGGATTCCATGGAGCAGTCCCTTGTAGATGATTGGGAGTACTATAGGCTCTGAGGCCACCTATATGACATCTTTGATGGGCCTTACATTTTTAGTAACCTCTAGAACTTGTCTTGTAGAATGTTCTCTAGCACTCTGGGGAGCACACTCATTCCCACCAATAGGGACCCAATTTCTATCATAATCTTACTCTTAAAAAATAAAATTACGTGTTAAACCCTCTTTAAAAATTTTGGAAAAGGTATGTGAGAAATAATAAATTTAACAATTATACATTGAGGATCTCAACCATGTAATAATAATCTATATGAGTGATTTACTTTCACTCCTAATGACTCTTATGATAAGTTTCCAACCCCTAGAATTCGGTGTCATTCTATCTATGCATGTTGTCTCCAGCTGATGCCTCCTTAGTTGAATCTTCACCAGATGGAATCTCTTCACAATTACGAACACCAAAAAACATCACCTACATCAGGTGAGCAAGAATATCATGTCCCACTAGATAGTACAAGATGGTATACCTGGTTTCTAGGTATTTATACCTCTTGTGGAAGTGCATGTTGGTATTTGTCCTGGAATGCCCTACCTCTGTAAACTGAATACCTTCCCAAGTCATCATCCACCATAGTTTCTCTAATATAATTTTAATATTTATAATTCCCTTAGAATCCCAATTTAAGAGGAACGTATAATCAGAAGTTGGATACATGAGATACCCTAGCTTCATGCATGGGACCTCCCTAGCTCTACTGATTCATGATTGAGAGCCCCTTGATTTATCCAACAACTACATCTAAGGGAGTCCCTCACTGCCAGGATGTGGGGGTGCAATAATTACTTGTGTAACCCCCAGTAAATATCCATATAAATCATTCCTTGATCCCTGGATATCACTTGATGAGAATCTTTCCTACCTCCTTGCCACATTGGAACCTCTCCCACCCACTTTATCACCCTTATGAGTTGATTTTAGATCACACTTGGGTATCATTATACCTAGTTACAAATATAATTCTATTATAGTCAAGCAATGACGTTGGTCTGAGGTAGTGTGATGACCTCCCACGAGCCCTCACCTATGAACATCCCCTATATCTTCCAATGGATAAAGGTATTCCACTTCTAAATGACTATCATGTAAGAAATATTCATTGGCTGCTAAACACATCCAACTTAATGGTAAATCCGTGATGGTGTGTATGGATGACAATAATGATTTTAATCAATTCTGGACACCATTACAATTCAGAAGAAGGAATGTGGGTATTCCCTCTACTCTAGTGTTACTTCCATATTTTCCACCATCACTCTAATTGGATTTGAAAGTTGGGGGATGTTGACATTACCATAGTTTTTTATCTTGATTGGGATAGTAACTTTGTTGAGTTTCACAAGCCATACCACAATTATATTGACCAGTGGGAGCCATAAGCTAGTGCTAAGAGGAGAAATATTATTAATAAATTTATAGACATCAAAATGCACCATAATCCAGTTGTGAAAGAACTAGAATTGGTAACATATTATTCATGGCATGTCCCCTCTCCCCACATAAAATAAATATATATAGATTTCGGCTAGCACTAGTACACCTATATTCAACCAATTTCTATATTACATGATCTCATCAATTATAATAATCCCTAGGCGCAGGTCCATTCTTGAATCTCTAACTGGGAGTAGTCAACTACTGAGTTAGGTTTTCTTGGAATACAGTTGTGCAGGATAATGGATATCATTACTCCACCATGTTGTACCTCCCACTATTCATAAATCCCTTACACTATGACCACCCACTATTATCTTGACCTCATACTCTATGGCACCGTCTAAGCTACTTCAATTTCTATAACATTTTTATGGTTGGGTCCTTCTTCAAGAATATACCCAGCCATGTTTTGAACATTATTACCTTGTGGAAGGGGGAAGCATGATCCATTTTTCTCCTCAATCCCTCCATACGGTGTTGTGATAGGAGAGGGGTATGTACATATCACCCTAGGTGTTAAACATCCAGAGATACTCATCACATTAGAACATATTCAATGGGATACCACTGATGAAATGCACATCAAACAAGATAAGTCCCACTTCCTATGGTGATGGTGTAACTTGTTGGTTTCTGGATACCGATATCTGATGAGCTCTATAAATAGATCATGTTGATTGTATGTATATAGTTTGGACATCCTCATAACCCCACTGAATCTGATATGGAACAAATCATCACTATACTTCTGGTAGGTTATGCACACCTAGTACACCTAGTCCCATTTATTATTGAAGTTTCCTCCAAACCATAAATCCTGATTACTTACTATACCATGAGGTTTTCTTGGATACTACTATGGAATATACTGGTGTAGTGATTCAAAAACTCTTAAGACATTAGTTTCTCCTAAATAAATATTCTATTCTATCTACTCAATGTTAAGATGGTAATTTATTCATGATCCCATGTTGGGAGACCATTGAAGGTTATGTTTTTGTTGGAGGACTCATTGTGGACAATGAACCTATAGGGTGTAGTGGTGAATTCATTTAATGGGAAGTAATCATCAACCACTGGTCCAAAATTATTTTAGGATAGGGGGTTTCTTATAAGATAATTCCTATGTTTTTCAATATGCAAGACCATGAGTGTTTAGTTGTGAGAAATGACCTGATGGGCAAAAGGAATCTTTGTGTTCCCCACTGTTTATCCCCCATGTGGCAGTAGTAGCGTTAATATCATTTTAGATCAGTTGGTTTTCCATTGTGGGAAGATCTATTGTCTCTAATGAAAATTAATCCAGGTAAAAGCATTGGGAATGAAATGTTCATATTTTCAAAAAAAAACTCTAGAAGAGTGCATGAAAAAGTACCCCTTGGTCATGAAGGTAGCTTCATTAATGATGGAGTTACATGAAATTCATGTCGAAGGCTCATGATTTCCCAAAATTTTTGAATTAGATATAGTAAATCCAGATTGTCTATAGGGGCTTCAGAGTAATATACAAAGGGGACCCTCACACTATTTATATACTCCACCCCCGAGCTTGAACATGGTGTGAAATGTTTTTGCATGAACAAATGAAGAAGTTGTGATCCCACGTGGGAATGAGCCACTCTCTTTAGTGTTTCCCTTTAAACATGTCCTTCTAGTCCCTTATTTGTTCCAATTCTGAGGGGGGAATTTTATGGCACTAGAATATCATATTTAACACAAAAATATTATTTTTGGATAAATAAAACATGTGAACTACCTTGAAGGACCATTCCATTTATAATGATATGGTTGCATGAAAGATTCATTGAGTGATTACAAGGATAAAGATTCACATGAAAAAGGCTAATGCCCCAAATTTGTTGAGGGATTGCATTGATTCCCCTAAGTCCAAAACCATTCGAATGGATGGTTCATAAAAATTGCGAGGCTAGCTTCGAAAATAATATTGTTCCATACACCCAAAAGGGAACCCTTGATGTTGCACCAGAAAGGATTAATCAAATCAAAATTGTTGGGAAACAAAGCGACATTAATAATGGAAGGAGAAGCATACTAACCAGTTCTGCACCCATGTAGGTGTGCCCCAGTAGTTTTGGATTTTGGATATAAATAGAACAACCCCCCAGAAAATATAGGATCTTTGGATGATAAAATTACACTCTCATGTGGGCCCAAATGTGAATGGAATGTGGTATAGTGATCACCACACAACTACTCTTAAGGATGGTTGAGTTCTCACAAAAACAAGCTACCATCATGTAACCCTGATTCGTGTGAAACACCAAATTCAGTATGAAACTATGCCCCTAAAATCCATATGTTTCATAAGTGTTAGATCCCCTACCCATGAATCCTTTATAAAAAGCACAACAATGTCTTGCACAATAAATTTATAGTCCCTTAATATACATTCCCTATTCTTGTATTGAAACCATTACACTACATGATGCTTCTAAAAATTGGCACTCTATTTTTCACTTCTCCACTAAAGAGGGAGCCTAACATTGAGCCTCTTGATTTACAGTACTTCACATTAGTCCCTTGGCTATTTCTAGATGAGAGGCACATGAGAGGAGGTCATGTAATCCCTAAGGGTCTCATCTTCATGGGAAACTATGAACCTATCTTGTTAGAGTGTTCTTATGATACATATTTCTCTATCCTTAACATGATCCCCATGATGAGTGATCCATTCCATATATGATATACATGATGTAAATCTATACAACCCCATGTCCTAGTTATATGGCATTAAAATTCATAACAATGTTCTCATCACATGATGTAAAACAACATCCTTACCCTGTGTGATGAACATATTATCCCCATGTACTATCATCATTGAATGTTACCCTATACCCTATCATGGGATATGAGACACAAACATAGGTATTCCTTCACAAATAAGCCCCACACCATCCCTCATTGACACTCCATCCACAACATGAGCATCCTTACCACATAATGTAAAACTTCAGGGATCATCCCTATAATAAAACCTTAAAGTACAACATAAAAATATATGTGTTTTCATCCTTGTATCTTAAAAAAGGTAAATTGGATTCCTCCCTACACTTCAAATATGACATCCAGCGTTGTGTGAAATCACCCATTCTAAGGACTCACCACCTTGATCCTCATCAATAGGGAATACTAATCCACCATAAAAGTGGGAAATATTCCCTCATAGGGACACATATACATTAAACTACTTTGATAGGTAATCCATATCAACCATCGAGTTGTGATACCCTCTCTCATAGGTACACACCTCTTTGATCCACCTTAATTTGGCATCCTGATCATCCATCAAGGTGTGACATCTTCCAACTTAGGGGCACACATACTTGATCTGCCTCAATAGGGCATCATGAATATAAACCATGATTTAAAATATTTCCTCATAAGAACACAGCTAAATGATTCTCCTCAAAAGAAATCCTAATAAAAAATCCATATGCCAAACAAACCCTTTTAGGGACACACCTCAATTTATCTACCAAATAAGTACATTATGATCTACCCTGCACATGTGAAATCATCCCTCATAGCGACAGACCTCCATCGATTAAAATCAATAGGGAATTATAAACCATCCATGTTTGAAATAATACCTCATATGGACACAACAATATCGACCTGCCTCAATATGGAATTTTGATCTACCAACCAGGTGTGACATCATCCCACATAGGGATACACCTCCGTGGTCCGTCTAAATAGGATGTCTTGATATACCAAACATGTTTGACAACTTCCCTCCAAGGGATAAAACTACTTGATCTTACTATATAGATAATCTTAATCAACCATCAAGTTGAACATTATACCATACTATGGACACAAATCCATCGATTTAACTAAATAGGTTTTTCTGTTCTATCTAAGTGTTTTGTGTTCCCTTTTAAGGACACACATAAATTATAACAACCCTTCTTTTTATTAGACACTTAAACAAGATTTATTACATAAAAATTCAATTACTAAAATTCTGAGGATAGAGAAGTCTAATGTCTTAGGAAATTAGGGAAATTATATGACTACTTAAGACATAAAAATACAACATCATTATTGAAAATTTCCTTTACATTACCACAATATTCCTTCGTACCTATCATTTCTTGGGTTAACCTGAGGACGTAGATGTGAAAATGGTTAGATATAAAGCGTAGTAAACGAGTAAACATGTCATAACATGAAAAATATAGTACATGTTAGGAAATAGACATATCAATGGATCATAAGATAAACATGAACATAAATGCATTGTATAGCATGATTATCATAACATGGAAATGTAGCCACAACATTTAACATGAAATTAGCATGAGACAGGGCCAATTGAACATAGAGAATGATTAAAACCACATTTCACTTGAATTAGGTTGAGTAAACCCTCATTTTCCTTGATTTATCATGATACTAATCTTTACCCATTGAATTGGAGCGCTATCAGGGTGCACCCTTTATAATCATTTCATTTCAGGCATAAGTGTGCCACATGGATAATATAACATGGATTCATTAAAAATATTCATTTTTTACATGGTAAATTAATTTGGAATTCATACATGAAACTCAATAATCAATAAATAAATGTGAATAAAAGTGAATAACACTGATAGAGAAATAGGCATGGTATTCACTACATAATGACTTTGTCTTGGAAAATGACAATGTAATTTCAGCAGCCTAATGACATGACATAAGAATTAATAAAAAAGGTTGATGAGAGATAAATGGTTTTATCATCATATTTACATGAAATATAAAATAAGGGGGTAATATAGATACATGTCCTAATATATGTTGCGGAATTAATATTCTTAATAAAAAAGAATTAATTGAATGTAAATGAGAAGGGAGAAATTATTTACAGAATTTCGACATGCTAAAGGGTGGAAATTGGAGGCATTAATGAGATATAAAGAGGTATCTCATAATTAAAACTTAAGGATAAATGCATGGGGGAGTTGAAAAATCATACCAAAACATTTTCATTGAAAAAAATTTTATAACAACATAATGAGTTTGGACAAAATGGGAAAGAAATAAATCTTTTACTTGGAAGTGTGATCCCTAAGGCCTGGGGAGGCTTGAGAGAGGATTATTGGGAGATTAGGGCACATTGGGATGATTATAAAGAGAGGAGGGTAGGATTTTTTCGAGCTCCAAAGGCTTTGAGTAAATAGTAAATGGGATCATGGGTGGTTTTATATAGGAAAGGAGAGATAATTCGTTATTATTCAGGTTTTGGACATTACACATTAAACTAATCAAACCCACAAACCAACCCAAGGATTTTTTCCATGGTTTCAGCCAAAGGGGAGTGGAAAAAATATTTTATAATTCCAATGGACTAACTTCTTAAAAATATTAGGCTTACTTATTTGGAGGTGTGTAACTATCCAAAAAATCATTTTAAAAGTTAAAATGTATTATAAGTCTTGGAGGGTCAACTAAGGCACCATAAAATAAACATGAAAAATATAAAATCACACTATTTTAAATATAAAACATATATTTTTTGAACATATAATTTATAGTATTTTATTACATCACAATTTGGTCATTCTGATGTCATAAAACCCATTATATATTTAAATGATATTTAATTTTTACCCAAAAAATTGACTCTCTTTGAAAATTATGAAAAATTCACCATTGGATAATTTCAACATCCTGATTACAAAATTTTTATTAATTTTACCTAAAAAATATACTAAATATTCTAATTTTTACTTTTAAAATAGAAACCATTGTTTATCAAAAAATCATGGGTTTTGACAAAAACAG
Source organism: Viscum album (assembly GCA_963277665.1). NCBI lineage: Eukaryota > Viridiplantae > Streptophyta > Magnoliopsida > Santalales > Viscaceae > Viscum > Viscum album. Next base: position 763,418,819 of record OY728126.1, on the reverse strand, counting down.
CTTTCAAGCCTTAATAAAAATTACAATTGTATTCATAAAAATTGTATGATAATTTATATGTAATAACAAGTAATTTAGTAATAATATTTTATTATGTTATTATGTAATTAAAATATCCATTAATTCATCAAAATAGAATTCTTAATTTAACATTAACTAACAATACAATTTGTGCTTTAAAAACAATTTACAGGGTAACAATAATGAAAGGAATAATGCACATAATCATAGTGCTAGGGTCTTCTTACATAACCTCTTAAAACACCCACATAAGACCTAAGGGTAAGTTGTGTCATGGTGAGAGACTCTTGGGGTGGCTCGGATAACAATGCTTGGGTAGTAATCTCTATTACCTTCCACTTCTCCCATACGCAGTTCCATTTGAGATTCCCGAGTTGAAGCTCATCTTGGGATTGATCTAGAGAGAAGCCCAGGGACACCACCTCCTTTCTGAGATCTGAAAAATGTTCTTTGTATAGGTAAATTCTACTATATGATTCCATAGATTCCTTTTTCTTATTAAATTGGATTTGTAAATGGCCTATATTTATACTTATTAGGTGATCACTCTTCAAAGACTATATTAGCAATTATAAAAATTCATAATGGTATTTTCAAATAAAAGATCATAAAACCAAAACATTTTACGTAATAAGGCATTTAATTAGATCAAGATTAATTTTCATTAATAATGTTTGGAGTGTTACAATCTTCCCCTTTTAATAAATTTCCCCTATTAAATTTTCATTTCCCACACTAAAACAAATGCGGGTAACTCTGCTTCATTACTTCCTCTAATTCCCATGTTTCTTCTTCAAACTTGTGGTTTCACCACAACACCTTGATGAAAGGAATTGACTTTTTTGTAGAAGTTTTTTCTGATTATATAATATCTTCACTGGATTCTCTTCATAAGAGAGGTTATTATCTAATGGTACATACTCTAGATTGAGTACATGCGATGGGTTGGGTATGTACTTCATCAAGAGTGATACATGGAATACATCATGTACTTGAGATAGGTTTGGTGGGAGTGCTAGTTGATAGGCCACTTCTCAAATGTCATCAAGGATATTAAAAGGGCCTATATACCATAGATTAATCATTACCTTCTTCCCAAATATCATAACTCTCTTCCACGGTGATATGCATAGAAATATTATATGTTCAATATAAAACTCTAGGTATCATCGATAATTATCTGTATAACTCTTTTGTCATATATGAGCAGCTTTAATGTGCTTTTGAATGTTCAAAACCTTCTCCACCATTTATTTGACCATTTCTGGATCAAGGAGTTTTTCCTGCCCAACATCATCCCAAAATGTTGGTGTTCTGTACCTCATCCCACACATGGATTCGTAAGGATCCATTTATATTCTAGAGTGGAAAATGTTATTTTAAGAGAACTCAACCAGAGGACGATGTTGATCCCATCTTCCTTAGAAATCCATTGAGCATTATCTCAATGTTTCTTCTAGTGTTTTTATAGTCCGCTCAGATTGACCATAAGTTTGAGGATGATAAGTCATACTGAACTTCAGCATAGTATTTAGAGCATGTTGAAGACTCTTCCAAAATGTAGAGAAGAATCTTGAATATCGATCTGATAAAATAAGTAGTGGTACTCCATACATCCTTAACACATCTATGATGCATATCCATTCTCGTTTATCCAATGAGAAAACCCATTGAATTGTAATGAATTTTGTAGTCTTTGAAAGATGATCCACAACAACCAAGACATCATTGTTTCCTTTGGATGTCTTACAATGTATGGTGACAAAGTACATGGCGATGTTATCCCATTTTCATGCTGGTATGGGTAATTTTGGCATCATCCCTTTATACTTATGCCTCTCATATTTCACTTGTTGACATACCTTGTAATTTGATGTATTCTCATCAATCTCCTCCTTCATGTTATCCAACCAGTAATTCTCTCAAATATCTCAATACATTTCTGTGTTTCCTAAGTGAATGGAGAAATTTGAACTATGTGCATTATATAACAGTTCATTCTTTAACTCTGGATTTGATGGAACACATAGTGTTGACCCAAATCTCAAAATTCTTTCAACATTAACATCGAACTCCAAGGATTTCCCTTTTCTTATAGTTTAAACTTTCTTCTAAATTCACACATAATCCATTTGATAATCCTTTATCCCTTCCAAAAGATATGGTTGAACAATCATTTTTGAAAGGATTGATGATGTTCCCTTTTTTATGATTCTCATGTCCATCTTCATCAAATCTAATAAGATTAGATCCTTTTCAATTCTCATCAATGATTTAATTATTGTACCCTTTATATATAGAGCATCTACCACATTGTTCATTTTCTTATGATGGAAATGGATTGAGCAGTCATGGACTTTGATCAGCTCTAACCATATTTGTTGGAACAAATTAAAATCTTTCTATAAGAATATATAATTGAGGCTTTTGTGACTTGTGTATATTTCAAAATTCTCCCCAAAAAGGTAATGTCTCTAAATTTTTAAAGTTATGATTACTGAATTCATCTCCAGATCATGTGTGGGATAGTTTTTCTCATGAACTTTTAATTTCCTTGAATCATCAGAAATGAATTTTTTATTTTCCATCACCACACAACCTAGTCCCTTCTTCAAAGAATCACTAAATACCACAAAAATTTATCCACCTATTCTCAATGTGAGCACGAGAATAGTGACATGCCTCCTTTTCAACTCCTTGAAGCTTTCTTCTCATTCATCACTCCATGAAATCATTACTCCCTTATGAGTTTTCTTGGTAAGAGGGTTTGAAAATCTTGTTCAATTTCTCACAAATTGATGATAATATCCAGATAACCCTAGGAAGTTACAGATACCCATTACTGATGTTGGCCTCATCAATACCTCAATTGAAGCTATCTTGGAGGGATACAAAGATATCCCATTTCTTGTGATGATATGACCCAAGAATGAGACCTCCTTCAACTATAATTCACACTTTTTGTATTTTTCATAGGGCCTCTCCTTTCACAAGGTCTCTAGTATAATGCTTACATGCTCCTTATCCTCCTCCTTGGTTTTGGAATATATTATAATATCATCTATAAAGACTACCAATTTTTTTTTGAAGTAATATCTAAAGACTCTATTCATCAAGTTCACGAAGATTTTTGGATAATTAGTGAGTCATAAATGCATTAATATGAATCCATAGTTCACATATCTTGTACGAAAAACAATCTTGGGGATATCCTTCTTCATCACCCTTACATGGTAAAATCCCAACTGCAAATCCACCTTGGAGAAGTATTATGCTCTATGCAGCTGATCGAACAAGTCATCAATTCGGGGCAGAGGATACTTGTTCTTTATCATGATTTGGTTGAGCACAAAATAATTAATGCAAAGGCACATTGACCCATCATTCATCTTGATGAAGAGGATTGGTGCTCCCTATGGGGAATAAATTGGGTGTATAAACCCTTTATACATATTCTCTTTTAGTTGTTTCTTCGGCTCCTCAAGATCTAAAATTTTAATTATATATGGATTCTTGGATATTGGAAACACCCTAGGTATAAGTTCAATTGAGAATTCAACATCTCTTCTATGAAGAAGACTAGACAGTTCATGGGGAAACACTTCAAGGAATTGCCTCTTAATAGGAATGTATTCAAGGATGGTTTATTCCATAGAATCAATCATCTGTGAAAGATACAAATAAACATAGTGAAGTAATATCCACACATGAGATGATGGTGCTAAGGAAGATTCATAATCCTCCTTGTACTTTTACAGAATCGTGGGTCAATTCTCCATATTGAGAGTGATTTCCCTCTCATGGAAATTTATGTTGGCTCTAGGTATGTAAATCCAATATATTACAATAATTGCATCAAATTCCCCCAAAATATAGTATGAAAGAATCACTAGGAAGTTCAATCCACAAATTATGATAAAGTAGGAGCTATATTCATGTGTTCAAATGATTTCCCCTTTTTTCTATTCTCACCGACATCTTTACTTCCATGATTTGTGAGGTGTTTTGATTGTTCTTCTAAACATTCAGGATATAAAATAATGATAAGAACCAGAATAAAAAATTATTTTTTTATTCATTAATTAATAACTAGTGTACATGTCACCATATTATTGTTGAGGTTCACTTCGGTGGAATTAATGGAAAAAAATTTCCCTTACTTCCTTAGAGGTTGTTGGTTAACTCTGAAAACCCTTGTCTTAGGGAACTATTCTGAAAATTTCACTAGTTCTTTGTAGTTGAAGTAATAAACAATGTGATGACGATGAAACAGAGAGTTACTCTCCTCATTTGCAGCCACAAGTTTTTCTTGGAAATAGTTAATGGCCAGGTTCCCTTCTCTTACACACCTAAATCATTTCCCCATTCCCTTCAGGAAATTTATAGGATGCTTCTTTCGGCAACTTTGGAAAGTGGGGTGATTTATTTTCTAGCACTATTGGACTTATCCATCAAAATTATTGAATTTAATTCCACATAATGCTTATTTTCCCCATGATACACCTAATATTCTCCAATCTCTATTTCGATGTTGAGGTCACATCAGACAATTTCCTCCAAGATCTCGATGTCATCGATCTCTAGGGATTTCCATAGGCCATGATTCAGCCCACCAAATAAGTGGTCAAACTTGCATTCGAGGGTAATGTAAAAGCTGGAGGCATATTGTTCATGCCCTGTAATGTTTTCCTCATACACTCTGATGGATTCATCGTTTTTTTATTGAGGGAAAATAAGTCCCTTTTTATCTAATGTCAGAGGGTGTGAGGAAATTTTTTGTCTAATTTATTTTTTCTAGAAATCCTTTCATTCCAATGCCTCAATCTCCTCCTCAGGATTCATATTTTTATTCAATTTCCACCATTGACCATATACACCCTCCACATGATAAGTAGATGAAGTAACTTTTCTTGTTCAGAACATTGAAAGATGAAGAAGATATTCTTAATGGAGTTTTTTCGTTGTTCAGTGATTGAGTGATTAGATGATCCTTTAAAATTATGAGGCCTTTGTCTCATGAAGATATTGATTGTGACTTGATCATTATTATCATAGGGGGGTTGAATTTTCCTCTTGAACCATGTATTTATTCAATACATGAGTTAATTGGTTGTGTATCGTTACAAATTTCACAATTCTTTCTCCCATTGGATTGGTCATCTCATTATAATAATCATCACATTGATCTTCACATTGGTAGTTCGCCCGAGTCCTCATATTACCGACCATTTCCTAGAATAAAAGGAAAGTTAGGGGTAACACATAAAGGTTAATCCAAATACAAGAACAGCTATCATATAAATTACTTTTATTTCCTTAACTTATGAATTTATAGGCTTCAATCTATGTTATCCATGATCTACTTCCCAACATATATTATTTGGGGCATTTTTTTAAATTCCCTTAATAATGGATCATGATAAGATTGTGAATTTCCTAAAGAATATCCCTTGGGAGTGACAAAACCAAGAGTGTGTCAAGGCCCATTTTCGTTCAGCAATTCCCATTATAGCCTAGCTCAAAGTGGTGTTTTGAGTTTTTACCCCTAGATACATCTTTACGAGAGCTACATCTACTCTTTCATATCCAGACAGCGATGTATTTTCTTGATGGACCATTTAATCAATACTCACCAAAATTTTAAGGTGTTATTATTATTAGTCTTATCCCTATGTCTTTCACTAGGGTTTTCTAATCCTAATCCCTAAAATAACAAAACCTATCCTCAGATGCCTACTATAACGACCCTTCTATTTATTACACACTTAATCAATATTTATTACATAAAGATTCTGTTAAGACAACTTTGAGGATCGAGAGGTCTAATGTATCAGGAAATTAGGTACATTACATGAAACCTTAAGACATAAAAATACAACATCTTTATTGAAAACTTTTTTTACATGACCTCAACATTCCCTTGTACCAAGCATTGCATGGGATAACTTGAGGAAATACATGTGAAATGGGTGAGCTATAAAGCCTAGTAAGGGTGTAAAATAGTCATAACAAGAATAATACAATACTTGTTATACAAGTTTTATATCAATGGAGCATATGAGAAACATGAACAAAAGGAATGGTATAGCATGATTATCATAACATGGAAATGTGCCAACAACATTTAACCTAAAATTAGAATGAGCCGAGGCCCATTGCATATTAAGAATTGTTAAACACTCATTTCACTTGAATTAGAATGAGTAAACCCTCATTACACCTGACTTATCATGATTATAATCTTTACCCAATGTATTGAAGCAATATTAGGGATCACCCTTCCTAATCATTTCATTTCATGCATAAGTGAGCCACAAGGATCATATAACATGGATTCATTAAACATAATTATTTATTACAAAATAATGGAATGTTGAATTCATACATGAAACTCTATAATAAATAATTAAATTTGTAGAAAGTTGAATACCCTTGATAGATAAATGGGCATGGTATTCACTACACAATGACATTGGCATTGAAAATCATAGGGCAATTTCGATAGCATAATGACATGACATAAGAATTCATAAAAAAGATTTATGAGAGAAGAAGGGGTGTCTCATCATATGTAAATGAAATGGAATTTATGGGGGAAATATAGATACATTTCTCAATAGATGTTATGTAATTTAGAGTCACAATACAAATGAATTGCTTGAATATAAATGAGAAGAGTCAAATTCCTTATGGAATTTAAGCATGGTAACAGGTGTACATGGGAGGAATTAATGAGAGAGAAAGAGGTATCTTATTATTCTAACATAAATAGGGAAGTGCGGGGGAGGTTATAAATCATACCTACACATTTTTAATTGAAAAAATGGTATAACAACAAAATAGAATTTGGTCAAAAATGAGAAAGGAAGAAATCCCTTACTTGGAAATGTGATCCCAAGGGCCTGGGATAGGCTTAAGAGAGGCTTCTTGGAAGCATGAGGAACCCTTAAAGGTTTATAGAGAGAATATTTAAGGGGTTGGTAGAGCTCCTAAGGCTTTTAGTGAAGAGAAAGTGGGAGTTTGGGTGTCTTTATATAGGAAAGGAGAGGGAATTATTTATTATTTAGGTTTTGGACACCACACATTAAAATAATAAAAACCACATACCAAACCATAGTTTTTGACATTGGTTTTTTTCCAAATTGTAGTGTAAAAAAATATTTTATTTGTATAATGGCTGAAATAATTAAAATATTAGGCTTTCTTATGTGGAGGTGAGTTACACTCTCAAGGAAATCATTTTTAAAGTTAAAATGTTTTAGAGGTTTTTAAGGGTCCACTAAGGCACCATAAAATTAATCAATCAAATCTATAATAACATTATTTTAAATTTAAAACATATATTGGCTAAAACCCCCATTTATAGTATTTTATTACATCACTATTGGGTCATTATGATGTCATAAAACACATTATATATTTAAATAGTATTTAATTTTTACACAAAAATTGGACTGACTCAGAAAATTATCACAAATTCATCGTAGGATAATTTCGACATCCTGAATCCAAAAATAATATTCATTTTATCTAAATAATTTTTTAATTATGTGAATTTTTAAATTTAAAATAATAACCAACATTTATAAAAAATTCATGGGTTTTTGACAAAAATAGTTTTCAAGCCTAAATTAGAATTACAATTGTATTCATAAAATTTATATGATAATTTATATTTAAAACAAATAAATTTAGTAATTTTTTTATTATATTATTATTTAATTAAAAAATCCATAAATTAATCAAAATAGATTACTTAATTGAATATTAACAAAAAATACTATTTTTTCTTTACAAACCATTTACAATGTAATCATAATAAAGTGAATAATGCACATAATCATTCTCTTAGGGTCTTGTTACATAACCCTTTAAAACACCTACATATGACGTAATAGTAAGGTGTGCGATGGTGAAAAAGTCTTGAGGTCGATAAGATTACATTTCTCAGGTGGTAATCTCAATTAACTTCCACTTATCCTGTAGGCGGATTTGTTTGAGCTAAACGTGTTGATGCTAGAATTGGGCTTGGTCAAAAGCGAAGCCCATGGAAATCACATCCTTTACATGCTCACAAAAGTTGGCTTTATACGGGGAAATTCTATAGGATGAGGCCATCACTTCCTTTGACTTAGAAAAATGGATCTGTTAAAGCCCTATATTTATACCAATCAGGTGATCACTATTCAACGACTATATTAGAAATGGTAACAATTCATAACAGTATTTTGAAATCCAAAAACAAAAATCCAAACCATTTTACATAATAAGATATTTAATTAGATCAATATTTATTTTCATTAAAAAAATATTGGGTCATTACATACATCGATCTACCTAAATATAGAATTCTGATTCATCCATGTGTGAAATATTCCTTCATAGGGTCACAACCCATCAATCTCTATCCATAGGATGTTCTGATCAATCTTCACAGGATATTCAACTCATTCCCTAATATACCTCAATACTATATTCAGATCTATCTCTACAAGACCTTGAGATCGTACTACAATCCATCCCATTAAGACATTTTAATTAATCACAAAAGGATGCTAAAATGAATCCCTAGTCCATAATACCTACCCTATTCAACAAAAATGGGATATATGAGGTAAAAATACTTGGATAAATTATGACCTAGAATAAATTACTTCATGATTGACATGGTATACCTTGGGTACCATGCCTAAGATGCGTTATTTGGGATGCCTCTAAAAAGGTGAATATTTATTGGATCCCCAATATACCCAATGTACAGATATTTCTTAGAGATTTCCCAAAAGTATTCTCCCCTGACCAAAGGGTGCATCCTTGTTGAGATAAGATCATAATAATTTACTAAAGTCCACATAGAGATAACACTGAGAATGAGTTCTATTAAGAAGACTTAATCTATGAGTGATACTCATACTAAGAAATGATATCCAAGTACAAATCCATGGAATATGGAACCAACATCCCATCATCCCATTTTGATCAAAGGGTAGACACTGTCAATGAATGTGATGAAAGCTACCTACCATTGAAAGTAGGAATGAAAGGTAACATAAGTCATGTTCACATGTCATTAAAGTGACTCAATGAATGCATCATAAATATGATTCTTATAATGTAATGACCAAAACTACTATAAATAAAAAATCACTTGTGATTTAATTAAATGTATTATCAACTATTATGGTTATAGAAAACGCATTTACTTAATTTGATTTTATTGTATCCAATCCATTTTAAATTAATATTAAGAATAATTACCATTACTAATATAAAAATTGAATAATGATAAAATGATTAGTTTAAGTATAGGATTTTGAAAAATCAAATTGACATAGACAAAGGAAGTGATGCCCTGAACTAGTAGAAGAATCCCCAATAAATCTCATTTATCATTTATTTTGAGGGACATATAATCTTTTAGTTTCCCCCTAACCAAGCCCATTATGATATCCAACAACTTAAACAGGAGCGAAACCATTTATAAAAGAATTCATGTTCATAGATATCTGAACCAAAACCATATATGCTAAACTACCCCATAAAAGTAATACAGTCACACACATTAATCATCAAGAATATGATGTTTTATTGAATTTATATGTTCAAAGTATGAAAAAATATGATTATATACATTATTTTTATAGAATAATCAGCATATTTTCATCCTATTATTGTAACTTTATAATTTATTTTCTTTTGATAAAATAAAATGCAAATAGTTTTTTTAGGAAATATTCAAAATCAATTAATGAACATATTTTACTGAATTAATGGATTCTATACTTAAATATTATATGAATATAATAATATTATTAAATAAAATTATAAAATTTAAATTATCATATAATTTTTGGGAAGTCAAATGTAATTTATATAACTGTTCAAAAACTCTTATTGTAAAAAACCCAATGCTTCCAAAAATATGCCAATTTTTTATTTTTAAAACAAAAATTCACATATTTAAAAGAAATTGACAAAATGGATATTATTTTTGGAATAATAACATCAAAATTGTCCAATGGTGAACATTTGATAATTTCCTAAGATAGTCGAATTTTTCACGGAAAAAATAAAGACTGTATAAATATAATTTGTGTGTTATAATGTCATAATGACCCAAAGTGATGTAATAAATCTAATAAATTGGATCCAAGACCATATAAATATTTTTTTAACATTAATTAATGTGATTTTATGTTTATTTGGTTATTTTTTTCTAAATCGTTAATGAATCCTTGAAAAACATTAGTATATTTTAACATTTTAAATTCATTTTTTAGATTATGACTCCCATTCACATAATCAAGGGTATTATTTTATTAATTTGGAACCTTTGACTTATAAAATAATGAAAAAAACACCCATTTTGAATGAAAAATAGGAAAAAAACCATTTTAATGTATTTTATTTTTGTTATATTACTATATTGAGTCCAAAATTAGATTTGAGAAATAATAAATAAATCCCCACTGTTTTCCTATATAAATCCACATATTATCCCACATGTCTTCATAAAAAATTCATGAAGATATTTCGTACTCTTACCTTACATATCTTCAGTAATCCTATGTTTCCACCAATTTCTCAAGAAACCCTCTCAAGAATTTGGAATCACACACTCATGTAATGGTTCGTTTCTTTATCCTCTTTAATTAAAGTTTATTTATTATATTATGAATTATTTTCCCAATTCCTTATGTTGGGATATGTAATTACACTCCCCTATTAATGCATATTTTGTTTCCAAATGATTATAAACACATTTCAATCTCATCAACAAATTTTATGAATTTTTATGTGATGTCATTATGCATGGGAAATTTAGATGTGATTTTCCAAGCTAAAACAATTGTGTAGTGAATACCATACCCATTTCCAATCAGAGATGTTCATGTTTATACACTAATACCAATTTTACATTGTAATTATTTTTATTTACTCCAGACTAATTTATTTTGGAATAAAACAGATGATGAATTAATCCTTGTAGTATAATTTATTTGGCACACTTAAGCATGAGAATAAAATGAATGTGACAGATGCGTCCAAAATTATATAGTGCTCCAATGAAATGGGAGGTGTTTATTATCATGAGATTTTATTTTGGAATATGGTGTTAACCTAATTCATTTATTATAAATTTTACAACATTATGAGATGACAGTTAGCCTTGAAATGTGTTTATGATGTAGTGTTTTAAGTTGTTTCAACGTTTCTCATGTTATGTTATCATCCTATATTCTTACTTATTATTAAAGATCCTTTTATTCCACATTGATATTCCTATTTTCTAACATGTGAAACCTTATTCCATTATTATTCCCTTATTGGGATTTATATCTCACCCTATTTTTATGTATGTCCAAATATTATCCCATTCAGTTATAAAAGTAATGGAATTTTAAAATCATGTTAATGAAGTTTTCAATAATGTTGTTGTATCTTGTGTTAAATATGTTATGATATGTACCTAATTAGAAAAATAAATGTGACTTATAAATAATTTTGGTTTTATTATGTGTAATATTATCTTATCATTCTTTTATTAATAAGAAATTAATAGAAGGGTTGACATAGTTGGTTTCAAAGGAAATGTTATGTTATTTTGGGATTATGATTAGAAAACTCTAGCGAAAGACATAGGTATAAAACTAAATAAAAAAAAAATAATAATTTTTGGTTAGTATATAGTATGTGGTCTATCAAAAAGAATACATCCATGTATGGATATTACAATTGGATGGGGTTTTGGAATAGATGTACCTAGGGGTAACATCTATGATAAGGTGCATTGGGCCACACTTAGTGTAAACTTGTACCCAAAAATATGCCTTAATTCTCACATAGTTTGACATTTTGTAGGTATATGATTTGGTAAATTCATAAAATCATTATAAAACATTAATAAGGTATAAAAACACCCATAATAATATTTTTAGGAAATTTATCATGGATAACATAGATTGAAGCCTATATATTCATATGTTTAAGTAATACATGTAATTTATAATTTATCTCTTTAATGTCATTGGATTCTGTTCTATGTGTTTAATAGTTCATAAATAATCATCCCTAATTTTCACTTTATTCTAGATAATGTCCTGGAATATGAGGAATTAAGTAAAAAATAAATGTGATAAGTAATTTGATGACTACCCCAATATGATTGTACACCTAATGGGAGTGGGAATTTTAAACATTTTGATGATACTCTCTCAACTGACTCGGGATCTGAACATGAACATGGCCCAAGAAGAGATTTCAAATCCACTTAAGAGGTAACAAGATACGAATAAGTGATTTATTCAACAAAGGCCTTATACATTCAATGTTTCATCATATCCCTTAATCATAGAATAATGGATCTACTCCATTGAAATGTTATTCTACATACTTAAATGTTTTGAACAAGAGATTTTTCTACTATCAATTTATGATATGGATGGAGAATATGGTTAGTTGTTTACATTGATCAAGAATATAATTCCAATGGAATAGATCAATGTTATGTGGTGGAAGCAATTTTAGAAAATTATTTTCTATAAATATTTTTTGCGCACTCATCGACATAAAATGGAAAGGGACTTCCTTGACCTCAAGAAAAAAATGAAGAATCTATTTGGTTTATAATTAAAAATAAATAATATTATCATGATATGCCTCCATATTTTCCATGACACATGAATTCAAGGGTTAACACTTCATTCGTTGGATAAATCATATTCTATAAAAATCCCTGTAAATTCAAGAGTTTGATAGCAATGAGGAAATTGTTTGATGTTCACTTGATGTTGAAATGATGGCTGGTGAATCTCAAGGGAATCAGAGGGATAAAAGGAGAAAATTATAGTTTAATTATAGTATTCCTATGGAGAAATTTAACATTTCTAATAAATTTCATCATCCTACTTGTAAATTATGTAGAATAAAGCACACCATAAATTGTATATGGGTGAAGAGGAAATGGTTTTAGTCAAAAAAGGAAGGGATCCAAGCATTATATTATTGAATGGATAAACCTACTAAAGTAATGGAGGAAAAAAGTGCTCCATTAAACCCTTAGTGAATTGATAATTGCTTTAACTACAAGGAACCATGGGAATATTAAAACCAATGAACTTTGAGATTGGTTTTCAAAGACAACAAAAAACATATTAGTAAGCAAGGGAGGGATTTTACCATCCCAACCCCTGAGGTGGATCCTAAAATCGGAGTGAGGATATGTATTCTACTTATTCATTCATGAATAGACAAAAATACTTTTTTATTATAGTTCTACTCATTCCTTCATATCATTAAATTTTATTAGAACTATTCTAAAACAACTAGAATGCCTCGAAGTAGAGATATCAGGTGAAAAAATGAAAAATTATTAAATACAAAGTATATAACATATCCCCTAACATAATTTTAGGAATGATCTTCCCAGTGAAATTAATCATACCATATTCCGTTTAATTTAATGAAATTATGGTAATAGACTCTCTTTCTCTATATGGACTCAACATAATTTTTTTGGGAATGAAATCACTCTCTATATCCCAAATCGACCACTGATTCTTTACAAGGGAAAAGTGGATGATAAATATTCACTAGAACCAAAATCTCATGAATGGATATAATTTCCCAATAATAAATTATATATTAATCAAATTATTGTGTCTATGAAATGAACCATACTTGATGACATAACTATTATGATGTAATGTGCAGATGTGTTTCCAAGGGAATTTCATTATATTACTCATGTTAGAGAGGATGAACTTTCAATCAAGATTATACCTAGGGAATTTCCATTATTAATGAATATATATAGAATGAATGTTATAAAGCATGAAAAGATGAATAAATAACTACATGACAATTTGGATAGATGCTTCATATGCCCAAGTGAATCACAATGGGGTTCACTTGTCTTTTTCATCAAGGGTAAGGATGGATCAATGTACCTTTTCATTGATTATCGTGATCCCAAAAAGATGAAGATAAGTAAAAAGTATCATATTCAAGGGATTGATGAATGTTTCAATTAGGTACATGGATCCCAATATTTCTACAAGGTGGATTTTTGGTTAGGATATTACCATGGTAGAGTGCATAAGGATGATATATCTAAGACTACTTTCAGTACTAAGTATGAGAACTATGAGTTTCTAATAATTCCATTCAGATATAATAATACTCTAAAAAACAACATGGACTTGATGAATAGAGTAATTTGGGATTAACTTGAAATTTTTTCATAGTATTTATAGATGATTTTATAATATACTCCAATACCATGTAGGATCATGATGAGAATATATGCATGTTCTAATGACATTAAAGAAGGATAAGATTTATGCCAAGTATAGAAAACATGAGTTATGGTTGAAGAATGTCTCATTATTGGGGAATATAATCATAAGAAATGGGAATTAGGTAGACCCTTCAAAAATAGAAGCGATTGAAGGATGTACGTGGTCATCATCTGTAATAGATATCTATAGTTTCCTTATATTATTTAGTTATTATCCTCAATGTTTAATAAATTTCCCATGATTCTAAAACCCAATGACCAAGTTAACTCGGAAGGGAGTAAATTTTTTATGGAATAATGATTGTGAAGAATTATTCAAGGAGATGAAACATGTGCTTATCAATACACGTGTGCTCATACAACCCACATGTTGAGAGATTTTTTTGGTATTCATTGATGATTTGAAGAAGGGTTGATCTATGTGTTAATGAATAATGACAATGTACTAGACTATGCTTCTAGGTAGATGAGTTCTCATGAAAATATTTACCCAAAACATTATCAAGGATTGGATATATTTTTATTCTCTTTGAAAATATGATAGAATTATCTCTTTGGAGAGGATTTTGAAGTATAATTGATTACCAAATCCCCAAGTATATATTCACAAAGAAAGAAAAAATATGTGCTAATTTAGATGGTTAGAGTTGATCAATGACTATGAAAACTCAATCCACTATCATCCTGTTAATGTGAATAAAGGGAAAATCAAACTTAGTATAAAAGATCTAGTAATTCTATCATTAATGAGAATTGGGAGGGATTTTATCTTCTTATTTTTTGAAAGGATGGTCATGGGAATCATAAATATATGAACATAATCAATCATTTTCATAAACTATTTCTCAAACATCCATTATTAAAAAGATAATGGATGATAAAATAAATGATGTGGTAATTTAGAAAGAAAGTGAAAATTGTAATAAATGTTATATCCCTTGATTTCAATGTTAATGAAGAAGAAATTGTGATATTTGGGTCAATATTTTGTGTTCCCTCACATCCTGAGTTAAAAAATTAACAATTGGATGATTCACATAGATCAACCTTATCTTTCCACCGAAGATGAAAAAAGATGAATCAAGATCTCTGAGAGAACTATTGGTGGGAGAATAGGAATAAAGAGACCACTGAATATACATAAATTTTTATTGTATTTCAAGAATTTGAGGGCGAATAAAAAATATATAAGGGGATGATGCAACCATTACCCATACAAACATATGAGTTGAAAAAAAACACCATGGACTTTGTCACTAGATATCCAACGAAATATATAGGAAACAATATTATATGGGTTGAGATGGATAATCTTATTAAGAAAGTACACTTAATTTGGATCTGATAGGATTTCTCACTTGATCAACTTAAAAAGATATACATTAGAGAAGTGGTAAGGATTATTGGAGTACCACTATCAATTATATCCAATCAAGACCCAGTGTTCACCTCTATGTTCTTGAAGAGTCTCCAAAATGCTGTGAATACTGAGTTGAAATTCAGCATGTCCTACCACCCTCAAACTGATGTCCAATATGAATGGACTATCCAGATATTTGACTAAATCTTGAGAGAATTATCAATTGTCTTCAAAGGAGTATGGTATCAACACCTTCTTTACAGGATTTATCTTACAACAGCAGTTTTCACTTGAGCATCTAAATGGATCCTTATAAATCCCTTTATGGGATGAGCTGTAGAATTCCTGCATGTTGGGATAAAGATGGGGAATTAATACTTTTAAGTTCTAAATTGGTCAAGAAAATGTTGGAAATGGTAAAGACCATTTAGAATCTTGTCATGGCTTCTTAGATTTTATGGGTGATCTTTGATGACGATCATTGATGTGACCTATAGTGTGATGTTAGAGAAAAATTATTTCTATGCATATATATATGGAAGAAAGTGATGATATTTAAGAAGAAGGTAATGCTCATTATAGGATAAATTGGACCCTTTGAGATCTTTGATCGTATTTGAGTGGTGGCCTATTTACTGGTACTCCCACTAAACCTATCTCAAGTGTAAGATATATTCCATGTATCCTTCTTAAGAAAAAAACATACCATATCCCTAACATGTACTAAATCTAAATGGGGTACCATTGGATATTGATCTCACATTTAAAGAGCTGCCTGTAAATATTATAGATCGTAGGGACAATGTTCTACAAAATAAGGAAATGCACATTGTCAAAGTGTTATGGAGAAACCAAATATTTGATGAAACGATATGGGAACTAGAAAATGAGATGAGGTAGATTTTCCCTCAAATGTTATATTATAGGAAATGAAAATTTTTAGGGTGAAATTTCATAGGGGTAGAATATTTTAATGACCATAACTATTAAAAAATTACCGTTTGATTTAATTAAATTTCTTATTATGTATTATGGATATAGAAAAACATTCAATTATTTAGTTTTATTTTCTCCTATCAGTTTTAATAAGCCATTGTCTATCATTAATGTTGGTAATATAGTCATTTAATAGATATAACATGATTAGTATAAATATACATTTTTGAAAAATCCAATAGACAGAAAAAAAGGAAGTGATGAACTCAGCCAGTACGATAGTTTCATATGATTCCCATTTATCAACAATTTTTATAGGGATAGAATAACTGGTATTTTCCATTAAACAATCCAAATATGAGATCCAATAACTTAAATAAGAGTGAAATAATATAGGGGAGAAGTTCAATCTCATCAAGATCACGACCCAAACCATGTACGCCGAACAACAACATGAAATTCTCACCGTCGAGCAACGTACTCTTAGGTAATTTTATGGGGTATTATAGTGATATTTATAAAGACCCTCGTGATATAAGTATGTAAATTTTTTTATATAATAATGGATATATTTTTATCCTTTTATTATAATTTTATAAACAATTTTTATTTTCATATAATAATGCACAAATTGTATTTTGGGGTAATATTCAAATTCAATTAAGAAATTAAATTTTATAAAGTAATGGGGTTTTTAAATAAATAATATTTTACTAAAATATTATTAATCAATAATTTTTATTAAATATAAATGATAATATTACTTTCTTAAATTCAAATTTAATTTTTATAGGGGTTCAAAAACTATTATAGTAAAAAAATAGCATTTCTCAATAAATGTTTTTATTTTAAAAGTGAAAATAACCATATTTATAAAAAAGAATTAGATAAAATGAATATTATTTTTGGAATTATAACATATAAATTACCTAATGGTGACCTTTTATAATTTGTTGAGAAAGTCCAATTTTTGGGTAAACTTTATATACCATATAAATATACTATGTGTATTTTGATATCAAAATGACCCGAAAGTTATGTAATTAATACTATAAATGGGATCAATGACCAAATATATGTTTCCATCTAAAATAATGTGATATTATTTTTATATGGATTATTTTATAAAGTCTTAGTGAATCCTCCATAATCATTAGTTTATTTTAATCTTTTAAAATCAATTCTTTAAGAGTATGACTCACCTCTACAAAATAAAAGGTATTATTTTATTATGTTTGTCCCTATGCCTTAAAAAATAATTTAAAACCTCTGATGTGGAAGAAAAAATAGGAAAAACCATCGTAGGGTTTGTGGTTTGGTCATTTTATTAAATAGATTTGAAACCTATGTTTGATAAATAATGATGAAATCCTAGCTATTTTCTTATATAAACCCACTAATGATCCCACTTCTATTCCCTAAAAATTATTATATCCCATCCTTAATCTACCCTTCCCTCTCTAGATTCATGCAAGGGTTCCTCTATGATATGAAGAAGCCCCTCCCTAACATTTGGAGTCACACACTCAGGTGATGGTTCTTTTCCTTCTCCTCTTTAATTATAGTTTGTTTCTTATATTATGCCTTCTACTCCCTTTTTATTTTGTTGGGATATGTATTTCCATGTCCTTTTTAGTTCACATTTGATTTATAACTTATTAGATAACCCTTTCACTCTCATGACCCATTTTATGAATTTTTATGTGACATCATTATGATATTGAAATTTCACTGTGATTTTCAATTCCAAAATAATTATGTAGTGAATATCATACAAATTTCCTATCAAGGGTGTTCATATATTTAAACTTATAACTCTTCTAATTGGGAATTACATGTATGTATTCCACACTCCATTTTATTTAAATAAAATATGATGATTAATGAATCCAGGTTGTTTGATCTCTGTGGATCCCTTAAGCATGAGAATGAAATGAATGTGATGGGTGAAAGGCACTATCATGGGATCTCTCAATTTATGTGTGTATTTTGGTTACACAGGTTCCTTATAGTGGCTGTCCAAGGTTGTCTTTCAAATAAATAGAAATTAAAATAACTTTATAATGGCACTATTAAAATAAGGATAAAAAACTAAAAAATGTAGGAGGATGTACAGGGGGTTTCATTGATGTTTAAAAAAGATAAAGAAACAATATGTTGGAAGAAGATTATATTTTCTTAAATGATATTGAAGAAAAACAATGGGAATAATTTTTTAAAAAAATTATTTAAAAAGCATAGTTAATCTAAATGTACCTCTTAACTTACTTATTTATAATTATCCTTTTAATTAACGTACACATAATTATTATCCCCTAATTATTTAACCCCTTAAACCTAATAGACATAACTCTACCACAAATATGAAAATAGTTATACCCTAGGCTATATTCAGTACATGAAATAGCATCACGCTGGTTTGATAGTCATTCTAAGGCTAGATTATAGTTAAAGGAAAATTAAGAAATAAATACATTCTGGAAATAAGGATGAATTTTTTTAGAGACTTTATTTTAACTCAACAAATTTATCTCATGTGGTTTTGTTTTACTGATTAATGTTGAGCTGTCACAATTTTCAAGAATATCGATTTGGCATGTTTTTTGTTTTAATTTTTAGAGTCCTTGAATTGTTTTTTTTAATTAAAAACTAAATTCATGTGGCCTATTATTTGAATTAAAATATCACATTTATTCAAAATAATAAATAAATAATGTAATGGGTAGATTAATTACTAAGAAAACTAGTTTTCCATGGGTGGTGTAGTCATCATTGAAACGAATTGCATTCGAAATGGTTTAGAAAGGGTATAACCAAATTTAGTTTATCATATTGATTTCTAAACCAGATAGGATTAGTAGTGAAGAATAATATTGAAAAATTTATATTTGTTATAGAAATAAATAAATATTTAAAAATATCAAAAACATCAATACAAATAATAGGAAAAGAAGAGTATCTTTGAAGATATGGTTTCTTTATAGCTTCCCTCATCCAATTATGAATTGCAATCATAAGGTTCCACTTCATATCTACTCCCAATCCTCTAAGGAACTTTCTAACACCTAAAAATTATAAAAAGCTAATTTATTGAGTGTATAGAATATTTGGTTAAAATATTTTTTTGGTTTCAAAGAGCAAATTCATCCAAATGATTTAATCCAAAGAGAACCGCCTAGTTGACCAAAAAACATATGAATCATCTATCTCTACAAAATTTTTATTTTTGATAAATTGGTTCTTAGAGATCCACACCAAATATAGGACTAATAAAATCATGGATGAATATGTTAATTCAAAAATACTAAAGTGTTTTCCAATCTGGGATGTATGACCCATCTTTTATTTTATGGCTATTTACACTACTCAAATTCATGATCTACCTCATATGTCCTAAAGAGAAACCATAACCCATTAATTCAGGAACACTTTTTAAAATGTTCAAGTTAAAAATAAAAAACTATTAAATATTTATATTAGAATTACTACACTGATCTATAATGTGAAAATTTTATTTTTCGTCAAATTTTAGAATGAATGATATAATTTAAAATATGATATAAATTAACATATTTAACAAAATATGAGGAAATTATTTCATTTATTACTGATAAAATATTCAACAAAATTCTGTCTTATTTACCCCCCACATATACCATTTTTCATTCATAGGAAAAACCTCATATCAAGTATTCCATAAGAAAATTGTGACAAGATATTTTCATGTTCATATTCCCAAATACATAGTGAAAATACTGGTAAAGTAAAATTCTTATCAACTATTAATATTAATAAATTTTAAATTCAGTGACCCATAAACTGTATCAAAATAAAATCTATTCAGATTAACTACACTAATCATAGAAAAACTAGTTTTGAGTCTACCATGCCATTAATTCCCCATGTGTGTGTGTGACCAAAATTTAAATCTCATATATCATCCCTTTATTCATTATATTCAAGTCAAGTAAAATAATTCATCTAACCTAGTTTAATTCACTGAAACTATTCAACTTTACTATTCTATCAAATTTCACAAACCAATCACTTACGAATTATCGAATGTCAAACCTTATGATCCAGACCTAGATACCCGATGTGTTGAACATTTCATCACACCCACTTTTTTAATATGTTTATTTTTTTTATTTTTTTATTTTTTTATTTCTTATATTTTTTGATCTTTTTATGGGAATACAACTTTGTGATATCAGGTACACATGCATAGGTAAATTTGGTATAGTAATGAAATTTATTGGAAGAGATATCATCATGTGGACCTAACATTGATATATGATTATTTTTTTTACCAAACATTGTAATACCTTCAATTAAGTAGGAAAATTTTCACCAGTCATGGTTGTGAGAATAGTTGTGTGGTGAAATCAATACAACAATTTACCATAAAAAAATATCATGAATAATGTTTTCATAATATAAAAGGTGTCATAATGACACAAACCACCATATAATTATCAACTTACATTTTTATAAAAATTAACCATTAATAATTAAATCATTCTCATTTTTATCTTTCGAGTAATTAATTTCAAAAACATTTATTTTCTATATGTTCCACATGTAAATTAGAATGCTAGATGATATGTTTTTGTTTTTTTTTTTGAAAATTTTAACAGTTAGCTTAATAGAAAACACTCACAAGACACACAAATGAAAGAAATAAATATTGACTACAAAATGTTGTCCCCTACCCCACACATAAAATATTTAATTATCCTCAATGTAAAATTATGTGATGATTTGGGAACATGAAATAAATAATTTTAAATAGGAAAAAAATTAAATGTCAAAGGTTTAGGAATGGCTTAATATTCACAAGTGATAATGGGGTCATGCAGTGTGATTAAATTAACATCATCAGTAGGAATTACCTTCATTTATTGCTTCAAACATTTCACATTGAATGTAAAGATCCTCCCTATTGCATATTATGTGGTCTCTATTGGATCATAAGGATAAAGATCAGACATAACCTTAGGACCTAACTATCATGAACAAAACTTACCAGGAATCATCTTCTTTTGAGAACTGTTCATATAGACATTATATACAACATGAAACTCCTATTTGATCAATCTATCATACACAACATTTTATATTGCATTATATATCCTAGAGTTCTCATATTATGAAAATAAATTTTAACAAGATCTTTAATTTTTGCCTTTTGTTGAATTCTTGATTGGTGAAAATCCATGTTTCATTTCATTATTTCCCAATATGCACAATGCTCTATTTCTATAAAGAGATGAAAATATTTCAATAAAAATCGAAATTGGGACATTCCATTGAGGGTTTGGTCAGCTGTCTTATAATTCCAAAGGCCATAATCCCAGATCTTACTCCAATGTTTTCTATTCAGCAACATGTGTTTCAATAAAATTTGTTTCAACTTTTAATTTAAAACCTCGACTAAGACATTTGTTTGTGGGATATATAGTTTTGATGTTTTGTGTGTCACCCCATACTTTCAAAGTAAGTAATAAAAAATACAATTGAAAAATTTTATCCCTTTTTCACTCAGAAAGGACATTGGTAACCCAATCCTGAAAAAAAAAATTGATCCTTGAAAATGTACAGTAAAAAATTATAATAATTATTCTTGATGCCCTTGGCCTCAACCCATTTCTAACCATAATAAATGAAAAACAAAATATTAAAAACTGAAAGAACTAGGAAGAGGACCCATAAAATAAATACCCCATACATAAAAAATAGTTTAGAATAGTTTGGGTTGTTGTGGAATCTCGTGTCTCCATAAAATATTTACAGTGTTTCATGAATGTGATAACTACTTAAAAAACACATGGGAATCACTAAATACAGAATTCCAATATAACCCAGAGTCTAAGACATTCTTAGATATTAATTGGTATCTTATGTTTCCTCTTCATTAAAGTGTATGGAATAAATGAATAATTGAATCAAACTCATGATTAGGAACACACCTTTTAATAACTTGAACACTACACATGCACCATAGGTAGGGATCGTCCCTCACATAAAACATAGACCTTGTATTTTATGTTTGAACTTGATGTTTCTTTAAATTTGTAGGAATATAAAAGGTGACAAGATAGTTAAATAAAATTATCACACCAATGATGTATACCTGAGATTTCATAATGTTTCTCATCAGAATAAGACTCCCAAAGTGGAACAAATTCCAAGGTGTCATCCTCAACTTTGTGAGTAATCCTACTCATTTAGTATGCCACAATGTTCTATGACCCCTTATTTTTCTTTATCTCAACATAAAATTCTTGAAGAAGTAGAATCCATCAGAGAAGCATGGGATTCACATGTATCTTATTTAGGAGGTACCTCAAAGCTGTGTGCTTAAAAAACACCTACTTTAGAGACCAATAAATATTAAAATAATTTATCTAATTAAAATATTAAATAAAGAAAGTCATTTTCCTTAATGTGTTGTTTTATTTGGATAAATCCAATTTTCTTAAAGTATATAAAATCCCATGTGAATGTCACTCTACCCTCTGTGATAAGATAATTCCAATTGTGAAGTTCGAAGCATCAGACACAAGATCAAATGGACTTTCCAACTGTCGGGGTAGTCTAATAATTGGAGTGGTTAGAAAATTCTTTATCTCATCAAATGAGACCAATAATAATTCATAAAAATAAAATCTACATCATTTTGATGTAATCAAGATAAGGATAGATCTATCTTAATTAAAAATTGTCAGAAGCCTCAATAAAATCTTCTATACACTAGGAATTATCTGAAATCACACAAGAAAAAGGATATGGAAAGTATTAAATAATATATATCTTATATATATATATATATCAAATTATATTTCATGTTTTGACATGACATTACATAATTCAATGCAATGATATACTTTGAAATGAAACTTTTCAATGTCAAAAACAAGATTCTCCTCATTACAACGATTCAACACCTTTGCCAAACTAAAGATACATTCATCAAAGAAAAAATCATACACTGTAAAGTCATCTGTAAATAACTATGATAAGGTAAAAATGAAATTTTAAAAATTACTCATCATGCATCCATGGAAGGTTAATGGGGCATTGCAATGCCAAAATTTTATCCATCAGTAGGAAAATTTACCAAATAGAAAAGTAAATTGATTCTTCGCCTAACTCTATATATCTATAAGAACCTGAATATATATATAATCCACCCAAGAAACATTAATCTCTCTCCAATCTACCATCTTAATAATTTGATCAATAAATTCTTGGTAAAATAGGATTTTTGAGTGGTTTTCATTAGTTTCCCATAAAAAATACATAAGCACCAACTTTTTTGTTCCCTTGTTGAAACTAACTCCTCTCTATCATATATTACAAAAGTAAAAACACATTTCCTAGGGAAAAACCTCAATTGGACATGCCCATTAAAAATCTGAAATGAGATAAATTATCCAATCCTTGAGGAATTTTAAACTTCTTTTTTAATAACTTTAAAAAAGTTGGATTCAACCCACTTTGTGGTTACCTAACCAGTTTAGCCCCAACCTCAAAAAGAAGCCTACAAATGAAAATATATGGTCTAATACCATATATTTCAACCAAGGACCATCATATTTTCCTGATTTTATCCCTCAAAATATCTAAATGTTTTTACATATGTTCAAAAGTGATATTTTTAGAAATGATAATAAGTAATATCTCACCACTTAATAAGTATTAGTATTTGAGATTTAGTGGAAATGAATTGAGTTCCAATAGAGGGTGGTCTTGTATGTATGAAGAAGAATAATGAACTAAAATATGTGAATAATGAAAAAAAATGTCAGAATAGTCATCATGAAAATCAGAGAATAAGGTATCCAAACCATTAGTACAGTAAATAAATAAAACATAATTAGAGTGAACATGACAAAAATCAGAATATAAATCCACATCAAAATCACAACTATAAGAGTTTTGTAAATTTTAAATAGGTGTGGAAGTGATTTTAGTTATTAATCATGAACTAATGTTCATAATCTCTATAATAATATAGGAATAAAATTCCATACTATTTTACTTGGTGGTTCAAAATGGGAGATACCAAAAGAATAATGGTCCTCTAATGTGTACTTCACGGAGTCTATAAAAATAAATATCTCAAAATCATCTCAAAACTACCTGAAATGTGCACCCATATGGAAATTTATTATAGATTTTGTAGTTTTGATGAATGAACTACATAAGATAATTTGATCATTTGAATTTAACTACTCATCCTCTATGTTAATCACATAGAAATATTATGAAAATATCATGTATCATACTTGAACATATACATCCTCAAGGACTCTCAGTGGATATGCGTTACATTTATTCACCAATTTCATTAGTAATCTCATATGATTCATCTTACTAACATGTAAAGATGAGAAAATAGATTGAGACATCACATTTATGGAAGTACCTAGATCACATAAAGCATTAGAAAAGTGTACCTCTCCTATGGTTCATGGGATGATGAATGTACCATAATCCATATAATTTGTTGGTATTTCTTGAGTTGGTGTAATGAGTGTTGAAACATTCCTTCCAATATCTATATTGTCATTACGCATAATCCCTCTTTGATTGGTACAATGTTATTTTATGAATTTGGTATACCTTGGGATTTTTTTAATGGATTCAAGTATATGAAAAATGATCTCAACAAGCTTGAATAAATCCAAAACCGGTTTTTTAATCATCTCTTTAGAAATATTAATTCATATTAAAATAATATTTTGAAATGGAAGTTGTTTATGAGGAACATAATCATCATTTTTCTTAACTTTTTCATTCCCCTTGGACTTCTCATCAGATGGTCCTGAATGGGGGTATCTGGAGTTGAAGTGAATCATAGGGGAACTAATGTTGAAGATGTACCCATCATTTTCTTCCCATATCTCAATGTGATGGCACTGAAATTCTCCTTGGATTTATAGGAGGTTTTGAAGAATTAATTTTTTGAGTTCTTACTTAACAGATCATGAAGGGTGGTGGTAATCTGGAACATTTATGTCTTCGACTCTCTCATCTCCAATCCTCGACTCTTCACCTCATTCTATGGATTATGAAAAATGTGTTTCCGAATGTCACCAGTATTAGAATAGACCTTTTTTTAGAATACTTTTCATGTTGACCTTTTTATTTCTTGGCTTGAAATATACTTTTGGGTTATTTATACCCCTATTTTAAAGGAGGAAGCTTTTGAAAATTTTGTTGAAAAGGGAAAATTTGTTGTTGTCTAGATCCATAACACATGTCTGATTGACCTTTCCATCCTTGGTTATATGTTGGTAAAAAGTAATCATACTTCATCAGTTGGTGTTGTTGTTTTTTACTGATATGGTCTCCCAAGGAATAATATTTCTCAATACTCTATCTATTATAATTGGGGAAAATAATCATTTTTGTGGGTTGTTTTAGTTTAAATGCCACGCGGCATTATATAAGTGGGTTGAGATGTATTTTTATCCAATGAAGTATTCCTCACCATAGTGGTAAATTATTTCAACTTGGTATAAATTAAATGAATTTCATGAGAAGAGGGACTTACCAGATGTACTCCTCTAACATGTGGTGTGCCCAAATCATCAAATTGTTGGGAGTTTTGTGTCATCCTATTGATAAATGCACGTGAAGATGATGGTGTTTTTCCAACAATAATCCTCCATCCATAGCATCCATCATGCTCATTTCCATAAGTTTATGGACTATTTAAAATGTTTGGATGAATATTTTATAAAGAATTTTGTGATACAGGTAGCTTGCACCCACTTATTGAATCTCTCCCAGTAATCATACATTACCTTCCATTGGGATTTCTTGTTTCATGAGATCTATTTTTGAAATTTAAGTGTTTCTTGTTGCTGGAAAAAATCTCTATTAGAAAAGACATTTCAACTCATTCGAACAAGTTACATCTATATGTTTTAAATAATAAATCTAGTCTTTTACAGTTCCCTCAATTGAGAATCGGAATTTTCTTAGTTTTATTTTATCTCTAGACACTTTTCATTGGATTTTTATGGTAAAACACAATTAAATTCATCAATATTTTTTTTGGGATCCTCGCAAGGGTGGAAATGAAATTTTAGAATTAGGTGTATCAATCAACATTTTAAATCAATGTCTCATTCATGGTTTTGATATGAAATATTATTCAGTTGATAGTTAATATTATGTGAAATCAATTCATGATTTGTTCTATTAAGTTCATTATTATTATTTTCATTCATTTTTTAGGTTATAGGTATGATTTATAATTACTTCAAATTTCAATGTTACGATAATCGATGGATTCTTCCACTAGTTTAATGTTGAAACTTCTTATACATTTAGATTGTATGAATTGAGATCCAATGCTATGTTAAATAATATGGTCAATATCTAAGAGAGAATACATGTTAGTTCATGTCATAAATAAAATCAAAATAACAAGTAAATGAAGAAATGTGCACAATAATAAATTGAAAATAATATTGAGTTGGTGGTCCAAGAAATATTAAGAGAAGAAAATTGAAGAGAAGAACAAAATAAAAAATGAGAAAAGAGGAAAGAATAAATATTGAATATAGGAAAGGAATAAAAAATTACTTGTAATTACTCCAATAAATTAAATGCATCCTAACAAATAGTGCGAAATTAAAAGGATTTTTAATGAGATCTCTCAAATGATGTGTGTTTTTTCAATACATAGGTGCACTAGAGTGGATAACAAAGTTCATCTCTCAAAGAGGGAGTAATTACATGAAATTCCATAAGGAATTATGAAAATAAAGATTAAATAACTAAAAAACATAGAATAATGGGGGTTGATGTTTATAAAATTAGAATAATAATTATGTTTGATGAATATTGTAGTTTTTCTTCTTTTTTAATGAAATGTGATTGAGAAAACACATCAAGAAGATATTTGATTAGAAAACTATATAAATGGAGTAATTTATATAACTCTAACTATTCACATAATTATTAATCATTATAATTTAATTTAACATGAGATTAATTATGATACCTTATCTCTTTAACCCCAAAATAAAAAAATTATTATCTTTACCACCAAGTGGAAAAGAGTTAATCCCTATGATATCTTTATAACTGGAAGTCACAACACACTGCTTGATTTCAAATATTATGTATTCTTATGATTAGTGTTAAAATAAAAATGAAATGAATTTAGTAAATAAGGATTAATTGAGTGTAGGTGTTATATTTGAACTGAAATAATTTACCCCCTGTGGTTTTGTTTTAGAAATTAAGTTTGAGCTCCCATTATTTACACAAATCTAGACCTCTTCGGTTTTTGTGTTAATTGTTCAATTTAATTATTAGTTTCTTAAAATTTAAAAACTAAATTCATGGATCATATTATATGAATTAAATTAGATCCACTATTCAACATAAATAAAATAATAAGGTAATATGTAGATCGATTACTAAGAAAACTACCCTTCCTTAGGCGGTGTAGTCATCGTAGAAACGAATTGCATTAGAAAAGGATTAGAAAGGGTATAACCTAATATTTATTCTAATATTTGATTTCATCCCAAAGAGGATTAGTATATAGGAATAAAATTTATCAAAATTGAATAATTGAAATAGAATCAATGATATATATTATAATTACTAAAACATCAAGACAAATAAATTGAAAAGAAGTGAATTTTGGAGGAGATCCTACCTTAATATCTTACCTCATATAATTTCGAATTAAAATGGTAAGTCATCACATAATTTCAGCTTTAAATATCTTATGGATCTTCTAAACCCATAAAAATTAGAAAAATCAATTATAGAGTGTAGGGGAGGCTAGGATAATTGATTTTTCATGTGTGAAAGGGGAAATTTATCAGAATATTTTAAGCCAGCGCGCACTTCCTGGTT
Organism: Viscum album; assembly: GCA_963277665.1. Classification (NCBI taxonomy): domain Eukaryota; kingdom Viridiplantae; phylum Streptophyta; class Magnoliopsida; order Santalales; family Viscaceae; genus Viscum; species Viscum album. The sequence continues at coordinate 763,390,311 of OY728126.1, read as the reverse complement.
GACTAAAAACGTTTAAACACTATATTCTTACATAATATTTATTTTTGATAAATTAGTTCTTTGATATAGTTTCCAAATTGGGGCCTAATCCAAGCTTATATTAAGATGTTATGGGCCAAATACTGTTATGGTGTCCAATATGGAGATTCTTTCCCATCTTTGATTCATGTCCTAATTATTATACTCCAATGCATACTCCAGATCATATGTATTGAAAAAAATTTGTATCCCATTAATTGAATAGCACAGTTACAATGATACATGTCCAAATATGTCACTTAAAAATTGTAACACCCTAGGTAAATAAAGAATATGACATTTTCTTATTTATCCATATTTGTGAATAAAATATTGATATGACTTTAAAAGGGACGCTATGCTCGACGGCGTACCCAACACACAACAACGAGTTTCTTGGGAATCTTACGTTGCACTCTAATAATAAAATAATATTATTTTAAATGGTAGTTAACATGTAGCCATTGTAATGGCGGGAATGGATAGAAATAACTAAAATATGATTATATATGTTTTTAAATGTTTTTACATTTATCCAATAAAGGATAGAGGCATAAAATACGGAAAGAATTCAATTTTAGGCGTTTATGCCCTAGTTTTCACTAAAGGTTCACTTATCACCTTTAAATGTTGAACCATCATTAAATATAGTTTTGTTAACTCTTAAAAATTCTTTTGAACCAAATAAAACTCTTATTAAGAATCTGGATATCAAAATTTACTTTGTGTAAATTTTTGGTATCTTTCCGATAAAGTTCATTTTTTTAATGAATAGTGTAAAATGTTGTATTTTAAATCAAAACCTTTTTTTAATATAATTTATTTATATGATTAGATTATCTCTTTAATTGGTTTTAAGGTGAAATTAGAAAATATTTTTACCATTAAATCCAATAGTGGTCGTTGGAATTAATTTCACTTTGAAACCAGACTTAAACCAGTGTCAATATTTTGATACTTATTGTTTCATAAAAACACGCTATTTGCTCTGACAGTGGGAATTAATTATTAATTTAATTAATGCAACTTATATATTTTGAATTTCGTAAAATGGACTTCATTTTTGAATTCGGAATATCAAATATAGTTTAGGGTGAATTTTTGGGATTTTTCTGAAAAACTTCAATTTTTGATGAGTAGTGAAACCACTAAGTGGTACTTATAAAAGATGATTTTTCTTTTAAATGAAATTTTACCACTTCTGTGTTTTGAATTTCAAAAATCCGACATACATGGTTGTCATTAAGAAGTAAAATTTGGTTCAATGGGACAAAAATAATTTTTTGGTGAATAGTAACTTATTATGTTTTTAATCGCGATTAGAGGTAATTAGTGTAGTTTAAGGTAAAAATAATGTTTTAATAATATGAAATGAACTTTACACATGTCCTACCCTCATTGGATGTGTAATGGCCGACCGATACAAGCCATGGGTCAACTTGGGGACCCCATGGAGCCACTTTGGTTGGGAAATGACATAAATAACTTTTTATTTAATGTAAAAGTAAAAATGACACAAACATGATATGTTTTACTAAAACAATTTTTAAGTGGGGTTATACAAGTCATATTTTTTGTTATAAATATTAATTGGAAAGAAAAAAAGATTTCCTACATCATAGTAATTTTTTTATAATTTTTAGACATTATATAAATTAAATTATTTATGACATCATAATGATCCAGCGATGACATCATTATCTGACGATTTAAATAAAATGAGAAGATAATGTAAACTCTATGACCTACACATGTCTAAAACTTATTGGATGGGTGTATTTCGATCCCGTATCACCTTATACACGAATTATATCAATTTGGGACCTTTTAAAACCGAAAAACATTTTCAAATAAAGTAATATTTCTTACTTTCCAAAAGTGCCCCTCCTCTCCTCTTATAAAAGGTCCCCACCTCTACCTCATTTCACACACTCCCCAAGCCTTTGGCTCGTCCAAAACCTGCCCATTTACTCTCTCCACATCCCTCTCCTAATCCTAGAGGATTCCCTTTGGGAATAATCCTTTCAAAGGAAGCCTTTAGGCTCAAATCAAAAGGAGTTACACTTTTAAATGTAATTCTTTCTCTCTTGTTCATTTGTTTTATTTTGCTTCTCCAACCCCCTAAACTCTTTTTATTTACTTAATTTGTAACAAAAAAAGTATATTTAATATACTAGGATGTTTTTATAATATTTATTCGAGCTACACTCTCACACAACTACATCAAATGGTTAAAGAACATACAGTTTCCGTGGATGGCGTAATTCTGCCTCCCAAAACAATGATTGTTAAATACTCATTTAACACCTTCAAAGGTGGCCATTATGATGTCACTATTTTTATATATGATATATAATATGTTTATATTTTACTTATTCTTTTGTATTTTTCATTTTTGTCTTACCTTTATGTCTTCCATTATGGGTATACGCGATATCTTCATTTTAGGAAGTGCGGACTACCGCCCCCTCAAAGTGATGTGATTCGTTAATGCCATACGTGGGATGTATAAAGGATGGATTTAATGTTATTATATATGATTTAATACTGGAATTATTATATAACTCTATATCATTATTATTTCTTTCAATTAAAGTATGAGATAGAAATGAAAGTAGCGTTCATGCGTACGTACGGCTTACCGTCTCCATGAACGGTGCATTTCATTTCTTATCCCCAAATGTAATGTACTATTATAAGTACATGTATATAATGGATATATATAATGAATGATAAATATAAATTATGAATATAATTCTGTAATTAAAATATACATACCACTCATTTATTTTTAATTCAATTAATATGACAAAGAAATGAAAGTAGCGTTCATGCGTACGTACGGCTTACCGTCTCCATGAATGGTTCATTTCATTTCTTACCTCTAAATTATTATGTAATATTATAAATGCATTTATATTCTGGATATATATGATATATATAATATACAAATCAGGAATGCCATTCTGGATATAAAGAACCTTTGACCACACAAACAACATGTAATTGTAAGATGTCCACTTTTGACTTAAGAACCAAACATCGACAAAATGAACATTATTAACTTAAATGATTACATGATGTTTATAACATGGTGTAAAAGTAATAATGAACTTGAAAAATTTTCTTAATCAAGTAGATATTAACTCAAGTTTATTATTCAGGACGTTAAAGAACGATCGAGTCAAGTCGGACCCGAGGTAAGGGATCCTACTCCTCTCTTTCTTTTTAAGTACACACTTTTATGTCATTCCTTTTAAAACTCATCTTTCTTGTTATTGGGATGATATTTTATATTACACATACTGTAATTTTTATGTTCATGTGATGAGAGACCCTATTCTCTCTCATCAATCCATATTTGGATGTTTTATGTGGCGTCGTTAGGCTGCGGAGTTTTCGTATGGGATTTTTCATCTCACTTTTATTCCCGTGAGATTTATGTTACATTTGCCACAAATTCCATTGAGTGGTGTATGTACTGCCAATTATTCTACTCTTTGTGTAATATAATTTCGTTTATGAGTATTTACATCAATGATCAATTGTCCTTCTTTCATGGGGTGTATGTTTTGAAAGATACCCAAGTCGGTAAGGAAACCTTTCACCCTCCTCTTTTTTAAAAGACTTATTTTGTTGGGTCTTTTAATTTACATATTGTTATGCTGGGATATGTTCTCATATATCCTTATTGACGTAAATTTTATGTCCAAGTGATGAGATACACTTTTTATCTCTCATCAACTCATTTTGATGTGATCCCGTTAGGCTGTCAGGGGAACTTTTTAACCCAATTTCGATTTCTTTGGGTTCAACTTGTAGTCATTGAATATGTCTTCCATTGAATATGTGTGAATGAACTTTTATTGTTTTACAATTAATATCCACTTATATTGGGTGTATTTATATTTGTCACACATATTTTTGAGATATATTTGTCCTTAATTTACGGATACCTTCTTTATAAGGGATTTCATCACATTTGACATTTCTATTGAGGGTTCGTCATTGTTATGCACCAATTCACTGTTATATGGTGTATATACTGTCCTTTGGAGTATTATATCATTAATCCATTTATTCTCATGATATTATAAAGTTCTGACGAGATGTTATTCCTCAATTATTGTATTCAAGTGTCTCTAATTTTGGTAAAACCCCTTTAACCAAAATATCGTTTTAAATGTTTTAATTATTTGTTCTTATTAATATCCATGTTTTCAAAATGGTTTTAAGGATTTATTTATATGGATATTAATGGTTTAAAATTTTATGCTTCAAGGTGGTATGGGACACTTTTATTCAAAAATGTCTTTATTAAATGTTTTAAATGGTTTTGGAAAAGGTTTCTTTTTGAATAGATTCATTATTTCAATATACTAAGATGTTATATTGTGATTGAAATGTGGAAATGTTATGTTTCCTTTATGCATGTTTTATGTGATTCATTTATGTTATTGTTCTTGGGCATTGTTATGAAAACGATTGGTTCCATGATAAACTAAGGGCAGGTGAGCCCGATATAGCTCTCCAATGCATTGGGTAACATGAAGGAGTGAAACGTTAAGGTTTCTCTGAAGAGATTTAGGGAATATACTGTGATGGGTATTCCAGACGTAACCAAGAGGGTTACTCCCTACGTAAGAATGTTATGAATGCCTCAAGTAACCTTTATGTCTTATGTTTTCTATGATTTATTCATGATTTGATATGCCTACGTTTTATGGGTAAAGTGTGATTTCATTCTAATGTATATATGAACTCATGTTTTTATTCCATATTTTTATAACTCTTACTGAGCGTTTTATGCTCATCCCAATTTTTTGAAATGTTTTTCACAGGTCAAGGGAAAGGTACTTGATGTTATGATAATGTCAAGGATGTGTCAAGAAAGAATCCATGTTTTATTTTCAATATGTTTCCATTGATGGAAAGAATGAATACTGCCTTTTATGTAAACACTTTGTTTAAATGTGGAATGGAATGCAAGTTTCATTATCTAATTCTCTAAAACTCTAAACCTAAAAATATCCTCAATGTGTAATCTTGTAATAACTCAAGACTAAGTAAGGTTTAAGGCTGGGGCCTTATAGTTGGTATCAAAGGTCGGTTTAGATAACTTTAGAGGTTAGGGTATTCTTTAAGCATAAGTTACATTACCATAACAGTTAGGATTTCAGAAAGAGTTCTAGTTTTAGATAAAGATAATGAGTAAGTATATCTTAGTGTTTACCTTCCTCATTAGCACATTATGGTTTTGTTGATATACTCACACTGACATTTCTGTTTTTAGTGAATGGCTGGATCTCGCAGGCACCAAAGTGACAATTGGATTGAAGGAAACTGTGGTGGTTCTCTGATTAAGAGACTCGATGAAATGGAGTACTCAATGAGGAAACTCGTGGTTGTTCTAAACCAAATATCAAGGAGTCATGATCAACCACTTGAACCTTGGTATGTTCTATAATGAATCATGTACGAGATGACCAATCGATGTGGAAGTTCAGGTAATAATAAAAAAGGTAACCATTAGGGTTTATATGATCCATACTTTTTAGGTAATTAGGGGTTACTCTATGATATGATGGAAAATGAAAGGAATGAGATAAACTTGAGGTTAAAATATGTTATGTTTATTTTTGAAGATTTTATCTCGTTTTGGGAAATGTTTTGAGAATTATATAGCTTTGGAAAAAGGACAACACGCAGACCGTGTGACATCCCGTCGCGTCAGACAAAGCTGCATGAATCGAACCCACAACCAAAGTGCGACTGGTATTTATCACCTACCACTAGACTACGTGAAGTCACTGGTTATTTTGACTGATTCTTTTTAGTTATATGATTTTATGAATTAAGAGTAAGTTGATTTTGGGTTATTTATGAAAATGATTAACCTATCATGGAGGATATGTGATTAGGATAATTACTTTTCAATGCGAGGCTTTAGGAGCGACTGATGTTGTTTGGAGATAAATGTTATGATTTAACTTGGAAGACTATGCGACTAAATCCTTCAAATATTTGGGTTTCAATCTTATATTGGTTTACTTTGAATAATTTTATGGACAAATTTTTTATCAGATGGACCTAGTTGAACTTTGGGTTTTGTTGGACAAATTTTGGAGATTAAGAATAGATTTTCTTTTTATAAAGACGTATCCTTTTCTGGATTATCTGATCTTGTAATAACCTTTTTGGTTTTGGTTAAAGTCTAAAGACATGGGAAGTATATAGTTCTCTTTGGTGGATTAGGTGATTCTTTAGAAGTTGATTATAGTACTCTTAATGAGAAAAAGTCTCCCTAAATACTCGTCTTTTGGAAAAAAATATGAGTTTGATTAAGGAATCTATTAAAAGTTTCAAGTCAACATGATAAGTGTTGGGAAAAAATCTCTCAAGGTATCATTGAATCATTTTTGAGGTGATTTTGTTTGTTGACAAAGTGGACATCTGAGTAGTGATTGTTGACAAAGCAAAACAATGAAATACAAATTTGTTGACAAAGAGGATTTCATGGTGGAATGTCGAGTTAAAGAGCTGAGGTCAATGATCCATGTTTGATTCAAGAACGTCGATAAAAGGAATGAATGATCTGGAGGCGGTACAAAAGAACAGATACACGGTGGCGTTGTTTTCCAGTGTTTGCCAAATTTTTGGGCCTGAAAATCGTCAAATGAAGAAAAGTGATTTTGGCAAAGGGACTTGCGCGCCGAGGACTTGGAGAATATGAAACTTGCACGCCATATGTTTTTTAAGATCAGAAGATCAAAATATGGAAAAGGAAGTAGGTTCGTGCAAGTTTGGGAATTGGTCGCGCAAGTGTATAAAAGGATAGAAGACTTGCGCGCCGAGACAGGGTCGCGCAGGTGACTTGCACGCCGTCGCGCAGGGTGGTCAATTTGCCTATAAATACTGCACCACCCCTCTTCATTCTTTACTGGAGTTCAACTCTTTGAGAAATCAGAGCTCCCGTCGCGCAGGTGTGGTGGTCGCGCAAGTGGTGAGTGTGGGTCGCGCAGGTTGAGTTGCGCGCCAGAGGTTGAAGTTGTGCGCCGGTGTTAGAAGTTGCGTGCCAGTTGGCAGTTGCGCGCCAATATTTGTTTGGGTGTAAAAGGAAGAGAGTCGCGAAAGTTTGGAGTTGAGGAAGCTTGTGTCGCGCAAGTGTCAGAGGAGGACTTGCGCGCCCGTTGTGACTTGCGCACCGATACTTGCGCGTCGATGTAGACTTGCGCGCCAAGTAAGGTTTGTTCCAGCAGTGTTTTTCAGACTGCGTGGAAGCTGGAAGTTTGCACGATACCTTCGGTGCAAAGAGATATTCATCTTCGGGTGAATGTTGTACTTCAACATAGCATCTACACATAGAGAAAGATGCATTCATTCATGCAAATGAAGATACCTACAGGTCTATAAACTGTGAGTGGATTCCTTCCAAGAGCAGTGAGCTTAAGAAGAGGAAGAAGGTGATCCTCTCCACCGACAGTGATCCAGAGAGAGAGAGATAGGGAGTGACCCTTGGGAAAGCAGTGAGCTGACCCTAAACATTTTGAAGGCAGTGAGCCTGGGCATAGAAGTGATCTAACCCGAACATTGTAATCCACAGCTAGTGATGTTTAGTTGAATTTGGTAGGAACAGGAAACTTGTCGGCGTATGCTCCTTGGACGTAGCCCTTAGCGGTGAACCAAGTAAAAATCTCTGTGTCTTCCTACTTACTTCCCTGCATTGCATTCAAAGAATCATTATCAGGTAAAGGAGACAAGTGATCACAGTAACCACACAAGTGAAAACAAAGTGACCCTTGTAACAAAGAGGTCAAGATCCTGTGGGGCAGAAAGAACATTGAAAAAGAATATCCATACCCTGATTCACCCCCTCTCTCAGGGAATATAGGCCCTTATTGGTCCTAACAATTGGTATCAGAGGGATAGGTTGCTTTTATCAGATTTGTTTGCTCCGACTTGGTGCAGTCGATCTGTGTGCTTAAAGAATTAGTCTGCCCTTATCTCGGTGAGCCATGGAAAAGGGAAAAACATCCAAGAAGAAGCAGAAGTCAGGTGGTATTCCTTAGTGTGGAAGTATGTATGGAAAAAGTGTGATTCAATTAAAAGAATCAAATAGTTTACTGAAGGAAGGTCTGGATGAATCTGATAGGGAAAGGATTGATTCACTCAATCATGATGTTGGAATGAGTGAAGTACATGAGCATCAGAGTGATTCAGAAACAGAAGAAGAAATTGAAGGAATAATAGATATGCGAGCTGAGTTGGAGGCTGCTCTTGAGGAGATATATGTTTGGAGATCAAAAACAATTAAATCCAACAAAGTTGTTCACGATGCCAAACTCTATATGCAGCTGCAGGAAGAAGAGAAGTCTGAGTTGATGGAAGAAATTGAGAAACTCAAGTTATCAACATGAGACAACACAGAATCGGTTAGTGAGTATAAGATTAAGATTGAAGAACAGAAAAGGGAGATCGATGGATTGAATAGAAAAGTGAAAGATCAATTCAAAAGCATCAAAGAACCAAATATTCCAAGTGTCATTGGAAACACTGAAGAAGCTAAATCTAAAGATATCCGGATCAAGGGATTGGAGATTGAGGTCAACAAGATAAAAGGCTTAAATAAAAGGATTATTGATATAGTTACTGACCTAACAGAGAAGAATGATTCACATGCTGAAGAGCTGCAGAAGATGGCTAGAATGAAAGGAAAACAAAAGGCTGGTGATTATGAAGAGAGTCAAAAGTCAGATGAAGCACAGAATCTTAAGGCCAGAAATAATGATCTAGTAGCACAGTTGTCTACAAAAGTTCATAAGAATCAAAGGCTACAACAAGAGAATTCATGTTGCTCTGACTATGTTGCTCAAGAAAAATTGAAGGTAATGGAGAAAAATGACATGGTTGATAAGCTGAAGCATGAACTGGAAGATGAGGTGAGTAGAGGGAAGCTTCTCAAGAAAGAACTTGATGTCCAACTTAAATCAAGGGATATGAAGATTCAAAAGTTGGTAGAAGAGGTAGAATCAGTCAAGCAGGAAATAGAGATGTCTAAATCCAAAGAAAATACCAAGTTGAAGGATGCACTGCACTTGCTATTTGATCATCCTTCAACTGGTGATGATGAAATGAAAAGAAAATTTGCTATTTCTGAAAAGAGGTAGGGACAAATTTTCTCAGCTCAAAGACCTTACAGTTTGGGAAAAACTGGTATTGGGTTTGATGAATCCCCTTCCGTTCATGATAGAAAGAGAGCTGTGAATAGTTCCAGATGTGAAAGAAATCCTATAGGTGTTGGACGTAGGCCTAAGAGAACAGTTACAAAAAGTATTGGTGACATGTGTTATTTCTGTGGGATTTATGGCCACACATCAAGCTTCTGTTCAGAGGCTCTGGAATACATTTCAGGATGTGAAAATAGAAACTGTAATAAATCCGAGAAGAAGAGGAAGCATCAGGAGAAATCAGAGAGGAGAGTATCTCCGAGGAAAACATTTATCAGATGCTATTTCTGTGGAAGAAAGGGACACACAATGAGTATGTGTCAGGAATCTCAAGAGCCCAATATCAAAAGAGGATCTCAAGTTGCATCAACATCTAAGCAGAGAAGTGACGAAATGAGGTATGTTTTTGATGGAAGATGTTTCATATGTTCTGATTTTGGGCATTTGGCAAGACATTGCAGCAAGAAGATGGCATGAAAGGAAAAGGAACATCAAAGGAGATCCCTCACTCCAGTGGTGTCTAATGAGAAATCGTACACTGGAAGACAAAGTGGTAAATTGGAAAATAAGCGTAGAGCCTTAGGGGAATCACATCCAGCTGAACAAGAAGTGTATCAGTCACCTCCTCAGTCACACTCACAACCGCCCTCTAAGAATGAACATGAACAAATATGGAAGAAAAATGGTGGAAACGCTATAGCTATGAGTAAGAATAATGGACGTTCAATATAGGAATCACCACCACCGAAAAAGAGTGTGGCGAATGGGACATCTGATAAGAGAATGACGAACAAAGAATGCATTGAAAATACTGCATTTCGTGTTTCTCAGCGAGAAGTGAAAGAAAGAGAAAGATCCTTGCAATGGAGGAAGAAGCATGGGAAGATGGCAAGTGGAGAGATTCCTACCCAGAGAAGGAATCAAGGGAAATGGAATTTCAGTGGAACATCAAAGACAGAAATGTGTACTAGTTGGTTTAAACCCCATATGGTGAAAAATTCTAAGTTTGTTGAATCTACATATCAGAGAAAGGCTCCGAATATGGGTAAATAATGCTTAGTCATATGGCCAGAGCAGTTGAAGTTGGCAAGGCAACTAGAAGAAGCAAGGAAAGAGCGTGATGCTCTGCAGGAAAGAATCAAAGGGTTGACCCATCAGGATCAACCAAAATCCTCATCTTGAGGATTCCTGAAGAAATCCCCTCTCCCTATGTATATAAATTCTATTAACTGATGATCCGTGTGTTTCTGGTTTTAGGGAGATACAATCCAAGGGGATGTGGCATCTAAGGATGCGAAGTGGATATGTGATATTCTCTACATTTTCAATTGATTCAAATTAGGTACCATAGTTGAGGAAGAAAGGGAGAAATGGAGCACAATAGAATGTGATTGTGTTGTTAACTTTGTCTCTTGTTTCCTACACCGAGTTCCAACTCAGTAGGCTTAGAGATTTGGTTAATGGCTCGATGCTGAGTGCCAGATTAGTATAAATGGTGCACGTGGAGAAAAATGGTTATGGGTCTCTACCATTGGGCCTACCAGATAGAAGTGTTGTGTAACACAGTGGGAGCATTTAATAACAGAATCAGATGCCAGATCCGTCAAGTAAATAATTGGATGACCCAGCTCAGGTGTTTTCTATTGAGATAAGATGTACTGTGGGAGAACCAGCAATGATCAAGCATTTCATGATTATTTATTTTGATCTAACATTATGGTATCAGCTGACTGTTTTCAGGATACCAAGTAGCTGTGAGAAGTAGTTGAAAGGAATGATTCCACTGAACAGTGAAACAGTGAGAAATTTTCTGATAAACGTGATGAGGAGTAAAGAAACAAAGGGGGAGCATACGTGACTAATGCTGATTTAGAAAAGAAAAATCCTCATATACACAATATTCAAAGAGATGAGATGAAATTGACATGCAGAATATCATTGGTGATTTGATAGCTCTAGCTCAGATAGGGAGAATGGAATCACTGCAGAAAACATCTTTTATATCCCAGGTTGAGCTGAAATGCTTTTCTGATGTAGCTGGAAATGAAAACTGGGTTCGGGCTATGAATGAAGAGCTTGATCAGATTGAGAAGAACCAGATGTGGGAGATTGTTTCGAGGCCTTTAGACAATAATATCATTAGGACTAAATGGGTCTATTAAGACAAGATGAATGAATATGGCACAATGATTCGGAACAAAGCATGACTGATGTGCAAAAGAGACTCCCAGATAGAGGGAATAGATGGTGATGAGACATTTGCACCGATTGCAAGGTAGGATACAATCAGATTATTCCTAGCCATTGCAGGGCAAAGAAACTTCAAAGAGTTCCAGATGGATGTAAAGACTGCATTTCTAAATGGTTTTCTGGAAGAAGAGGTGTATATTGAGCAGCCAGATGTTTTTCTCATTCATGAGGATGAGAAAAAAGTTTGTAGGCTGAATAAGGCATTATATGGGCTAAAACAAGCACCAAGAGCATTGTACTGAAGGCTATATCAGTATTTGAAGAAGCTTGGTTTTCAGCGTTACACAGGGTAGGAATGACACATTCATTTCTCAATCCAAATATGCCAAGTAGAGTGATATAAGAGTAATCCAAAAGAAAGTCACATGCTTGCAGTGAAAAGAATACTTCGGTATATTAGGGGCACAGTGGATTTCGGTTTGACATATACTGACAAATCTCAGACAGAGTTATTGGGATATCCTGATGCAGACTGGGCCGGTTCAGCAGATGATAGAAAATCAACGTCAGGTGGTGCATTCTATCTTGGTGGATTGTGTATTTCTTGGCTAAGCAAGAAACAAGATTGCATTTCATTGAGCACCGCAGAAGCTGAGTATATTGCGGCCACTCAAGCATGCACAAAGTTATTGTGGATGAAGCAGCAGCTTGAAGATATGGGAGTTGAAGTGAAGTCTCCGATCGGAATCCAGTGTGATAACTCAAGTGCTATAAATCATAGCAAAAATCTCGTCCATCACTCAAGGACAAAGCACATTGAGATTAAGTATCATTTTATCAAGGAGGAGGTTGAGCAGGGAATCGTGAAGTTGGAGTATGTTCTTACAGAGCTACAGGTTGCAGACATTATGATAAAGGCCTTACCCAAGTAAGCTTTTGAGAGGCATCTACTGGCTTTGGGAGTTCAGTCGATTCCCCGCACTTGAAATAGTGTGGATTTGGGACCCCCCCCTCCCAGAGGTATGATGTTTTTTTCCTAATATGCTGATATGTGTTCTCTACTATGTTATAGACTACAAAAGAGTTTCCTTTGGGTTCGTTGACAAAGGGGGAGAAAAGTGTTTGTTAAAGGAGGAGAAAATAGTGATTGGGAGACAGTGTGGCTATTTGAGAAATCATGAAAGATACAGGGAGAAGCTGACAGGTGGAGCAGCCAGAAAGGGGGAGCAATGAGAAATGGGGAGTGTATGAAATCTGAAGATTCTAGAAGTGATCGATCAAAGAATAGATATCACAACAACTGAGGATCGTGATAAAAGCAGAAGAGTGGTGTTGGAAAGTGGTAATACTATTTCCAAACCAAACATTGGTCTTCCAACAAATCCATCAACAATTGGTATCAGTTTAGTACAAATTGGTATCAGTTTGGTGTCAACAGTGGATGTCATATATAAAGTGATTCATTGATGAACTTTTCATTTACTCTTGTTTCTCACGCCGAGCATTGCTCATGTGGGCTTAGAGTATGTGTTGAGTAAATCCTTGATCGCTATCAGAATCGCAATGAGGCGAATGAAGGCTGACGAATCAACGACATATCTTTGTTTTGGAAGAGTTGTCAACAATCCCAAAGGGGGATATTGTTGGGAAAAAATCCCTCAAGGTATCATTGAAGCATTTTTGAGGTGATTGTGTTTGTTGACAAAGTGGACATCTGAGTAGTGATTGTTGACAAAGCAAAACAATGACATACAAATTTGTTGACAAAGAGGATTTCGTGGTGGAATGTCGAGTTAAAGAGCTAAGGTCAACGATCCATGTTTGATTCAAGAACGCCGATAAAAGGAATGGATGATCTGGAGGTGGTACAAAAGAACAGATACAAGGTGGCGCCGTTTTCTAGTATTTGCCAAATTTTTGGGCCTGAAAATCGGCAAATGAAGAAAAGTGTTTTTGGCAAAGGGACTTGCGCACCGAGGACATGGAGAATATGAAACTTGCAAGCCATATGTTTTTCAAGATCAGAAGATCAAAATATGGCAAAGGAAGTAGGTTCGCGCAAGTTTGGGAGTTGGTCGCGCATGTGTCTAAAAGGAGAGAAGACTTGCGCGCTGAGATAGGGTCGCGTAGGTGACTTGCGCGCCGTCGCGCAGGGTGGTCAATTTGCCTATAAATACTGGACCACCCCTCTTCATTCTTTACCGGAGTTCAACTCTTTGAGAAATCAGAGCTCCCGTCGCGCAGGTGTGGTGGTCGCGCAAGTGGTGAGTGTGGGTCGCGCAGGTGGAGTTGCGCGCCAGAGGTTGAAGTTGTGCGCCGGTGTTAGAAGTTGCGCGCCAGTTGGCAGTTGCGCGCCAATATTTGTTTGGGCGTAAAAGGAAGAGAGTCGCGAAAGTTTGGAGTTGAGGAAGCTCGTGTCGCGCAACTGTCAGAGGAGGACTTGCGCCCCCATTGTGACTTGCGTGCTGATACTTGCACGTCGAGGTAGACTTGCGCGCCAAGTAAGGTTTGTTCCATCAGTGTTTTTCGGACTGCGTGGAAGCTGGAAGTTTGCCCGATACCTTCGGTGCAAGGAGATATTCATATTTGGGTGAATGTTGTACTTCAACAGAGAATCTACACACAGAGAAAGATGCATTCATTCATGCAAATGAAGAGACCTACAGGTCTATAAACTGTGAGTGGATTCCTTCCAAGAGCAGTGAGCTTAGGAAGAGGAAGAAGGAGATCCTCTCCACCGGTAGTGAGCCAGAGAGAGAGAGACAGGGAGTGACCCTTGGGAAAGCAGTGAGCTGACCCTAAACTTTGTAAAGGCAGTGATCCTGGGCATAGAAGTGATCAAGCCCGAACATTGTAATCCATAGCTAGTGATGTTTAGTTGAATTTGGTACGAACCGGTAACTTGTCGGCGTATTCTCCTTGGAATTATCCCTTAGTGGTGAACCAAGTAAAAATCTCTGTGTCTGCCTGCTTACTTCCCTGCATTGCATTCAAAGCATCATTATTAGGTAAAGGAGACAAGTGATCATAGTAACCACACAAGTGAACACAAAGTGACCCTTGTAACAAAGAGGTCAAGATCCAGTGGGGCAGAAAGAACTTTGAAAAAGAATATCTATACCCTGATTCACCCCCCCTCTCAGGGTATATAGGCCCCTATTGGTCATAACAATAAGTGATTATGTTTCCTTATGAATAATTTCCTCAATAAAAAGTATCTTAAAACAAAAATTATGTCTATTAACTTTTCCTACTGGGGAATCGAATACCGTTTAACTCATCACAAGTTTGTGATTTTCTTGTGGTTAACTTTCTCCTAAACATGTTTTCTATCACTCTCCATCAGAACACGACCCTTTGCTTTTTCCTCCATGTCTATATTTTCATACATAGAATCCTAGTATGGGTTAACTCGGGTGACCTTTGTACTTATCTTTCATTATTTTAAAGTGATTGTTTTACCGACTCTTGTTCCGATGTGGGACTTTCAAGGATGTTTCCAAGCTCAATTTTAAAAATTGCGAGGACGCAATTCCTAAAAGGGGGGAAGGATGTAACACCCCAGGTAAATAAAGAATATGATATTTTCTTATTTATCCATATTTGTGAATAAAATATTGATATGAATTTAAAGGGGATGCTATGCTCGATGGCGTACCCAACACGCAACAACGAGTTTCTTGGGAATCTTACGATGCACTCTAATAATAAAATAATATTATTTTAAATGGTAGTTAACATGTAGACGTTGTAATGGCGGGAATGGATAGAAATAACTAAAATATGATTATATATGTTTTTAAATGTTTTTACATTTATCCAATAGAGGATAGAGGCTTAAAATACGGAAAGAATTCAATTATAGGCGTTTATGCCCTAGTTTTCACTAAAGGTTCACTTATCACCTTTTGATGTTGAACCATCATTAAATATAGTTTTGTTCACTCTTAAACATTTTTCTGGACCAAATAAAACTCTTATTAAGAATCGGGACATCAAAATTTACTTTGTGTAAATTTTTGGTATCTTTCCGATAAAGTTCATTTTTTTAATGAATAGTGTAAAATGTTGTATTTTAATTCAAAACCACTTTTTTATCTAATTTATTTATATGATTAGATTATCTTTTGAATTGGTTTTAAAGTGAAATTATAAAATATTTTTACCATTAAATATAATAGTGGTCGTTGGGATTAATTTCACTTTGAAATCAGACTTAAACCAGTGTCAATCTTTTGATACTTATTGTTTCATAAAAACACGCTATTTGCTCGGACAACGGGAATTAATTATTAATTTAATTAATGCAACTTATATGTTGTGAATTTTGTAAAATGGACTTCATTTTTGAATTCGGAATATCATATATAGCTTAGGGTGAATTTTTGGGATTTTTCTGAAAAACATCAATTTTTTATGAATAGTGAAACCACTAAGTGGTACTTATAAAAGCTGATTTTTCATTTAAATGAAATTTTACCACTTCTGTGTTTTGAATTTCAAAAATCCGACATACATGGTTGTCATTAAATAGTAAAATGTGGTTCAATGATATAAAAATAATTTTTTGGTGAATAGTAACTTATTAAGTTTTTAATCGCGATTAGAGGTAATTAGTGTAGTTTAAGGTAAAAATAATGTTTTAATAATATGAAATGAACTTGAAACATGTCCTAAAATCGTTGGATGTGTAGTGGCCGACCAAGAAAAACCATGGGTCAACTTGGGGACCCCATGGAGCCACTTTGGTTGGGAAATGACATAAATAACTTTTTATTTAATGTAAAAGTAAAAATGACACAAACATGATATGTTTTACTAAAACAATTTTTAAGTTGGGTTATACAAGTCAGATGTTTTGTTATAAATAGTCATTGGAAAGATAAAAAGATTTCCTACATCATAGTAATTTTTTTATAATTTTTAGACATTAAATAAATTAAATTATTTATGACATCATAATGATGCAGCGATGACATCATTATCTGACGATTTAAATAAAATGAGAAGATAATGTAAACTCTATGACCTACACATGTCTAAAACTTATTTTATGGGTGGATTTCGATCCCTTATCACCTTATCCACGAATTATATCAATGTGGGACCTTTTAAAACCGAAACACATTTTCAAATAAAGTAATATTTCTTACATTCCAAAAGTGCCCCTCCTCTCCTCTTATAAAAGGCCCCCACCTCTACCTCATTTCACACACTCCTCAAGCCTTTGTCTCAGCCAAACCCTGCCCATTTACACTCTCCACATACCTCTCCTCATCTTAGAGGATTCCCTTTGGGCAGAATCCTTTCAAAGGAATCCTTTAGGCTCAAATCAAAAAGAGTTACACTTTTAAAGGTAATTCTTTCTCTCTTGTTCATTTGTTTTATTTTGCTTCTCCAACCCCCAAAACTCTTTCTATTTACTTATTTTGTAACATAAACAGTATCTTCAATATACTATGATGTTGTTATAAGATTTATTCGAGCTACACTCTCACAAAACTACATCAAATGGTTAAAGAACATACGGTTTCCGTGGATGGCGAAATTCTGCCTCCCGAAACGATGATTGTTCAAAACTCATTTAACACCTTCAAAGGTGGCCATTATGATTTCACTATTTTTATATATGATATATGATATGTTTATGTTTTACTTATGCTTCTGTATTTTTCATTTTTGTCTTACCTTTATGGCTTCCATTTTGGGTATACGCGATACCTTCATTTTAGGAAGTGCGTACTACCGCCCCCTCAAAGTGATGTGATTCGTTAATGCCATACGTGGGACGTATAAAGGATGGATTTAATGTTATTATATATGATGTTATACTGGAATTTTTATATACCTCTATATCATTATTATTTATTTCCATTAAAGTATGAGATAGAAATGAAAGTAGCGTTAATGCGTACGTACGGCTTACCGTCTCCATGAAGGGTGCATTTCATTTCTTATCCCCAAATGTAATGTACTATTATAAGTACATGTATATAATGGATATATATGATGAATGATAAATCTAAATGATGAATATAATTCTTTAATTAAAATATACATACCTCTCATTTAGTTTTAATTCGATTAATATGACAAAGAAATGAAAGTAGCGTTCATGCGTACGTACGGCTTACCGTCTCCATGAACGGTGCATTTCATTTCTTACCTCTAAATGATTATGTAATATTATAAATGCATGTATATTCTGGATATATATGATATATATAATATCCAAATCAGGAATGTCATTCTGGATATAAAGAACCTTTGACCACACGAACAACATGTAATTGTAAGAAGTCCACTTTCAACTTAAGAACCAAACACCGAAAAAATGAACATTATTAACTTAAATGATTACATGATGTTTATAACATGGTGTAAAATGAATAATTAACTTGAAAAAGGTTCTTAAGAAAGTAGAGATTAACTCATGTTTATTATTTAGGACGTTAAAGAACGATCGAGTCAAGTCAGACCCAAGGTAAGCGATCCTACTCCTCTCTTTCTTTTTAAGTACACACTTTTATGTCATTCCTTTTAAAGATCATCTTTCTTTTTATTGGGATTATCTTTTATATTACACATACTGTAATTTTTATTTTCATGTGATGAGAGACCCTATTCTCTCTCATCAATCCATATTTGGAAGTTTTATGTGGTGTCGTTAGGCTACCGAGTTTTCGTAATTGATTTTTCATCTCACTTTTATTCCCGTGAGATTTATGCTACATTTGCCACAATTCCATTGAGTGGTGTATGTACTGCACATTATTCTACTCTTTGTGCAATATACTTTCGTTTATGAGTATTTACATAAATGATATATTGTCCTTCTTTCATGGGGTGTACGTTTTGAAAGATACCCAAGTCAGTATGGGAACCTTTCACCCTCCTCTTTTTTAAAAGACTTCTTTTGTTGGGGCTTTTAATTTACATATTTTTATGTTGGGATATGTTCTCATATATCCTTATTGATGTAAATTTTATGTCCAAGTGATGAGATACACTTTTTATCTCTCATCAACTCATTTTGATGTGATGCCGTTAGGCTGTCAAGGGAACTTTTTATCCCAATTTCGATTTCTTTGGGTTCAACATGTAGTCATTGAATATGTCATCCATTGAATATGTGTGAATGACCTTTTATTGTTTTACACTTAATATCCACTTATATTGGGTGAATTTATATTTGTCACATATATTTTTCAGATTGATTTGTCCTTAATTTAAGGATACTTTCTTTATAAGGGATTTCATCACATTTGACATTTCTATTGAGGGTTCATCATTGTTATGCACCAATTCACTCTTATATGGTGTATATATTGTCCTTTGGAGTATTATATCATGAATCCATTTATCCTCATGATATTATAAAGTTACGACTAAATGTTATTCCTCAATTATTGTATTCAAGTGTCTCTAATTTTGGTAAAACCCCTTTAACCAAAATATCTTTTTAAATGTTTTATTTATTTGATCTTATTAATATCCATGTTTTCAAAATGTTTTTAAGGATTTATTTAAATGGATATTAATGGTTTAAACTTTTACGCTTCAAGGTGGTATGAGACACTTTTATTCAAAAATGTCTTTATTAAATGTTTTAAATGGTTTTGGAAATGGTTTCTTTTTGAATGGATTCATTATTTCAATATACTAAAATGTTATATTGTGATTGAAATGTGGAAATGTTATGTTTCCTTTATGAATGTTTTATGTGATACATTTATGTTATGGTTCTTGGGAATTGTTATGAAAACAGGTGGTTCTGTGATAAACTAAGGGCGGGTGATCCCGATATAGCTCTCCAATGCATTGGGTAACGCGAAGGAGTGAAACGTTAAGGTTTCTCCGAAAAGATTTAGGGAATATACTGTGATGGGTATTCCAAACGTAACCAAAAGGGTTACTCCCTACGTAAGAATGTTATGAATGCCTCAAGTTACCTTTATGTCTTATGTTTTCTATGATTTATTCATGATTTTATATGCCTATGTTTTATGGGTAAAGTGTGATTTCATTCTAATGTATATATGAACTCATGTTTCCTTTCCATATTTTTATAACTCTTACTGAGATTTTTATGCTCATCCCATGTTTTTGAAATTTTTTTCACAGGTCAAGGGAAAGGTACATGATGTGATGATAGTGTCAAGGATGTGTCAATAAAGAATCCATGTTTTATTTTCAATATGTTTCCATTGATGGAAAGAATGAATACTGCCTTTTATGTAAACAGTTTTTTTAATTGTGGAATGAAATGCAAGTTTCATGATCTAATTCTCTAAAACTTTAAACCTGAAAAGATCCTCAATGTGTAATCTTGTAATAAATCAAGATTAAGTAAGGTTTAAGGCTGGGGCCTTATAAAAATACATTAGCTGAAATACTACAACGAACATTGAAGGAAAAAACTGGAATTTTCATCAAAATTTTAAATGAATGATATAAGGGAAAATATATTATAAAAAACATATATAAAAAATGTGATGAAATTCTATCATTAATTATCAATAAAATATTGAATAGAATTGGATTTTATCAATCGTTTTGCCCAAAATTATATAGAACTCCATTGAATTGTGTAATGTTTAGTCTCATGAGATGTCATGATGGGATAGAGAGTAAACCGAATTCATTTATTGGAATTTTTCCATCCTAGTGTATTGGGTGTTAGCCTTGAACTTTGATTATGATGCATTTTTTTATTTTTTTTGTCACATTTCACATGTAATGATAATCATTCTCTATCATTCTATATTATTCCCATTCCTTTTATTTTCCATTGAAATGAATACTTTCTAACATGTATTAAATTATACCATAATTATTATCTTACTTGGATTTATAGATCACCCCATTCTTTTGTATTTCCCTAGGTTATCCCATACATTATAAAAATCCATGGAATTTTAAAAGCATATTACTGACGTTTTTAATAATTTAGTTGTATATCAAGTCAATGATTTTATTATATGTACCAAATTCCAAAAGACACTATACGTATCAATCTTATAGGTTGTATTAAGTGTAATATTATGTAATGCATCAAGTATTAATATTAAATAAAGAGTTGGGTTTTTTATATTGTTTTCTCATAAAATAAAATTACGTGTTTTTTAGTTTAGATCTTGGGAGGAGGGATTTTTTATTTTACATATGTTATGATACAAGGTCATATTATGCCCCTTAAATAAGGCATATCATGCACATTGGATGAGGTATAATTGGATCACCACATAAGTTGCCATTGGATCTTCACCTATGTAATCCTACACTTTTTACATAACGTAACATCCCAATAATTTTCAAATAAATTGAATTTTGAATACATAAAACACTGAGTCTCTACAAAAAAATCATGATATAACCTATCTAATAAACATAAATTTCCATGTCTATGATTTGAATTTGGAAAAAATGACATACACAATTACATTGAAAATGATCTTTACTGTCTAATAAGACAATATTAATTTATTATTAATAGTAACATACCCTTATGAACAATAATATCGATAGTAATATAAACCTTATGAATAATAGATCATATTATTATTTTATTATATTTTGGTTATAAGGTAATGAGATCTTAATTAATTTTTCTAGTTGATATAAAAAGAATAATAGTTTTAATATTATTATTGTTTGAATAAAATACGATTTTATAAAAAAATTTAGTTAATAATATTTTGAAAATTATTTTCAAAAAATGGAGGTCATTTTTGAATTCGACACATTTAAAAATGGTTAGGGTGAATTTTTGAGAATTTTCTAAAATACTCGACATTTTTATGAATAATAAAATACGATAATTTACCAAATATATATATATATACACACACATTATCAGTAAAATTCACTATTACTTGCATCATGGATGATATATACACACTTGGTTCAAACTCATATGCACTTATTACTATTATGGGTCACATGAATCAACACTATTGGTTTTTTGGAGGGACATAACAAAATAATTAATAAGATATTCAAAAATCACCCCTATCCTCCAATATAAAACCCCTTAACTTCCTCTTCTCTTTACTCATCTAAAGCCTTGTTACAAGTCTAAATTATACTCAAGTATCCCCGAAATCTCCCCCCCATGACCTTCAGCCGTTGGTATCATAAAAAGACCAAAATCTCTCCCCTAAAAATATCCTCGAGAAATATTACTTCAAGAGGTAAATTCCTCTGTCTATTTCTTTTATTTCAGGTTTCATTCATTTATTTTTCGTTCCTCATATCCTTTCAACCAAATGTTATGATGAATATAGTACCATACTTATGATGGAATGTTTTAATGACTAATTAATAATTTTTAATCCTCTCTCATTTCCCATTAATTTGAAATAGAAATGAAAACACCATCTAAGATGTTTTAATTTAACATATTCAAGGACGAAATTTTTTCAGTTTCTCATGCCATCATCAGTTCTAGTCATAAAAACATTTTTATGGTTAAACCAAAATAACATATATATATATATATATATTATAACTTATATAAGGTTCTTGAATCCTTTTGTAAACATGATGTTAATTTATAAATCTAAATGAGTATGTTGTGATCAAAAACCCCAAATTACCCAAAAATATTTTATTAATGTTTTATATAATGAATCATTTTCGCTCCCAATTACCAACCGAAAGTTAAAACCATGTAATATTTTATTTTTCACTAATTAAATACAACTTTTATTACATAAATCCATTCTCATTCTATGTGTGTATCCATATATGAATATAAGTAAACTGATCATCCAAACTAAGGAAGAAAATTTCCCCAAACAATGAAATTTAATATCTAAACAAATGAAACAGACATGAATAAATATAATAAGGTTATAAAAAATAAATTTCATTTAGAGGAGGTTTTGGTATTAATAATTAAAGAACCTAAATTTTATTATTCTTGTCATTATGTTCAAGAAAAAAACACCCTCAAACATAAGGTAAGGGGTTTATCCATCTCACTTCCATTGTTGTGTGATATTTCTTATACATTAATATTACTTGTGTATGGTGTATGTATACTGAAAATTTATGTATAATATCATTAATCTATTTATTTTCAAGGTATTCTATGTATCATTTTACAATTATTAATTTTGAGGCAGATGATTCGATTGATTACAGTGTGGTAATGGTTTTCTACCTGAACATCCAATTTCATTCAGGTTACTCATATTCTCTACTTACATTAATGAAATTATTATTTATTCATATGTAATCATAATAAATTCAATATGAATGTCTGATATATGTGTACCAATCTAAAAATTTAATTATTTTATGTGGATTTACATGTTTTAAGGGGATCATTTAAAATTTCATCCGGTTAATCAAACCCGATCCAAGGGAACATCTCGAATTCATACATGTTTTCTGTACACACCAAAATCTATTTTAATCCACAATTATTTTAATAAAACCAATAATTTCATTATGAAAAATTATCTTTGTTCATTTATTGTTTTAAAAAACTAACATTCCATTACATATTAACATTCTAATTAATACTTTCATTAAAAATCCCTAAAAAGTTTTACATAGAAAGATTCTTAAGAATGATTTTTACATGATTTCACTTTAGTGGAACATAATTTATGCCTCAAATATAATTTCAATGTCCTGAACTTTTATTTTCTAGGGTATACATGTTTGAGATCAGATTTCACCTCAAATACAAAAGATTTTCTAAAAGAAATCTTATTTCCAAAGTAAAAAAGGATTTTTCTCATATCACGTTATCTTTTATTAAATATATGTGTTTTTACCCCTCATTCCATGAATGTGGTGTTTGTACTACCCATTAGTATATAATATTATGAGTCTTATTATTCTCATGATATTATAAGTGATTGCTATTTTAATGTTTCAAGGTGGTATGAGAAACTTCGGAATGTTTAAGGAATATTTTCTCAACAGTTTTTCAATGGTCCCATTAAAAAGTATCTCCATCTATGCCAATATACCTTATTGAATGTTGTACTTAATTGAAGTTTATCTCTCATGATATCATCTATGATATATTTTTGAAGGATTTCTGATTTGTTTGACTGTAGATGTGCTATCTTGATTCCCTTCACCATATTACTATGAATGGTCAGTGTTTATGTTAAATGATTGGGGAAAGTTATTTACATTTCATGTGTTAGATTCAACATGAATGTATATGTTGATTATGTTCCCACTTTCATATGAAGAGTTCATTGGACTTAGTACGTGACTGGTGGGGCCCAAAATAACTCCTCGATTCATCGGAAGGTCTCATGAGAAAAATATATGTGGTCTTGGACATGGGATTGCCTATTTTTTATATGGTTTTGGTTGATGCCTTAATAATTTTTATATGTATTGGGCAAGATTATAACAGTATGTTTAGAAATGTCCAACATATGTGTTTCTCTCGCTATGAAGCTATAATTTCATAGTTCATGTTGTTATTCGACTTATAGAATAC
The DNA here is from genome assembly GCA_963277665.1 of Viscum album. Lineage (NCBI taxonomy): Eukaryota > Viridiplantae > Streptophyta > Magnoliopsida > Santalales > Viscaceae > Viscum > Viscum album. Next base: position 763,366,401 of record OY728126.1, on the reverse strand, counting down.
CCATGATTATTTTTTATTATGGAAGTATTTACTTATCTCATATTCCTTCCAAATTATGTTAAAGTTTATTTTTTAATGACGTGTTTTCAATTATTTACCAAGCCTAATTTTTATTTTTATGATATATTCCACTGTATTGTTTACCATTATTGATCATCTGAGCACTCACTTTCTTATGATTCATTTTTTCCAAGACCTGGAGAGGTATATTATGAATTAATTTTTGGGATTATCTAGGAGCGTTAGATGTTCCAAATGGAACTTATATGTTTTTTTCATTTCTTGTTGTAATGTCGAACTTATGTATGTATCTAGTTTTCCAAATCTAATAACTATTTGTTCCTTCAGGATAAAAATTTCTTGTAATCATGTTAATGTAAAAAAATATTACACCTGCTCTGGAAAACTGGGGTCAGGGTATTACACTTGGTATCAAAGAAATTTTAGTAGAAATTTTGGAAACTTGATTTATTAAACATAGATTAAAGAAAAAAACCCTAATTTAGTCTTTGAGGATAAGTATGAATGCACATCCTATAATTTTTGCAATAAAGATATTATGTGGATATTTATATAAAATACATCTTTGTTTGGATAATAAAAGTGGATGTGGTTCTAGACCAGATGTACCTAGGAGTAAAAACTCGGACAATGAGTTTTAGGATTGACCTGTGATGTCTGGGTATATGAAAATGGGCCTTACTGTGGACCTGGTTTGACACTCCTGGGGGATATTATTAATATAATCCACAATTTAATTACCCACTATTATGAATTATTTATTCCACAAAAGTAAACAATGTATAAGTTTATAGGATTTATGATGCATTAATTTATTCTATTTTTACAGTTATAGAGGGTTTATTGTTTTATGAGATAATATATAATATGGAATTGATTATAAATAGTGAATCATTAAAGTAATGAGAACTTCACCAATGAATGTGATGGAATGAGTAAGAAGTATCATATCTCATATGGTCTGAATCCATCATTTAGAAGTAATATAGTCTCCCAAATATCATCATAATATAGGGAAATATTATTATGTGTTAAAAAAATTTATAGAATTCTTTGAGTTCTATGGCTTTGAAGGGAACCAATAAAAGAAGAGGATGGATGAAAAAATGTTGGATAAAGGGAAGAAGGGAATGAAGGGTTTTCCCACATGTGATAACCAAGGAAAGAATCACCCTGTTAAATGATTGAAGGGAATGGGAGTTTTTCATATGTGTGTAGGAAAATGACTCCAATTTTGTGATTATAAGGGCATGAATTTTTTTCCAATCTATAATGCTTCAACTGTAATGATATTAGGAACTAGTTGAATTAATGTCCCAGGAGTCAATGGAATAGGCTTCAGATGATGTTACTAGATAATGATCAAGTCATGATACTGCAATAGATGAAGTGTATTGATTAATTTGCCTCATAAAGAATCATGTCGTTCGAATATTTATCACCAATATACAGGTTATAAGAATTATTTAATATATTAGGATTTTACCGGAGTACTATTTCATTAAGTATTTGATTTTGTATGATGAAGTGTTCCAAGGATACGTGACTTAGTGGGAAATTAATATCTTCAAAAAATATATGGTTGAGGGAAAGAAAATCCTAAATATATTCCAAATCATTATGATAATAATGATTAATGTATTGATTTGGATAAATACTTACTACTTCAAAACTGATTATTGACTTGTCGACAAGTGTTCTATGATATTGTTAATGGAGTTTACAACATTTTTGTATAAAAGGAATATATCTAATAGCATGTCTATGGATAAATGAATGTTTCTAATAAGTTTTTATGGTAATTTGAGTTCTTACCACATTTTATGAGGAATCATGATGTATATATTAATAGGTTTGGAATGTTGGAAATCATGGCTACTTTATATTGATTAATGTAAAATAAGGTAGCAGATTCATTGAGTAGGATAGATCATGTAGTTCTAATCAAAATGAGGATTTCTAAGGACCTTGTGCACATGAATATATTATGGTTGGATATGGGAATGATTCTAAAGTATTGGATCATGGTCTTTTGTAAAGTTAAAAAATTTATGTAATGGTTCATATTGATCATTTTGTGAGGCTTTAGAGCTTATTGTCACCACATGATGAAACATGTGATAAGAGATGAAGTTTAGATAGTTCAAGGCATAAAAAAGGATAAGATATTGTTTATAAAATATAATTGTATATTAATACTCTTATAGAGTGGAATAATTCTTAAAATCTATGAAAAGAGTCTTAAATAAAAAATTTGTCATGTTATATATTTTTTCATGACATCAATTTAAACTTTCAAAATTGTAGTTTATGGTTTTGTGGTAATGATATTTCATCTGAGAATGTTCTCTACCTATTTACATCAGAACATTATGGTTTGATTATTCTTCTATGATCATGTTGTCCAATTAAAATTATTAATGTTGTAGTAACTGATTCATTTCCCTTACACTCTTATTAAGATGGTGTTTTAACTTTATTTCTGTTGTGGGTTTCCCAAAAGGGAATTTTCATGTATCAAAAATTAACTTTTGAAGTTCAATTTCAAATTCCAAGGATGAATGTTTCGTAAGTAGTGTAGAATGTGACAACCTAATGATTTGAAAATAAATTTATCATTAAATTCATAAAATGATTTTTCCTTAAAGAAAAAACACTTTGTTATAATCTAGAAAATAAACATAATTGTTTTACTTCTACAATATGAATTTTAAAATACTAAAAAGCATGGTTATGTTCCTTAAGATATTTAAAGAGTGATAAGTCAAAATTAATTTTTAGTAAATAATAACATTACCTTAGAAATAGTAATATGCACCTTATGAATATTAAATCATATTATTATTTTATTGTATTAATGTTATATGATAATGAGATCTTGATTAATTTTCCAAGGTGATATAAAACAAATTATAGTTTTAAAATTATTATTATTCAAATAAAATATTATTTTATTTGAAAATTAAATTAATAATATTTAGAAAAATATTTTTAAAAAATTGAAATCATTTTTTAATTCTAAATGTTAAAAAATGGTTAGGTTGAAATTTTGATATTTTTTTGAAATACTCAAATATTATATAAACAGATAAATATGGCAATTCACGACAAATATATAAATTATGAATTTAATTTTCTATTCCTAGTATCATGGATGATATAATCAAATATCATTCAAACTCACATGAACTTATTACTATTATGCTTCACATGAATTAACACTATTTGTTATCATGAGTGGAATAATAAAATAACGAATAAGATAATTGAAAAACACCCCATTGTCTACTCTAATCCCACCACCCTCACTCCCTCTTCTCTTCGCTACTTTCAAACCGTGTTCCAAATCTAAATTCTGCTAAAATACCCCCAAACTCCTCCCCCACGACCATCATCCCTTGGTCTCATAAAAATACTAATACCTCTCCCCGGAATAGGTTCTCAAGTGTGATTACTTCAAGAGGTAAATTCTGCTTTTCATTTCATTTATTTCACATTCCTTTCTATTATTTTTATTTACTCATCTAATTTCATCCAAATGTTATGAAGACCCTAGTATGTTACATGTAATGAAATGTTCTCATGATAAATGAATAATTCTTCATCATTAATCCTTTCCCCTTATTTTATACTATAAATGGAAACACCATCCGAGATGTGTTAATTTATCACTTCAAGGACGACAGGTTTTCAATTTTTATTATCATCTTCAATTATAGTAACTAAACTTTTTTATTGTTGAACCTGTAAATCATATATGTATTATAACTTATTTAAGGTTGTTTTATCTTTTTTTACTAGTGATATTAATTTATAAATGAAAATGAGTTCCTTGTGATCAAAAACTGCCAATTAACCCAAAAAATTGTCATTATTGTTTTGTATAATGATTCATATTCACTCCCAATAACCTAAAGAACATTTCAACCATGTAATCTTATAGTTTCTCACTAATAACATACACATTTTTTTATTTTATAACCATTCCTATTTTACATGTTTATTTGTACTTGAATATAAGTAAACCGATCATGACAACAAAGGAAGAAAATGCTCCCCAATAATTAAATTGAATATCTCAACCCATCAAAGGTCAATTAATGAACCTAATAATTTTATAAAAAATAAATTAAATTTATATGAGGTTTTTTAAATATTAATCAATGAACCAAATATGATTATTCATGTTTTTATGATCAAGTGAAGAACACAATAAAACTTAAGGTAAGGGGTTTCTTCATCATACTTCTATTATTGTGAGATAATATTTATTCACTACTATTACATGTATATAGTGAATCTATATTGAAAATTGATGTATCATATCATGAATATATTTATTTTCATGTCATTAAATGTATCATGTTATGATTATTAATTTTGGGTCATATGATTCAATTGATTAAAAAGTGGTAAGGGTTTTCTACTAGAACCTTCATTTTCATTTGGCTTAGTCTTATTCTCTACATACATAAATGAAATTATTATTCATTCATATTTACTTCTCATAAAATAATTTTTAATTTACTTTTATTGTGTACCAATCAGAATATTTCTGTATTTTATGGGGAGTTACATGTTTAAATGGGATAATTCAAAATTTCATCCCATTAAACAAACTCAATTCAGGGGAACTTCTTGAATTCTTACCCATTTTCAAGTGCACACCAGAATCTGTTTTGAGCAACCATTAATTTAATAAAACCAATAATTTTATCATAAATAATTATCTTAGTTTATTTATTGTTTTTTAAAAACAAAAATGCCTTTACACTTTAAAATTCACTTTTATAGTTTCCTTAAAATGATCTAAAATGATTTATTTCAACAGATTCATAAGATCTATTTTTATATGATTTCCCTTATTTGGGACATATTTTATACATAAAATATAATTTCAATGTCTGGATATTTTATTTTCTTGGATATACATGTTTACAATCGCATTTCATGTCAAATACAAATTATTTTCCAAAAGTACTCTTCTGTCAAAAGTAAAAAGGATTTTTCTCGTCTCACATTAACTTTTATGAAATATATGACTTGATCACCAGTCATTACATTAATGTGGTCTATGAACATTCCTTTTAAATATCATATAAAGAGTCTACTTATTTTCATAATATTAAAATATATTTTCATTTGAATTTTTCAAGGTGGTGTGGGACACTTTGTATTGTTTAAGGTTTATTTCGTCAATATTTTTTCAATAGTCTCATTTAAAAGCATCTTCATCTATGTCAATATACCTTATTGAATCTTGATCATTAATGAGGTTTATCTCTTATGATATCTTTTATGATATGTTGGTGAAGGGTTTCTAATTAGTTTGATCATGGATGTTCTATCTTTTCACCCTTTAACGTATTACATGTAATGATTAGTGTGTTTGTTAAATGACTGGGTAAAGAAATTTACATTTCATATGTTAGTTTAAAAATGAATTTATATATTGATTAGGTTAACCCATTTCATATGAGAAATTATTTGGAATTATTAAGTGACAGGTGGGTTCCGCTATAGCCCCTCGATGCATCATTCGGTCTCTTGAGACAAATTGACCTGGACTTGGCCGAGAACTTCCCCATTTTTAGATATGGTTTTGGACGAGGCCTTAGTAAATTTTATATGTCTTGGATGATCCCTTGATAGTATATTTCAAAATGTTTTACATATACATTTATCTCATTATAATAAAATATTTCAGGTTTTATGTTCTTATTGAACTATTAGAATACCCATTATTTTGTTTTAATATGGTAATATTTACTCAGCTCATATTTCTGTCATATTATGTTCAAGTTTATTTTTTAAAGACATGTGTTTTAAATTATTCACCATGCATAATATTTATGTTTATAATATCTTATGCGGTATTATTTACCCTTACAGAGCATCTGAGCTCTCCCCTTTTTATGTTTCATTTTTTCCAAGACATGCATAGGTATATTATGGATGACTTGTAGGGATAATCCAATATTGTTGGATGTTCCCAAGGAAGCTTATATGTTTTTTTTCATTTCATGTTATAATGTTGATATTATGTATGTATCTGGTTTTCCAAATCTAATAAAATATTCATTCTTTTAGGTTACTAATTTCTTGTAATCATGCCGGTGCTATAAAATATTGCACCAGATCCGAGAAATAGGGGTCGGAGAATTACACCTAACACGTTGTATAGTTATTATTTAAGACATGCTAGGAACATCACCAATGGTATCAAAATATCACTACATAATTCATCCCATTCTTATCACATGAGGTATACAATGATCATTATAATGATCCAGAGACATACACATTACATAATCCTATGTTTTAGGTCAAGAATTAATTATATTTATCTTTAGGATATTTTTAAATTGTATTTTTAGTGGATTAGTCCATTAACATTAAATAAATAAATATTACACCACAAATTGGTAACATATACATATTATCAATTTCATGAAAAAATACTTATATGATATAATATGTATTATTTTAATGAAATATATTCACAATTTTAATCATGACATTATCTATTCCCCTAATCATCCTTAAAACATTTTGAATCTTTTTAAAAGATAGGATGAGTACAAATTTCATAGTAAGAGACATAAATAATGAAAGAAACCCATTAGTTCATAAATATTTATAAAAATTTATTTTATAAAATTTATAATTTATATTGAAAAGAATGATTTTATTTATAATAAAAATTCACATTCCCATGAAATCACCTTATCTACCAAAATATTTTCATAAAAAATTTGTTAAGACTTCATAAAATAAATAAAATTGCATAAATTATTCATTTTAATTCATGATAACCTCTTGAAAACCATTTCAAAAAGTTAAAATTTCCATTCATATAGAGTATAAAATACATTATATTAAATATAAACTCATTATCATAAATTTCAAATTCATGATACTTCCATAAACCCGTAATAAGGATAAATAAATAATGTAGGTAACATGGGACATAATTTCCCATCTCACTCTTACAAATGGAATAACCAATTAGGTCAACATCCATTATAATTATTCAATGAACCCATTGTTTGTGAGTTATATAATGGATCCACCCATCATTGGTTTAAAATGTGACAAACCATAATTATTTTATAATAGAACCACCCATACTTGGTTTATAATCGAAAATCTAGTCCCAGGTTGAAAATGGAACCACATATCCTTTGTTTATCACAAAACCACCTATCATCATAATCAATTCCGAAAACCCACAACATAATTTTATAACAATAAATGTTTAATACTAATACAAATATTTCTACCACTAATAAGATAATAATTTCCAGATATATAACTATCCATTACATTTAAAACCCTCTCTAAAACTACCCAGAACATTTGAAATATGGGGTTTTCATTGAATAAAACATAGAAAATTATAAATTAATCCAAGCATAAAATAATTTTTATACTGTTTGGAAAAATTATTGATATATTATACGGTAAAATATATCATCCTTTTTCTTGTTTAATAAATAATGTCAAAATGTTCTATTTGAAACATGTAAACGAATTTCATTTGAAAATATTTTAAAGAATATAATAATAGGAAAAAATAATTTATAATTCACTTCCTTATGAAGACATAAATTAAATAATTTATAAATATTTACATGGATGATAAATATATTGAAAATAAATTAATAAAACCTTTAAAATGACTGTATTAGAGTAAAGTGTCCAATACGTGGCGTCTGAAACATCAAGTACATTCTTTACCATATAAAATAATAAATTTATATAAATTTATCAACTACATAATAAATTTGTAATTTTTATTATTTAATTTATTTGATTAATTTCTATAATTTTTTTAATTACATAATCAATTAAAGATCACATCAGACATTTTGAGGATATTCAGCTCAAATGTCCAAAATGACATCGGTATGTTGACTATGGTCAATGAGGTTTCTATTATATCATCTAAAGAATATTAATAATGACTTAATTATTATTATTATACATAAATTATAATGTAAAAAAACATGAATTATGGTAATGAAAAATTAACTATGTTACAATCATAGAGATGGTAGGTCATACGTACAAATGAGTGAAATTTCCTTTTTCAACGACTATGATGGAAAGAAAGTATTATCATTACATTAAAAAATGATCATTATATAATAAATATAATAATATGTCATTATATATATATAATCAATATAATGTGTAGATGAAAAAAGAATCACATCGCTTCATTGATGCGGTACTCCACATGATTTCACAAATGACATCATCATTTCTCAATGAATAAAAATTTAAGAAGTTAGATGATATATTATTTTTCCAAAATGATAATTATGTATTTAATATAACATATGTAAAATTAAATTCATCATTTAATAAGTCATGATATGTGATTATGGATAATGAACTACATCTGTTCAAGAGGTCATTGTCCCTTTTACACCCAAATAATGGTTTCGCTTCCACTTGATGGACATTGAGATGTATATTGGTTATTCAATTGGAATAATATAATAAAATTATATACAATACACTTAAATTGTTATAAATATTTGGTTAGATAATATTTTATGTATTTATAATATAAAATAATATGAAAAGGATCGGTTAAAAATCATACCTCATCTTTAGATGACCACTTTAGGATTATTACTAATGTATTCCTTGGTTGGATTTCTAAAATTACTAATGCCTCTAGGTTGTTTTGGGGGAGGGATGAAATTATTTAAATTTTTATGGATTTTATAAACAAAAATAATTCTTATTTATGTATAAATGAGGGTTGGTGGTTCCATTTTATAATAGTGGGGAAAGAATTTATTGGAAATTTTTAATGTATTAAATTAATATAAATCATTAATCAATGATAAATGGAAGTAAAATGATATATTTTGTACATATGATGATTAATATTCTGAATATTTACATGAAATAAGATTTTGACAAGTTTAGTTGATGTTTTCACCTTTATCTTTTGGTTTTAACCTCAATCATCTCTTACTTCTATTATGGTGGTGCCATAGTTTTCCACACTAATAGAATCAATAAATATACAATCAAAGTAAAAATTTTCCTAAATGGACTACAGATGATATTTTAAATCATATCACTTTCATATGTCAAAATATATGATTTTTTTATAATTCTTAATCATTTAATAACTTATTTATTATTATAATAAACCATTAATATCGATTTTTGGAAATAGTCATTTATTATGAATTCAAAAAGAACATGAAAAAAGTAATTCCTATATAATATTTACACACATCTCAAATTTTTTATATTTATCTAAAAAATCATATAACATAATCATTCATTAAAATGATATAACTATTAAAATTTATAAAATCACTTATTGTATTTTTCTATTAATTGACTATATACCCTCTTGGCATTACATAAGAATTTATGATAATTTTTTCATTATAAAAAATTAAAAATAAATTATCAGGATAAAAAATAATTTTTATTTCAAATATACATTTTTAACTGGAACTAATTTTTTATACCTATAACGAAATATTATAAAAAATAAAATCAAGAAATTGATATTTTTTACATTTTCTTTTACTTAAATATTATAAATGTAAAAATCAAAGAAATGCAGCCCGAATATTCCATATTTTCAAAAAATGGATTGATGTTTTTGAACTCCAATCAAAATATATTATAACATTAGTTTTTATGGTCATTTTTTAGTCAATATCGTATTATATTAACCTTTAATTACCTGATTTACCATTACTGTGGTAAAAATTATTTACTATTTTTATTATTCATAATGAAAAAAGAGAAATATTTTATAAAAATTTAGACCACCTAATTCAAAATATTTAATACAATTTTCAAACAATTTTAATGGAATGAAATTAATTTAATATCAAAGTGAAAAATGCAATGAAAAACATTTCTTTTAGAGAAATATTTTTTTAAGCCAAAAAATGAACTTATGAAAAAAATTTGTAAAATAATGTTAGAAATTAGATTATATGAAATTACATAATACTTATTTTACATTTAAATCAAATTTAATGAATAATAGTATATTTTTAACTAAAATTATACTTTTAGAAAAATGGAAATTTCTATTATTCCTTGAAAAATTATTCTTCTAAGAAAAATACACAAATTTCAAACTATGATGATTTGGATATTAGTATTTTAAAAATGAATTTCCTTTTATTTAATAAATTTTCTAAAAGTGAAATAAATATAATAGTTTCCCAAAAAATGAAATAAAAAATGTTCTTTGATGGAAACACATTTTTGAAATATAAAATGAATTTACTAAAAATTTAATTCATATTTCCTATGAATAAATAAATACATTTTATTGAGTAGGAAAATTATATATATATTTCCTGATGTTATTAACCCTAATAATTCCTTCTAATTACATATATTGGTTCTAATGGTCATATTTATATAATTATAATATTTCATTGTTCGCTTAAGCTCGATGTTGAGGGTTATATACTCTTTAAAATATAACCTCCATGTGTTAAAATATTGGGGTTTTACACTCCTAACATATGGGATGATAGGAATTTGAATCATTGGGGAGGTAGTTCATCATATGATCATAGCATAATAAATCTTATGATCATAAAAAATGGAATGAAAGGGGTCCTCTTACACTCTTCACATAAAAGATGTCATGATTTAATGGCATATGGAGATTATCCACTTATGATTTTCATATAATGGGAATCTTAGTTTAACTTCCAAAAATGAAAAATATACTATATATCAACACATAAATCTAGCCATGATTCAATATCTAGTAGTTTATTTTTAGAGGATTATTGTAGTCCAAGAAGATGATCATGATTTCATATGCCCCCTTCATTATGAGATATGGGATTGTGATGACATTGTGATGTAGGGATTGAAACTCAAAGTGAAATTATAAATCTCCAAATAAAACAATAATCAAAATCCATGTTGTCTAAGTTACATAGTTTAAGGTCATGTCACTGGATCAGTGTATATAGTTTAACATCAAGTGTTAAAGAAGCTTGTGTTTCAAATTCAGTGACAATAAAGGAGTGTATATATATATATATTATTAATTATGAATCCAAATTAAATACAAAGAAAAGTTGATCATGCATATAATGGAAGGCTATAGGTAACATTTATCCTCACTTTAAAAAAACATTAATGGATACTTCCTAAACCAGTTGTTGTGCAATGGGATTAGAGATGAGATATCTTGTCCTTGCATTGGGAAAAAGGATTATAAATAAGTGTCTAAAACACTTGTTGTGAAAATAGATTTGTCAAGTTTGATATGGTATTATTTTTTAAAATATATCTTTATCCATCCACTTTCACATAATTTTCCAAAAATATAGAGGAATGAAATTGGTTTATATGGTATGTTTTTTTTAATATTGGTGTTGAGAAAAAAATGATTTCACTAGACCTTAATCCATTATCAACTCGTTTGTTATGAATATAATTTTGTTTCATGTGAACATATAAAGAACATAAAAATGAATTAATTAGATTTTTTTTCTGTAATTCAGGTTATATTATCACATGCTAGAGTCAACAGTGGTTTTTTGGATTGCACATGTGTGCAGAAATTGTGGTTGAATGAGTTAATGGATTAAACATAACTAGAAATAAAAAACTAAAGTCTCGACCCGTGGAAGGGAGATGTGAGTATATTTATAGTATTATGGGTCACATAATAAATTTCATAGTTTCTGAACTAGGCCAATTTATTCCATTTTAAATATGAGGGAATTAGTACGAAATTATATATTTGTGTTGTGTCCCATGTTACACAATTTTAAAAATATGTATTCCATGAAATTCATTCTCATATAAGAAACATTGAGATGTCACAATGTAACATGTTATTGACTCATAAGAATGAATTTTCCTGAGATATTGGCAAGCTCCTCTATAGAAGTATTACTTCGAACAGTTATTACATTTTATTTGTTTGTTTTTTTAGTACCACATACAATTGGAATTTAAGATTTTGTGATGGTATATCTTTGACTGAATCCCATTGAAAAAATTAATTGACAATGGTATTCTATTGCAAATACATTATCAAAGAAGACAATATTAAAAATGAGAATATTTGTGATGTCCTATCAAAAATAGTTTTTTTCCAACAGAAATCATATCTGTCACAAATAATGAATCAATGGGGTGTTAAATAAAAAATTTCAATGACCCATTATAAATATGTATTTTCAAAAGCCCACAAAAATTGTATATGTGATTGAAATGTATTTGGGTCTCAAATTATCTATTTTCTAAAAAAATTCCCAAAAAATAATTAAAATTATCAAATTTAAGACAATTTTAAAAAACTTAACCAACCACAACATTAATAAATCAATTCAAACATAATATGTTTATAATCCTTAAATTAAAAATAGAAATCAAAAGTAAAAATTCATGAACTAGTATCATCTGGTGGAGGTGGATCACAGGAAGTTCCCTCAGGAGGAAACTCCATACCAATACCATGCACAATCCACCACATATATTCTAACATCAACTTATACCACATTATCCATTTAACATACACCACTACCCACTCTCTCTACATATATTGTATCATTTCCTTCTTAAAATTAATCTTATTCTCATACCGTGGAACATGAAATGATCTAACCTCTCAATTATCTCCCATAGATATATAGGATGACATCGAAGAAGTTTTATAATAAGTAGTAGGTTTTAATCATGATCAAATACCAGTCACCTGACCTTTCACAACACCATGTAAAGCAGCCTATTTCTATTCCCCATCATCGAAACCTAACTATGTAGTAGCTTCAACTGAAATATTAACTAGGTTCTCTAATGATTGTGAAGTCGCAACCTCATATGTTTCCTTAAAATAAAATTATTAATTATAATAATATCAAAATTAATATAAGTACATTTTTTTAAAAAAAATACATACCACAATACGGTGTTGTGAGTCACTGAAAATCAATCATATGCACAGATCAGTGTATATCTTCTTATAAACCTCAAAACCTGAAATAGAGGGGTTATTAGTGTCCTTTATAATTTAAAAATATTTTTACTTTTGAAGTATATATATAATTAATAAATAATATTACTTACCTTATGTCGTTGGTGTATACCAAATGATAAACTCTGGACCATATGTGTAACATCCTTCCTTCCCCAGTTATAATGTCCATATGGTGACCTCCTCCTAAAATTATTTCCTTGTCAATATGAGAACAATTCAACCCATACATATGAAAATATATTTTCCGGTTGATGATATATTAAATCATTCTTAAAAAAAGTATTATAATCCCTATCTATGATGCATCATGAAATCCTAATATAACGGGTCTCTGATCCTAATTCGAAGAACGATTATTATCTAATGTCTAAGAATTAGTTGCATTATATTAATCCTTGAATTTTAATTTTAATTTTAAAATAATTAAAATATTATTTGTAGTTAATTTTAAAATTCATAAAATATACTGACCAAAATCGGATGTTGGGAACCAACTATAATCTCTCTAGTGATAGGATCATGCACATACTCTTATAAACATATACCTCCATAATATTTGGATTCTTGAATTCCTATATGAGTATAAAATAATTTTTATCTATTTTATGATATATAAACTATTTAAAAATCATTTATCATATGTTGTTGATGTATACTGAATGTACGAATACCAGCTCGATGTGTCACATCCTTCTTACCCTAGTTCAATCAACTTAATAAACAATTTAGACAAGGATGGAACAAATTAATCATTCCAAAAAGTCTAAATATTTTAACATTTATTATTTACTCCTTTTATGTAATTTAAAATATAATTTATTACTTTATATTAATTTATTTTCAAAATAATCATTAATTGGTTTTAATGATAAAAATTGACAACTATTTACTGCTAATTTTTAGTATAATTTAATATAAAAAAATAAAAATTATTATAAATTACTAGAGAGGTGTAAATAAATTATTTCTCACTCGTCAGGAAATGAATCCAATTTATTCCAACCATTCTATATTTTTCACTACTCATTGCTCAAAAATTGATGACCTATTTCATTTCCACTTTTCTAGTAATTTATACTAAAAAATACTATGTATTACTAAGTACCACTAATTTCTAAAAATTATTACTAAGTACCACTCATTATAAATAATTGTTATTAATTATTACGTATTGTCACAAATTATTAATAATTATCAATAATTATTACAAATTACCATTAATTATTACTAATTACCACTAAATACTAGTGAATATATTTTATTATTAGTATTCACTTCTAATTTTTACTTAATTATGGTGATTTACTGCTGTTTTTTAAAACATTTTACTAGTTGATGAAATTTTTTAATAATTATTGTGATTTATGTCCATTTTGTACAAATTAACACTATATTTTACTATTTACAACTAATTTTAACTAATTTACAGTAACTATTTTGATTCAATGTGGTTTTATGTTATTTATTACTAATCATTAGTAATTACTTGTATTTTTTACTAATTTTGACTAATTACCCCTAATATTTTATAATCGTTGAGATATACCGGTATTTTTTTACTAATTACTTCTAATTTTCAGTAATTATTGTGATTTGACACGATCTTTTTTCAATTTATGTGTAATTTGTACTAATTTTTACAAATTACCACTATTTTTTTTAATAATTGTAGTTATTTACTATAATTGTTTTTCAAATTGTTACTAATATCCACTATTTTTTGATAAATATGCTTATTTCTCATTAATGTTTACAGAATTATAGTGATTTAATCCAAAAAATTTATAACTCTTTACTAACCATCACTAATTTTTAATATTTATAGTTAATTATCTCTAATTTTTACTATTTAGTGTTAATTTTTAATAATTACCATTAATTATTACTAATTATATTGATTTAATATTAATTTAATCCAATTATTTCTAATTATTGGGATTTTTTACTAATTATGATTAATTAACATCAATTTTTTATAACTAATGTTATTTTCCATTATTCTTTACCAAATAAAGCAAATTTTTACTATTTATAGTGATTTAATGTTAATTGTTTCTAATATATTGGTAATTTCTATTAATTTTTACTAATTACAGGTAACTTTTAATAATTATAGAGATTTATTGTTAATTTTTACTAAAAATATTTTTTTAATAATTACTTTTTTTTACTAAAGTATATTAATTTACTACTAATTGTACTAAATTTTAATAATTATAGTGATTTACCCGTAATGTTTACTAATTATTAATAGCCCAATTATTTTTTGTTCATTATAATGATTTCATGTATATTTTTACTAATATTTAAAAATTACTGCTCATTTTTCTATTGTTTACAGATTAACACTAATGATTCTTATGAACTTATAATTTTCACTAAGAATGGTGATTTAACGCTAATTTTTAATAATTTACTGGTAAGTTTTACTAATTTTTACTAACTACTACTAATTTTCATTAATTATATAGATTTATTGATATTTTTATACTAATTTCTGCTAATTTTTACTCATTATTTTTACTTTCTACAAATTATTGTGATTTAATGTTCGTTTTTAGTAATCTTTACTAATCCCCACTACTTTTTGTACCTCCCAAACTATGTATCGTAAAAAAAATCAAATACCATTGTTATGTTTGGAATACAAGGTTTACCCTAGGCACAACAATAACAATTGTGTGTGTTACGTGTTTACTAACATCACACATGATAGTAACATTTTTATTATTTTATTAATATTATATATATAATACAACATTTATGCAAATTAGTAATGAAAATTATTATCATTAATAAAATATTTATATGAATTATCATGATTTTATAATATTTACCAATATTTACTATTTATTAATAATATTAACTAACTAATTATTAATTATTAATTATTATAAATTATAAATTATTTATTGATTATTACAAATTATTAAAATTATTAAAATTATAATTACATTTTTAATTGTTATTATATATATCTTGAATTTTTACATAATATAAATACCTCAAATATATTCTGACTCTTTTAAACAAATATACATTTAAAATAAATATAAACATGCAGATATATATATATATAATAAACCATACAGTGTTTTTAAAATGTTCATATATACATATTCAAATGTTAATATCTGTATATACGAACATGATCACACACACACATGTAGACCCAGACACATATATATATTAAAAACCATTCACATTTTAAATATATATATATATATATATATCTTTATATATACTCACAAGTTCATATACATCCATACATATATATTAATATATTAAAAAAATAACAAGAGTTATATATAAATATATATATTTATATACTAAAAACCTTACGTGATTTTTTACCTTTTCACAATGAAATAAATAAATATATATATATATATATCAAGATTTATAAATTTACAAGAATACATCAAATAATACACATATATTAACCTACAATATATTTTAAAGTGCAAGATAAACATGACTACATCATGAGAATGAAAAATGAAAAATGAATATGAAAATTAAAGGAGCGAAACCACTAATAAATAAAATTATTTCTAAGATAAATTATTTTAATTTCTTATATATTGTACTTAATATATTAAATAACAATTTTTTGTTTTATAAAATCAATAAATTTATTAAATTTAATGGTTATATGCGATTAAAATCAGTTTGGGTTTAAAAGTTTTATCTTCTAATGAATTGTATTTTTCTATATATTATGTATTTTTATCTCGTTAAATTAAACTGAAAAATTTGAATTGAATATTATAATTAAAATTATCTATGCCCAAAATTAAAAAGTAACACACATTTAATTAGTAATTAATATAAAAATTTATTAAGAAAAAATAATGTTAAAAAATAATTTTATTTAGTAAACATAATTATCTAATATTTACATGATTTAATTATAAATTATTTATTTAAAATTTTATAATTATAATTTCAAAAATTGGACCTAATTTTTGATTCATAATTTCAATAATATATTTGAATTAAATTAAAATATAAAACTAATATGTATATTAAATTAAAAAATTAAATAATTACCAAAGTACCAAAAATTTAATTGAAATAACTCGCATACCCAATAGACATAAAAATAAGAAATAAAAAAATTTCACCAACCCTAAATAATAAATAAAGCATGAAAATCAAATAAAATTTCTTAAACTGTGATTTTCGCAAACTAAATCATATAAAAAAAGAAACAACAGTGAGAGTATAGACAATTGACCAGTTCAACATCAATGTAACGATCCAAAAAATTATCATAATTCATCAAAAATTTATATCACCATAACCATTCTATATAATTGAACATTAATATATATTCTAATAAACTCCATAAAACAATTTGAAGACTAATTAAAATCACTTGAAATTAACTTGTGCAAACCCAGTGATCATCAAAACATGGAATAATAATCTTATAGAAACCATAAATATCATATAAACCATAATAGTTAGGTAAAGCTATTAGCACACATTTTTATCATACCAATTTTTAAAATATTTAAATGAAAATAAAAAAAATAATAAATATGGATGGAAATAGAGTTTGTGCCATTGATATCTGAGCCTAAATCAGCAAAAACAATTAGCTCTGATGGGTGTTTTGGGATATTCAGGTGTTGGTCATCAGATGGGGGTCGTCCGATGGTGGGCCATGCAAATAGTCTAATGTGGGGGAGGATATGGGTTCACATGTTTAATGTTTAATATCTTTTGTGATGGGATAATAGAAAAAAATTTAAGGTTTTGTAAAAGGATTCTATGGAAACATTTTATTATGGACATCAATATCTGTCACAAAATGTTTGCATAGAAAAAAGTATTTTTGACAGATATGAGATTTTGTCGCTATTAGTCATCCACAATTATATTCTCTCTTTCGGTTATGCATTCACACTAATATTATCTTTGATAAAAATATAAATTTCATTGAATTTTTCATTATTTGTAAAAGATAGCCTCATCCATTGGAAATAAGTCATTTTACAAGGCTAATTTTGATATACATATCATCTATCGAAAATATCATGTTGTAATAATACTTTATCTTGATAGTGATGAGATATAAAAAAATACATAAAAATAAAATAAATTCTTGAATATGGGGTTACCCAATTAAAGGTGTTTTATACGGAAATTAATTATCTAGAAAACCATCAAGAATGAGTTTTATGGATTCAAAAAATCTTTCACCTAAAATCAATAAAAATAAATATATACTCTTGATATGATTTTCTCAACACCATATCACTAGATTAAGAAATATTTTTGAAGCTTATCCACCCTTTAATGTGTGAGTATTCATGCGAAACTTATAGATAACATTATCATCTTCTCTGATAAAACATATACATTTCTTTATACACTTGACTTGGGTTTTATGGATGAGTACTGTATCATGGATTCCACCAAATTGTGTGTGGAACACATTTTCTGAAGCCAACAATAACCCTCAACTAATAGGAATCAATATTTATTATTTTATTCATTAAAATATATGTGATTCATAAAATATATCTTTTATGAAGTAACTTTTGATATCTTACAATCATTATATCTGATATAACCATCTAATGGATTCATGGACTATCTCTAATAATCTCTTATTAGAATTGAAACCTCATAATGATTATGTTATTTGAACTTATTTCATATCAAGTACAATAACATGTTAAATAGTACCGTAAACTCATTTTGTATGATTTCTTAAACATTTAAAGAATATCATCAACTTCTAAAAATAGTATATTATATACAACACTTAGATAACAACCAATGAAATCAATTTTCAGATAAATTATAAGACTCTAGTAGAGAAACTCTTTAACTTAAATCTTCATTCCTATTTATTCAATCATGATGGTGGACCCCATAGTACATTATATCATTGTCCAAAAATAAGAATTCATAAATCAATATATGCATGAAATTAGTAGGGTCCATAAAATTAAATTTACCACTAAATCAATAAAGGGATCTACTATTATATTCATCACAAATATATATATATATATGCACATATATATAAACTGATTTCCACGAACTTCAACATATACAAGCATTAATTTTCATTTTACCCCTGTGTCTACTTAATCGAGTAACTGTTGGAAAAAAATATGTCAAAACCATATAGTTACACACTTTTATTTTATTATTTTATCATATACTGATGAGGTCAATTATTACATCACATGGCATTAACCCTTATGGTTCACACATTACATGCCCATAATTTGATACATATGATCATAACATAATATCCAGGTTTGGCCAAACACATCCTCAATCTGTCTTAATCAGGGGACCATATGTCATACTAATCATATGAGATGAAAAATATGATCTTAGTTAAGATCTAACTAATGAAATGATCAATGAAAACCCCAATAAACCAAGATTTGATAATACTCATTGCATTCATTAATAATATAGAAAAGTATAGAAGTATTCATTCTGGAAATATCTCTAAACTCATGTATGAGGAATTAAAAATTTGAACCAAAATCATGTAGTATACTAATGACATAGCGTGTGATACTCCATGTTGTATACTTCATGGTTAATCCTGCACACAGATACCATTTTTTGCGTCATAATAAAATATCAAATCCCAATGAAAATATCTACTCATAGTAGCTATAACATTTAATTAAAACATAAAATATGAAATGAAACCATCTATTAATGATTTAATTCATCCAACTGATGACTACATGGATGTTACCGAACCAATGATATTATGTGATGTTATGTATTCCATCTTATATGGTAAAGTCTTCCAACTAGTTGTGATGGTCAATGATGATACCATATAAAGACTGTAAATGAACATCTGAGTGAAGAATTTCATAGAGATAACTAAACAACATTCACAATAATAATCTATGTATATAGGAATGAATACGTTAAGTATTCTATAAAAAATGAAATGTTTTTATACTGAAATTCATTAACTGATCTCCCATTAGACCAATAACATATGAAATTAAAAAACTAAATAAGAGAAAAAAAGATCTACCCCAATCCATTAGAAATTCCTCAATACCAGTCTTTAATCCTAGTTGAGCTTCCTCAAACTGATCCACAATAAATCATATTCAAAAACTCAAAGTATACATACATTTTGAATGTACACAAGTGTTCCCATGAAGGAGGAGAGAAATAAATTTGTCTTAGGCCACCCCTATGGTTTTCCCTAAGAAATGCCATTATATATAGGTAAAATACCATGTGATATATCTACCATATCCGAATGATAACTTTAAAAAAATAAACAAATAAATCACCATCAATCCTCGTGTTTTAAGGTGCCACCCAAGATCGACCATATCTATTTTGTTTGGTTATATATGTCTATGATCACATCATAAAATCATATTGGGGAATATATGTTCTTCTATAGAATTTCATGAGAAACACACACACAAACACACACACACAAATATATATATATATATATATATTATCACTCAAGGGAAGAGTGATCACTCGAATTAACATATGGAAACTATTATAGGGGAAGAGTGGCTCCACCTGGAAGCTTATTTGATCATTTGGGGATAACGTCCACCCATTACTAACTCATATCAACATATTGGGAAATAATATAGAAAATAAAATTTTATTTTATAGTGAGGGATATCTTATATGAAGGAATGTTCCATATTATCATCAAGGGACAATCATCCACTCAACAACATCTCATATAACATCAAGGGAAAATATCCATTCTCTATCATACCATATAGTCATCTAGGGAACCCACCCACCCTGTAATATCACATAGTATTATGGATGGTCTGCATACTCTAGGTAATATAACATATAACAATCACGGTGTAGCATTCACTAAGTGATATCTCAAACAATAATCTAAGCCCATTTTCCACCCGATTATTTTTTTACAATAATCATAGGAAAATTTCCACCTTGTGATGTGATTTATAATATATAAACCTGTGACATTCCCCTATCCCAAATCCCCAATAAAACATATATGAAAAACTGGAATCATAGCCGACATAAAATCTAACATTCTAATCACCATGATGCTTGTCACTCAATCCTATCCACACATTCAATTGTATGCCTCAATTTCCATATAGAAAATTATACTAATATATTATATAACATATTAGTCATACAAGAACACCATGATAAACAAAATCACATTCCCATATTTTCCACAAGAAATCCTGAAAGATATTCTACACCATTGTCATTCTATGGTCATTATTACAGAGTTATATCTAACACCCAATGTGTTATCTCAATTAATTAGAAATATATGACTCCATCCTCAACATAATAATAAAAATAATCATCTACATCTTACAATTCCAGTAGATCCATCTGAATATTGCATTTCATGAGCTATCTTATATAAATGATAATGGAAATTTTATGTTGAGTCATCCAATCATTCACATGAATCTCATCTTGGTATCATTCCTTGTCTCCCTTAAGAGAGATGTCAGTTAACAACCAAGAATAAAAAACACACTATCATATCCCATCAAACTAAACTATGTCACAAATGATCTTTAATATCTCTCAGGCTACCAAGATAATTTTCTGTTAAAAAAACTCTTGGAATTGAATCCTAATTTGTTTTATTCAATCTCTATTCAAAAATTGAAAAAACCCCAATAAGGAAATTGTTCGCTTTATCTACCTTATTGTACGCAATGTTTTATTCCAATGATAAACTCTCGGTCTAAACCGTGTCCCCCTAAGAATGTATATCCTAAATAAATGGAATGTTCCAAAAATACACAATGTGTCACCCATATAAAGAATTTTCTTGTGTGACTCCCACATCATTTGGCCAATTAATTCTTACAACATCTAGTTTTGTACCAAATACAGGATCTAATAATGTAACCCACATGTGATCTTCCCAACATAGGGTGTTTTGATGAGTACTCTTCTAAAACATAGATCATTTACCCATGGTATAACATTATGTTTTCATACAAACTTCGGAAAATATAGTCACTATCTTCGATAATCACCATATTGAAGGTAACATTGTGTGTGTTTTTAACTATATACCATGTAATGTTTCCTAAACAAATACCCCATATGAATCACCTAAAGCCCTATTTTTACCCAAAATCATGCCACTATTGGAAATAAATCACCCTAATAGTCCATAGAATACAATAATAAATTTAAAATAAATGGATAATTAGTGAAATATAAAAATAACGTCCAACCACTTGAATAAATCACCAACACATCAATCGTGGATCCATGTTAAATAGAAATTGCACCCTGATCCAGTCTTAGTCATTCTCCAAAGAAGTTCATGCCTCCCTCTCCCTCTTCCATTATTAGTTTTTCTATTCCTCCAAAGATGATCACCCTTTACCATCATTCATGAAAGGGAATTAATAGTGGAAAGATAATAATTATTGAAATTAATAAAAAAATAAAATAAAAAATATAATAAATGCATAACATAGGACTCAAAAATTAATGTTGATTATACACAATCTGGGTAAAAACACTCATTTTATCATCAACCATGGAGTATGAATTTCAATACATGGATCTGTTCAGTAGAAACTAATGTTTTTATATTGAAATTAAATAATATTTTTTTAAATATATAAAAATATTATGAAAAACACTTCTATCTAAGAATCATAAAAAATTCAAGATCAATGGTAAACACTATACAACAAGATTAGTGATTTTTTTTAAAAAATCTAATGTTATTTACAAGTAGAACTTTTCATTTACACTCAAATAAGGACTCAAGATTGAAACATGACATTTCCTTTGAATTTATAAATATGTAATTATGTCTGTCATTATAAACATTTATATGTAACACATCTCATCCATGATAAGGTGTGTTGTTTCTAAAACTATCATTATTTACCTATATTAACAATTAATTCATTGAAAAAGCATCACATTCTACACACGGATGATGAATTATCTTCTACTATAAAACTCCTTACGCAATTGTTAACTACTATACCAAATTTCGAGCTACACATTCACCACTATCATAGAACACTGTGAAAACACATAATTGAACCAATCTATACCAAGACACCACATTTTTTTCAATAGATTAATCCCTAAACTTGTGGCGATACTCATCATAAGAATATAATCATAAAAGAGACTAATTACAAATCATGGTGATATCGACACAACAAATTGATTAATGAAATTCATTTTCAATGGACCATTGATATAATCAGTATCTTCTCCACCACACTACACTATATTTCAAATAATGACACTGGTTTTCCACCCATTACTAACTTATCCTATAAAATCTCAATAACTCACAGTGACATCCCATCCATCTCCTTAAGATTATGCCTAAATCCACAATGTTATCCGGGTAAAGTCCAAATATCAACACTAAAGTCTAAACAAAATTATAATTTAATTCAATTTTTGGATCACTGACCACTCACATAAAACCTCATTATCTCACCTTGACCATCAATACACCACTAATATAAATCACCCATGAATCCTCGTAAAATTTTAACTTAATCTCAATGCCAACATATAGAATCCATCCATCATCAAATCTAAATCACATTTTTTTTATTAATCATGGATCAAGATAAAGTCTTATATACCTTCAAACATAAATGTAAATTTTATACTGAACATCTACCAACTAGTGTCTATAAGTCCTTGAACATTCCAACATGAGTTTCTTACCTTTGTGAAACACAATATTATCCTCACTATAGGTTTCTGTTTCACCAGAGCTCACTTCAATCAAAATTTTTATAATGATGATCACACTCTATCATAGATAATGGTCTCATCCCCCACATGTGGTTTACCTTATGGATTTTCTTGATAACAACCTCAACTAATTCTATAATTACATATGTGTTGCTCCTCTAGATTAATGTTCACCCATTCTATGAATCATTGATAGTTATGTAAAATAACATGATCTAATTAGTCAAATCATGATACCTTGATCCATCTCTAATGTATCATCTAAAAATATACTGGTATCTATCAATATAAACAAGGCCCACGATAACCTTACCCATGATCATATCATTAAAATAACATCATCCCATGTAACTCACTTGGTATTCTAACATAATACGTACTAAAAACGAATCACACATAAGAAGAACACACCCCTTCAATAACATCCAACCCAATGGGTGTATTCCCTGAAAAAACCCAATCATATAATTTGACTCATGATCTCATGAGTAAAAAAAATATTAAACATGGATCACATGACCAAACTATTGTCCATTCCCCAAATATATTTCAATCTAATCTAATTAAAAGGGAATCCTTCATCTGCTATTCCACACAAACATATCATATCAATCATGCCGAGGATATACACATAAACACCTACCACTGAGTTGTAGTTACAAAATTGAAAGTGTTTACCCATTCTCACATCAAAAAACCATAACAAAATCCAAAATCAAGAAGGTCAGAAACCATAACAATCATTCCCCTTAAACTAACCACAATACCCAAATGAACTGGAACGTAGAGTTCTTTTCCTCATAAAAAATCGAATAAACCGTTCATGTCTCTATAATATATGTGATATAACATCCCGTGAATCCTTCATAAATAAAACTCATTTACCCATGCTTCCTATATATATGTAATTCACATGTCTAATATAAGTCTTTTGTCAGGTTACCCTCATATATCATATCTCATGTCAAGGGTACTAGGCTTTCTTTCCAAGCCCATAACAACATATAAGTTAGTAAATATCTCATTGGGAAGAATCCCTCCTCTTGTCTCAAAGATAAAATGTAAACACATGTTCCAAAAAAATCAAGCGTTGTCACATATACATATTAGGTATTAGATAAAAAATCGACTTCCAATCTACGAAATCAATCCTCACCTAAAATTTTCATATTTCACTACCCCTAAAGGATCAAAATATTATCCACATATATAAAATGACATCACCCTATTAAAATTAAAGTTGAGAAACCAATAGTCTCAGAGTTTGGATATTTATAATACCACCGAAAAGATATATGAGAAAACAATATATAGGTTTACATTGAATTATTTTGTAACCAAACATAAATCAATTTCACCAATAAGGGGTGCATCAACAAGGCATAAAATTCCCATTATAAGTCTCTAGGGGTAACTATACATCCATTTTCGAGGGAATTCATTGTAATAATTATTAACTAAAACATTATTTAATCCCCCAAAGTTATCATCATATGAAAATATAACATGGCCTAATTTGGTAAAATCATATCAACAAATAATATATCAATAAAAAATATAGGTTTTTTGACATAATAAGTATATGAACCCTTATCATCAGTGGTATAAAGAAAAAAAGTAGAATTTTATTTCATTTTTTACTTTCCAAATATGATTTATGTATAGAAACCACTTGGATCATTGGGTGAAGATTCAGAAATCATAAATATTTACTAAAAATATAAATTAAATATTTTAATAATTACATCAATAATAAAATTTTAATATAATAAAAAAGCCCTCAACCCTAGACACTAGGAGATCCACCAAATATTTTTTAAAAAACATTATCTTATGTTCTATCAAAAAAATGAAATAGTAACAGAAATAAATTGTAATACAATGAAAATGAAACTCTTTCCCCACTTAGTGACATCCCCAACATATGAACACTAGACAATATTCATACTGGTTGTGTTATATAACATCAGATGAGCCTCCATATATTCTAGAGGATGATGACTAGTAGTGAGGGTTTGAGGTTACCCCAAACAGATTTTTTCTCTCTCAAATGAGTGGGAATAAAGTGGTAGAAATAAATAAAAAATAAAAGAAATAATAATTAGATTATTCAATAAAGAATAAATAGAACCATTCTTTAACACGATGAATTATTGGAATACAAGTATACATCATATAATTAACGAACGAAATGATCACCTATACCAATAAAAGAGAAATAATAAAATAGAAATTCTCTAATACCATCGAAAATCTTGTTATCAACATCAATATCAAATACTATTAAATTTTCCTCCACCCTATCCATTGTGCATCCTCTCTTTAACCTGATTGAAGACACAAAGTCTCTCATACTGACTGGGTGACCATGTAGGTAGTGATTGTAAATTCTCAGTATTCCACCCCCAATAGTGTCCCTAATATATTTTTTTATTATATATGTTTATTCACACATGATAAATATAGTCTAGAAAAATTATAACTAGAATATATATATATATATATAATACCCTTGATCATTCGTTTATAAGGTTTCACTTGAGATTAACTATACATGCTCTATCCTATGACAAATGCCTTAGAGAATGTCACATAATTATTAATGGGAAAAAATTATAACAATATAATATCACATGCAGTATATATATATATAATAACTTGGGGGAAGTCTAGTTCACAATGATTTATTATGGAAAACAACCATGGTCAAGAAAATCCACACTCTAAAAATCATATAATCATCAGTGGAATGTTCCCACTAGGTACTAATAGCTATAAAAATGGGGAGTTAGTACCCACCTGAAAATATATTAGATCACATTGAAAGTTAGTTTCCAGTTATTGATGTTCTACATAATCACTAAGGGATAGCGTTCATCCTATAAAATCTCATATAAAAATTGATGGAAAATAACTACATCATAACATTTTTGATAATCAATAGGTGACTATGTACACTAAGTAATATCACATATTATAGTCAGGGGAATGCATCTATTCGGTAATATCATATATAATAATTTTGAAGAAACGTGTACCCAATCATGTCTTATATAATCATTGATGTCTAACTTCTTTGTGATATATTATAAAAATTTCATGGGAGAACATCTCTTTGGGGATGTGTTCTATAATATATACAAGTGAGAAATACCCATATTATGTCAAAAAATATATAATAAATTCAAAATGTAATCATACCCTAGCCACAATCTCACCAACACATCATAGGGTGCTGGTCTTTCAGACATAATCCTATATCTCATGGTATGCCTTACAATCCATCTTGTAATATTGGATAATATTCTCTATATAGTCCTAGTCATGAAAGAACATCTTGTTGAACCCATATAAATTCTCTATAAAAATTTATAACAAAATAAAGGTTCATTCTAACCAAAATTACTCTCTTGTCACTCACCAATGCATATATACCTTCCCAGGTGGTCTCCCAACTTGTCTAGTTTATCTTCCTCAAAAATAATTTGAATGGTACAAATCCTCATTCAAATACAATATCATAACCCATTCCTACTAAATATGTTTCATTCTATGTTATTTCACACCAAGGACCATATAAATATCATGTCAATTCATCACATAATTCTCAAAAACTTCACATCGATCTTATTCCATGACTAAAATAGGTGACCTCTCAATCCATCACTTAAATGAAAACCTCTCTACTATATCTTATCATCCCAAAATCATCCCACCAAAAAATATAAACATTAAGGCTCTCACTATTACATTATATGTATAAAAACGATTAAAATGGACATCTCAATTATCTAATTCAATATCCATAGTATTAAAAAAAAGTAAAAACCACTCTAGGGAAATCGTACACAAAGTCTAGTTCAGTGTACGAAATATGTGACAACAATTTCCAACTCTATTTTTATACCTCTTCACCTCAAAGAATATATTTATTATACAAATAGAATTTTCCATTCATAAACGATTTGTAACCCATAATTGGTATCAGGAATTATTCTGTAGAGAGAATATATCCATGTAATTCACATGACATTATGATGTGTACCATACATTTGGTTTGGAAACAAATATCACATGACATGTACCCCACATGAGGTTTCATGAAGAGTAAACATCCATACCCTATGTTAAGTACTAAAGGAACTATATGAAATGTCCATCTACACTACGGAACCTATAGTAATCATATCCTATGTTCATTGAACTAAAAAGAAAACACATTTTTTTCTTACGTATACACACGTGATTAGGTTTTCTGAATGATACGATGAATTTTTTAAAAAATTCCCATTTATCCCAAAATCATGAAACTATAGGTCGTAAATCAACAATAATTATCCATAAAAAATAAAACAAAAAAGAATTTTAATTAAGTGGTGGAATAGAAACAATTAATAATAATAACCTACCTCTATGTTAAATCCTTGAGTCTTTAAGCTTGGTTACATTCCCAACTACCACTACACCCTTATCTAGCCCTAATTTCAATTCTCAGATAAGGTAGGTGCCTCCAGATTCCCTCTTCTCCCCTAAATTTGGTCATAGCTCAATGAGTTTCTCCATTTTCCCTCATGAATTTTAGGGAAGAAATATTTAGAGAATAAAAATAAAAAACAATAAAAAAATTAAAATAAACAATCGACCCATGACACATAACCCAAATGATTATTATAACCCACCTTATTGAAACATCCCACTATGAACTCAACCCTGAAAGTAAAATTTCAATCAATGTATCCTTTTTTGAGATATCATCATTTTCATATGTAGAATAATAAATATTTAATAATTAATTTGAAGGAATTATGAAAAAACATGCCTTGATACTTGCCCCATTAAATTCAATCCCATGATTAAACAGACCATCCTAAGATAAAAAAATCATGAAAAAATAATTCCAAAGTAATTTATTAGGAGAAATAACCATTTTCCACTCATAATAACCTGAGAAAAATAATTCAAATTATCATTGAATTTTACAACCCAAATGGAATGATTAATTATATGGGATTAGTCAATGTTATACTTATATTGGTCAATTATCATTTCACTTCATCAGTTTATATATCAAGCATAAAATAATGATATATATAGGGGTTTTTATTTTATAATTTGACCCATTTTATATTCAATAATTCATTTATATAATTTAACAAATCTATAATTAAGTAATCATCATATATAATCTTATATGATAGACTTCAAGATTTGATTTCTATTATTTATACTTTTAGTGTTTTTTTAAACCCATTACAATCCTACGACATTTCCTTCATAACTCTATTTTACCACCTGTAAACCCATCCAACTAAAATTCTTATTGAATTACAACTATGATGAAATCCACTATGAATAACGGTGAGACATATGAATAATATTCATAATAATCACCTATTTAAAAAAACATCCGAAATCATTATCATTATACTAACACACATCATGAATTTAATGATATTATGTTAATCATCAACATCATCCTTATAATCTATTATATCAGTTTTTTTCATTTAAATATTTTGGTTAATATAGAAATAATTATCACTATAATTATACCGACACACATCACGACTTTAATGATATTATGTCTTGATAACATCGAATTTTGGATATAATAATCCATTATTGGAAAAAATCAAACATCCAATGCTCAAGTAAAACCCCACTAGCACATTAGACAATTATTTCTTATAAAAATATCCAGATAAGGAAAATTGATCCTTTGGGTTATTAAATAACTCTTATTTCATTTTAGTATGATTTTTTTATCAAATATGATATTAATGTCAATGTAATATATGGTATTATTTTTTCAAACTATTAATCTAATGAAATTATTTATTCTTTATAATATTGCAGTATTATTGGGATTAAATCTATTATATTATAAAAAACAATATGTTAAACTCTTTTATCTTGGAAAATTTTAATTTTATTCTCATAATCTATTGAAACATGTTATATAATCCAATAAATCATGAACCATGTATATCATCTCATTTTATCTATAACAAATCCATATTAGAAAAAACATCTCTCATTATATTAGAGAATAAAGATGAAAAAAGAAAACCACTATTTAGATCTATTTGAGATTTATGTTTTTCAGTACATTCAATTTCAAGATTTTACATCACATTACTTCATAATTTGAATTGTAAAAAAAATATACTCCAATTCATTCATATATTTTGAAATATTTTATATTTAAAATACATGTAAAATATATTTTTAATATCATATATATTTAAAAATTTTAAAATTGTTTTTTTGGTAACACCAATACATGATGTTGTAATTCAATATAGTTTCAATAGTCTATTAGGTATCCCCGAATAATTCCATTTTATAGAAATATTTCCCTCAATTATGAATATTCAATGACTATTCAATTAACTTGGACGTATATATGAAAAAAAGTTATCAGACTTTCCTACTAGTTTTTTCTTTTGATTTGATATTTTATCTCTTTTTTAATCTATATATATAGAAAATTGATATATAATCCCCATTTCATCCAACCTCAATACTTTTTAGCAATTTATTATTGTTTTGTTAAACACATTCACATTGATTGAACATTTTAAAAAATAATTTTATAATGAATTATATTAATAGAGAAATCCATTGAAATTATCTTATGACTCAATAAGTCGTCAACAAACATAATAACATTGAATATATGATAAGAAACAAAATTTATTTAGTTATTTTATATCTAATCCATTTGAAACATTATGTTATTCATTCTATTTTTATGATAATCATTTAGATTCACATGTTGAATAACTTCTATATTAGGTTACTTAGGATGGTACCTCTTTGACACATAAAAATTTCACCTTGATTAAGAATAATTTTTAAAAAAATCTATACCATTTTATGAAATTTCTTACATTATGATTCTACCTTACAAAGTTAAATATCAATGTCAAACTATATTATGATGATGATAATTTTCTATAATATAATTTTTTATCAGATGAGTATCATGTTTTTTATTTTTTAAAAAGGTCTCCTATTAAATATGATTCATGAAAATAGTGACCCCATTATAATACATCATATCTATCAGTGGATTAATATAAATATTTAACTATGAAGTTAGATTTAATTGGGGTTAATGTAATCTAATTTATTTTTAGGTTGTCTATTATGCCAATCATATCAAATATGAATCTTATATGGATGTGAAGAAAAATATTCACCCATTACAACATATGGGTAACCTCAACCCCACTCTTATGGTATCCTAGCTGTTAATTTTTAGAAACCATGTATAACCCCAAAAAATATTAAATAAATAATTCAAACTCTTAGATTAATTTCATCACAATATTCCTATACAAAATATAAATCATGGATTCCATGCATTGTTAGAAATTACCTAGTCAAACAATCAACGTCTTGAAAATTGTTTTATTTTGAACGTTTCTAAGAGATAATTTTTTTTCGTAGTTATTTAATATAACCATATTATATCATTATATTACCTATAAATTTAAATTTTCTATAAATAATATAGTTTGGAAACACATTCATTCCATAAAATCAATTTTTTAAAAATATATTTATGCATGCCTTTTTACATACCATAGAACTGGTCTAACATTCTTAATTTAGAAGAAAAATAAATGTATACACACCCAAATGCTTCTCCTTGATAAGGAATATGAAATAATTTCATGTAATTTCTTTGAATCATATAAAATCAATAATCCCCACATGAGAAAACAAGAGGTTCTTGATAGTCAGCCTGGGCATTTCTATTCAATGTATAATCATATAGGCTAGTGAACAATCTAAATCGTAGTCCCACAAACAAAGGATAATTTACTAAATAGTTACCTCAATTTAATAATAATTCCAACACCTAGTGTGTATATAATAATGTTTATTTTTAATCCTAGTTCATAACCTAATATTAGAAAAATTCATGGTTAAAGAAACTAGATCAATTTTCATTACTAGCATGTAACACGTTTGATGGGTTTATGGCAATTTATTAACGTTTTTTGACACTTTGAAATAACATACACTTATTCATAATATATAAATTATATCTATGAATAAATGAGGGAATACAATAAATAAATCAATAATTCATATATATAGATATAAAATATATAAATTATGAAAAATTATTGTACAAATAAATCATAAACACTGTGTAATTTGACCATGAATTATGGATATTCTATAATTAAATAAACATAAAAATATAATTTTATTTTCAACATGATATACATCATATAATTATTTATAGGGAATTTATATGGAACATATGATATTTGAAATATAATATATATATATATATATAATCTATTCATAAATATTTGAACACACAATATATCCCAAATTCTTTCATTATTTTAACCATTTTCATATCAATTATGAAAAATTATTTTATTTTTGTTTAAAAAATTTATTTTAACAATGAATATTAATTTCAATAGTTCTAATTAAAAATTATGAATAATTGAAAATTTTAAATATAGACTAATTTATATAATTTTTGTTATTCTATATATTAATAAAAATTGTAAAAATTACTCTAATAATTTCAATATAATGATTTAAAATATAAATTAAAATAATTTACATCTAAATTTAGTATTTTATTTTATTATTTATATTTAATATTATAGATATTTATTTTGTAAATGTTTCATAAAATTTAATTAATTAATTAATTATATATAAATAAATTATAATTAATTAATATTAAAAATTATATAACTTTAATAAATATCTGAAAATATATTTTCCATAATTTATAACATAAAATATAAATCATAGATTTCAATTAACATTTGGAATTATAAAAATTAAAATTTTCTACATTTTGTATTTTACTGTATATCACATATCATTATCTATATCATACTTCAAAACCCCTTATAAACCTCATGATAAGAATTTTTTGGCCTGCAATTGATATTTTAACATTATCAATCAAATTCAATGATATATATAACATAAGATATGATATGGATACCACATATTACGATGGGGCCTATATATAATTAACCCTAGCCACTTGGGGATTGGTGTAAGGGTAACCCTTCAAGACATGGATTGTAACCCCCCACATTTCTCTCTTCCCATGTCATTAACATGTCAACATGGAGAGATTATGCCCTATGACATAGGCAAAAATTCATCTTGTGAATTTTCTCAACTTGTAGTTTTCAATACAATGTCACTATATGTACGATTTTCTAGGACCACGAAACCTACAAATCTACCTTAATAGATCCAGTTCCTTAGAACTTAGGTAGCTAATTTAAGTCACTCACTGGAGAATAAATTTCTTTTTGGTCTTAACCAACTGTAAGACGAATTTATTTTTTCCATATTTCGCCAAACACATTTTTTGTGAAAAATTTGATGTGACCACTAACCTATTGTAGACACATGTAAATCATTTGTTTTGAAGGTATATTCTATGATCAGGTTTCTTACTTTAATCCTAAACATGATTTCAGTAACTTTCAACCTTTATTACCATTATGTGACATGACCACCCCTTTCTAGTTGTGTCATAAAGATACCATCCAACATTGGGGGTCATGACATCTAATGATAAATTATTTGATTATATATATTATATATGATAAGTAAAATTCTAATAGATTTAGAAATAACTACTAGGTCATATCAATCGAGACTTACTGGTACTACACTTGTACCATCCATGTATCAACTCACATTAATACCCACCACAATATTGAAAATAATAATCCCCTTTTCACTTTGATACATAGAATCTATTAATTTAATTTTAGTTGGTCTTATCAATTTTAGATAATTTCCATACACTGCTTACTTGTCAGAAATATTATTCACATTGAATAATATATCACAGTCTATGGTGAATATATAAACCATCACTATGGTTTTATCCTTCCTATACAGTATGTGTCTCTGGAACAAAATTTGTTCCACATGTGCTTGTGGAACTGGTTCCTATTCCAACTATCTGTGCATCTTGAGAATTGAATAAACACAAGTCAATATTTCTACCACTATCTATAATAGATATGCGCACACTTATATAGAAGAGTAGTCTATTTATTGACTACCTACTTTTATATATTTAGTGATTTATGTAACATCTTAAGAAATCATTAGGATAGGTACCTCAGATGCACAATGTGTTTATCTTGATGCAATTTGGTTTGGATACGAACAAACTATTTGCATCTAAACACATGTCCTTATGAAATAATGGATTTAAATCATACTATGACTCATATGATATCCATTTTTCATTATAGTTGGCATATTGTTTTAGGATATCACTGTTATTTTCAAAGCATTTCATGAAATATAATGGAAGTTTCTGCAAGTTCCAACATTGATACTACTTATGTCAAAAACATTTTATTTATAACATATGTGTTAGTAATTACTCACTGCTATATGTTTGTTGATCAACATTGATATGTAATACTTCATTATCAATCCTTCTCATTAACATCAATGTTGGGATGTCGAAAAGGTAATGTTCATTTTGGAATTACTCCACATTACATTATCAGGATTGATGAATTCTTGGTTGAGATATTTTTCGGTATCCCAACCTAACGAAAATCATATCTCTTATCAATAATATACTTCACTATATTATTCCTTAATTACTTAAAGGAATCTTATGAAGTACACATACCTCTAGCTTATACATGGAATAGTTCTCATTCAATTGTTAAACTATTTCCAAAAGATTTATGAAGTACCTTTATTTCTAAAGGCTCTTTTGTCCAAACTAAAGACGCCGATAATACATATAGTATTTAGCTGTACTTAGCCTAAATACCATACTTGGTATTTTTATGATGTTTAATTTTAGTAATTATCTTGGAACAACTAGGTATAAGTCTTACATTTATATTCATCACTAATTTGCTATGATTCATGTATTACTGAACTAGTGAATAAGTTTACCAAAAACAACATTCATTCTAGAACTAGAAAGAATTTCTCCATGCATCCAAGGACACGTGAGATTAATGTTTGTGGTTATACTCAATATTAGTTCAACAAAAATATTTCACTTGGAAATTAAGAAGTCATGTACTTCTCACCATTGGCCTAGGTATCACCCTTTCGCAGCCACTTGAAGAATACACATGACTTATATTAATATTTTTATACCAACATGGTTACTGTATTAGGATACACATATGTCACTAGAATACTGTATTTAAAACCCAATTAGTAAAAGGAAGCATTACATGGATGAATATCCCTAATGTAGAAGCTGCAACTTTCTTATTTAAATAATTTAATTGTTTCCAAACATCCATAGTATTATTTTACAATATGCAATGGAAATAACCTTTGTTAATACCTCATTAATTAAAGGACATTCTGTATGTGTCATATGAATTACATACCTTTTGGAAGTTATTCATTGTATTTCAATTTATTTTCTATATGAATTAAATATTAAACTATCTTCAAAATTCTTATTATCATGGTGATCCTTACCTAAATTGGTAATGACGATTTTACTCAATAATTATTTGTTTTGTAACCTAAAATGAAACATGAGTAATGGGGTGAAAATGATATGAGAAAGGGATCCAGTT
Organism: Viscum album; assembly: GCA_963277665.1. Classification (NCBI taxonomy): domain Eukaryota; kingdom Viridiplantae; phylum Streptophyta; class Magnoliopsida; order Santalales; family Viscaceae; genus Viscum; species Viscum album. Next base: position 763,331,031 of record OY728126.1, on the reverse strand, counting down.
AAAGATCATGATCAATCTTTTAATTTTCACATACCAGTGTAACATCGACTTATTTATATCATTGATTTGCTTTCTCCTTGCAAACATCTTAGAGATGAGACTTCATGTTTATATCATCCATGTCCTAGTGTATCAGTCGGAACTGACACCAGTCGTTGATGAAATAATAATGATGTAACTATCATATGCTTTGTACATTATTCTCCTGTAATCTATTTCACCCTCGCATATTGAGGTAGTTTAACGGTGTTAGAGTCACTGACACCATGAGTTTCAAATACCATAGTACTATGCGCACATGCCATTACTACTAATGGATACTCATGTCAGGATGGACATTTACTTTTCTAATATAACATCAAACCTTTTAAACATGTGGTTTAACTTTACATTTTAACTAAAAAAATAAATATTATCAGATTAGTACCATTTATCTAGATTACCAGTTAAGACATTTTGATTAAATAATTAATTAAATTTTTCCAACTATTTTATCAGATTCTAGGAATCCTCTGTTCTAGAATTGAAATACTATGTCGCTTGAGTATTCTAGTAGAAAGGATCCCAGAACCACCCCTTATTGTCTACATGCTATGGATAATCCACTAAGGGAGGGTTCAAGGTATGATTTTGGTTGGCTGACCTCTTTAACTTACAGTTCCTTGATCTATTGAGTGAAGTCTCAGCTTCTAAAATTTGAACTTGATTTAATAAATTCTTACCTCTAAAATTACAACAAACTGTAAATGTATATTTCATTGATAAAATTTTAGTTTATTCAACCCATAATTCTTATAGGGACTCCCTGATAGTAAGAGGCACCCTTAGATATGGCATGACTAACACGTCAAAAAGCTAGTTTTTTCAAAATTTGAATTACAAAAGGCTTTTATGACTTAATATATTTTTGAGGGTTTTATTAATTTTTTATGTAGAAAAAGAAATAATTTTCTATTTTTATAAGCATGTACTGTGTGATCGCACTAAAATCTAACAATTCAATAAATAGAAAAATATATTGAGTCACATGTTCATTATATCTTGCATGCTTATTTATTATTAATCTATGTGGGTGCACTCTAAGTACACATTCAACACATAATAAACCATCAAGAAATAAAATGAAAAACATGATCATGAGACCATTCTAATGGTTGATCAGTTCAGTGAATAACGGTCCAACCTAAACCATAGGATCCATACCTTCTGTCGCATCGCCTATGACTCAAAATGAAATGAATTCCCCTCAAATGCATCACATCCTATTTGGTGTGTTTTCGTCACTCGGCCCCAAGTGCATCATACTTTATCTTGTCATTATAAAACCGTACTCACATGCCAGAGAGGGTGTATCGGGGTATAAAATACAACTATGAAAATATGGTCGCACAAGCCCTTATAAATATAATGACACTTGAGATGATATACAGGTATCCTTTTAATTTAATTAAAATAATTATTACAAACTGTTATGCAATAATTAAATAAATAATTAAAATAAATAAACACAAACTAGAAAATCATTTTTCGGTCTAAGTCTTATGATCAGTCATATGTGCATTAAACTCCCATATATTAAGTAAATGAATAATAAAAATTAAACATTCATTAAAATAATTTGTGAGGGAATTATTTATGGAATTAAAATTTCACACAAATTTTAAATGAACAAATTTCTTCATTTGGTCCCGTTTAAGTAATTTAATTTTAAAAATAAAAATTAAATTAATTATTTAATTTAATTAAACTCCAAATTAAGTTAATTACACTACATATACAATTTAATAACAAAAAATCAAAGTTTAATTAATTTAATTTTGAAGTGAAATTAAATTAATTAAATTAATTAAATTTTGATTAAATTTAATTACTCGTGATCATATAACTTCGAGAAGGGCCTGTGTGGGATGGGGAGAACCTAAACAGACCCAATACGAGAGGTACTGATCCCATGTAGGGGAATTCTGGGATGTGTGGGTCCAACCAAGCGCATTATGGGATAGGAATACCTGCTCATACTTATTACGGGGAAAAGTGAGTTACCTACCTGCTAAGAGGACTGGGCGATAGCCAGAACATGGCAGGTTTGTCGTAATGTGAGCTAGTTGGAATCAACCAGATTGGCTGAGAAAACAAGAAACCAGTGCGGCTGATGGTGCGCACATGAGGGTTCATGCAGGAAGGCATCGTAGGGATCCCATGCGGTGCGCTTAGCCAAAGGAGGTAGTCAGGTGGAGGGAGATAGATCAACGGGGTTATCCGCGGCCGGTAGGGGCAAGGCATAGCTCGTTCTAGTGGGAGATAGAGGTTGTGGCTTCACCCTAGATGGAGGAGGTCTATCATGGCCTTTAGAAGGTCCAGGAGGGGGCCTTCACTGGCTGGGAACCTCAGGCGGAGGGCGGTGGCACACTGGGTTCACCGGGGGAAGGGTGGAGCCCGATGAGGGGACGTTGGGGTGGTCTACCTGTTGTGCGTCTGAGAAGAGGGCGTCATTGGTGCACCACGGCTTGTGTAGTGAGAAGAGGCTAGTGTAAGAGGTCTTTTGGTGAACTGCAGCACGATACCGGCGATGGTCTCAGGTTCTCTGGATTGAACCAGCTGGGCCAGGGTCTCCATGTGGGAGGAGGCCATCAAAGAGCAAGGGAGAGGCATCTAGACTGAGGGGTCGGGGTGCTCTGCACTACTGCAGGTGGTCTGCCAGCCAGGAAAGGAGGCTGGTGGGAGGGGCGATCGTCGTCACCACTAGTGCTCTATGGGGCGTTGCACGACACGGGGAGGGAGGCTAACTGGTGGGGGGCCACTCGACTCTCCGGAAAAACCCCCTTGTTAATTTTTATTTTTTGTCTTGTTTTTTCCAAGAGGTTCCCCACCTTTATCCCCCTTTTTTTCTTTTCTCGACCTTCTTTGTAGGTCTCCCATTCTATTTTTTCAAATTAATAAGACCTTATTTGAAGGTCTCCTTGCATTTTCATTTTTTATGTTGTTGGAGACCTGGAAAGTAGGTCTCCCTATTATTTTTTTTAATTTTCTGTTATGACTATTCTTAGACAAAACTTTTTAAAATATATATATAATAATAAAAATTTTATTATAATCCAACTATTATTATTATAATTATATTATTATAATAATTATCGTCATTAAGATTCACCAGAAAATACTATTCTAGTTACCAGATGTACACCTGATCAACAAACTAGTTTAAAACTGAATTTAAAATTTGGATGACTGCATATGGGTCATCCGATATCAGATTCATATGTGGACTGCGAAATTGGGACTATAACAATGAGATCTTCATATTTTAATGCAAATTTAATTATTTTGGCTTAAAATCGACACACACAGCCTCTAATGCCACTTGTTGGAACCGGGTGTTTATCGGAATCCCAAAACATGTGGGTTTTTTAAAACTTTCTATCATAATTCGACATAAACTTGTCAACATCATTGAAGAGCAGCCCGATCCAAGTCGAGTATCTCTCATGAACGGTATTTAGCACACAAAAAAAAATAAACCATAAAATACTTAGTTTAAATCTGAATTTGTGCACGACAACAACTCATCATTGGCAATTGTTGCTCGAAGAATTTAATATAGAACTCATCTAGATCATCCACATGCACTTCAATAAACTTTGGGAGCATCTTTTGTCAAAATCTAGGTGCTATCATTGAATTCTGACAAATCCTTCAATGCTCCAACGACCACTGCATTACTTCGCTAGAGATGCATCAGAGAGTTCTTGATCTAATCTCCATGGATTCATATATTCTCTCTCTATATCAAATGACAGAGGAGAAGAGAGGTAACCCCCATGAATAATCTTTGGCAATCTCCTCTCCTCTTATATTTATACTGTTATGTAATTACCTGGATGTGCCGACCTAACCCCTGAATAATCAATGCACTATTAAATAAATTTTATGACTACTAATCTAAGTCACAAATATTATTATCACTTAATTTTAATATATTAAAATATATTACATGATAATAATTGAGTCCAAATCTTGAATCGTCATTCCCATAAATATTAATTGAAACTTGATTAATTTAATATTCACCCATTAATATCATTAATGTATTTACATAAAACTCATAAATACATTTAATAAAAAAATTCAATGCTCATTATTCTAAAATCAAATAATATGAATTTATTTATTGCTTTGGTGATTATTTTTCATTGGACAAATCCAGACCACAGTGGTGGGGGCCATCATTTCCAAAACATCTATTAATATTAATAGGGAAGATACTAAAATACGCTATTTTGTGTGGCCCTCTAAGACTGTACCTCGATAGTAGTGAATAGTATTCACAGTCCAAGAGCGGATCTAGAAATCCATCATTTTCCCTGCAGAGATAAGGATTGTCACAGCAGAAAAAACCAACCTACAAACATGCACTGTGTAATATAATATCTTTTCCATTAATATATCATATAGAATGACGCACTCTTGTGTCATCAACTTTTTTCTTTATTGTTTTTTAATTTAACTAGATGGATTTATCCTCGACTTCCATGGTCGTGGTCTTATAATGTAACTACCATCCTTATGAAAATGGTATGTTATATATTACTTCTATAACCTAGAAGCAACAAATCCTTTCTTCTCCATTTAACCAATTCCATGCCTCCAATGACGCACCCAAGACAAACTACCTCACCATGACTTTATTGCCATGGTTTTCATCTTGCATCAAAGTTCCCAATAAAATGACATACTTTGGTAATGACCTCTAGTCAGGAGACCATTACACATGATCATAGATAAAAATATCAAATATCACCCGAAACATGTGGTGTTCCTATTTCAGGGTTAGTAGTCGTGATCTCACTACTAGAGATCACAAACTGCAAACTTAATGTGAAGAAGTCTCAATGCTTATGAGACCCCAACACCTGATAGTCAAAAATCTACTGTTTCCAGTCAGTAAGATGTATCTAGACCATAGAACATATATTTAAGATTAAAAACATAGTATCTCGAGATTCTAATTATAGCCTCGAATCTGCTATAACTTCTTGATATGATAACTAACCATGAGAAATTACCATTTCAATAGTGGACCTAGAAAATTATACACTATAATGGTAAGATGTCATCATGCATAGATAAATTCAAACTAGATATGGTAGTAAAAAAAATACTTCTGTCTAGGGTACCCAATTTTTCAACAATATCAACAAAATTTCCATTGTAATTATATAAATGTGCCATATTTAGTAACATAGTATTACAAAAATCACATGAAACACATGATATAATCAGAAAAAATTTATTATATTGACTTCAACATTACATTTCATGTATACATATACTCAATAAAACATTGAACATTATAATAAAACAAAAAACAAAAAATAAGATATCTATAATATGAAAATTTGGATACGCTCGATCCCTTAGAATGATCACACCCATGAAAAATAATGTAGAAATGAAAAATAGTATTTGTAAAGAAATATTCATTTTAAAAAAGAAAAATATATATAACCATGGGATAAAATATATGTTAATGAATATGTAATGAAATTGGATTTTTTTCATCAAATGCAGAGAACACATATAATTGTTAAAAATATCATCGTTACAATAATAATATGACATTCTGATTTGTAATATTAACATCAAGAACATTAACTTGAAAATTAGAATAGTATATCCATATAAGGAATAGGAAATTAATATTTAGGTATATTATAAAATGAAAATAAAGAAATTATATCATTTGATAGATAATTAAATGTTTTAAAAAAGAAAAAAAATAAGTGTATGTATTTTCATAATACATGTATTTTTTAAATATATTTATATTACATAAAAATTGTAAAGGATACTTATTTTCATATATTGGTATTATAAAACAATACCATGTTGTATTATAAAGATAATATAATATCATGAAATAATAATTTAATTTTTAAAGGTTATGAAATTTGATCATAATATTAAAATTTAAAATTGGAAAATAAATGTGGATTTTATTTTAAAAATTAATTTTTCATATTTTAAAAAAGTATTAACATAATAATATTTTTTTAAAACTAATAATAAAATAATGACCAGGGTGAATTTTTTAAATTTATGCAACATAGATGAAGTTTTTATGAATATGAAAATATGAAAAACTTAAGTATGTAACATTAAAAGTTAAATACATGAATAAACGATTCATGCATGATTTAAGTAAAAATTATCTCATACTCACATGAAAAAATTAACTTATATAATACCAAGATGAATGACAATTGGAATTCATAAGTAAAAATTAATAACTAATAAATATTATATATAAACATGCATGTCACCTCCCAATATAAATACGACCCCACCATGACTTCTTCCCACAAATTATACAAATCCTAGAGTTATAGTATTAGATAATAATATTTTCCAAGACTACTCCCCATGTCTAAGGAGTTACAGTCCTACCAAACGACCACAATATGGTTCATTAAGGTGTCCTCTATGAGAGGACATCCATAGAGGCAATGTTCGTAACCTAACTATATTTAAATATTATCATCTTCTACATCATCCTTGATAATTAATTCTAATATTAATTAATTAATCTAAAATAAAAAATATAATTTATTATTATGTTATTAATGGAATATGAATTATGTAACATTTTCATTACATTCTAAAAAAACTTAGTTCACATTACGGTTGGTTCACAACCTCTATAAACAATAAATATTTTTTCACCAACATACTCAAGGTTTGTTTTAGTACATCTTTAGTAGTAGAAAATTATCTAAATATGTATTTTTTATCTTATATAACTTTGAAATGGTTAAATAATCGTATAGTTAAATAAAATAAATTACGTTCATTAGGGTCAGAATACCTACATATTTATTATACATATGGATATAGAACATATACTCTCTAAGAGATTCTAATTAAAAAAATATTAGAAATTAAGAATAATTTAAAACTATGTAGACACATTTTCTCAGTAAAACTAAAATTCTGGAGAAAATAAACCATTCCATAATAACTATATTAATAACATTTAAATTAATCTTACCTTGGAACAATGAAATGAATGGCCTTGGGAAAACTAATAAAGATGAATTATCTAAATTATATGACTCTAAAATAATATAAAACTTATTAAAAAAATAAAATATATTTATCTATGCTTCACAATAATGTTTTATATAAATATAATTCAACTATTTAATATTTTAATTGAATGTATAACATGAATCCATTAATGATGTATGAGACCACTCAGAACAACCATATTTTCTTTGGGTTATGCCTTTTTTCTCACAACCTCAATTTATCCATCTATTTTACATTATTTTACGATAGAAAATTATGTATATTTGAATCTTACATGTATAACAATCTTAGAATATCTTCACTTTTTTGTGGTATATGAGACATTAATTCACAGCTCAATACATTCTTTAAAATCAATCTCGATTTTTGTGGATTTTTAATACTATAATCCTTTCATGTAAAAATATTTCAATTTATTTTATGCAATATTAATTTCATAAAAGGAGAAGTATTTTGGGTTTGACCTACTTCTTTACCATTGGTTTCCGAGAAAATTCTTATTCTTTCTTTCCTTAAATGTATTTTAGAAATTATTTTAAACAAAGTTCCAATGGTTTATTTCTATAGAAAATTCTATACCCTCTCTAATTTTTTTAAAAATCAAATCCATATTTGTAAACTATTATTTTTTATTCAAATATGAATATTAAAAATATATAATACATTATTCTGTTTGTAACATTTTTGGAAATATCTTTTGACTATGAATTGAGACAAGACTATATAACCCATTATCTTCAAGGGGAATTTCATATGATTATTCTTTATGAATGATTACCTCATATAGAAACAATTGATTATACAGGTTATGATGGATGACCCTATAAAGCTTAGAATACATAGTATAATTATTTTATATCTTGATATCATATTAATGGGACTAGGATATACAACTAATCTATTTTAGGACTTTATTAACCATGATTTGGTTTCTCAGTAGTGATCCTAGAATTATTCTTATGATATCATGTATTATTAGGTTACCTCATTATTATGATTCCATGATCTTATGATACCATCTCCTTTTCTTCATTCTTATATATAATTATTATTTAGAATTTTATTTTATGATATAATGTTATTACATTTTACTCACATTCCATACTTATTTGTCTTTCTTATTCACATTATAGTCTTTATAGATCACCCAATTTTTTATGTATTCCTTCGGTTATCCTCTATTTTTTTATAAGATCAAATTTATTATGTATAAAATTGTGTATTTAAAGATAAATATGTTGAATTTTATATTCATGTTGATATTTTAAGAACCTATTCTCCCAATGTCACGAGGCCTATGGATCCTTGTGTTTTGGTTATTCAGAATTTAGGTTTAAAATCTTGAAATAATATGTTTAAGAGGTCAGGATCAGTATATATGTTACAAGAGAATAGTATAGTTATTTTTGGGGATTAAGAAAATAATAATAAGTAAAAATAAAAGGGATGTGTCTTAATAAAGGATAATATCTATACATTTTTACAAAGTATAAGATGATTGGGTTTTATTGGATGAAATACATCTTTAAATACTTCAATAGGTCATGGATATGAAAAATGTAGACCTAGGGTTAATAAAAATAAGAGCTTATATTGGTTACAAACTCAACATGGAATTGGTGCATGATAATGATGCCTTTCTACACACCTGGTTTGATACTTCTTTGGATATTATTTGATAAATTCATAATCTCTTTGTAAACGATTTTTAAGGATATAAATAGATCATTAGGTTAGATAACCATTTAATAAATTTTCTATATATAATATAAATTAAAACATAGAGACTCATATGTTATAAAATACGTGAAATTTATAAGTAAATACTAATATATTTATAGTATTCCTTTTTAAAAGCTTATTCGTTTATGTATTTTCATTCATAATTTTCTTTTATTTTAGTTAATGGATGTAAATTTGTTGAATAATTATAATAACCATTATGATGGTAAATATAATGATATTCCTAATTGGATTAGAAACCTTATGAGATTAGGAGCTGACAACTTCAGGTATGTATTGTCCTAAATGACTCATGTTATGAATAATAACTTGAATCATGTAAAACATTCTCAATATCCTATGAAATTAAAAATTGATTTGCATGATTTTTGTGAAAATGACATCCCAAATTTTTGGATTTGTTCTATCCTCTCATCATTGGATAATTTATTAACTAAATTGATTTGATATTATCTATGTAACATCCCAAGTAAGTAATGAATAATAGATATTTTTATCTATGTCTATTAATGATTAAGATAGTGTTTTAGAGGCTTAAAATGAAAATAAATCCAATCTTAAGCATGGAATACACTAATATTCTTAAATGATTGTTTTACTTCCTTATGATGGAAAACCCTTTTTAAATCTATCTTTTGACAATTTTATAAACTGTGTTTGTCAAAATAAACTTATTGTTTATGATTGGGACATCAAAATTTACTTTGTGTGAATTTTTGGTATTTTTCTGACAATGTTCATTTTTTAATGAATAGTGAAAAATACTGCATTTTACATCAAAACTTATTTTTAATATAATTTATTTATATGATTAGATTATCTTTTGAATTGGTCTTAATGTGTAATATGAATATATTTTTACCATTTAATCCAATGGTGGTCATTGGAATCAATTTCACTTTGAAATTGGACTTAAACTAGTGTCAATCTTTTGATACTTCTTGTTTCATAAAAACATGCTATTTGCTCTGACAACGGGAATTAATTATTAAATTAATTAAGGTAACTTATATGTTTTGAATTTTGTAAAATATAATTCATTTTTGAATTCGGAATATCAAATATAGCTTAGGGTGAGTTTTTGGTAATTTTCTGAAAAACTTCAATTTATGATGAATAGTGAAACCACTAAGTGGTACTTATAAAGACTGATTTTCCGTTTAAATGAAATTTTGCCATCATTGTGTTTTGAATTTCAAAAATATGACATACATGGTTGTCATTAAGAAGTAAAATATGGTTCAATGAGATTATAATAATTTTTTGGTGAATAGTAACTTATTAAGTTCTTAATCGTGATTAGTGGTAATTAGTGTAGTTTAACGTAAAAATAATGCTTTAATAAAATAAGATGAGCTTGACACATGTCCTACCATCATTTTATGTGTCATGGCCGACCAAGACAAGCCATGGGTCAACTTGGGGACCCCATGGAGACACTTTGGTTGGGAAATGACATAAATAACTTTTTATTTAATGTAGAAGTAAAAATGACACAAACATAATATGTTTTACGAAAACAATTTTAAAATGGGGTTATAAAGATCAGATTTTTTATTATAAATAGTCATTGAAAAGGTAAAACGATTTCCTACATCATAGTATTTTTTTTAAAATTTTTAGACAATAAATAAATTAAATTATTTATGACATAATAATGATGCAGCGATGACATTATTATTTGACGATTTAAATAAAATGGAAAGATAATGTAAAATCTATGAACTACACATGTCCAAAACCAATTGGATGAGTGTATTTATAACCCTTATCACCTTATCCACTAATTATATCAATGTGGGACCGTTTAAAACCGAAACACATTTTCAAATAAAGTAATATTTCTTTACTTTCCAAAAGTGACCCTCCTCTCCTCTAATAAAAGGCCGCCACCTCTACCACCTTAAACACACTCCTCAAGCCTTTGGCTCGGCCAAAACCTACCCAATTACTCTCTCCACATCCCTATACTCATCCTAGAGGACTCCCTTTGGGCAGAATCCTTTCAAAGGAAGCCTTTAGGCTCAAATCAAAAGGAGTTACACTTTTAAAGGTAATTCATTCTCTCATGTTCATTTGTTTTATTTTGCTTCTCCAACCCCCTAAACTGTTTTTATTTACTTATTTTGTAACAACAACAGTATCGTAAATATACTAGGATGTCGTTATAAGATTTATTTGATCTACACTCTCACACAACTACATCAAATGGTTAAAGAACATATGGTTTCCGTGGATGGTGAAATTCTGCCTCCCGAAACGATGATTGTTCAATACTCATTTAACACCTTCAAAGGTGAACATTATGATGTCACTATTTTTATATATGATATATAATATGTTTATTTTTTCTTTAAGCTTCTGTATTTTTCATTTTGGGCATACCTTTATGGTTTCCATTATGGGTAAACACGATATCATCATTTAAGGAAGTGTGGACTACCGCCCCCTCAAAGTGATGTGATTCGTTAATGCCATATGTGGGACGTGTAAAGGATGGATTTAAAGTTATTATATATGATTTTATACTGGAATTATTATATACCTCTATATCATTATTATTTCTTTCCATTAAAGCATGAGATAGAAATGAAAGTAGCGTTCATGCGTACGTACGGCTTACCGTCTCCATGAACGGTGCATTTCATTTTTTTATCCCCAAATGTAATGTACTATTAAAAGTACATTTATATAATGGATATATATAATTAATGATATGTCTAAATGATGAATATAATTCTGGAATTAAAATATACATACCTCTCATTTAGTTTTAATTCCATTAATATGACAAAGAAATGAAAGTAGCGTTCATGCGTACGTACGGCTTACCGTCTCCTTGAGCAGTGCATTTCATTTATTACCCCTAAATGATTATGTAATATTATAAATACATGTATATGCTGGATATATATGATACATATTATATCCAAATCGGGAATTTCATTCTGGATATAAATAAACTTTGACCACACGAACAACATGTAATTGTAAGAAGTCCACTTTCGACTTAAGAACCAAATATTGAGAAAACAAACATTATTAACTTAAATGGTTACATAATGTTTATAACATGGAAATAAGTGATATAAAAGGAATAATGAACTTAAAAAAAGTTTCTTAATCAAGTATAAATTAACTCATGTTTATTATTCAGAACGTTAAAGAACGATCGAGTCAAGTCGGACCCGAGGTAAGGGACTTCGTCTCAATCTCCTTTCATTGAGGAATATTTCGTTTTATACACAAATTTCTTTTATACGGTGTATAAACCCCTTTGACTTTTACTTTTATACAAAAGGAATATTTTTCTACGAAGCGTTTTACAAAACGACAAAAAGGAATGTTTCTTTTAACATACGCGGCGACAACGACCTTTTCCGCCACCGCGAGTATTATTTGGTCTTTGGCTTTCTCAACAAGCCGTAATGTTTTTAGAATAAAATAAATACCATATACTCTTTTATGTATTTTGGTATTGAAAATGGTTTTGAAAAAGGATTCTATTATGTCAATATATTTATGATATATTGTGATTGAAATGTAGAAATGTTATCATTCCTTTATATTGGTTTTATGTTTTATGATTTAATACCGGTACATGGACATTTTAACGGGTGGTTACGTTATAAACCATATGACGGGTGGTGCCGTGAATACCAGGACGGGTGGTTACGTTATAACCTCCAATGCATTGGGTATGGAAGTCGGCCGTATGGCTATTCCATTAAGTATGTATGGAAATTGGCCGTATGGCTATTCCATTATGTGATATGTGTGGAAGTCGACCATATGGCTATTCCACTGAAGTATGTTTATGTCCCAAGTTACCTTTATATATCTTATGTGTTCTTTTTATGGATTTTATGGCAATCCTTTGGTTACAAAAAGTTAAGTAATGATACTTTATTCAGTGAATAATTTTTACTACTTCATGAAGGTGAAGTTATTACTTTGATAGAGTATATATGGTTTATTTGATGTTTGAAAAACTAACAGTTTTCATTCTATGTGTATCTCTTACTGTGCTTCTTATGCTCATCCCATGTTTTTGAAATGTTTTTCACAGGACTTAGCTTCGAATAGGGTCAAGGATGGGATTAAGGGAAAGTAATGATACCTAAAACACGAAACTAGACATGTTTCCTTTTAAGAGTTTTTATTTTATGGAAATTTAGTAGAAGAGACTAATTTGTAATCTTTTGAGATGTAATAGTTATGTCCTAATTCTCTAAAACTCTAAACCTGAAAAGATCCTCAATGTGAATTATTCATTTAATTCAATTTTAAGTAAGGTTTAAGGCTGGGGCCTTATAGTTTGTATCAGAGGCCGATTTAGAAAACTTTAGGAGTTAGAAAAGTGTTAAATTATAATATGATTGAAATGATATAGCATTTACGGATTACCATGTTGCTTCGCCTAATATATTTCTGTGTTCAGAATGGTTTTCCGCAGAGGAAACAAAGCAGCTATGTTGGGACGACATGGGGAGGAAGATAACCATCCAAATCAGCAACCTGAGATGGTCAGAATCGGAACTGAACAGTTTGTTATAGTGATGGAATAGTTGAATCAGGCTATAAATGGTGGTGGTATCCATGCACGAGATCAGCCAGATCAACCATAGAGGAACATGTCAGTGGTGGAACATTTCATGAGGCAACATCCCCCATCATTCAGAGGATCATCTGACCCTGTGCAAGCTGAAGGGTGGATTAAAGCACTGGAGAAGATTTTTGATGTCATGGGGTGTTCAGAACATCAAAAGGTTAGTCTTGCTGTTTACCGTTTTGAAGTTGAAGGTGATCAGTGGTGGTCGATGGTGAAAAATATAAGGGATAGTGATGAGATTGAGGATCTTCACTGGGAAGAATTCAAAGGTATGTTTCTTGAGAAATATTTTCCTAATGTGGTTCATCTTAGGATGGAAAAACAGTTCCTATAATTGAGGCAGGAGGATGATTCAGTGGCTACTTATGAAGAAAAGTTCACTCGATTGGCAAGGTATGCTCTAAACTTCATACGAGATCTTGATAGTAAAATAAACCGTTTTTACTCAGGGTTAAAGCCAAAGTATCGAAGGGATTTAGATTCTAGTTAGTTCAAAAGTTATGAAAAACTTGTTCGATGTGCGGAGAAGGTGGAAATGGAGTTTGCAGATGATCAGGTGTTCTATGACAAACAATAGAAAAAGAGGTCTAGTTGGCAGGAAAAGGGGAAGAATTCATCAAAGAAGCAAGGAGGTAAGAAAACCAAATATCCATCCTGTGAGAAGTGTGGTAAAATGCATCCTGGATAATGTTTATCCAAGTCTGGTAAGTGATTTCGGTGTGGTAAGTCTGGTCATATTGCTCGTAACTGTAAGGAAGATGATCAAGCCGGAAATGAAAAGCCAAAGGTAAGATGTTTTAAGTGTAATGAAATGGGTCATTATGCAAACGAGTGTCGAACGATGAACTCAACTGGGGGAATGCAGCCAGACTACAAGCAGAAAGGGGTGGTGAAATCCTTTGCAACAACTTCAGCAGATGTTGGGCCATCGAATGAAGTGGTATCAGCTCCAGGGAGCTCAGTATTTTTCGAAGATTGACTTGAGGTCGGGGTACCATCAGTTGAATGTAAAAGAAGCAGACATTCTGGAGACTGCGTTCCGTACTAGATATGGCCATTATGAATTTGTAGTTATGCCTTTTGGGTTAACCAATGAACCTACTATATTCATGGACCTTATGAATAAAATTTTCCATGAGTTCTTGGATAAGTTTGTGTTTGTGTTTTGAGGTTTGGGAAGAGGTTATGTGTGCCTTGTGATTCACAGTTGAAGAATGAGTTGTTATGTGAGGCTCATAGTTCCCCGTTTTCATTTCATCCTGGCAGTACTAAGATGTAAATAGATATGCGGGAGTATTACTGGTGGGATGGAATGAAAAGAGACATTGCTGATTTTACTGTGAAGTGTTTGACATGTCAACAGGTTAAAGCAGAGCAGTAGTTATCGAAAGGGATGCTTTAGCCTTTACCAGTGCCAGAGTGGAAATGGGAAAACATATCCATGGACTTTGTTGTGGGATTACCGAGGGCATATCGAGGTAATAATTCAATCTGGGTTATTGTTGATCGCTTGACCAAATCTGCCCATTTCCTTTCTATACGAGATACTTTCTCTCTAGATCAGCCTTCCCGTTTGTATCTGAAAGAGATAGTCAGGTTACATGGAGTTCTTCTCTCCATTGTATCTGATCGTGATCCCAGGTTCACATCTAACTTTTGGAAAGGCGTTCAGAAGTCGTTGGGTACCGAATTAAATTTTAGTACAACTTTTCATCCTCAATCAGATGGGCAGTTGGAACGAATAATCCAGACATTGGAGGATATGCTACGAGCTTGTTCTATGGATTATCAGGGAAGTTTGGACCAACATCTTTCATTGGTTGAGTTTTCTTATAATAACAGTTTTCATTCCAGTATACAGATGGCACCATTTGAGGCATTATATGGGTAGCAGTGTCGAACTCCAGCATTTTGGAATGAAGTGGTTGAAAGGAAGCTGATGGGACCAGAATTGGTAGAAGAGATGGCAGAAAAAGTTCAGTTGATTCAGAATCACATGAGAACAGCTCAGAGCAGGCAGAAGAGTTATGCGGATAACCGGAGGAAGGATCTATCTTTCGAGGTAGGTGATCTTGTTTTTCTCAAGGGTTCTCCTTGGAAAAGTGTGGTGAGATTTGGTAAGAAAGGAAAGTTGAGTCCAAGGTTTATTGGACCATATGAAATTCTGGAGAGAGTTGGATCAGTTGCATACCGGGTGGCTTTACCTCCGAGTTTATCTCAGGTACATAATGTTTTTTACGTTTCGATGTTGAGAAAGTATATGCCAGATCAATCTCATGTTTTGAGCCCAGAGGTAGTTCAACTGGATGAGAACCTATCTTATGAGGAACAACCGGTCCAGATTCTTGACCACAGGGAGTAAGTGTTACGGAATAAGGTGATTCACCTGGTAAAGGTTTTGTGGAAAAACCACATGATTGAAGAGGCAACATGGGAATCTGAAAATGCAATGAGGGATAAGTACCCCCATTTATTCGATAAGTAAATAAATTGCGGGGACGCAATTTTCTAAAGGGGGTAAGGATGTAACATCCCAAGTAAGTAATGAATAATAGATATTTTTATCTATGTCTATTAATGATTAAGATAGTGTTTTAGAGGCTTAAAATGAAAATAAATCCAATCTTAAGCATGAAATACACTAATATTCTTAAAAGATTGTTTTACTGCCTTATGATGGAAAACCCTTTTTAAATATATATTTTGACAATTTTATAAACTATGTTTGTCAAAATAAATTTATTCTTTATGATTGGGACATCAAAATTTACTTTGTGTGAATTTTTGGTATTTTTCTGACAATGTTCATTTTTTAATGAATAGTGAAAAATACTGCATTTTACATCAAAACTGCTTTTTAATCTAATTTATTTATATGATTATATTATCTTTTGAATTGGTATTAATGTGTAATATGAATATATTTTTACCATTTAATCCAATGGTGGTCATTGGAATCAATTTCACTTTGAAATTGGACTTAAACTAGTGTCAATCTTTTGATACTTATTGTTTCATAAAAACACGCTATTTGCTCTGACAGCGGGAATTAATTATTAAATTAATTAATGTGACTTATATGTTTTGAATTTTGTAAAATATACTTCATTTTTAAATTCAGAATATCAAATATATCTTAGGGTGAATTTTTGGTAATTTTCTGAAAAACTTCAATTTTTGATGAATAGTGAAACCACTAAGTGGTACATATAAAGACTGATTTTCCATTTAAATGAAATTTTGCCATCATTGTGTTTTGAATTTCAAAATTCAGACATACATGGTTGTCATTATGAAGTAAAATGTGGTTCAATGTGATTATATTAATTTTTTGGTGAATAGTAACTTATTAAGTTCTTAATCGCGATTAGTGGTAATTAGTGTAGTTTAAGGTAAAAAATAATGCTTTAATAAAATAAGATGAGCTTGACACATGTCCTACCCTCATTTTTTGTGTCATGGCCGACCAAGAAAAGCCATGGGTCAACTTGGGGACCCCATGGAGACACTTTGGTTGGGAAATGACATAAATAACGTTTTATTTAATGTAAAAGTAAAAATGACACAAACATAATATGTTTTACGAAAACAATTTTTACATGGTGTTATAAAGATCATATTTTTGATTATAAATAGTCATTAGAAAGATAAAACTATTTCCTACATCATAGTATTTTTTGTATAATTTTTAGATATTAAATAAATTAAATTATTTATGACATAATAATGATGCAGCGATGACATCATTATTTGACGATTTAAATAAAATGGAAAGATAATGTAAAATCTATGAACTACACATGTCCAAAACCAATTTTATGAGTGGATTTCGAACCCTTATCACCTTATACACGAATTATATCAATGTGGGACCTTTTAAAACCGAAACACATTTTCAAATAAAGTAATAGTTCTCTACATTCCAAAAGTGCCCCTCCTCTCCTCTTATAAAAGGCCCCCACCTCTACCACCATACACACACTCCTCAAGCCTTTGGCTCGGCCAAACCCTGCCCAATTACTCTCTCCACATCCCTCTACTCATCCTAGATGATTCACTTTGGGCATAATCCATTCAAAGGAAGCCTTTAGGCTCAAATAAAAAGGATTTACACTTTTAAAGGTAATTCATTCTCTCATGTTCATTTGTTTTATTTAGCTTCTCCAACCCCCTAAACTCTTTTTATTTACTTATTTTGTAACAAAAAAAAGTATCTTCAATATACTAAGATGTTGTTATAATATTTATGTGAGCTACACTCTCACACAACTACATCAACTGGTTAAAGAAAATACAGTTTCCGTGGATGGCGAAATTCTGCCACCCGAAATGATGATTGTTCAATACTCATTTAACAACTTCAAAGGTGGCCATTATGATGTAACTATTTTTATATATGATATATAATATGATAATTTTTTCTTTATACTTCTGTATTTTTCATTTTGGGCATACCTTTATGGTTTCCATTAGGGGTAAACAAGATATCTTCATTTAAGGAAGTGCGGACTACTGCCCCCTCAAAGTGATGTGATTCATTAATTCCATATGTGGGACATGTAAAGGATGGATTTAAAGTTATTATATATGATTTTATACTGGAATTATAATATACCTCTATATCATTATTATTTCTTTCCATTAAAGTATGAGATATAAATGAAAGTATCATTCATGCGTACGTATGGCTTACCGTCTCCATGAACGGTGCATTTCATTTCTTATCCCCAAATGTAATGTACTATTAAAAGTACATGTATATAATAGATATATATAATTAATGATATATCTAAATGATGAATATAATTATGGAATTAAAATATAGATACCTCTCATTTAGTTTTAATTCCATTAATATGACAAAGAAATAAAAGTAGCGTTCATGTGTACGTAAAGCTTACCGTCTCCACGAACGATGCATTTCATTTCTTACCCCTAAATGATTATGTAATATTATAAATACATGTATATTCTGGATATATATGATACATATTATATCCAAATCGGTAATTTCATTATGGATATAAAGAACCTTTGACCACACGAACAACATGTAATTGTAAGAAGTCCACTTTCGACTTATGAACCAAATATTGAGAAAACAAACATTATTAACTTAAATGGTTACATAATGTTTATAACATGGAAATAAGTGATATAAAAGGAATAATGAACTTTAGAAATGTTCTTAATCAATTATAAATTAACTCAAGTTTATTATTCAGGACGTTAAAGAATGATCGAGTCAAGTCGGACTCGAGGTAAGGGACTTCGTCTCAATCTCCTTTCATTGAGGCATATTTCGTTTTATACACAACTTTCTTTTATATGGCGTATAAACCCCTTTGACTTTTACTTTTATACAAAAGTAAACTTTTTTTACGAAGCTTTTTACAAAACTACAAAAAGGAATGTTTCTTTTAACGTACGCGGCGACAACGACCTTTTCCGCCACCGCGAGTATTATTTGGTCTTTGGCTTTCTCAACAAGCCGTAATGTTTTTAGAATAAAATAAATACCATATACTCTTTTATGTATTTTGGTATTGAAAATGGTTTTGAAAAAGGATTCTATTATGTCAATATATTTATGATATATTTTGATTGAAATGTAGAAATGTTATCATTATTTTATATTGGTTTTATGTTTTATGATTTAATACTGGTACTTGGAAATTTTAACGAGTGGTTATGTTATAAACCATATGACGGGTGGTGCCGTGAATACCAGGATGGGTGGTTACGTTATAACCTCCAACGCATTGGGTATGGAAGTCGGCCGTATGGATATTCCATTAAGTATGTATGGAAATTGGCCGTATGGCTATTCCATTAAGTGATATGTGTGGAAGTCGACCGTATGGTTATTCCACTTAAGTATGTTTATGTCCAATGTTACCTTTATATATGTTATATGTTCTTTTTATGGATTTTATGGTAATCCTTTGGTTACAAAAAGGTATGTAATGATACATTATTCAGTGAAGAGTTTTTACTACTTCATGAAGGTGAAGTTATTACTTTGATAGAGTATATATGGTTTATTTGATGTTTTAAAAACTAACAGTTTTCATTCTTTGTGTATCCCTTTCTGAGCTTCTTATGCTCATCCCAAGTTTTTGAAATGTTTTTCACAGGACTTAGCGTGGAATATGGTCAAGGATGGGATCAAGGGAATGTAATGCTACCTAAAACATGAAACTAGACATGTTTTCTTTTAAGAGTTTTTATTTTATGGAAATTTAGTAGAAGAGACTACTTTGTAATCTTTTGATATGTAATAGTTATGTCCTAATTCTCTAAAACTCTAAACCTGAAAAGATCCTCAATGTGAATTATTCATTTAATTCAATTTTAAGTAAGGTTTAAGGCGTGGGCCTTATAATCTATCCTCTAATTCATATTGAAATATAAAATCATTTGTTTCTATTGCCTTCATGGAGATACTGATCAGTGGTGGATGATGATCCAGGACATTAATTCCAATTAATAAATTTTATCCATGTAATATGATGGATTTTAGAATATATTTTTCAATAAATATTTTCCCTAAAATCCCTATTGTAAAATAGAGAGTGATTTTTTTGATCATAAGAAAATGTAAGAAGTGTCTATAAAGGATTGAGAAAAAATTCAGAAGGCCTTCAAGTCATGACTTCAACTTCCTCATCAACATTAAAAGTATTGTGGACTACATATTTATTTCATAAATTACTGTTTATAATAATCCATTAGATATTGAGACATTAATATATGTGAAGATACTTTATGTTCTTAACTTAAGGCATATTTATATATTGGTGATTCTTAATGGTATTGAGGTTGTAGAGATAAATAAAGAATAAAATGAAGTCTAATTCAAGAGGATCAATAGATTAATACCACTGAGGGAAGAAAACTCAAATACCCACATGTAAAAGGTTTTGGAAGAAGAATCCTGAAAACATCCTAAATGGAATGACTAGATTCTTTAAGTGCTAAAAAGTGTGGGGGGGAGAGAATCACTGTTGAAGGTAGATGAAGATGAAAACTATTATGATAGAAGAAAAGAATGTTTCAATAAACCTCAACCTATATTTTAGGGTTTCAACTATATGTAAAACAAAAAACATTTACTTCAAAGTCCTAGGAAATGGTTTTTTAGATATAATACAAGAAAACAAACTCTAAGGCCAAGAGATCAAGAAAGGGTTTATCCAAAATCTATTTATGTGGGGGATCCTTGTATTGAGTTACTAATATATAAAATAGTTATTCATTGAATAGTAGCGTGTGTATAATTTTATTTCAGTTATAAAAATTACCTCATATTATTTATGTTTTTTATAACAATTCAAATACAACCTCAAAACATATAGGTTGAGTTATATTTAAAAAATGTGTAAATGTTCCCATCCCAAGTATATAACTCCTCCCCAGTAATTATTTATGGTTGGTACCACCCAAAAAATATCCCCATTCTCTATTTAATGTAATTTTATGCTAGTAATTGAATGGATCTTTAATGATTATATAATTCCAAAATCAACTACAGAGAGTGAAAAATCAATCTTTATATCATGAATCATCCTCTGATTTTGTACAAGTGTAAGAAGGATGATAAATATCTTTTTAATATTACTCTCAATCATGTATATTATATTTTTATGAGAAATAATATCTATCTCTAATGGTTAAGAAAAAAGAGGGAATAATTCTTGAAACAAGCCTATTGCGAGGGACCATAATAATGTATTCCCTAAATATTTTCCTACTTTTTCTCCAAGCTAAGAGGTTGAGTTTAAAATTAAATTTATACATATTCACTACCCAATTAAAAAACTCCCTACATTCTAGCCACCTATAAATTATAATAAATAATGAAGTAGTTACAAAAAAATATGAAAAAAGGGTTTCATACACCTGAGAGTAACCACATGGGGCATGCTGGTCCTCTTCATGAAGAATAAGGATGGGTCAATGGGAATCTTCATTGATTATTGTGAACTCCAAAAAATCATGATAAATAACAATTATACCCTTGTAAAGAATACATAATTGTTTGATCGGATATGTTGGTCTTATTACTTCTCTAAGGTGGGCCTCTGATCAAGATATCACCAATTAATGGTGAACAAGGAATATATTCCCAAGAATTCCATTTGAGTAAGGTATTAACACTAAGAGTTCATAATGACACCCTTAAAACTCACTAATTCTCCAATAAATTTCATAGACTTAATGAATATAGTCTTTAGAGATTACATGATATTTTTTTGATATTATTCATGAATTATATTATGATATAGTCCAAAACAATGGAGTAGAATTAGGAGCATATGTGTACAATCCTATTATCATTGTGAAAGGAGAATCTATATAGAATGTAAAATATTTGTGAGTTTTGAATGGATGAAGTATCATTCTTAGGGAATATTTCCACCAATAAATAGATATCTATAAATCAATTGAAGATAAATTAAATTTTTATTTGACTAAAATAAACATATCTAATAGATATTTTAAGATTATTTAGACTATCTTCAAATTATTTATGATTTATATGTAAAATGTCACGATTTTAATATCCTCTAACCAAGATCATGAAGAAACCCGAGGGGAAACAGAAGTGTGTAATACATTTAATTTAACATTTTAAATTCATATTAAAGTTAGAAAAATTAATATAGAAACAACTTTCCCATATTTTTCATAGGATCACTTTCAATTTAATTTAAGCCTAGAAATTAAAATTCAACGGAACCAAAAATTGTACCTTGTTCCTTTGAAATTAGTGATTTGATGCGCCCTCTATCTACATTTAATGGAATAAAAGTAAAAAATTGGAATTATCAAGG
Organism: Viscum album; assembly: GCA_963277665.1. Lineage (NCBI taxonomy): Eukaryota > Viridiplantae > Streptophyta > Magnoliopsida > Santalales > Viscaceae > Viscum > Viscum album. The sequence goes on along the minus strand of OY728126.1, from coordinate 763,308,753 downwards.
TCTTAAAAACTTGAAAAATCCTAATGTATATCTGATCATCAATTCCTATGTTATAGAATTATTATCTGAAGAGTTTTATGATGTCCCATTGATCAGGTGAAAAAAAGTTCTCGATTGAGGAGACATAATCAATATGATCATTTTCACCCTTTATTTTCTCACTCTAAACTCAAGATATATAATTGGAGTTATGTAAAAATAATTAATATGATGAATTTTACTATTATAGATTCTTATATTCACTTACATATTTAGGATATACCTTCCAAAATTTCACTTTGTTCTCTGAAAATTAAGGAGTTTTTTTTAACCTTTACGAAAACGTATTTTATAATTAAACATCTAGTAAATTAAAAAATGTTATCACTAACTAAGAAAACCATTGACAGGTTTAATGATACATAAAATAACTTTTCCCATAAGAACCCCAAATAATTTAAAAACCCACAGTCAGGTTTTGGTCATTCGAAAATTTATATTTTCTAATTTTAAATTTTCTGGTAAAAAAACTTATTAATACCTTGATAAATAAATTAAATGATAATTATTATAATAATAGATAATATAATTGAATTATTTTTCTAATGATCGACCAATGGTCGATGTTCACTGACCCTGTATGTGGGTCCCAATTATTTTAAAAATCATATTTAACTAAATAGGTGGAACTTTTGGATTAACATATTGTTCGACCCATTAGGTCCTTATCTTAATAGAAGTGAGTCAAACCCATAGAAAAAGGTAAGTTTATAGTAACACATCATGACTCCTAAAGAGATACGGAATTCCATAGATTTGACTACCTCCTATAATCACATTCTCACTATTATAATTTCTTAGTATTATGATATCTCAAAAAGTGGTATGCACACTTGTGTCATCATCAATTTGATGAATTATATACTTTTTCACATTTTTGGATGATCTTAACCTCATATATCATTGGCATGGATTTAATAAATGTACAAATATCTATCTCTCCCAAAGGCCATTAGATATATCTTACTCAAATGCGAAGTAAAAAATTCTATAGTGGTCATTTATCTAATGAAATACCCTCAAAGATTCTCCCAACACAAGATAACATGCCCTGAAATTGATGTCATGGTTTTTTAATTACACAAAATTATGTGATAAAAATGATAAATTCGATAATATTCTATATTAATGTTACTAATAAACACGTTTTTTGGATGGAATAACTAATGATACTTGAATAATGTTGTCTTCCTACTTTTGATCAAGTCCACATGATCTCATATACACAATATTACCATGTGAGAACGTAATGATAAGATGTATCAGTATTAATGATCCCCTAACACCAGATAATAAGACATCAACTGTGTTCAATTAGTATGATATATCTATACCATATAAAAAAATTATGATTACTATCATATTATCTCCATCTTTATTTTAATTGGGAACTACTATAAATTTTTTATATAAAATATAAACTAATGAAATTTCAATGTAAACAACGAATGTGTAAGTTTCAATACTATCATTGTAGGAATAAAGAAATTCATATATCAAAAATTATACATGTAGTGGAAATCATGTTTCATGAAGGAGTTGGGTATAGAGAAACAACTCACAATACTGACACATGCAATAGAGCCATTTGCTAGCAATTTGAATTCCACTATCTCTCACATGATTTTTGTGATTTTTCAGAGATATGGATTTATTCAAGGGGTCTTTAGAATTTTCCTCCATGACTAATTTTCAAACTATTATTTCACCTATGTGAGTAAAATAACTCAAGAGATGAAACTTCTAATGTATATACTTGTTCCACTGGTGTGACATGGGCTCCTTTGAAAGTAGCACCAACATAGAGTTATCTTAATATAATATAATAGGGAATGGACATCTTGGTATAAGGCCAAGATAACAATCTTTATTGTCTATTTAAACTTCCTATTTTTTTATCAAATTTTTTTATATACCCATATAAACCTATATAATTGACTATAAATGAACCTCTTCGATCTCCTCCAACTCACTACACCACCATTCATAAAAAAACATTTCCCAATTATGATTTCAAAAAATCATGATCTATCTAGAATCTAAAATCATTGTATTTCCTCATTACTAGATCCTCATATCCTCCATATACTGGGAATAAATCCTTTATACATGTCAATTGCTTTAGGATAGTTTTTCTAATTTCCCAATGCATCACAACTGGATTGGTCTAATATCTTCCTACTATTATTAATGAAAATGAACCATGAAACCAAGTATATAACATAGAATACCTAATAGATCCAACTACTAAAGCATAATTGATTACTCATTCATTAAATATCATCATGTTCCTATAGAAACATCATCATAGTGGTTGTAATTCCAAATGACACTAGAAAAAAAATCCTCTCTTGGATTGTTCCATATTTACATTTTGGTTACCTAATTAGTATATATAATTTCAATTATCCCAAGAAGACTATTAGATCTATCTTAATGAACTTTATTCCATATAATATAAATTAATTCACCAATATATTTCATGGTGAAATTCCAATTTATCCAAGTCTTCACTAACTATATGACTTTCACTTGGTTTCACATATACAATTTTTTTCAACCAAATATAAAATAATAAAATTGATGGCACTCACACTAACTTTTTTATAGACACATGGTCCGCTTTCATTCTTAATGAAACCAACTTTTGTTATCAACTCATCAAAATTAACATCCCATGATCATACTGACTACTTTAATCCATAAAAGGATCTCTGCAACCTATATTCTTTATTGGACCTATTTAACATAATAAACCCTTCAGGTTGTGTCTTATTAATTTTTTTTCACCGACATCACAATTATAAAAACAGTTTTGATATCCATTTTCCAAATTTCATAATAATTGAATGATTCTACCACAAAAAATATTTTTATTTATTTATGCATTACAACTGATGGTAAGGTTTCATAATTGTTTATACCTTGACATTTCATGAATGCATTCACTTATGGTGGTGCCTTATAGTTTCTCACTTTTCCAACAATGTCCAAATTATTATTGAATACCCATTTACACCCACTTGGTTTTACATCATCCGTGGTTCTACCAAAATCAAAACTTGATTTTGGAACATGTACCTCTTGAAATAATTGATTAAATCCATTTAAGGACATCCTTTTTATATAATTTATCCATGTATGTAAGAGGTTTATTATTCTATAAGAGTAAAATTTCACTTAACTTAGTGACATAAAATCCATCTATCTGGTTCTCTAACCTCTCTTGTATAATTACAAAATACATTCCTCTCAATAACATATTCCTTAACAAAATTCACTTATGGTGATTTTTCCTATACCAAATATTTTGAATATCGATCATTAACTATATTGAAGTAAATAATTCTCATCCGATCTCCATTGAAAATGATTTCCATTTCAGGAAATGTGACATGTCATACTACAATCACCTTTCTATCTATGGAGTTGTATATGCAATGTACTTGAGTTTCCTTAGGATAACCTATAAAGATTCACTTAAAACTATGAGAATATAACCTTCACTGGGTATAGTCTTACTAAAATCCTTACATCCCTATACATGAATATTTCATAGAAAGGGTTTATTTCTATACCATAACTCATATAGAATCCAATATGTTACTTTAGTTGGTACTTAGTTTTGTGAATATGTTGTTGTCTATAGTGCATATCCACAACATGAAAAGGTGTAGTTTGATGACTCATCATTAATCTGAAAATGTTATGAAATGTATAATACCTAATTTAACTAACACCTTTCCATATAGGTGTATAAGGATGGTTGAGTTGGGAGACTATCCCACACTTTTTACTATTATTGATGAAATCTTGGTTAATATATTATCCACCATGGCCTATTTATTTTTTCCTAATGTTTTAAAAATTTAATTTTATACTTCATTTTTATATTCCTTAATCATGATAAACAAATCATAAATATACATCATTAAATATATATATTCATAGATAATATATTCATTAGTGTAAGTATTGATGTATGAAAAATTACCACATTTTTATACAGGAAATAGACCATATACTTAAGTAAAAAACCAATTCTAATGTTGGTTTGGCTCTTTCTCATTTTCCACTAAAATATTGTTTTGTTGTATTACCTTGTAATCAAGTGTGACATACATCTAATGTTTTAACTCAATATAGTATAATAACTTTATTAATGTAGTTATCTTAAACACTTCTCATTTACATGACCTAGTATAATGTCCTATAGCTGGGTAGGATATAAGCAATTCTCATTGAATAAGTCATTAATTAACCAAACTAATTTTTTTGGTTTATATATATTTAAACCATCAATAATATGTTTCATAAAATTAAATTTCTTATTATAATAAATATAAAATATTTATTTTGAAACATGAAATAACAAATCCCAGTGTCTAAACTCAAAAATTATATTATCCTTTGGCAACAGGTTGTACATAATAAAAATTATATATTAAAAGAAACATTCCATTGGGAAATGTAAGATGTTAATATATCACTACCAATATTGGTGTTATCGCACCATTTTAATCTAATATATCAACATAAATTTCTATAATCATTTTTAATCTACTTGGTTTCTGTATTTTGAATAAAATATGTAATCCACTTGAAATATCCAATTACCAACTTGTAGATATACATATAATGAGTTAAATGTTAGTAATTTCTAGAACATAAGACATTCCTTAGTTCTTCTTCTTAGTTATGAAATTCTTTTTAAAATAAATTTTATCACTTAATTAAAATTAGACTACCTCCTTCTAATTACTCTCCCATCATATCATTAACTTATCTAAATGGAAGTCGCTCGATGTCTTTGACTAGGAATAAGTCTTTGATAATTTCAATTTAATTTATTCTTATTTTTCAATATATGTATTGTAGGGTTTGAATTCTTTGTATACTTCCTATATTTTATAACTAAATAACCTAAATATGGGATTGAATTATTCATTTTATTCCTATAATAATTATTATATTCATTTGAAAGGATATGAGGTGAATAGGTAAGAATGAGAAGGGTTTCTAGTTCATGGTTCAGTTTGGACCCAAGGGATTGAAGTCCCTCAGTGTACATGAACATCGTGGGTACATAAGGTACTTCTTAATCCCCTTCTACTATCATGAATCTATATAAGGAAAATTATATATCATATATTTCATTTCATGGTCTCAAATAACGTAATTATTTTTTATATGAAAATATTTAGAAAGTATCAATTTCATTATTTTATTTCATAATCTCACTTAGAATTGATGAAAACATAAATAACAGAACCACTATTGAATCACCCATATGATCATTATATTTCTCTTTATCTAGATTTCATTTTCCCTGAAAAACCTTTACCTGAAGTTGCTACTCGAGAACATAAAGCTTCATCTCTTGGCTAAGTAAAATGCACAAGAACATGTACCACTCTTAGAAGTTATGGCCAGTAAGTATATTCTATTTAAACAATATATATTATAGTGAAATTTCATTTTGTTGGTTTCTGTTTCATCTATAAAAAATTTAGTTTAGCATATTTTTACATTATATTGGAAACTAATAAACATTTTCTTATATTTACTTTTAAATATATCCCACTATTTTAGTAAATCCTATTATACTTCAACTACAAGATTCATAATACTCATTCAATTGATTATTCTAGTTGAAAGGATCCCTAATGACAACTTCAAAGTTTAATCTATGATATCTCCACTACTTTTAGTGTTTAATGTAGGATTTTTATTAGCCAACCACAATAACTCTTCGATCCGTAATATGTTGAGTGGAGACTCATTTTCTATAAATAATTACTTTTCATTTCACATCACTTTGCCTCTAATGTTACAACAAGAAAGCTATGACCACTCTGTTTCTACCCAATTCTGTTATATCAGTCATGTAACCTTATAAGAACCCCCATATAGTAAGATACAACCATATATATAGCTGAAAATTAGCTCAGGAAATCAGTTTTTTTCAAAAAAAATGTGATGAAATGAATTTAGTTACAAAGTATTTTCATTCAAGGATTTTTTAATTTAATATCTGTGAATGAAATCATTTTTATTCAACATAATTTTCTATTTTATTTTACTCAAAAAATAAAAATACGTTTAAATAAAAAATATTCATCATACTTGTACATTATATGAATGAATTATTGTTTAATATTATACTATGTGATCACAAGTAATAAATATACATAAAAATGTAATAAACCAAATATATAATAACATAATTAAATAACGATGTTATCATGTCTTGTTAACTATTAGTTAATCGATCAAGAGAATAGTGGATTAACATAGAACTTATGGGAATTCCTTAATCCAGTACATGACATGTATTGTAGTGAAGAAAATTCTCATCAACATCACCTATTTGGTTTTCAAGGGATCATGACTCAAACCACTTTGCAACAGACTCATTGAATGATTAAAATATATACTCACATTCACATGAGGTGAATTGAGGGTGTGAAAATAAATTTTATCACTTAAATACACACACATTAACCCTTATAAAAATTAAATACGGAGTAACAATGTTAAGATCATCAAAATTTAATAATTATTTGAGTTTGATTCTAAAATAATGTAATAAAATTAAACAAATAATAAAATAAATACTCTCTAGTTTATCTTGTCTCATAATCTATCAACATGTAATTATATTTCATAATAAAATTTAAGTATAATAAAATTCAACTTGACAGTAATATTAACGTATCAACTTGCATTAAAATAATTTTAATTAATTGTCAATGCATCCCATAACACCCGAGTTTATTTATTACATTCCACCCAATTAATTTTATTTTTTCTTGTTTCTCATAAATATTCAGGTCCATTTAGACTTAAATAATATCCCCAAATATTATTTTAGGGCTTATAAAAAGGTTAATGGGTCATGCTGGTAGGATCTAGACTCACCCAGTCCTGCCAAAATATAGTTATGAATCTATTTAAGGATATATATATATATACAATATATATGAAATTATAATATATATATTAATATATATATATATATATAGTAAAAAAAAATTACTAACTCCATAAATGTGAAGGACCTACAGGTCCACTCGGATTAATGGAGGGTAGAACCATTTTTTGTTTTTTAAATTATTTGCATCATTCCATTAGAAAGAATATATATCTTTATAAATTTTTATGGTTTTTTATTTATTCTCAATAATCTATTCAGATATTGGCCATACGAACTCGAACCGACACACTGTCAGTTACATTGGAACTACATCAAAACCCTCCTTCCAGAAAATACCATATTTAATTTAGTTTTCAAGGATTCAATATTAAATCATCGGATGTTCACTCTAAAACCAATATAAGGAACCCTTGTCATTGTAGAATCCTGAGAAATATGTAATTTAATTATTTTTCTTCAGATTCATTTTAAAAGCAGTGAATACAAAAACCACATTCTATTACATTATAAATTATTTCATACACTTGAATTTATGAACGTAAAATAAATTAGAATGAAACCATGAAGGTAACATTGTTTATTTGAAATCATCAATTTCATTTTTTCACAATTAGAATTTCATATCTCAAAAGATCCAATCTAGGAATCCTCTAGATCGTACACATATTCATTGTAGCTCTAAAAATTGTCGACATTGGATTCTCGATTTCTAGTGTGAGAAATTGAAGTGCTCTAGCACATCCCATTAGTCGAGGACTTGATTGAGAATACAATATCGATCCATATTTTTTTTCCATTTCACTTCTCACTCTAAACATGATATAGATGAGGTGAGAGCTCTAAATTTCAGGGAAATTATGATGCGTGCTATTATAGATTCTTAAAATTTTCTATATACTTAGGTTATCCTTTCCACAGTTCCAATTTGATCCCTGGAGAATAATTACATTCATTTTAGACCATTTTACACACATATTACTTAATGTTTTCATAAATTTCAAAATCATTTTATCATTACCTTGTTATGATATAATAATTTTTGTTATAAAATATGAACCATTAACTCTACTCATAAGATCCCAAAAATAATTTAAAGACCATGAATATGTTATGTTCATTCAAAAAATTTTATTTTATCATATATACTTTTATGATAAATCAAACATTAATTATTTGAGAATTTAATTATTTAATCATTATTCTATATATTTATAATATCATTGAATTATTTTACTTTTGATCAGTCACACTCGGACAGTGACCAACCCTAAATTGTTGGGCATACATTGTCTTAAAATCATATTAATCTAAATAGGTGGAAATTCCTGATACATTTCGTGTGTAAATCTTCAGTTCCTTATATTGGTATTAGTGAGTCAAACTCATAGAATAATAGAATAATCTAGAAAGCCAACATTTCCCCTAATGAGATAAGGAATTTCATTGTTATGGAAACCTACTTTAAAAACAATCTGTGCAATATAATCTCACTATCTGATGATATCTCATAAATTTGGATTCAAACTTGTGTGATCACCATTTTGATCATATATATATATATTATTACCTTATTATATAGACCACCCTTCTTATACCATGGAATTTTATTTAATGATGATACTACTATCCTTCTCAAATTGGGACCATGATATATCTATTACTCAATTATGATGTGAAAAATTATATCATTATAATTCAACTAATCCCATTCCACAAAATAAGAACACAACACAACATACCTCACTATGAAATTAATTTCATGATTTTTCCTTGCATGAATATATGTCTTCAAATGGAACACAAAGATAATAATATTATATCAATAGACTGATAAAAATGTTTATAAATAGGAACAACTAATGAAAATTGAAAAATGTGGTGTTTCTATTAGTGGGTTAGTCCTCATGTTATCATCTACTTGAGAACACCAAGTGATAATTTCATGAGAAAATGTCTCAATACTTATGATTTCCAAACACATTATGGTCAAAAATAATTTATTTATTTTTCGTATAATGTATCTAGACCATAGGAAATATTTTTAGGATTAATGTTATAGAATATTTAGGCCCTCATTATATCTTTGATTTACTTGTAACCTTTTGATTATACGTGTAATTTATTTTCATTACCTTTTAAATACCAGATGCATAAGTATCAACAATATATTATAAATAATTAAGACATGCATATATAAAACTGTATACGTGTAATGGTAATTAGTTTGCATAAAGGTGTTGGGTCTAAGGAACCCACTCATAGATAACACAGAAAGGAGAAATATTTTTTTTAGAATTAATTCAATTATAGATTTAAGGAATTGAAAAATATACTTATTACTAAACCAATATAGCCACTACCCAAAAGTGTTGAAATTTTTATGGTATACAATAATTATTTAAGGAAGGACCTGTGATATATACTAATTCAAAATGATAAAATTATAGCATGTGAATCATCTTAGTGGTATGTTTATGATAAAAACTATAAAACAATTGATCAGGGGTTTGCTGCAGTGATCATCAAATTGAAATTTTAAAAAATGATATCTATGGGGAGAAGTGAAAAATACATATTGATCATAAGTTCCTAAATTATATATTCACAAAGAATAGATTAATATCTTTTATTGAACATTGTTAGAGATGATCCATGACTATGAATGGTTAATCCATTACCATCATATGAATGAGAATAATGTGGAAGATTCTCTAAGTATAAAGGATATTGCAAAAAATATCATTGTTAAGATTTGAAAAGGATAAAATCATCCGAGAACTAAAAAGGATAAACATGTAAATCATAACGTAATGAAAATATCATTCTTATATAAAATCATTTGTCAACCATCCATTATATAAATAATAAAAAACACTCAATGAGATGATGTGTAGAAATAGAATAATTTTAAAGCTATAAGAACAGGGAAATCCACAATGTTTAAAACTGTTGAAGAAGTAATTGTATGCTTTGGGTCATGAAAATGTGTGCTATAAAATCCTGATATAAAGGAACTGTTGAATGATGCACATGTGTTGAAATTCTTCATCCACCTAGGGATCATCATGATGTATTAATATCTTTTAGAGTACTATTGGTTGGAAAATAGGGAGAAGGAGACCATGAAATGTACATCAAAATTATTGGTATGTTAACCAATGTTGGAAATAGGGGAAATAGATGAAGGGAATGATGAAACCAATACCCATAACTAAATATAAATGGGAAAACATGACCATGAACTTTGTTATTGGTTTTATAAAGACATCCTAAGGGAATAATGCAATATTGGTTATGGTATATTGGCATACAAATACTACTCATTGAATTTCTTTTTGGTAGGACTTATCATTTGATCAACATAGAAGGTTGGACATAATATAATTAGTTAGGCTATATATAACATCATTATCAACTATATCTAAATTCAGATTTATGATTTACCTTAATGTTTTTGACAACTATTTAACATCATTTAAACACTGAGTTGAACATCTAAACATTTTGTCACAAAAAAATAAGATGGCTGAATGGACTATCTAAAGACTTGAGGAAATGTTGAGAACATTATCCATGGAATTAAAAATAGGATGGGATCAACATATTCCCATTAATTTTTTATCACACAATAATATCTTTTACTCTAGAATTAAAATGGTTCAAGATGAATCCCTTTATAATATAACATATAGAAAACCCACGTACTCAGATGGCTTTTTTTAACAGAATTTACTAACACCTCAAATATTCTAAAAATTTGTGAATATGATATGAATATTCATCATCAGATCTGGGAATCTCAATGTAAAATATAAGGTTTATGATGAACATCATAAATGAGATCCAATGTTTTAGGATGGTGGTACATTTTTTCTCCACTAATCTATATGTATGAAAGTCATGAAAATTGGGATGGAGGGAAATCCCAGTCCAAGATACATATATTCTATCGAGATTCTCCATCACCAAAAGAGTTATCTTATATAGGCTTCCACTCTAATGAAATCTATATCATGTACTTTAAATGTTACAAATATCCCTATAAAGAAAATAAATACCAAATACCTCACTTTTACAGAAACTAGAGGTGTTACAATTGGAGAATGATCTCTCCTATGATGAGCATATAATGAATATCATCGACTATATATATAATTTTCTATGTCATAAGAAAACTCACTAATTAAGATTTCTATGGTAGAAACATAAGTACAAGAATATAACCAAAAAACTAAAACTAAAATGGAAAGAAAATTATCCTAATCCATTTTCATCCTAGTTGCTGAAATAAAAATTCTAAGAATCAATTTCATAATGTCAATGTATGTATTCACTAGGTATATTAAAATTGAATTTCCCTTCTTATTATATAAATTATTTATTTAGTAATGTGGTTTTATATAAATCACATGAACCAGATGATATAAATTTTAATGGGATAGAAAAATGTATACTTAATTAAATTTTATTCATTATAGTGGAAAAAAAATAAAAAACCCGATAACTATAATAAGATGATTTTTATTTTCGTAACACCTAAAATTTATCACAATTTCACACAAAACTATAGAAAATAAATAGTGTAATATTATTGTAATATCTATTTTAAAAATGAAAATATATATAACCTTAAGATAGCATATAATTAAATTAAAAATTAATAAAATATAAGGAACATATAGAAGGTTGGTAACCCGTATGTCCATGGAAAATATAGCCACTGGAATAGTAATATGACCATAAGAATATCAATTTGACAGTTAGGATTTGTAACATGACAATTAAAATATTATCATCACTTATGGATGAATAAAACAATATTTAGGTCACTTATAAAATAAAAATATATTAAATTTATATCAAATCGTAAATAAATAAATGTTTCACAAATGACTGTATTAGTGTCTATATTTTTAAAAAATATCTATATTATATTTATAATTATTTCATAAATATGAAAATACTAAAGTATAATTAGTTTACTTAAATGTATTTGTAAGAAAATACATTGTTGTATTGTAACACCCTAAGCATTCATAGTACATTATTTCTTCAAAGTAATTCAATAACATTCATTACACGCAACACAGAGTTCAATCGCACCATGACTTACCAAACTAGAAGTTAAAAAGTAGATAGGAATAGCATTAACTGAATTTTTAACTTTATATAATACTTATAATTTTAGAATCCATATTATTATTTTCTAATACATACGATAAAAACAAATTCATTTTTTCAGATTAAGGATGTATTTTAAAAAAATGCACTTTTACCCCCTTTTAATGGTGAAACCTTTTTAAATCTAATATTTGAAACTTTTATATATTGAATTTGACAAAATAAACTTATTTATTAGAATTGAGACATAAGAATTTAGTTTCAATAATTTTTTTTGTGTCTTTCTGATAACTTTCATAATTGGGTGAATAGTGAAAATTACTATATTTTAACAGAAAACAACTTTTTTATCAAAATAAATTATAGTGATAAATTATACATTTAAATAGTTTAGAAATATAAATAGATTATATTTTTACCATTAAATATAATTCTGGTCATTGTAAGTAATTTCACTTTAAAATTAGACATAAATAAGGGTAAATCTTTTGATAGTTATTATTTCATAAAAATACGCCTTTTGGTTTTGACAACAAGAATTAATTTTACAGTAATAAATGCAACTTCTCTGTTTTGAATTTTGTAAAATAGACTTAATTTTTTAATTCGGAATATCAATATTATCCTAGGGTGAATTTTGGTATTTTACTGAAAACATTCAATTCTTGATGAATAGTTAAAACAATGGGTTATAGTTTAAAACCAAATTTTTATTTAAATAATTATTTATTTTATTTAAATTTATTTTAGGTCAAAATAGATACATAATACCAATATAAGTTCAATGTAATTCATTGGAGTCAGTTTATAATAATTATATATATATATATATATATATATATATTTTATTGAACATTTTATCGTCTTTTACCCACCCGATAGGAGCATTTAGAAATTTTACCTAGAACATAATTTTCCAGCATCTGTGAGTTGAATTTAGAAAATCCGAGGAAACGGTTGATATTAGAAAGTAAAATGTGGTTCAATAAGATGAAAATAATTTTTGGTGAAAAGTAAATTTTTTTTATTTACAACGGTTAAAAGTAAATAGGGTAATTAAGGGTAAAAAAGATAATATTATTACACTTACACATGTCATAATTCTATTGTATAAGTATAAATCGACCAAAAACAACCTTTGGAATAAAATATGAACCTCTTTGGTCCACATGGATTAGATTAAGACATTTATCATTTTTTAATTCAAAGAATAGTATAAAGAGTTAAAATCAAAGTTTAATAACTAATTTTTTTAAATAGGTTTACACATAATATAAATTAGACTATGAATATAAATTAGAAATATTAAAATATTTCCTAAATAATAATTTTTTATTTATATTTTTTAGTCATTAAATAATTTAATTTATTTATGACACAATGATGATGCAGTAATTACCTAATTAATGAAATATTAATATAATTGACATTTTAAATATCCAAATAAAGGTAATTTGAGACTTTTTATGAATTCCACTAATTTTCGAGGTTAACATGACATATTATAGTTGGATAGATTAATTTATATTGTAGTAATAATGCTATTATAAATTTAGAAAAAACAAAATACCAAATAGTGTCAAAATTGACATAAAAGAGTTTTTAAAACAAATATTATATTATTAATTGATATTCTATTCATAAAAATCAAAGGTTCAGCCTAAAGACTTATATAATTATATGTGTATCATTAATGAACCACTTGAGGTTCGATTAGAAATATATAGTATGTTTATACACCATATAATATAAAAATACAAAGAGACATGGTAAATGTAAAACTATTTAACTAAGAGTTAAATCTAAAAGATAATGTTAATATAGTGACCCAATCCTATATAAAGCCTATTGGTTGAGTGATTTTTGACTCATTCATACCTTTTCCTTTAAATAATCATTTTTTCGGCCATTAGAAACCGAAAATTATTTTATTATAAAATAATATTTCTAGCTTTTCCTAAGGTTCCCCTCACCCATATTATAAACGATAACTCCTCCTTATCTCTAATTCACACCTTCAAAGCCATTTGGCTCGGACAACCCCTACCCAAATACAATTTCAACTATCCTCCCTTCATCCTAGAGGACTTAATTTATTCATAAATCCAACCTATAGATCCCTTTTGATCTAATCAAAAGGTAGAAACTGAAGAAGAGGTAAATATTTCAACACCCTTTCCATGTTCCTTTCTTCTTCCACTTCACATTTCTTTATTTTTTCCATTATAAAATAATAACACATATAACTAATATATACTATGATGTTATTATAAATATGGTACAACCATATTCATTATTCTATCCATCCTTTGAATGACATGTCAGCATACATGCGTACGTACGACTTACCGTCTCCACGTCGTGGTGTAATTGTTATTCAATACCTTATAATTTGGATGGGTATAATAATGATGTGTAATTGATTTAAATAATAAATATAACATGATAATGACTCGGTATATATGATATACCATCCAATTATATATTATTTTAATATCAAAATAATGATATTTTCGCTCATACGTACGTACGGATTACCTCTCCACGAACGCGACAAAATTAATTCCCCATCATATCCATTCAAAACTAATTTTATTAGATGATTAAAAATAATTTTTAAAGATGTGATATAATTCTGGATATGAATAAGATACATCCCATCCATAAAAAATATGACTCGCATAAAAAATAATATAAAGGAAAACGAATCTGGTAACACCCGAAAGGAGGATAATACTAAGATATTATTAACAAAGCAATGATAAAAATCATATATGATATCGTATTAATGTATATGATTCTTGTATAATTTAATAAAAACTATTTCACCATTATACAAGAGTTGAACCTACCCTCTACCAAGGAAAAGTAAAGATATGGGTTAATTTCACAATCTCTTTTTTATCTGAGGTTTACGTAAGTATCTACTGGGACATATTTATTATTCATGTCTATGTTTCAAAAAATAGTTTTTAAAGTGATTATTTTTAAGGCAGTTTGTACTAAAACATCATTTTAAATGTTTTAACAATTTATTCTTCTAAACCATTCTCATTAATTTCCATGTTTCCAAAATGGTTTATAGGATTTATTTAAATGGACATGAATGTTTTAAAATGTTAATTACATTCAAAAATTTCAATGTGTTATGGGACACTTTGATTTAAAAATGCCTTTAAATGTATTCCTTTATAAATTGTGTGACTTTTAAATGTTTTAATGTAAAAGATATATTTCTCTCAAAGAGTTTTACAAATCATTCTTATCCATATGAAAATCCTTTAATGGATTTTAAACTTATTTGATGTTGATTTTTTATGATACAAAGCTTCCATATTGTATTGAAGGTTTTGTGATATGTTTGAATATGGATGTGTTATTTTTATACCATTCATGGTTTATAGTTAATGTATTGACATTTCATATTCCAGTTTTAATAAAAATATTTATGTTATTATAAACCTTTTCATATGAAGAATCCATTAGATTTAGTAAGTGATGGGTGGAGCCTGCTATATCTCCTCGATGCATCGGTAGGTCTCATGAGACAAACTAGTGTCCTGCCACAAGGCCTTGACAAAATCTTATTTGTAGTCTTTGCACAAGGCCTTGACTATGTGGTTATGAAAGAATGGCATTATGAATTCCATCATTATGAAAGTGGCTATTGATATTGCATGTGATTAGTCAACTAGTATAATATCTAGGTGAGTAAGTAAATGGCATTATTCAGATTTATATTTTCCATATTATGATCAACATTATGTTTAAAAGGCTTTTTTTAATTTTATACATTGCATTAAATATTTATGCTTATTTATGAAAGCTCTCGCAATATTGTTATCCATACTAAGCAACTGAGCTCACCGCTTTCTATGTTTTATTTTTACCAGGATGCAAAAAAGTATATTATGAATGAATTCCAGGGATAGTCTATGGGATCTCAGTTTTGTCTATAGAAATAGTGTTGTCGTAGTTTTCTATTTTATGATGTAATATAAACAATATGCATGTATCTACTATTTCAAAGGCTACTAAACAGATCGGTCTTTCGGGACATCATTTCCTTGTATCATTCCAATTTTATGTAATAATGCACAGACTCTGGGTAACTGGGGTCAGGGCATTACAGTTGGTATCAGAGGAAGTTTAATACAAACCTTGGAATTTAGATGTAGATAAAATCGGATTAGAGCACATTACCATAAGATATACTTTGAATATTAGAATAGAAGAACATCCTTGAATTTTGTTATTGTAGTGATTTTGTGAGTTTTCCAAGAAATACATCCCTGTCTGGATACAACAAGGTATAGGTGGCTCTGGCACATATGTTCCTAGGGGTAAAACCTGGAAACACGACTTTGATCTAGACTCGAACAAGAACTGGTGCACGAAAACAAGTCTTGATGCACTCTTGGTTATGACACTCCCGAAGGATATTCTTAGGATAATTCTCATTTTCTGCACAAACGATTATGATGAGTTTATGAGTATATAAATTCTCCAAGAAAAACATTTTCTATGATTATGGATTATATCCATAAACTGTTCAATTTATGTTAACTATTTTACATGTTTTGAATTATGTATTTCGATACATACACTAATCTTGTTTATGCTATTGTATTGAAATGGTACCCAGTAGAAGGAATGTGAACTCAAACAATACGTATGATCCAAAGAGTAAGAAGGATTGTATCTTTCACGGTATTAATCCAACATTTAGAAGGGAAATAGTCTCCCATGTATTATCAACATATGATGAAATAATATCATGTGTTAATAAGACAAGTAAACAATTCTCTGAGTCCAATGGCTTTTAAGGGATGCAAGAGAAGAAAAGGATGGAAGGGAAAAAGATGGATAAAGGGAAGATAGAAAAGAAGGATTTTATCATATGTGATAACTGTGGAAATAATCACCTTGGTAAATCCTTGAAGGGAATGTGAGTGTGTTATAAGTGTAGTGAAAAAGGACACCATGTATGTGATTGAAAATGTAAGATAAAAGTTTCAAATGTATAATTCTTCATCTGCAAGGAGTTGGGACACTATCTGAATCAATGTCCAAATAATCAGAGTATACCCCAAATGCTGCTATTGGATAATAATAAAGTTATTAAACTAACGAAGATGAAGAGGAATGATTATATTTCTTAAGTTGTTATTAATGTGTTGTTTCATTGGAGTATTGTATTAATGATGTACATGTTATAAGAATTATCGAGTATATAAGGATTGTACTACAGTACTATTTTATTGAGGATTTGAGATTATATGGTTTTAAAAAAAGTGGCTTAATAGTAAGCGACACTTTTTAGAAAATATATGGTTGAAGGAAAGGTAATCCTTAATATGGTCCTAATAATGAGGTAGTGATTTTGGAATAAGAGATGGTTGATTTGGATAAATTATATTGGATATTCTTGAATTCCTTGAAACTGATTAATGATTTGTATATTCCATCATTGTTGGAGTTTACAATTTTTTTTTATAAAACGAGTATATCCAGAATTCTATAAAGAATAAGGGAGCATGAATGTAATCAAAAAGTTTTTATAGTAATTCAGGATGTTACAGTGTTTTAAAAGAATACATGATGAAGGTGTTCACATGTTATTACTTGGAAGAAAGGATCTTCATTATGTTGACCTTCCTTATAAATTTTGGACTACATGTTTGGATAGAAGTATTTTGGATAAGTCTAATGGTTGGAATTAATTAAGATTTAAATTGGATACTATTGTTAAATTTTTTTAGATTTTAATAAAAAGGACAACACATAGACTGTGTGACAACCCGTCGTGTCGGACAAAGCTATGGGAATCGAACCCACAACCATAGTGCGATTGGGATTTATCACCTACCACAAGACTACATGATGTCCCTAGATTGTAAAATGTAGTTTCATATTTTAAAGGGTCTGATAAATGAATTATAAATTCATTTTTTTGGAACCCTATATGAATAAAATAAATAGAATATTTTTTTATTTCAATTATCTTTTATAGTGAAAGATGAGTTTTTGGTAGAAATTTGTTAAAGGATGGAACTATACATGTCATGTTTTTTTTCTTCTATTATTCTATGAATAAATTAATTCTTAAACTTTAGTTCAGGGATCTTGAAACTGAAAATGTGTTATCCTAATAACTTATGTTTTGTTGAACCGATGATAACGTAAATCATCATAGATTGATGGCTTTGAGGCCCAAAATTCTACAATTTTTTGTGATTGATGACCTCAATCACTCTCCATAAATATTTAGGTTTTTATTGAAATTATGTGTCTCTAATTTCCACTAATGTTATTTTAATCGAGATCATAATATGGTGGCGGCTTTTTCATTCCCCTATTCCTCTTATTAAGACTAAATTTTATTAACCCAATTTTTGATGTGGGGTTTCCGACAAAGGTAATTTCTATTTTCAATCTATTATTTTCTAAGAACAATTTCAAATTGCGAGGACTCAATTTATTGAAGTAGGGAAGAATGTAACACCCTAAGCTTTCATAGTATGTTATTTCTTCAATGTAATTCAATAACATGCACTACATGCAACACTGAGTTCAAGAACACCATGACTTACCAAACTAGCCTCTCAAAAGAGGTTCTGAATACTATTAACTAGATTTTTATCTTAATACAATCCTTATAATTTTTGAATCCATATTACGAGTTTCTAAGACATAATGTAAGAACAAATTCATTTTTTTAGATAAAAGAAGTATTTTTCAAAAAATGCACTTTTACCACCTTTTAGTGGTGAACCCTTTTTAAATCCAATATTTGAAACTTTTATATATTAAATTTGACAAAATTAACTTATTCTTTATAATCGAGACATAAAAATTTATTTTCAATAATTTTTTTGTGTCTTTCTGATAACATTCATATTTGGGTGAATATTGAAAAAATACTATATTTTAACTGAAAAAAACTTTATTAATCAATATAATTTATACTATTAAATTATACATTTTAATGGTTTGGAAGTATAAATATATTATATTTTTACCATTTAATCCAATTCTGGTGATTTTAAGTCATTTCACTTTGAATTTGGACATAAAAAGGTGTAAATATTTTGATAGTTATTATTTCATAAAAATACACCTTTTGGGTTTGAAAACCAGAATTAATTTTAATTTAACAAATAAAAATTATGTTTTGAATTTGGTAAAATAGAATTCATTTTTTAATTCTGAATATCATAATTATCCTAGGTTGATTTATGGGTATTTTACTAAAAACATTCAATTCTGGATGAATAGTTGAAAACACTGAGTTATAGTCTAAAACCGAATTTTTATTTAAATAATTATTTATTTTATTTAAATTTATTTTAAGTAAAAATAGATATATAATACCTATATATGTTCAATTTAATTCATTGGATTTAGTTTATAATAATTTTAGTTATATAAAAATTTAATTGAACTTTTAACTGTCTTTTACACACCTCCTAGGAGAATTTTCAAATTTATATAGAACATAATTTTTACAATTCTATGAGTTGAATTTCAAAAATCTGAGAGACAGGTTGATATTAGTAAGTAAAATTTGGTTTAATAATATGAAAATAATATTTGGTGAAAGGTAAATTTTTATTTTTATATACAACGGTTAAAAGTAAATAGGGTAATTATGGGTAAAAATAATATTATTATTACCCTTACACATGTCCTAATTCTATTGGATAAGTATAATACTACCAAAAACAACCTTCATAATAAAATATGAACCTCTTTGGTCCACTTGGATTAGATTAGTACATTTATCATTATTTAATTCAAAGAAGAGTTAAAAGAGTTAAAATCAAAGCTTAATAATTAAAAAAATTTAATATAGGGTTACACATAAGATACATTCGACTATAAATATTCATTAGAAATATAAAATATTTCCAACATTATTGTATTTTATTTATATTTTTTAGACATTAAATAATTTAATTTATCTAGACACAATGATGATGCATTAATTACATAAATAATGAAAAATTAAAATAATTGATATTATAAATATCCAAATAAATGTAATTTGAGACTTTTTATGAATTAAAATAATTTTATAGGTTAATATGACATATTATGGTTGGTTATATTAATTTTTTTTAAAGTAATAATGCTGTTATGAATTTATAAAAAACAAAATACCAAATAGTGTCAAAATTGACATAAAAGAGTTTTTTAAAACAAATATTATATTATTAATTGATATTCTATTCATAATAATCTAAGGTTCAAAAAAAGACTTATATTATGATAGGTGTATCATTAATGAACCAATTTTGGTTCTCTTGGAAGTTTATAGTATGTTTATTAACCAAATAAAATAAAAATACAAAGAGACCGGGTAAATGTCAATCTATTTAATTAAGAGTTAAATATAAAAGATAAAGTTAATATATTGACCCAAACCAATCTAAAACCAATTGGTTGAGTGGTTTTCAACCCATACCCACATTATACTTTAAATAATACATTTTGGAGCCATTATAAATCGAAAATGATTTTATGGTTAAATAATATTTCTAGCTTTTCCTAAGGTTCCCTTCACCCCTCTTATAAAAGGTCACTCCCCCTTCTCTCTAATTCCCACCATCAAAGCAATTTAGCTAGGCCAAACCCTACCCAAATACCCTCTCAACTATACTCCCGTCAATCTAGAGGCCTTAATTTAGTCATAAATCCAACCTAAAGAGCCCTTTTGGTCAAATCAAAAGGAAGAATCCGAAGAAGAGTTAAATATTTCATCAACTCTTTCAAGTTCCTTTCTTCTTCCACTTCCCATTTCTTTGTTGTTTCCATTCTAAATTAATATCTACATTATCTTCTATATAATATTATGTCATTATAACTATGGTACAACCATATTCATTATTCTATCCATCCTTTGAATGGCATGTCACCATACGTGCGTACGTATGGCTTACCATCTCCACATTGTGGTGTAATTGGTATTCAATACATTATTATTTGGATGGTTATAGTAATGATGTGTAATTGATGTAAATAATAAATATAACATGATAATTATTCTGTATATATTATATACCATCCAATTATAAATTATTTTAATTTCAAAAGAATGATATTGTCGCTCGTGCGTACGTACGGATTACCATCTCCACGAACGCGATGAGATCCATTCTCCATCGTATCCATTCAAGACTAATTTTAATTAGATGATTAAAAATAATGTATAATGACTTGATATAATTCTAAATATGGATAAGATACACCCATCCATAACAAATATGACTCAAATAACAATGAATATTAAGTAAAACGAATCTGTTAACACTCGAAATGACGATAATACTAAGATATTATTAACAAACCAATGTAAAAATATCTCATATGATATCATATTAATGGATATAATTCTTTTATAATTTAATAACAATAATTTCACCATTATAAAAGAGGTTAAACTACCCTAGACCAAGGAAAAATACAAGGTAAGGGTTAATTTTACAATCTCAATATTATCTGAGGTTGTTTTTACGTAAGTATCTACTGGGACATATTTATTATCCATGCCCATGTTTCATAAAATAGATTTCAAAGGGATTATTTTTAATTTACTTTTTACTAAAACATCATTTTAAATGTTTTAATGATTTATTATTCTAAACCATTCTCGTTGAAGTCCATGTTTTCAAAATGGTTTTAATGATTTAAAAAAATAGTCATGAATTTTTTAAAATGTTAATTACTTTCAAAAGTTTCAAAGTGGTATGGGGCACTTTGATTCAAAAATGTATTTAGATATATTACTTTCTAAATGTGTTGAATTTTAAATGTTTTCATATAAAAGGGATATCTCTCTCAAAGAGTTTTACAAATCATTTTCATCTATGTAAAAATCTTTTAATGGATTTTAAACTTCTTTAATGTTGATTTATTATGATACAAATCTTCCATATTGTATTGAAGGTTTTTTGATATGTTTGACTGTGTATGTGTTATTTTTATACCATTCATGGTTTATGGATAAAGTATTAACATTTCGTATGCCAGTTTTAATACGAATTTTTATGTTATTTTTAAAACATTTCATATGAAGAATGCATTGGACTTAGTAAGTGACGAGTGGAGCCTGCTATAGCTCCTCGATGCATCGGTAGGTCTCATGAGACAAACTAGTTTCTTGGCACAATGCCTTGACAAAATCTTATTTGTAGTCTTGTCACAAGGCCTTGACAATGTATTTATGAAAGAATGGCATTATGCATTCCATCATTATGAATGTGGCTATTGATATTGCATGTGATTATTCAACTAGTATAATATCCATGTGAGTAAGGAAATGAAATTATTTTGATTTATATTTTCCATATTATGATGATTTTTATTATAAAAAGTCTTTTGTTTTAGTTTTATTCTTTTCCTTAAATGTTTATGATTATTTATGAAAGCTTCTGCTATATTTTTATCCTTATTGAGCATCTGAGATCACCACTTTCTATGTTTTATTTTTCCCATGATGTAGAGAAGTATATTGACTGACCTGCAGGGATAGTCTATGGGATCTCATTGTTCTCTATTGAAACAATGTTGTTGTAGTTTTCCATTTTATAATGTAATCTAAACCATATGAATGTATCCAGTATTCCAAGGCTAGTAAACTGATCAGTCTTTCGAGACATGATTTCCTTATATCATGCCAATGTTATGTAATAATGCCCTGACTCTGAGTAACTAGGGTCACGATGTTACATGTAATATACTGATAATATAATTTTATTAGACCATAATTAAATTTTTAAATGGTTTGAACTTTTATCGTAATATTAAAATTACTATTTTTTCAATTAAAAAATGGAAATTATTTTAATAAAAAAATTATAGAATTTAGAAAATAATTTCATAAAATTTATTTTATTTTTGGAATCGACACATTATAAAATATATAGGGTGAGTTTTGGATATTTTTTTAAAATATATGAATTTTTATTGAATAGTTATATAAGAAAAAATATCGTGTTTAACATCTGACATTAAATACTGGATTAACTGATCCATGGATGATGGAATAAAACATTATCTCAAATTCACATGCATAAATTATAGTATATAGTCACAAGATTCATCACTATTGTTAGTTATGAGAAAATAATAATACAATTATACATAATATATTCAAATCACAATCTCATCCTCCTATAAATACAACCCATTTTCTCCACACATTCTAATCCTCAAAGATTACAAAAATTATACTTGAATCTCTCCCTATCCTACTCCTTATTTAATGGATTTCTCATCTTACCAAAGTGCCATATTAATGATCCTAAATGTGTCATCCGAGAGAGGATATCCAAAGAGTTAGTTTTATTAATTGAACTATCCTTTAATATTCCCATATTCAACCTCCTACTCACTTATTCCTCCCATCATTTTATAATTCCGATAATATAATAAATATAATTGAATGTTATTGTGTTAATGTCATATTAATTACCTAACCTCTACTCATTTCATTATAAAATGAAATTGTAGTTCACATTATTGTTGGTTCACCGCTTCCATAAACAAAAAACATAATTTTTCACCTTCACCTACAAGGATAATTTTAATACATTTAGTTGGGTAAAAAATTACATAAAAAATATATTTTATTATTATTATTTTTCTAAAATGGTTAAATACTCTTAAATTTAAATAAAATCAGGTTAGTTCATTATGGTCAGAATACCCACCTAAATGAACTAACTGTATGATAATGAAATAAATACTATAAAAATAATAGTTATTTATAATTATTATTTGATATAAAGAACCTTATAAAATTCTAGAGACACATTAACACCATAAAATTACACTTATTTAGTTTTGTAACCATTCCAAAAGAACTTTCATAATTACCTATAAATAAATTTGACTTAGGGGCCAGGAAATGAATGACCATGGGATAGTGAATACAGACACATTATGCCAATTAATTGATTGCAATATATCATGACTTTTTATTTAAAAATTAAATATAGTTTAATAAGGTTGTGAATAAACTATTTAATATTTCTAAATTTATTATTTACGATGATATATTAATGTGGAGAATGGATTTGTTCTAGAGGTAAAGGAACTCTCAAAACCATCCTTTTTCATTAGGTAATATATTGTTTTCTCTACCTAACATTCACAATATATTTAATGTTATTAAATTATTATAAATTATTTTTATATGTCTCAAAAATATTATCCTAGCTTATTATACTTTTACATACAAGGTTTATACATTCCATGCATTTATTTCTGAATAATTTCTTTCGAATCAAACCCGATTAAAGGGAGCTTTCTAATAACATAATTATTTCATTTAACACACTTTTCAAGTCTTTCAACCATTCATGATTTTATAAAAGGGGAAATATTTTAGGATTAACCAATTTAGTACACCTATGGTTTTAAATAAAATTTTATATTTTTTTTGTCATTAATATTGTTTTACAGATTCCATATAATAATATCATAAAATTTCATTTATACACACAATTATATAAATTTTATCCTTATTTTTTAAAATAAAAATCATATTAGAGACATATTCTTAATGATTCATATATGAAGTTCCACAATATTAAATCCCTGATTCTCTTTGGAATCATTATAAAATTTCCTTTCATTATTCTTTGAGGTATGGATTTTTAACCCATTACATTCCATGAATATTTATTCTTATTGTGACTTATGTGTAATTAACTTATGTGTAACAAATATGAATGTACAGGTTAAGATGGGTGAACCTAAATATCAATCCATTTAACTAGGTAATGGTTATATATATAGATATTATATTAATGGGATTAGGTAGTAAACCAAAACCATTATGGTAATTTATCCATCAAGACATCATGACTTTTTAGAGAACCGTGAGTTATTCCTTTGATGTTGTGTATTATGATGATTCAAAATTACTATTGTGATACGATCTTATGACTGCATATTTGTTATTTCATGATTATATATGATTATTCATGAGACTTATCTTTTATTATATCATGTTATTCCATTTAAATTATATGTTATTATTTATTATTGTTATTATTATTCTGTTACCAGTATTTATATCTCACCCATTTTTATGTATTCCATAGGTTGACCTATTTAGTTTTATATTATTAATGTGATATTGGAGAACATTATGGATTTTAATATAAAATGTTTTATTTTATATTCATGTTAATATTTTTTAACATAGTCTCTCAAAGACACTGGGAATATGGATCGTTGGGTTGTGTTTATTGGATATTTATATTAAAAATAATAAATTAATATTCATAAAAATATTATATTTATATATTATAATGATAATACAATGCTATATTTTTTAAAACAAAAACATAATGCAAATTTCATGTCTGGATTTATGTATCGAATGTTACACTACATGTAAAACTAAAGGTTCACAGTTGGGACACTACCTATGATATCATATATCATATGGACTTATTATATCATGGTTTATGATATTATATATCATATTACCATCCAAAAAAACAAATTTTAAATCATTTTTAATTATATGTAATATAGATTCAATATGATATTAGATTTCATCATTTTAAAATGTGATTTACTATATTAAAGAACATGGTTATTATTAGATACCAATAATTTGTTTTAAAGATCAAAGGGAACATTTTATTAGAGTCATAAGTCTTTATAAACCTCAATTAATAATATCATCCATAGATGATACTTAAACCATGTATAAAAAATGAAGAAAATATTTTTTACTTTAACTGGTTAATCATTATTGTTACTTTTATTAAATCTAATAATTCATGGTGATCCATTTAATATGGAAAATAGGACCACTTATTCAAGGTGTTTTCATGTGATGACAAGAATTATCAGTTGTATGGAGAGGATTATACTTTTTTTGAGAACATGTGAGTTCCATAGATGGTAAAGGGAAGAGAACAAAGAGACCCACAGACATTAGAGAATCAACCCTAGATTTGACACAAACCAATATAATGTCATTAATCATCTTTATATCCTTCAAGTAATCCACTCGAGTTTTCATGAATTTACTCATATGTTATGCGTAAATTCCATCAGTTATAATGGCTACAACCAACAACTAATCTATTATCCTTGCGTCTCCTTATATGAAACATAGTATTGAAGATTTGTAATGTGGGTATCAAATTGAATAATAATGGTTATTATTATTATAAATTGTTATAATAAGACACCATATAAATCATACATTATTATAAAATGCTTAAAATTAACTCTAATTATACAATATGACTAGTAATTAGTGCCTTATGATATATAAATTTATACCACAAGATATCACTATATTATGGATTTAGGGAATAACTCCAAGAATATACCATGATTGACCAATTATATTTTAAAATAGGGAATATAAAAGAATTGTTCACAGGTAAAATAAATATATATTGTTATTAAAGAAAACACTATGGTCTTGGTATTTAATACATTAAGGTAATTTGAGTAAATTAAATTTTTTCAAAAGGATTGTTTTTCATCAACTATATTTAAAAAATATTTTTTATCATCAAATAATTGTGATGGTATTTAGAAATGATATAATAATTATAGGATCAAGAATATATTTTCATGAACAATATTTTAGCCTTAATACAATATATTTTGATATTACTATGACTGTTGAATTGAATTTGTTGTTAGGTTAACAAATTATTTAGATGAATAAGGGGACATTGATACCCCAATGTATATATTTAATGATGTGTCCTAAAAATATTCATGTAGAATATGTTATCTATTGAGAACAATAATATCAAAAATATCCTTGCTTATAAAGGATAAATATGAAATGATATTGGTGTTACTAAAAAATTTTTGATTACTGGGATCTTAATTAATCCAACTACATATAATCCCAATATATTTTCTCCTATAATACTCATGAAACTCATGAAAATAATAATAATATTTTTTTATTATAGATAAACTAAAAACATAGGAAAACTTTTATTATACCCACAGAAACTAATAATAAACTATAGATTAAAATAAATAGTTCATGTACAATGTAGATTTCTCTAATATCATGTTCCCCAATGAGAATCATTTTTATAATAACAATAGTGAAATATAAGAATAATACAAGTCATGTAATATAAATATTTAAATAACTAAATTGAGTTGTATTATTTAGAGTGTTTGTCTCAATAAATTTATTGGATGTGTATTTGTCAATTTTTCATTATGAATCAGAGGAAATTTATCATTTTATAATGTTGTCTTAATATGGTGGTTGTAATGATTACTATATATTATAGGTAATGATGAGACCAAACTGATATATAATTGAGAAACCATGACATAAACAGGTGGTAACATTCATTATAAATTTTATTTATCAGATATAGGGAAATATTTTACATCATAAGGGTTTCAACCTTGATAGTGACCAAGCAGGACATCAATAATTACGGTTTAATCAACATCATCTCTAGGAGAAGTTAGTGTTCCTTAAAATCACTAGTTTTTCAATGTTATCTAAACCAACATGTAAAATTACTCACATATCACACTATATCCATAGACATTATTTTAGTTCTATAAAGGTTTATATGTCAAAGGGTTCATTAGTATTAAACTATGCATTATTTTTAAAATGAAATAGTGTTTACTCGGTTACCAAATAATTATCAAATTTATGCCTTATATAAATTTTCAAATTTACATGATTAGACAATAAATGTGGTAAAACTTATGGAATAGTTAAAATCATTATATTAAAATTATCCTTTGGGTAAAATTTGGTAAAATTTGATAAAAATAGTAAAATATTATTGAAAATGTTGAAAAAATGAAATATAGAAAATATGATATCATATATATATATATATATATATATATATATATATATAATAAAGACTCAACCCATTAATGGTTGGGATATTCCCACAATTTTGGAACTGCCCATTTTTTAGTGAACAATGGATGTGTAAGACCACAAATTTTTATGAATTATGTTATTAAAATAAATTTAATTTAATATATAATAATAATTATACATAGAACCTGGATTATCTTGTGGTACATGCAACATTGGGTTAGATTTCATTATAGACAAAGCTGAGTTTTAAAAAACCTTAATATGTTTTTATAAATATAATTTGAATGCAACAGTTATAACATAACAATTAAAAATAAAGATATAAATGCGAACTATTCCATTTTAAATATTATGTATAATGGTTTTATATAATGAAAACATATTAATATGAAATGAACTTAATATTAGGTAAAGCCTTTATAATTTTTGAAAAAACTATTTAAAAAAATCCTTTTACTAATTAGTGACCATTAATAAAATTATCATTCATAGTTTTAGAAATTTAACTTGATAAAATGAACTCCCTTTTCCAAATAATCATATCAAAATTATCTTTGGTTGAATGCTTTTATAATTTTCTAAAAAGATTAAAAATTTTATAAATAGTAAAAATAATGAATTATAATTTAAAATTTCATTTTTTAAAAATTATTTGTAAAAATAAATTATATTTGAAATTGGTTTTAAAGTGAAATTAGTTCAACAATACATATCTAAATCTAAATCATGTAGGAATGATAAATATGATATTGTATTTTTTTATAAAAATTAATTTCAAACTTTTGAATATTTTCTCATCAAAAACCTGCTTTCCCATTGCGTTATTGGAATAATTTTTAAATTAAATATTTCCACAATTGTGAATGAAATTTTGTAAAATGGATTAAATATTTTAATTCATAATAAATTATGTCATATTAAAATTTCAAATTAATTTTGTACAAAAATTAACCGTAAAAATAGTAGAATTTTATTTATCAAGGTTAAGGTCAGAATATGTTTACTGGTGCGTTGAACTAAAAAGATAATGGTAATAAATAACTTAGAACAAAACCATTACATGTTTTCTAGACATATATAAATATTATAACTTTGAGGATAAATAATGGTCTATTATTTAATCCTTTTACATGAATAAAAGCTGGGTGAAAATCTTTCTTCCCAAAAATTACAAATGTGCCACTCAACTCCCTTATAAAAATCCTGCAATATCTTATCTTTTTCACACCTAAAACCTATATTATTTGGCCATGAATAACCAAATGGATCACCCAAATTCCCTATTATCATCTTATATTCCTAATTAGGGATATAAATCCAACCTATGAATTATTATTTTGCAAACCTATGGAGGATACCCAAAGAAGAGGTAATGTTCATCAATAAGCATTTTTTTCTTCCTCAACCTCCTTAAATTATTATTATACCACGAAGATATAACATAATCAGTATCTTAAATATAATTATATATTTTCATTTCTAGTTCATGACCTATAATCATCTCCAATTCCATCAAATGGGTTAAGAAATCATCATTTGTGTGAATGGTGGACAACTTCCTAGTGAACTGATGTCATTTGTTTCTCTATTAGCACCCATCAAGGCCGTAATAAATGATGGATTTTTTATTTATATATTAAATTTATTTTTGTATTGTTATTATGGATATATTATATCACACATACCATCATAATCTTCATTTTTTGATAATACGATAACGTGACTCTTCTGTACGGTGGATTACCACATCACGAAGTGATGTGATTAATTCAGTCTTTACAAGGAAGGGATTAGGGATGGGTTTAATGAAATTATTTTATATATATGAAATAAAAATTATTTCTTAATGATAATATATATCATTTTAATTTATTTATTTCAATCCTATAAGAAAACGGACAGAACATTCATGCATTTGTAGGACTTAACATCTCCATGAATGATGATTTTCATTTTCTATAAATAAATTTTAATGATTACTCTAAATACATATATAAATAATATATATTATATTAATATAATTTTTTAAATTCCATAGATTATGAAACCCCAATATAATAAATATAACAAAAAATAACAGGTCCAAATATACCTGAAAAATATACTAGATATTGCTCAAAATGAAACTTTATCATGATATTGATAAATAACATGTAATAGTATTTCATAATATAAAAATATATTGTTTTTTGTATATTAATATGGTTCTATGATATATGAATAATATAATTAAAATTATTATATAAGAGTTTTTAACATTATTGACTAAATTCAAGACTTGTGGTAACAAATTTCTCTCTCACTTTTTTCTTTAGTGATACACATTCCATATTCATCACCTCTTTATTTTATGTTGTGTATATAAATACAATGGATTTATTTTATGATTTTTATCATAAAAATTATGTCTATATACATATCCATTCTATTGTATCTCTTTTATGTGGTTTTCTATTTCCAATTTATAAAATTTGTACGGGATTTTCCCTCAATATTCCATCTTTGAGCCATAGGTTATGTTATGAACCAATATTATTTTATAAGGAGTATATATAGAAACTATGATAAATAATATAAATAATTTATTTATCATAATGATATTTTAATTTTTCATTTGATTTGATTTTTTCATCGGTCTTATGGTTCAATTTTACAAAAGTGGTGTGAATTTTGTGTTAAAATCTCATTATTTATCGGGATTATTTAATGATTAATTCTGCATTATTAAAATATTATAGTCTAACTCTCTAAAATTCTCTTGAATTTTATTATCCTATAATTATACATTATAATTTAAAGTAATATTACAATTTTATAGTTTTTTCCTTGAATAATTTATAAAATGTTTTTAAAAAAGCCTGACATTATTTTTTTTTCTTCAGTTGGAAAATCTGTTTTCGTCAAAACCCATGTTTTCTAAAATAAATTCAAAAATATTTTTCACAATTTCAAAATTAGTTAAAAAATACATTTTAAACCATGTTTTAATTTTTTAATTTTATTCAATGAAATCATTATTTCATTTTCCAAATAATACATATTTGGATTTTACTGAATATGTAAAAGTTATATTCATTTTAGTGTGCATAAAATTATCCAAAATCATCACTAGTCATTTATTTGAACAATTATAATATTATAATTATATTTTCACTTAATATGATTTTTAATGTGTTTTATGTTTTAGGTAAAATATTATTTCAAATGGAAGGGATATTTTCCTTAGGATATATTTTAAGTGATCCTTCAAAATTATTTTATGTCTCAGATGTCATATGTGGATGTGAACTATATCTTACTTGGTATTTAATCAAAGGATATAATTCATTTTATTTCTCCAAATGGTGTGTGATTATGATGAGATTTTTTCTCTTAATCCCATTACTCATCCATTAGTTATACCATGATGAAATGTTTGTTGGATCTGAATCTATAGATTATAAACAAGAGGGGGTGAATTGTGTCTTTTACAATTTTTCAATAAATCTTTTCTTGAATGAGTTCTGTCCTTTATTCTTTACCAGATTTGATCGTGCAGCAGAATAAGTAAAAATAAGAACATAAATATGTATAGTGGTTCAGGGAACAGAAAGCCCCTAGTCCACTCCACCAACGCTCTACTACACGAGCTTGGTGATTTTTACTAAGTGGTCCTCTTTTCCACAGACTGATTCAGAATTGAGTACAGACAGTTGACACCTTTACAATCCAAGGAAAAACAAAGCCTTCTGGTTCAAGCATGAACCTACATAGCTTAGAATGAGAAGCTGGTAAATCAATAATAAAAAGAATTTCAGAATGAAATTTCCAGTTGATCTTCACAATTGAAACAGAACGCAATTGACAGTAGATGGATCGATGTCTCTAGAAATATTGATCTTCAAGACAAAGCATTTCTGAGTTGATCCAATTGTAGTAGATATAGAGATATAGTTCACAACCTTAGCAGTAGTAGATCCACAGTAGATATTCAATGTAGAATAGGTGAATCTTCTATCGAGTTCCTTCTTCTTGAACAAACAGATATTTTACGCTCCTTTTGAATCAAAAGATCAATCGTGAATAGTTGAAATCTCTATTTTCCACCGTTTTCAATAATAGACCGATCACATCCTGTATACCTGGTGTTTCAGAGAGAGCATATATAATAAATAATATCTCCTGCATATTTAGATCCATAAAAGTCGCCTTCTGATTCACGATATTCAAAATTTTTATTTACAAAGAAGTTGTAACTTCCCTTAAGACTCGGCATAAAAAGATCCTTTTAATTCGATCTTAAATCCATTAATAAAATGGCTTTGAATCAGTCAATGTTGTACTTTAAAAATGACTTTAAATCCGGCTTGAAATCCGCCCAGAAATCAGCTTACTGTTCGTTGTAAATAAATACCGTCTGCTAAAATTTCCGACGCCAAACGTAAGGTTGGTGACGTAGCCTCTAAACGTAGGGTTGATAACATAGTCTTCAAATTTAAGGGTAACAATGTAAGTTTGATAACGTAAGGTTTAATACAAATGTAGGGTTGATCATCCATACTTTTTCTTCAACACTCAAAGGTTCGGTAAAAGATCCATACTTTTACTTGATCCATACTTTTCCAAGAACGTATGGTTGTTTACAAAAGTAAGGTTGATGAACCATACTTTTGAGAAACAAACGTAACACTTAGAATTTATGTACAGTTCTCCTTCCATACTTTTCTAATAACCAAAACGTAGGGTTCCTTCCTAATTTAAGGTTCTTCTCCCATACATTGCTGAAAAACGTATGGTTGTTTAACCATACTTTTCTAAGATATCAAAAAGTATACACTTTTCATCCTTACGCTACGTTTATCCATGTAGGGTATGAATAATTAATCCAGAACGTGCTAAAACAGATTCCACGCTATATTCATCTACGTAAGATGTGAACAGTGATTCCCAGAACGCGCTAAAGCAGATTCTGAATAAGTAATAATTTATCATTATATCAAGAGTAAAATAAATTAATAAACTCCTACAAAATACTAAATAAAATCAGTGGAAAATAACTAAGGGTAATTGTGAGCATCAAAATTATCATAAAGGGATAGAGTATTATTTTCAATAATTTCACCCTTTAAATATCATTAATAAGTATTGTTGAAAACAATACTTTGCTCAAAAATCTCCCCCTTTTTGATGATCAAAAAACCCATAAAATAATTAAAATTATTTAAACAAAATTAACTTTCAAAATTTGTTATAAAGTTTTAAATAAAAACTTCTCCACCAAAAAGATAATTATAAATCCAAATGTCTCATTTAATTTTCTCCCTAAATAAAATAAATTCTCCCCCTAAATAAAATGGTTTTGATGTTGTGTTTATCCAAATTCTCCCTCTTTTGTGATATCAAAAAGGATGTGAAATCATGGATTTTAACACATTTAATATTTCCCTGAACTGTTAGTAAATGCTATTACGAACTGTTTATCAATAATTAAATCTGGAGTACTATCATATTAAGAATAATGTTAGTAAAACAAATAAGTAAAGAGAAAAATAGACAATGAAGAAAATTTTCATTCAAAAATAGTAGTATATACATGACAATGATATACACAGGAATCAAGGTTTGGGTAAGATAGGTTACAGGGTCCATCTCCTCTGAATTGCAGACTTGATTTCTATAAACATTTCTCGAAGTCTCTTCATCATCCCATCTCCAAGATTGATAATGAAATCATTGTTATCTTGAGTCATATGAATATCCTCAATTAAATTGACTCTGAAAAACTCATGCATCGTTTCCTATTTTTCAACAAATACTGACACCTTCTCTGATAACTGATCTAACACAATTCTGATCGATGGCTCACT
This sequence comes from Viscum album, assembly GCA_963277665.1. NCBI lineage: Eukaryota > Viridiplantae > Streptophyta > Magnoliopsida > Santalales > Viscaceae > Viscum > Viscum album. The sequence continues at coordinate 763,274,945 of OY728126.1, read as the reverse complement.
AGATGTCAGTTGATCCACCAAGAACTTCTGATTGTCCAGTAACACTGACACAAGAGCACTGTTACATTGAAGATCTTGTATCTTTTCATTCATATTTCTCAACGCAGCTGTGATATCCTGAAACCTTCTGGTTAAATCAGGTGAAGTACCTGATCCACTAACAACATTATTTTCAACTTATGCAAATTGGTTCTCCATAAAAAACTTCAGATCTGATAAATATTACTTCATAACCATTTTAGATTTTAATTTTGCAACAGTAGTCAGTATATCCTCTTTAAACATTTCAACTTCATTCCTTGAAACTGTACACTCCTTTAGCTTTTGAAACTTTAAATGTTCTAAGTCTAAGGCATTTTTCAGAGAAGCATTCTCAGATTCCAACTGAGATAATTTTCTGTATAGTTCTTCAACTTCTTCTTTCCTTGAATCAGATGCACCCTTTTCTTGATTCACATTCTCAGGTTGATACAGCAGTACCAAAGGCAATGATTCAGCATCAGATTTCTCTATTTCTTTGTCCTGAGATAGTTGGTCCACAGATTTTTCCTTAGTGTTCTTAAACTCCTCCATAGAAAAATCTTCTTGAAGTACCTCTGTTTGAACTTTAGAAGCATGCTCATCACATTCATCTACATCTTATCTTCCACTGGAATTTCAAGAACAATATTTTCCGAATTTTCCTCAGGTCTGGCTACTTCTTCCCCAGGCACTGCCTCCATTTCTTGTTCCTGTTGAAGTACAAATTCAACATCAACTACAATCTGTTCCTGATTTTCCATTTCAGTTTCTTCTTGATCTCCTGATTTCTCTACTGAATCTGTTTTCTCAGTAACATCTTCCACGTTTTTATCAGCAACAAATTCTCTCACAAAAGAATAAGAAAATAAAGCTTCTGTTGTAGTTTCCAAAGTAGTATAAGTGACTTCCTCATTTACTGGTCTTTTTCTTCTTGATTGAAGTCCCTCCTGACTTCTGTCTTCCTCAACATCTTCCACTTAAAAGCGAATCCTTATTTCTACATTACTAACTCTAGATTCATCTTATCCCTCCTTGGACTTAGGAGGCTGAGCCTAAGCACTCTCTGAGTCTTCCTCATCTCCTACCAGCAAAAGTTTTCCTTTAATTGTGCTCCAGAAATATACAACTTTCCTCAAGGTTCCAGCATTAAACGTATTACTGTGATGACAGTTAACTCTTGCATCCACTAATCTCACCATGTATTTCTTAAATAGCAGCTTAGAAATAAATCTACCCAAGGGATAGAAATTCATCCTGGCCTCGCTTTGACAGCAGTAACTGAGATACCTTATCAGGTATCTTGGAAAGTTTAACTTAATATCACCTAACATAAGAATCATTATATACAAATCTGGGTACAAAATCTTCTCCATTTCTGCCATCCGTGGAGCTATTCCGGTCTGAATAAATTTTACCAAAATCTTCTGATCAGGCTCCAAATCCTTAACAAAATTTTTATTTATTGTCTTGGTACCAAAAAGAAAAAACATGATGTCTTCGGATTTATTCATAGAATCTCCTATATTCTTCAAGTCAAAATGAAAAACTCCCTCATGAGGGCAGTTGAGAATCTGACTAATCTATACTGAAGAGATTGAGAAATCCATATCCTCTATTTTAGCCATCATACTGTCTTCGGTATCTCCCAGACTAAACTGTACAGATTTGTAGAAGTATCAAAGTTCTACTTCATACAGAAATTCCATATTTTCACTATTGAAAATCTGTTCAAGATTCTGAAACGACAGCGCTTGCTTCAACAACAGATTCATCTGAAATAACATGTCATGATCGATTACGTTACCCTGTAAGATTTTTCTTCCCTCAGTGCGTTGTCTCTTGGCATTGCTCGGCTCTGCCTCACTAGCTCTTTTAGTCCTTACCATTTCTGCGAGAGTCTCTGAAGGTTTGAAGGATAGGGTTTCAGAAGTTCAAAGGTAAGGGTTTTAGAAGAGGAAGTGCGATTTTTGGATTTTGAAAGGGTTTCAATAGAAGTGAAAGGTTTTAGAAGTCTAAAAGGCTCTGACAGGCTTGATTCCTGTGTAATCACTAATCATCACATATATTTTAAAAACAAATAAATTTTTCATATGACGAATGAAAGAAAATATTAAAAAGTATTCAATAAACAAAATAAAATTTACATAAATAAATAAAAATTATTTAAAATTAAATAAACTGAGCTCCCCCTTAATAAAATCAAACCTTTCAGTGGGAAGTGTTTTCGTCAAAATATCTCTTAATTGAATTTCAGTATTTATAAATTATAAAAATATATCTTTTTTAATAACATGATCTCTTAAAAAGTGATGCCTTATATCAATGTGCATAATTCTAGAATGACTAATATGATTTTTTGAAATATTAATTGCACTCGTATTATCACATAAAATTGGTGTATTATTAAAATTTAATCCAAAGTCCATAAGAGTGTTTTCATCCACAACACTTGTGTACATAAACAGCCAGTAGAAACATATTCTACCCCAGCTGTTGACAGGGCAACTGAATTTTGTTTCTTACTAGATCATGATACTAAGGAAATTCCTAAAAAGTGACATGTACATGATGTAATTTTTCTATCTAATCTAAAACTTCCAAAGTCAGCATCTGAATATGAAATCAAATTGAAATAATATGTTTTAGGATAAAGAAGAGATTGAAAAACAGTTCCTTTTAAATATCTAAAAATTCTCTTGTCAGTAGTTAGGTGGGATTATTTAGGATTTGATTTAAATCTAGCACAAAGGAATACTGAGTACATTATATCTGGTCTGCTAGCAGTAAGATATAACAAGCTACCAATCATACCTCTATATAACTTGTTCTCAACTGATTTCCCAGTTTCATCCAAATCAAGTTTTATATTAGTACACATAAGAGTTGTAAATGGATTGCTGTTTTTAAGAACAAATTTCTTAATTAAATAAGTAATGTATTTTCTTTGATTTAAAACATTTCCAAAATCATTTTGAAATATTTGAAGACCCAAAAAGAAATCTAATTGTCCCATCATACTCATTTAAGATTCTTATTGCATTCATTTTGAAAATTCATGACAAAGAGTTTTATTATTTGATCCCAATATTACATCATCAACATAAATTTGAACCAATAAAACATTATTTTTCACAGTTTTCTTAAAGAGTTTTGGGTCTGCCATTCCAACTGTAAAATTATTTTTCAAAATAAAAGAACTTAATATTTCATAACAAGAACTAGGTGCTTGTTTAAGGCCATAAATAGCTTTATTAAGTTTAAAAATAGAATCAGGTTTTTGAGTGTTTTCAAAACCAAGAGGTTGCTCAACATAAACTTACTCCATTAAATAACCATTTAAAAAGGCAGATTTAACATCCAACTGAAATAATTTAAAATTCATATAAGATGCATAGGCTAAAAGGATTCTAATGGCTTCTAACCTAGCTACAGGTGCAAAATTCGCATCATAATCTATTCTTTATTATTGATTATATCCTTTAGCTATTAATCTTGCCTTATTTCTAGTTATTGTGCCTTGTTTATCCTGTTTATTTCTAAAGAACCATTTGGTTCCTATTACAGGATAATTATTAGGACTTTTAACTAATTCCAAAACTTCATTTCTTTTAAACGGGTTTAATTCATCTTGCATTTCTATTACCCAGCTTTTATCATCTAAATCTTCTTCTATAGTCTTGGGTTATTGTTGATATAGGAAGGCAGATAATTCCACTAGGTTTTCTAAGTTTCTTCTAGTTTGAACACTAGTTTCTAAGTTACCTATTACAGTTTCTAAAGGATGATTTTTTAGTGTTCTAAACTTTCTAGGTAATATATTTAAAGGTTCTTCAGTATCATGTTCCTCTGAACTGGATTGAATTTCTTTTATATCATTTTCAAAATCATTCTCTAAATTCTCAAGTCTCATGTTATCATTAGAGTCATGTTCATCCATTTCTTCTATCCTTTTCTCAAAAGGATCAAATTCATCAAATTACACATGAACTGATTCTTCAACAATTCATGACTTCTTATTATAAACTCTATAATCTTTGGAGGTAGTAGAATATCCTAAGAAAATACCTTCATTAGATTTTGGATCGAACTTACCAAGATTATCCTTGGTTTCTAAGATATAAACCTTGCATCCAAAAAAATTAAAGTAATGTACATTAGGTTTTCTGTTATTCCATAGTTCATAGGGTGTCTTTTTCAAAATAGGTCTAATTAAAGATCTATTAATTATATAAAAATCTGTATTCACAGCTTCTGCCTAGAAATATATAGGTAGGCTATATTCATTTAACATAGTTCTAGCCATTTCTTGAATTGTTCTATTTCTTCTTTCTACAATCCCATTTTGTTGAGGTGTTATTGGTGTAGAGAAGGTGTGTTTAATACCCATAATTGAGAAAAAGGAATTAAATTTTAGATTCTCAAATTCTCCACCATGATCACTTCTTAATGAGATTATTTTTAAACCTTTTTCATTTTAAACAGATTTGAAGAAACATTCAAATAAAGTAAAAGCTTCATTTTTAAATTTTAAGAAGAAAATCCATTTAAATCCTGAATAGTCATCAACTAAAACATATACATATAATTTACGAGTTAATCTTGCTACTATTTAAGGTCCAAACAAATATATATGAATAAGTTCTAGAGGTTTAGATGTAGCAACCTTATTAGCAGATTTGAAGAATGATTTGTGTTGCTTGCCAAGTTGACATGTATCACAAAATCTGTCACTTTCAAATTTGAGACAAGGTAAATTAGAAACTAAATGTTTCTTAGAAAACTTATGTAAAACATATACATTGCAATGACCAAGTCTCCTATGCCAGATCCTGGATTCCCTTACTTTAGCAGTCAAGCAGTTTACTTGTTGTTTACACAAGGAATTTAAATCCAAAGTATATACATTTTCAGTTCTCGGTGCTTTGAATTTAAACAGTTTTTCTTTAGAAACAATACAACAATTTTTAGTAAAATCAATAGCATATCCATCATCAAAAATTTTAGAGATACTTATCAGATTGTGTTTTAGTCCTTGTACATAATGTAATTTGTTGATTGGGACTATTTTTGGATCTCCAACAGTTCCAATTCCAATGATTTTTCCTTTGGCATTGTCACAAAATGTGACAAGTCCTCCTCCCTTTTGAGTGAGTGAAGAAAAATTCAATGATTTTCCACTCATATGTCTTGAGCAGCCACTGTCCATGTACCATATATCTTTTTTTCTTTGGTGACCTGCTACCTGCAAATACATTCAAATAAATTTCATTGGTACCCATATTTTGTTGGGTCCAGGAGTGTTAGCTAGCAATGATCTGGGTATCTAGATTTGATTTGTTCTTTTAAAATTAGCTGAATCATATAAGTCTTTTGAAACATAGGCTTTCATAATACAACAAATTTGAGGTTGTCTTAAGAAACATTTTTTATCCACATGTCCCTTTTCCCTACAAAAAATACAATTAACCTTTTTAGAGCTAGGAACAAAATAATTTTTATATAGCTTTGGTTTTTCTCTTTTACATCCAATTCCAAATCTCTCCTTTTTAATTACTGTTTTTCCAAGAATTTCATTTAATGAATTATCTCCTTTTGTAAAAACCAATGCAGCCTGTTTGTAAGATTCTACTTCATCCTGCAGTGTTTTTATTCTTGATTCAAAATTAATATAGTTAGTATTAATTGAGTTGTATTTATAAGTTAATTATTTACGTTGTTTCAGCATTGTGTCTCTTTCATCTAAAACGGATTTATGTATATTATTTAGTGACTTCTATTTCTTAAATAGTGATTCATATCTTTCTTCAAGCATATTGTAGTAGGCTGCAATTTTTTCATTTTTTGTAGCTTGATTCAGAATGTGATTCAGAGGAGTAATATGAAGGTACCTCATCTTTTTCTACCATGAAACACATGTTTTCTTTTAGATAGACTTCTTCATTCTCTGAGCTTGATTCAGAAGAGCTACTAGAGTGTTCCGATACACTCCAAGTGGCTTTCATAGCTTTCTTGTCTTTCTGATCAAAGTCATTTCTTTTGAGGAAGTTCTTCTTCTTTGCTTCCTTCAATTGTGGGAAATCTGGTCGGATATGTCCCATCTTTTTTTCATTCATAACATCTTACTCCCTTATTATCTACCTTAAAGGATTTTTGGAAGCCTCTTTTCTTGCTGTATAATTTTCTAAATTTTCTGGCTAGTTAAGCCAGTTCTTCACCTGAGTTGGATGAGTTAGAGCTTTCTGATTTAGCTTTGACTTCTTTTCTCTTCATCTTTCTATTCTTTTGTTGTGAAGTTACCTCCAAGGTAGTATCTTCTCTTTTGATAAGCACTTTATGTTCATTAGCCTCATCTTTCATTTCAGCTTCATACATCATCTGTGTATCAATCATCTCTCTCATAGTTAGATCTTTGATAGGTGTTTATTTTATGATTGCAGTAGAGATACCATTCCATCGAGTAGGAAGTACTCTTAGTACTTTTAATGCTTGATCAGCCTGCTTGATAGGTTCTCCTAGAGCAGTTATGTTATTGATAATTTTTGTCAATGTACCATTCATTTGGGTAATGCTCTCACCTTCATCCATTCTGAAAGTATCAAATTTCAGTTTTGCAGTTGCATATCTCATTTGCCTCACATTCTCTGTTCCTTTATATGCCACAGCTATTGTTTTCCACATCTCATATGATGTCGGGCATTGAGATACTCTATTAAATTCCTCTAGTCCTAGACCATAGATAATTTCATTCATTGCCTTCGAGTTCATATCGTACTCTGCCTTTATAGAAGCACTCCAGGTCTCAGGATTTTCAGGAATTACATAAGGAGTCAGAATCATCGAATAGACTCTATATCCGAGGTTTTTCAGATATATTATCATGCGCGATTTCCAGAAACCATAGTTGTCTCCATTAAAATATGGTGCTCTGACCATCGACATCCCTTCTCTTGTATCAGTCATGATGCTTTGTTGTATAATCCTTAAATGCTTCTAGCTTTCTAAGGCTTTATCAAAAGCTCCTCCTCTGATTCCAATTGTTGGATCTGAATATACAGATTATACACAATAGGGGGTGAATTGTGTCTTTTTCAATTTTTCAATAACTCTTTTATTGAATGAGTTCTATCCTTTATTCTTTATAAGATTTGATCGTATGGTAGAATAAATAAAAATAAGAACACAAAGATGTATAGTAGTTCGGGGAACAAAAAGTACCTAGTCCACTCCACCAATGCTCTACTCCATGCGATTGGTGATTTTCACTATCTGGTCCTCTTTTCCAAAGACCGATACACAACTGTGTACAAGAATTTGACACCTTTAAAATCCAAGGCAAAACAAAGGCTTCGGGTTCAGACACGAACCTACACAGCTTAGAATGAGAAGCTGGTTACTCGGGAATAAAAATAATTTCAGAAAGAAATTTCTAGTTGATCTTTACAATTGCAACAGAACACAATTGATAGCAGATGGATCAAAGTATCTAGAAATATTTATCTTTAAGACAAAGTGGTTCTGAGTTGATCCAGTTGTCGTAGATATAGAGATATAGTTTACAACCTCAGCAGTAGTAGATCCACAGTAGATATTCGAGGTAAAACATGTGAATCTTCTATCGAGTTCCTTCTTCTTGAACAAACAGAGCTTTTACGCTCCTTTTGAATCAGCAGATCAATCGTGATTAGTTTCAATCTCTGTTTTCCACCTTTTTCAATAATAGATCAATCACATCCCTTGTACCTGGTGTTTTAGAGAGAGAATATATAATAAATAATATCTCCTGCACATTTAGATCCATAAAAGTCGCCTTCTGATTTGCGATATTAAAAAATTTGAATTTACAGAGAAGTCGTAACATCCCATAATACTCAGCATAAAAATCTCATTTTAATTCGATCTTAAATCCATTAATAAAATGGATTTGAATCAGTCAAAGCCGTACTTTAAAAACAACTTTAAATCCGGCTTGAAATCCACCCAGAAATCAGCTTACTGATAATTGTATATAAATACCGTCTTTCAAAATTTCTGACGCTAAACATAATTTTGATGACGTAGCCTCTAAACATAGGGTTGATAACATAGTCTTCAAACGTAAGTTTAACAATGTAAGGTTAATAATGTAAGGTTGAATAAAAACGTAGGGTTGATCATCCATACTTTTTCTTCAACACTCAAACATGTGGTAAAAGATCCATACTTTTACTTGATCCATACTTTTCCAAGAATGTATGGTTGTTTACAAAAGTAAGGTTGATGAACCATAATTTTTAGAAACAAATGTAACACATAGAATTTATGTATGGTTCTTCCATACTTTGCTGATTTCCAAAACGCAGTGTTTCTTCCTAACATAAGGTTCTTCTTCCATACTTTACTGAAAAACGTATGGTTGTTTAACCATACTTTTCTAAGATATCAAAAAGTATACACTTTTCATTCTTAGGCTATGTTTATCCACGTAGGGTATGAACATTGATTCCAGAATGCGCTAAAACAGATTCCGCACTATATTCATCTGCATAAGATGTGAACAGTGATTCCCATAATGCGTTAAAGCAGATTCCGAATAAGTAATAAATTCTCGTTATTTCAATAGTAAAATAAATTAATAAACTCCTGAAAAATACTAAAAAAAATCATTAAAAAATAACTAAAGGTATTTGTGAGAATCAAAATTTTCATAAAGAGATAGAGTATTATTTTCAATAATCTCCCCTATAAATAACATTAATACGTATTGTTGAAAACAATACATCGCTCAACAATGTTTACTAAAAATTATTTTTTCCACAAGTTATGATATGATGAAATGGTGAAATTATTATGAAACCTGCCACTTTTCTTAATGTCATGATCTGATGATATGTTTAAGAAACCGATTTCATTTCATTTTATTTGATATGATGAATGTTTTATGATCTTGTGGGACACATGCGTATGATTTTTATTATGAGATGGATAGGACCTATATCTCCTTCCAATGAACTAGGTAAATATTTATATCTCATGAGATATATTATTTTACTAGAATAGGTAGTAAACCTGGTTTAGTAAGGAAAATTTTATACTCTGATTGTCTTGGGATATAACCTTGGTTGCTACGATGTATTGGGGATGAACTCAATCAACTATGGTAGACTTATCATTGAGCCTTATCTAATATGAAATTTATTTTCTATTATTATTTGTACGCCACAATTCCATGTGTTATGAGAATTTTAGTCTATCATGGATCATGTTCATTGATTTATGTATGATTCATGTCTTCTGAACATCCAATAACTATGATGGGGATCAAGAATACAATCCTTGACATGAAGGGTTTTGTATATAAATTTTAATCTAATGTTATCAAACCATTATGTTCATATTATACTTATGTATCTCTCTGTTTACCCTAATTGAGCATCTAAGACCATCCTTTCTTATGTTCCATTTACCTAAGTTATGGAGAAATGTATTACATATGATAATTATAATTATGGTTATATTTATGATGAATATAGTGAGAGATGAGGTAGTATACCTATGAATAAATTGTATGTGTTTCCAAATTTCCAAAGGAACTTGTCTATTAAAGTCATGGGGCATGAGTTTTTGTAATATATTGAATATTAATCAAAATGATACAGTATTTGTATATGATAATCCCAACTCACTATAGTTATAATCATTTGATAGGTTTATTTAACCCTTGGAATCTATGATAATAAATCATTAGTGATATCCCTATGGACATGTATAATGATATGTCTAGGATTGATTCAAAGTATAAGAACATGACTTGCAATTTTTTTTAAAGGATATAGCATGTGGTTTACATGAAATTCCATCCCTATCTGGATACTACAAGTGAATGTGTTCTTAATTTTGACGTACAAATCGGTAATAACTCTGAAAATTCAATATTGAACTAGACTCGGTAGTAACTGGTTGCACGACAATGGACCTTTTTACAGAATCGGTATGACACACCTTGGGGACATTTTTTGGAAATCATAAAAACATTAAGAACTACCTTGAAGGATTTATATAGATGATTAATATGAATAAATCTGGATAAACTTATGTTTTTGTTGATTAAAAAATGTATCATATATAGAAATCCCATAAGTGTTTTTTTATGATTATGTGGTTCAACACTATAATTATTATTTCTTAAAATATTCATTGTTTAGTAAATGTATTGAACATAAAGGAACTATGTTAATGCTAAGTGAAATAGAAAATGAAATGATTTTACTCCTTTGCATCTAAATTTTATAGGAGCTGGAATGAATAAAATATTTTCTTATACATATACAACATTTCCATTCTATAAATCATACTAGACATACAAATTAACATGTGATGGAACAAAATTCTATTGGGTCCTTTATGAGGAAATGTCTGTATTTCATCAGTTTAACTATTGATTCATTAGTTGCTGATGAAGTGGGTCAGTGCCAATAAATTTTTTTTTCTCCACTAGTTTTTAGAATAATGAAAATATATTTTTTCTACCATTTGGAAGATGAAGTAGATAAATGGTGGAATTTTATCAAGAATATGAGTAAATTTTAGGAAATTTACTACATGGATTGGGATGAGTTAAAATAATTGTTCTTTAAATAAGTATATTCCTCATATTATTCATATGAAGTTAGATAATGAGTTCCTTCAGCTAATAAAAATTGAGGATGAATCAGTGGGTGCCTATGAGGAAAAGTTTACAAGACTTGTGAGTAAAGATTCTGGTATTATCATTTAAACTGAAAGTAACACATATTAATTATTTTGTGGATTTAAATGAAGTCTCTAAAATATGTTATCCAGTAGAGACATAACTAGTATAAAGATATTTTTCAATGTGATATAATGGTGGAAATGTAGGTTGGAATTATGTAACAATATTATGGTTATGATATGAATTCAAAATGGAATTAAATTGAAAATAAAAGACACATATAGAGAAGTATAGAATCATTACTTTATGCTCAAAGTGTAGGATGATGAGTGGAAATAAGTCTCTTAACAAGACTAGTAATGGTTATCAATGTGGAAGGGAATTTCATCTAAATATTGAATGTTAATGTTCTAGGAAGAAGTTATCTAATGATGTAAATAAAGGTAATGATTCATGGAATTCACAAAACACACTCCAATGATACAAATGAATAGAGTATGTGAACTATGCTGATGAGTTCCCAAATACAAATGTTTTTAAAGATGATAAACACAAATAAACTCTTAATCCATGGGAAAAGGGGAAATATCACGTGATCACTATTTCTGATGATGGGTCAAATAACAAAATGGTGAAAGGTATACATGAAATCCACTCAAAACCTCTTAATGTCTTATTTGAGTCTAGATCTAACCATTATTACTTATCTAAAAAATTTTATAAGGATATCATAATGAAAAAAAATTGATTAGATGTAACATAATATGTGAAAACCCCTAATGGTAAGATGATTGCATTTTAAGTATTTAATTCATCTCTGGATGATGTTGGCAAGAACGTGCTTTCGAAAAATCCTTTCATTTTTCCCTCTGGATGAGTTCTATGTTATATTAGTCATGGATTGGATTTCTATGCATAAATACAACATCAATTTTTATAGAAGGTAACATACATTTGATATTTCAAACCAACCTATGATCTTCTATAATTGTGATGATATATATGAACATTCATTGGATATCACATCAATTGTATGAGTTTAAATTCCCATTCAAGAGGGGTATTTATTTGAAATGGTTGGGTAGAAACATGAAATCGATTATATTCTTATTATGTGGGAGTTTTTTAATTCTTTTTCATAAGATTTGACTAGACCTCCCCCAAAATGTGATGTTGAGTTTTCAGTAGAACTCATACCTAGTGCTACAATAATTTTAAATATTCCCTATATAATATCCCCAATTGAGTCGTAATAATTGAAGAAACAACTCTTGGTTAACCTTGACCAAGAAATTATTTGGCCTTGTCATTCCCCTTCTAGTTCACCAGTTCTTTTTGTTAAAAAGAAAAATGTATAAATGAAAATATACATTAACTATATGGTTCCAAACATGGTCATAATTAAGAAAATGTATCCTCTAACCTATATTGATTCATTTTTCCATAAACTTCTCTGAACATAATAATTTTTGAAGATTTTCTATTTTTTCATATCTTATATCGTGGTTCAAGAAGGATAATATACCCAATAAAATATTCCACAAAAGGTATAGAAATAATGAATATATAATGATTCCATTCATTCTTACTAATTCACCCTCTATATTAATGAATTTAATTAAAGTAGTCTATAGATATTACCATGATTTGTTCATGGTAGTTATTATAGATGATATTTTTATTTATTCAATGAGGTAGTAAGATCATGATCATCACATGATAATTTAACTAAAGACCGTTAGGAATGGGATACTATCTGAAAAATTTACAATGTCGTAATTTTTTCTGTAAAAGGTTTCATTTATGGTTCACTTAATCTCAAGATAGGGTATAATAGTAGATTCATAAAAGATAAATGATATTGACTGTTTTCCCAAATTAACTATGGGGACTGATATTTTTAGTTTTCTTAATTTTTCTTTATATTATCTATGCTTTGTAGATAATTTATCATGACTCTCTAGTCCATTCACCATGTTAACTCATAAGGGAGAGATGATCCTCTAGGCAGATGAATATCAAGAAAATTTCGAGGAACTGAAGATAACATTAGTTATTATATTTGTGATTATATTACCCTATAGTGAATAAGGGCTTTTAATCTACACTGGTGCATCAAATATAGCATTGGGTTGTGTTCTTATGCAAAATGGTATGGTTATAACTTATGAATCATAACAATTGAATATTAATGAAAATGTTTAATAAACTCATGATTTGGATTTAGATTTATTAATTTCTTCATTAAATATATGGTGGCATTATCATTATAAAAAATGTGAGGAATATATATTGATCATAAAATATTATAGAATATTTTCACACATAAGGAGTTAAATAAGCAACAAATAAGATGATAAGATCTGATTAATGATTATGAATTATCAATACATTACCATTCTAGGAATGAATTAAAAGACACTGATTATTGGAGTTGAAAAGATCATGCAAGGTTTTCCATGATGAGTATCACAAAAATCAAATATTTATGGATTATATATGTTTGGATATATATATACTGAAGGAAGGGGAGACATCTTATCATACCCATTTTAATGTTCAACTGCCCATCCATGTGATGATTAAAGAGGGACAGGGGGAAGATGTAGAGAAAACAAATAAAGTTTTAAATGATCCAATGTTTTATCATAATCATAATTGAAGGATAAAGTTCTTAAACCATAAGTTTTTTCATGATGGATTTGAAGAAGGATTTGATAGAGTCATCTCATAGTTCATCATTCTCTATTCATCCTAGAAGTATGAATATGTTTATATAATTGAAATAGTATTTACAATTGGATGTAATTAAGTGAGATATCAAACATTTTTTATTTCATTTCTTGTAATGTGAGAAATTTAACCCTAAAATAAAAATATCTAATGGAATACTACATCCATAAACCATAAAAATATTTAAATATGAAAACATAAAAATGAATTTTTTTTTGGACTCAAAAAAACATCTAAAATTAAAAATACAATATGGGTGGTAGTTGATCTAAAAAATATGTCAGGACGCATCATCAATATCAAATAAGACTTTTATTTAGATCAAATTTTCAGGATATAAATTAAGTATGTGGTAAGGTTTCAGGGTGTACCACATTCTATTTTTTTGATTTGGATACGAGGTATACAATAAATATTTGGAGAACTCTTCAAAAAGATCTTCATATGGTGTTGATTTTCAACACTGTGAATCTTCTTCAGAGAGATGTCTAATAATAGAGAATAATTCCAAACCTAGACGATATTTTGTGATCTTCATATTTGTATTTCAAAGGTTGTATCATGAAATACCTTCCTTTAGTTGAGTTTTATTACTGTAAAACATTTCACTCAATAATTCAAATGGATCCTTATGAATCCCTATATGGAAATAAGTTTAGATTAAAAAATGATGGAATAATGTAAGAAAATGAATGATATTGAAATATAATATAACTAATGAAATGGTAGAGACAGTTACAGCAATTTATACACACTTCAATAAAGGTAAGAGTATGAAAAATAGTTTTGCTCACAATTTTTGAGCTAATCATGAATTTGAAGTTGGTGACATAGTGTTTCAATTAATTTCTTCATAGAAGATGGTAATGATATTTAGAAAGATAGGAAAACTGTATGTTATGTATATATGTCACATTAAAATTAATTATCATGTCAAGACTGTACTTTATAACTTGGTTCTTCCATCAAACCTCTCTCATGTCCGTGACGTGTTCGACGTGTCTCTCCTAAGGGAGTACATACCAAACCCCTCACATGTATGGAATTAAACATTCATACCACTATAGAAGGTTATTTACTAAGAGGAATAAATAATATCAATTTTTTATCATATGAAGATTGTTCAATAAAATAAAATAACTTAGCTACTCAATGTTTTTGGGAAAAACCACTAGTCTGCGGAATCTACAAGGGATCTTGAGGATATTATTATTTAGAAGTATCCTCATTTATTTGTATTATAGTGATTAATTTCAATGCAGAAATTCATTTTAAGGGGGTAATAAATAAATCCTTGTGTTTTAAGGAATTATTTTTCAAATAAATTTAATTTAATTAATATCTTGTGTTGCATATTTTTCAATGTTAAGCATTTAGAACATGAAACACTCACTTACCTTGTGTTACACATGCAAATGTGTTTTAAAAACTGTAATATGTTATTATTAATATTATTCAAACACAACCATTCTAACATATCATTTTTACTTATAAATATGAATATTAATGAGTACTACTTAATTATTATGTATAATGGTTGGATAAAAATAAAATTTATTTATAAAAAAAGTAAATAATTTTCAATAAATTCTTTATATGTTTTGATTATACTCTTTTATCCTAAAATGAACTTTTATTTATTTTGTGATCATTAAAAAAAATTATTTTTCAAAATTTTAAAAAATAAATTTTATAAAATATACTTATTTTTGAAAATTGTCATATCAAAATATCTTAGGGTATTTTTTAGATTTTTTCTAAAAATACTAATTTTTTATTGGATAATGAAAAATACTGAATTCTAATTAAGAATTTCATTTTATTTTAAATTATCAACAATGTTAAATTATATTTGAATTGTGTTTAATTTTAAATTAGATAAATTATACAAATAGTAATCCATTTTATGTTATTTTAATTAATTTTATATTTAACAATGATATTAAAACACTTCAATATTTTGAACATTTTCACTTTAAAAACTCATATTCTCATCATGTATGCAAGATTATATGTAAATTAAAATTTTACACATATCTAAATGGAATTTATAAAAACTGAATCAATATTTTTCATAACCATAATTTATTTTATCTGATAATTCCATATTAATGTTTTCTAAAATGAAAAGTTGAATGGTAAAAAGTATTTACCATGGTTAAAGTAAAAAATGGGTTTATCAGGCGATAAACTAAACAATAAGAATTAATATAACCTAAAAATTATCCAAAACCCATTGGAAGAAAATATATTGAACATATACATTCTATAATCAAGACTGGTATTTTATTAGATTTTTTTACAAGAAAAACAATTTGGGGAAATTCTTTCTTTTTAAAATTTGAAGTGTGCCACTCACCTCACTTATAAAAGGCCACCCCTCACATTTTTTTATTAACACATTAAAAAATATTGGTTTATAAATTTATAGAACAAGAAAACATAAAAAAAATCTTCACATCAAATAGTCTTATTTTTTATTGAGATCGATCCTAGGAAAAATTTTCCATAAAACCGGATGAGGATACACAATGAAGAGTTTACATTCATCAGCAAGAATTTTTTATTTTGTTTGAACCTCCACCAAATTCAATTATTATTATATAATAATGATGTAGAAAAAAAATTATCTTTCTAATAATGATATGTTTTATGGTATTGTAATGAACTATAACCATCTCAACATCCATCATATGGGTTACATAATCAGCATTCATGTGTACAATAGTTTACATCCTTGTAAATCGATGTCATTCGTTTCTCCATTACTACCTCCTATGGATGGGAATAATGATGTATTTATAATTAATATATTATATTTATTATTTTATTAATATTATTTATAAAAAATATCACACATAGAAATATACTCTTCATTTTGGGGAAATAGGATGACGTCACTCATGTGTACGGTGGTCTACCACCTCAAGAAGCAATATGATTCACTCCTAATCTACACAGAATGCATTAACGATTGTTGTAATAGATATATATTAAATATATGACATAAAAAGTATTAAATAATGATAATATATATTATTTGACTTTATTTATTTCAATTTGATAATAAAATGGAAAATATGTTCATGCATATGTACGACCTACCGTCTCCATGAATAATGTATTTCATAATTTTTCAATAAATTTTATACATTACTATAAATTAAAATATAATTAATTTACATCAGATTTATATCATAATTTATTTTATTTATATTATGAAACCAAGATCTATGTAATTAGAAAAAATTAATTTAAAAAATACTCAAAAAACAAAGTAGCTATTGCCTGAAACATGACTTTTAACAGAATTTTTTAATAAAAATGTATTAAAAGATCATAAGAAAATTTATATGGTATGATATAAATTACTATGGTTCTATAATTTATTTATAATAAACATATATTTATTATACACTATATTTTATTATGTATGATTGAATTATAGACTTATTGTAAATGTTTTTTGTCTCACTTTTTACTTTTGTGAGAAAAATTCTATATTCACCACCTATTTATTTTATGTGGTGTTTATAATAATATAGGATATATTGTAATATTATTATACTTAAATTATAGGTAATTTAGATATCTATATTTTTATATATCATTTATAATGTTTTCGGTTTCAAATATTCCAAAGTTGTAAAAGATTATTGGCTAAAGTTCCCATCTTTGAGACATGTGTTATGCTATAAACATATTTTCAGTTATGATATGTATATACAACCCATTTTCCATGTAATGTAATGAATTTATTTATCATCTTGATATTTTAATTTTTCATTATATGATATTCTCTCATGGGTCTTTTAATTCTATGTTACCATAACGGTAAGGGTTTTATGTTACAATGTCATTATTTATATAGATTGTTTTTCATTAAGTATCCAATGTTAAAATATTATGATAAAAATATAAAATTTTATCATTTATTTTATTACAATCTTGTTATATATGATATTTTCATGTAATTTTACCATTTTTCACTCTTAGGAAATTATAATAATTGAGAAAACATTTTTATGAAAATTATACTTTATCACTATCTTTAGTTATGAAGATGGTTTTCCTCAAAAATAATATTTTGAATTATTGTTTTCAGAATTATTTTAACTTTCCCAAAGTGATATATTAAAAAATATTTTTTTTTTAAATTTTAACAATTTTTTTAATGTTATATAAATATATTTTTTCAAACAAATTCTCATTTGTCATTTACTGAAAATGTGAATAGAATATTTTTTCAACATGTATAGAATTCTACAATATCATGAAAGATAACTTATTTGTGGAATACATTATAATATTCCATGGTTATTTAAAGTAATAGTAATTTAAAATGTTTAATGTTTTACAGGAATGTGTTTTTCAAAATGGAAAGGTTATTTTCCACTTGAAATATTTTTCATGATCCTTCAAAATTATATTTAGCGTAAAATGAAATCCGTTAATGGTTACTATTCCATATCAGGTATAAAATACAAGGATTTAATTCACATAGTTTCTGTTAATTTTTTGTTTTTATGATGATATGATGCTTATAAAACATTTCTCTACCATTTTTATAATGAAATGATTATGAAACTCACTTCTTTTCATGGGCTATCCTACGATGAAATAATGAAACAATTATGAAACCTATCTCTTTTACACATTCATCATATGAATAAAATATTTTGAAATGAAATTCATTTCATGGGTTCTTATATGAATAATTTTTTTACAATCTTATTGAACATATATGTACAATTTTAATTATGAGACGATTTAGACCTATATCTCCCTCCAATCCCTTGAGTATAGATTTATATCTCATCAGATAGACATGAATAGAATGGCGAGTAAACCTAGTTCAATAAGGTAATTTTTTAATATACTTGTATTAAATCTAATCATTGACCACTAATATGTTTTGGGGAGTTAAATTATTCCATTATTAAATCCATTTTGTGGCCCTTGACTAATTTGGAAATTATTATCAATTCTTATGTGTATTCCTCAATTCCATGTCTTATGAAAATGTTATGCTCTCAAATATCATGTTCTTTGAAATAATTATGATTCATGTCTTATGAATAGCCAATATTTATTCTTTAACACATGATTATTATATTTGATATTTAGGGTTTGGTTTCCAAGTGTTATTCTCATTTTTTTCATACCCTTGTATTCATGTTATGCTTATGTATGTTCTTTGTTTACCCTTAATAAGAATATTATATCACCATTTATTATATTTCATTTCCCCAGGATATGAATAAATGAATCATGTATGTTATTTATATGAAGGGTGATAGTTATGAGGAATGTTGTGGGAGATTATTTCATCTACCTATGAACTAGTTATTTTTCATTCCATGTTTCCAAAGGTGCTAAACTCTCATGGTACACATTCATGTGTTTTTGAACGGTATTGAATATTAATAAAAACTATTTTATATATATTTATGATAATTCTGGGCTTCTATAGTGGGGAACTAGGTAATTATTGTGTGTATTGGATCACATATTATAATGAAATAATAAAATACTCATTAAATTATTCTATAAATTTACACTAACTAGACTTATAAATACCCAATAATCTATTCATTTATCCAATTCCAAATTCAAAACACCCACCACATCGATCCTTATATGTGTATTTTCCATATATCTCCATTCATTATTGATGTTTTTTGTTCTATAGGTTAACACATGGATATGAAGTTGATCATAGGTAAGGGTTCCTTTTTTCTTTTATTTCAATTCCAATTTATAATTCCATTATACTATTCTTTCCTTTTTCTAATTTCAAGTGAAATGTTTTTAGTATGTTTTTATGTAATATAATTACTGTATCCTATAAATGTTAGAACATATTTCACTCACATTATTTCTCGTTCATATGTCATTTTCATGAAAACATTTTATTGAGATGCATGAAATTCTGTATTGTTTAATCATCAAACATCTATTTGTATGCCTTGTATTGTTGGTATTATGAATAAATTATTTATAATAGAAGACATTATCTAAAAAAATATGACTAAGATGTATTTGGTACAGTCTCTCTCTAGTAACATATGGATTAAACTAAATTTTATAACAAATTAACCTTTGGTGATCAAAAACATACCACCTTGGAGGTTTCCCTTAAATGAAATTTTATATCCTTAATTCATATCAAATTAGTGAGATTACATAATATAAATATATGTAACACTACATAATTTATAATATGAAAATAATATTTATAGTTTGTATGATATAAAAAAACCAGGATAAAAGTTAATATAACAACATGAGACTTCATGATATATTTATTTTTAAATAAATTCAATCTCTTCGATAACATGCAATGCTTGAAAAATAAGGATTAGAACAAAACACAATAATCTCTTAAAATAATATTATTTAAACATTACCATTATATAATAATACATTATATTGATCAGAATAAATATTAATTATTAAATTATTAAAATTATATTTATATATTGATTAAAAATAACGTATGATTCACTTAATTGGTAAATAAATGATTCTTTGAAAAAATATTTTTTTCTAAAGGATTGTTTAGCCCAGATTTGCACACATAATTTAAAATACAGTTCTACCACATAAAGAACGTTTCTTAGATAAAATTAATAGAAGTATTTAAATATGAATATTATAATTATCTTAGAGAGAATGTTAGGAATTTTTTTGATATGTTACATTTTTCAATGAATAGTGAAAATATTGAACTTTAATTGAAATATTGTTTTTAAATTTTTTTTATAAAGATAAAATATATATTTAATTTATTTTAATGTAATATTAGTTCAATGAAAAATATAATAATACTATTTAAATCAGTTAATCAATTTAATATTTATTTTTGATATAAAAACATTGGAAACTTATGATAATTTCTTCTTTCAAAACCCATTATCTCCTCACGTGTAACAGATTAATATTATGTAAAAAAATTACACTTATTTGAAAGTAATGTGGAAAATTGGATTTTATATTTGGAATAATTATAATTCTAATATTATAATATGTTTAACTTAATCTTTATGAAAAATTAATTGAGAAAATTATAATAATTAATTATTGCGGTTATGGTAAAAATGGGTTTACCATTGGAATAAAATAAAGATATAAGGGTTTAAATAACCTTAAATTTTTTTTAAATTAATATTTTTGGAAAAATATTGACCTTAGAGAGTCTAATTATTTATTATAAGATCTTATTTTATCCATTTGACAGGTGAAAAACAAGGTTAAACCTTTTTCTTTTCCACAATTACAGGTGTGGCACTCACCTCCCCTATAAATAGCCACCCCCACTCCACTCTTCCTCATACCAATTTTTTAGGAATATAACTTCTTAAATAAATTCAAAAAATAAAAAATTATATCCTTTAATCCTTATTGTTATATTTAATCCATCCTAGGAAGAATTTTGGTGGAAACTTAAATTGGATACCCATAGAATAAGTAACGTTCTTTAACAAGCGTTTTAATTTTATTTCATCATCCACATCTATAAGTTATTATTAAAATGTTATTATAATATATAAATAGTATATTATGTATACTTATATGTATTAATTTCAATATAATGATCTCAATTCAATCCCAATTCCATCAAACGGGTTACCAAATCATCATTAATGAGTATGATAGACTATCGCCTCACAAACTGATGTCATTCTTCTTTCAATTAACACATATTACAGTAGGATATGATAATAGATATAAGGTATAAACATGATATTTAAACCATAATTATGTCTATGTATTGAGTATATTATGTATTTATTTTTGAAAATGTAAAAATATGTTCTATTAATTAAATAATTATTATATTATTATATTATTTATCTTTATTAAAATATAATATATCATTTTCACTCTTACACTAAAAATGATAATGTCGTTCATGAACATGTGGACTACTGCCTTCACGATGCGATGTGACTCCATGTTCATCACCACACCACATGGATGATATAAATGTGTATATTTAAAGAAAATGATATATTATATATGTTTGATATTATTATAATTATGGAATGATAAAATATTTCGTACCTTCTTTCCATAATTATCATTAAAACATGGAGACATTACTCATGTGTAGGTATGACCTACTATCTCTATGATTGTGACATAGTTTGTTTTTCTAAAAACCATATTTAATTATTGGTTCTAAAAATATTATTTATGGTTTAATATGATAAATATTTCAATATAAATATTTTTTATATGTTTAAATAATTATCTCTTTAACCAAATTCAACATAAAAAATTCATTTTTTATATATAATCCAAATATCATTGAAACAACCAACAGAAACTTATTTTATTAAGTAATAACATATAAAATGATAATTAGTGATATAAAATTAATAATAAACAATAAAAATGTTATTCAGAAATTAAATTATTAACATTATTTTAATATTTTTAAATATTAACAATGTACATGACAATTCAGACTCAAGGTAAGCATTTCTCGTCTCACTTTTACTTCCATGAGACATACACCATATTCACCAATTATTTGTTTTATATAGTATATATTATTTTTTTGTATGATATATCATGAATTAATTTATATTAATGGTATTTAAAGTTTTAGATAATTATATTTCATTCACGGATCTCAAGATTTAAATGTTACCAAAGTGGTAAGGGTTAATTTTTCCACCACATCATTATTCATGATTGTTTTTTAAGTCTCTTTTGGGAGAATTGTTTTATATTTATATCTTCAAATAAATAAATTTTTTTATCCTATGGTTATTAATAACATTATTAATGTAATAGTACTATTTTCCACTATTTGGTAAATAAAATTATTTATAAAATGTGTTTCATAAAATACAACTTTATTTCACTCTTTGGTTAGAAATCATTTATCTTCAAAAACCATGTTTTTTAACGATGTTTTCAAAAATGTTTTAACATATTACAAATGCTTTATTAAAGAAAAATTTTCCCATGATTGACTTTATTATTAAATTTTTCGAAATTAATATTTTCATTGTATTCATAATGAGTCGCATTTCAAATCTTCTAAAAATGAAAGATGAATGTTACTTTTAACTCATACAGTATGAACAGAATTACTCATAACCATGACCATTATTTCGTTGATGATTACTTTGACTGTTTGTAAGGTTATTATTAAATAAACTTTTTCCTAATATAATTGATGTTATTATTTTATAAAATTAATTTTCAATGAAAATTATTCTAAAAACATATTATGAATTTTATTATTTTAGAATAAATAGTGTGATTTTCAAGGAATGGTAATTTTCCTCAAATAATTTTTGAGATGATATTTCAAAATAATTTTACATCTATAAATAAATCATTTTATTTTATTTATGCATTAATAGATATATAATCCAATGATACCATTTTTATTATTTCACTAGATGGGTTTTGTTTACTTTGACTGGGGATATATTATTTTTATACAATTGATTTTACTCTTGATAGTTTATGATTATGTTTCATTATTAGTTTAATTATTAACGATTATTTTCTTTTTTTCAATATTATTTTTTAATTTTATTATGTTTATTAATTTCAATTAAGGAATTAATTGGATTTATTAAGTGATGTGTAGGGCCCAAAATAACATACCCCCTTGATGCATCGATGGGAATCTTGAGAAAAACTATATAGGGTTTTCTCCGAGGCCTTACCCTTTTGTTTAGATGTCATTAAACAAGGACATAACTTAATTTAAATTTCTTGTAAAAAATCTTTGATAGGATATTTAGATGTCCAAAATAATTCATTCAATCATTATGAATTTAGTGATAAATATTCAATTAAATTATTAAATTAGTTACAATATCCTTTTTTTCATTACTTGCGTTTTTATCAGTAATAATTTGTAATACTAGGAATATTTCCAAAGACAGTTTTTTTTAAAAAGAATCGGATTTTGGGGCCTAAAGATACTCTGAATAGTGATATTAAAAATATTAAATATATTTTTTCATGCAAATCCATATTCCTTAAAAATAGTGAATAACACCTGGTTAGAGATTTGGATCAAAATTCTATGACCACAGTTGAGTTCAAAGCATTCAGTTTACCGTAGGAATGATATAAATTTTTTCAATGATGGGAGTTCAGTTAAAGGTGAGTTGGAAACAAATTTTTAAATGATATTTAACTTATTTAATTAAATTAAATCAATTATACCATTACCCCACCCCTCTGGTGATCACGTTCTAGGGGAGGTGCAACCTCCTCTCCCCCTTTGGAGAAATGGGTGGAACCAAGGCCGTATGAAGGTGGTGAGATATTTTTTATCTCCATTATTAGCATTGATCATCATCAGTTTGAGGATCATCATGATCCATGAGTCACTTTAGACCTGATTCTTTGGTGTTTCTGCATGAGTTTGGAAGGCTTGTGTTTTAGTCTTCATCCCCCTTTATTATGAATTGTTTTACGGTTGTAGAACCATGTTACGATTATTATAGATCCATTTTAGGTCAATCTATTGTTTTGTGGGGGTATATGGGGTGAATTAGTCAAATCACAAGGAAATTCCCATCATAATTTCCATTTATATGGAGTGTAAACAAGTGGGACACACCATGTGTTATTAGCATTTAGGGATGAATAATTTTGGGAACAATAGTTCATGTACTGGGGTTATATGCCATGCGGTGACCCCATGTTGTCTGACTAAAGGACATGGTTCAGATATCTATGTGACAATACAAGGATGTGTAAAAGTACATGGTTAAGGTGTGGTGGACACAGTAACATGAAAAAAACATGTCCATGGGGCTATTTATCATAGAAATTCCTTGTATCTGGTGGTACATGCCATTTCAGAGACACTAATGGTCAAGTTTTGTGGTTGAAGAATATGGATGGGGGTAATGTGTGGCAGGACACACCATGTGCAACTTGTACATTCTATGTATCCCTACATTTCCATCCCATCCAAGAAAATTGGGGACACGAAGAGGTGCACGGGCATATTTAAATGCTATGTGGGACCCATTTTACACTGTGTACTTTCCTCAGGATATTCTTGATGTTTTATTCCTCGCATATCTCATTTTATAGAAATTGTATTCTGGCTTGCGAGTAGGGTATCTAGAGCAGTTTTCCATATAAAATTCCATGGAGGAATTTTTGGTGACCTATGAGATACAATGTTTCACATTTCAATCATGAATATTTATTAGCTTTTCTAGACCATGGGTAGTGATTATGGGGATAACTGGGTTGACATCAGGGTCGTTAAAATTCCCTATCACCTTAGTATGTAGGTCCCTATACTCTTTAGGATGGTGGAGTGATGCTCCCCTATTGTAACAAGGTGAGGGTCCCCTACCCATGGTTGTGTTGTGATGTGAGGTATGATATGCATGACAGTCCTTTTAGCATTGCTTGAATGATTCTAGAGATCAATGTGATTCCTAGAGATAGATGTGGGGACTTTTACTCCTTAATGGTATCTGGGAACAAGTTTCCCCTTACCTCTATTATTTGGTATATATTGGAATCACCACATCATGGGAGAGAGTTTAATACCCATATAGTAGTTAATCTAGGGATTGTACTCCTCTGATGGATCTGGGAATGAGTTCCCCGAATTGTTCATGTAGTTGGAGGAAACCCTCCCCTATCATGCCAGTGTTATAGACCCTCCATACTCATTATCCAGATGGATTAGGTAATCCCCTGTTATACTAGGGTATTAGTCCTCTATCTGTTGAGTTGGTAATATCCTATCGTGTTAAGGTATGAGTACAACATATGTTATGGATAGATAGTGTGGGTACCCCCTCTCATACCAGGGTCTAGGTCCTCTAGAATTGGAGTTAGAAAACTCCCATCGTACCAGGGTGTGGGTCCTCCATATGTTCTGATTTGATGGATTTGTTTCTCTTTCTCATACAAAGGACATGGTATTCTATCTTGGGGTTAGTACTCAACTTTTTCTTTAGGGTGCGAGTCCCCCATAGTGATTGTGATTCTAGATTAGTACATTCCTTTTGAACTTAGGTGCAGATACTATCGCCATAGGGTGGTACTCCCCTATCATACCAGGGTGTAGATCCTCTCTCCATGGAGTTGTGTCCCATATAGTATCGGGGATCATGTTTTCTACCCTTTAAATTTTACTAACCTATCATACTAGGGTATTAATCTTATTTTATGGAGTATTACTCCCACTTCATTTAGTTGCGGCATAGAGTGTGTCAGCCATAGGATTTAGAGATCCCTTATCTATGGAGAACAGTTATGAGGATATGTACACTCCACTCAATTACATGTGATACCTGGCTATGATTTATAGTTCAATAACTATAGAAAGGAGTAAGAAACTTCTTATAAGAGTGATAGAGGTTTCACTAGAAGGTTATGAGGTAGTAGTCCATTGGTTGTGGGGAAGTAGTGAGCTGTGTGTACCAAAATTATCTCTCATTGGGGCGGATGAACATGGTGAATATTCTAGATTAATTCTCCTTCAACTGTGTGTGGTGTTAAAGTGATGGACTCTCCACTTGGGTTCTTAAGGAATTAATCATGGTATAGGTTAGATTTAACAGGACCTCTTTTGCTGGGAACTAGAGTTTTACCTTGTGTGTTGATCCTAATAGAGTTTATTCTCTTGGACGTACCATCACGAAATTATAGAGTGTTTCATGATGGGGTGTATATATCATGTCGGTTACATATGAGATTAATGAGACCATGGAGTGTGTTGTCCTGGTTCAGTGTTACCTTTAGAGCCTCAAGTAGAAATTAGTAGCAAGATATGTGGTCAGAACCTCATGAGACTTGGAGTCTGAGATGATTATATCTGGGTGATTATGGGGGTCCTTGTGGTGTTATCATGTATCTAAGTTGAAACCCATTATGGGATGAGTAAAATATTCAGGTCTAGGTAATTATGTTTTTATATTGAGTTTCTCTCTCTATTGGGTTCCCTATGACTAGTTCAAGCGAAGTGTTTCACTTCAGTTTCTCCAATATATTTTTTGGATTTCTTGTTCCTATTGAGTATTTTTATACTCACCATTGAAAAGGATTTTTCCTAATGTTTTGGGTATTGTATAGACTAAAATCTTTTTGATAGAGTCCCTATAGGTCCCACGGAAGGTGAAGCTTAGTTAGATAGACCACCCAAGGCATTTACTAGAGATGGGCTAATGAGCTTTCTGGTGGTTGTATTTGACAACAATCCCCTCTTTCTATGCAGGTAGAATACTTGTATTGTTTGTGGTGGGAGTTTCTTTGTTTTTTTTGTTTTTGGTACTTCTATTTTACTCTAGTTTGTGGTCTATGTATTCATTCATATTTGTTTCTATATTTCTCTATCTCTTCGCTACTGTATAGAGGTGTTTCTGGGAGCATGTGTGTTTGTACTTTTTGAAATGGCCTCCCACATATGTGATATTCTTACTCATCTCTAGTCTCCATAACATGTCCAATAAGAGGTGGTATTGTGGATTTGTTGCATAGGTTCCCATTATGTTGGGTTGTGACTGAGATATATGATAGTAGGTTCTACTTTGGTAAAAAATTCATGAGCTTGGTTTTAGTTTCACAGAGATGGTGATAGGGTGTTTCATGTATGGAAATCCATCTAGATTTCCCAATGTTCATGTGACTATAAACAAATCCATTCACCATGAATCTGATAAACTACGTTTTCACATTATAAATTAGTAAACTAGTCAAAGGTAAAAATGATACATGCATCATATAATACTGGGTTGTGGGGTCATTTTTCTTCTTGAGTCATCTCCACATGTATAATTTTTTAACATCATGTATCTTGATTATGTTTTTGGATGACATCATTACTACAATTGGAATAGTTAACATGAATTTATTGGGTTGAAGATCTGCCTAGTGATGAGGATTTGGTGTACTGAACATGTCTATAGAGTGGACCTCTAGGTGGTCCTCCAGTTAAGCCACCACATGTCTAGTAGCAGGATGTTCCCTCAGTGTTGGTCGAGGATACACATAGTCTGATTATGATACTTGAGTTCCAAAGGTAGAAAACATTGAGGTATCTTGGTTGTCCATACCACCAAGAAACAAATTTTTGGGTTGAGTTAGTCACATGTGTTTTCTGCTTGTGATGTCACCTCCCAATTAGATGGTGGTCCTAGATGTGAGCCTTCTATAGGGTTTCGCTAGGATATGGTTGATTCTGGTGATGAATGCCCATGATGAGGTGATGATCACCTAGGAAGAGAATGAGAGGATCTTCAGGGAAGAGTTATCTTTGGAACCTTTAAGAAATGAGCATACATATAATCATTTATAGCTTCAAAAATATAGTATAACATTGTAAGATCACTTATTAAGGTTGAAATACCTTTCTCAATATGTCATGCATTTGGGTTGAGATCCAATATTATGAGTTTGGAACATTGATAAAGTCCAACACAGATACATTCAAGAAGGTGTGGTCTCTTTATACCCTCTGTCTAATACAGTTGTACTAGATTATTATATTGTATTATAGATCTTCCTAGGGGACGGATTGGAAATTTTTTCCAACAATGGTTGTTTTGATGCTGAGATGTCTACAATAGTCTATAGATGGAAGATGTCTGGATCAAGGATTTAGATGAATACTCATTCCTAGACCCATAAAAATTTTCCTAAAGAGCCTAAGACATTCTTGGAATCTGTTTAGCCATAGTAATGGAAGTTCTATGATTGTGATGACTGAGGACATCATGAAAGAGATTTACCAAATGGTGGTGCTGTTGAGATGCATTTGGTCGATGGACGACCCCATTTGAGGAAACGTTTTGAGATAAGAGTTATGAATTCTAGAATATGTGGAATAGCAGCTGCAAGAGTAGAATGAGATGGTAGACAGTATGAGATATTAACACCACCACCCCCAAGTGGTCTACTCCATTCTCAGGGAAGTGGATGATAGGGGTGACAATAGTTGTAGGGCACAACGGCCTTTGACTCAATGTATTTGATGATGAATATAGGTATTATATGTGTCCTTTATTCTTTCTATATTATTAATTGTAAGGAACTATTAGGTGGTACTCCCTTCATTCTACTTCATTCTTGAGGTTTATCCATGGTGATTTAGGGCATCGGTAAAACCATGTGTGGGTGTTGTTGACATAGCTTTGGAATCATGTGGAAGAGGTACACATTCCCACAAATAAAATCTATTGTGATTTAGTAAAAAACATGTCGATTATTCAGTTCCTCCCATATAAAATAATGTCAAGGTTTGGAGGATGAGTTCCATTGCCTCATGTGTTCGAGACAGGGTTGTGCAAGGGGGTGTCAGAGAAGTTCCTTCAATTTCCAGTCGATAATTTCTTCCTGATTGTTCTGCTTATAGGACTTCGTAGATAGAGATTCTTTCATAGAACCATTATATAGTGTCATAGTTGGAACCTTTAATTTTTTCATTGTGTGTAATGGTTTCCAACAATCCATAATCAGTCAGGATGCTACTAGTGGGTGTGGCAGTGTTTCAAGTTTGTTGAGCTAAGTTACATCTGTAGTTTCAGATATTATGGGCCTGGTAAGACGCGGTGTTTACACATGTGAAGCCCAATTTTATTCATTGGTAGCCTCAGGTTTTTTTCATAAACCTTTAAGGATGGACACATGAATAGTTCATTGTGAAATTCACATAGGTGTGGTTGTGAAATACAGGGTTACATTGGTATCTCTGTCAGGTTAGTAAGGTTGGGTATAGCTAGACCCTATGACTAAAAATTATCCATGGTGGTTAGTGTTTTCCACCTATCACATTTTAGGTGACATGTATCTATAATTTCATGATATTGACCTGGTTGGAGATATACAAGATCATGATTTGGAATTGGTGGTTCCCCTCATGGTGTTCTTGTAAACAACACCAAACCTTGGTGAGCATCATGGTGTCAGAGTTCTATTGGAGAGCTCAATTCCATTCCCTAGTGCCTCGAAATTAACATTTTTAATACGAAAATATTTAAGGTGGGTACAATTTATTGACATGGGTTTTAACATATAAGACATTGGAATACATATAATATTCTTTTAAAAGATATGATCTGAGTTAGTGTGGGGTTATACGTCCTGAAAAAACTCAACACGGTGTTACTAAAAATATTAAAAAAAAAATTCATGTACGCACATTTTCTCTTGAAATGTTGAATAACACCCTATAAGAGTCATAGAGATTAATTTTCATACCATGGATGAGTTCATAACATCGTTTTCACCCATGATGCGACATAATATTTGTCAATTCTAGAATTTCGGCTAGAACTAATTACGTGATAATTTGTTAAATCATAGTTAATTGATTTATGTTTATTAAATAATGTACACCCCTACCCCAAACCCTTGATGTTCTTAACATAATGGCGGTGAATCCACTTTATCCCCCTTTGAAATTATTAGAATAAATAAGGTTGAATTTAGGTGATGAGGTGTTTCCAATCACTATTTGTGGAGTTGATCATCATCAGATTTTGGAGCAGTACAATCTTGGTGTTTTTTTGAACTCAAATCATTGTTTTTTCTCCCTGAGGATGTAGATTTGTCATTTTGCATCGATCCAATTTTTAGAAATTTTTATGGATTTAAATCCCAATTATTATTTCTTCAGATAACATTTTGGTTGACCTATAGGTTTCAGGGGAAACAGTGGTGAATCAGGTGACTCACCGAAAAATTCCCTATAAGATTCCCATTTACCTTATGTGTAAACAAGTGGGACAAGCCATGTGATCTTTCCCTTTGGGGAAGATGGATTTTGTGTACTATAGTACATGTAGTGGGGTTGCACACATTGTAGTGACCCCATATCGTGTGGCTAAAGGGCATGGTTGTGGTATCTATGTGACATAATAAGGCCGTGTAAAAGTACACAACCAATGTACACATGAATAGGGTTCTGGACACAGTAATATGAAAATGACATGGTCAAGTGACCATTTTTTCAGGACATGTTCTATACCTTGTGGTACACACCATATCTGAGATACAGATAGTCGATTTGTGGGGAGGAATAACTAGATCAGGGGTTTGGTGAAGTAGGACACAATTTTTATAGCTCTTACATGTTGTGCATGACTACATGGATAGACAAGATATGAAAAAAAATGGCATAACCAGGTGCATGGGTGGGTTCCATTTCGTGTGGGCCCCATTTCACATAATATACTTTCCTTGGGATCTTCGTTATATCTTTATCCATTCTTATCTCCTTTACTGAAACATAGATTCAGGCTTGTGAGTAAATTATCCTAAGTAGTTTTTCTTGTAGAGAATGTTAGCGACCTCCATAGTGTCCAATCATATATGATGTGGTGAGTATTGAGAATGATGATTTAGTAGTGATGCTTAACCTTTTGTAGTGATCTGGGTGGATCATTTGGTTGATGTTAGGGTCAATACCCTTCCCTATCACCATATGATGTGTGTAACTTAAATACTTTAGACTGATAGAGAGTTTATACACTATTTTAATTGTTTGAGGGTCCCTTAACAATGAGGGTTTTTGGAATTTGAGTTATGATAAGCATGATTACATTTTTAGTGAAACTTGAATAATGTTGGAAATCAGTGTGGTTTATTGAGTGAGATGTTAGGACTAAAAATATCATGTGGTATCAAGGAATGAGTTTCCTCTTACATATCTACATTGGAATATATGGGACTCCCCATATAGTATAAATGTTGTATCTACTCATCAAGTATTTATTCAGGGGTTGGTACTCCCCTAATGGATCCAGGTGTAGGTTCCAGGTATCATTTGTGTTGTTAGAGACATTTATCCCCTATCATAATGTGTTCCCTCTATACTTATCAGCTAGATAGATTATGCAGTCACCTATTGGACCCTATTGTGGGTCTTCTATCTGTGGAGTTGGTACTCCACTAATGTTTGAGGATGCAGGTCAACCATATGTGATTTATAGATAGTGTTGGTACACCCATGTTGTACTATGGTTCAGGTCCTCTATCCTTGTATTCAGAACACCAATGGAATACCACGGTGTTGTTCTCTTTATGTAATGTTCTGGAAGAGTTGTTACAACTCTATCATACCATTGAGCAGGTCCTTAATCCTAGGGTCGGTACACCCTTG
The DNA here is from genome assembly GCA_963277665.1 of Viscum album. Classification (NCBI taxonomy): domain Eukaryota; kingdom Viridiplantae; phylum Streptophyta; class Magnoliopsida; order Santalales; family Viscaceae; genus Viscum; species Viscum album. The sequence continues at coordinate 763,243,407 of OY728126.1, read as the reverse complement.
TCATATCTGAGTGTGAGTTTTTCAATGTGATCATATTGGTAAAGGTACACTCCCCTTTCAAACTAGGGTGTCATTTTTTGACCCAGATATTGGTTCTACTCTATTATAATATGGTATGGATCATTTATAAAAAGAGTTTTAATCCCATGTTATAGCAGGGTGCGGGTCCTCCATCCTTTGAGTCGTACCTCCCTATCGTAAAATGATGCGGTAATTCATCAACTTAGTAGTACCCCCCACCCATATTAAAGTAGTGGTTAGGAGAGGTTCCTCCACTATAGTTGGAGCTCCATCGACTGTGTAGCACAGTTATGATGAGTGTTCTCTTCCACTCTAGTTCACGTGACACCAGGTTAGAAGTTACTACTCCCTCAATGGAGTGAGTTTCATGCCACTCCTTACAGGATTGACCATGGTTTCATGGTATGGTTAGAAGATAGTACTCCCTTGGATTTAGAGAAGTGGAGAGATGTGGGTACCACCATTCTATCTCATTAGAGAAACTCTACACAATGCATAGTCTGATACAGTGCTCCCTCAACTATGTGTAATAGTGATGGGTTGTCCTTTCCACAAGGATTCAAATAGTTTGTCACCTAGAACATGTTATACTTGACAGGACCTATGGTGTTGGGCACTACAGTCGAACTTGTTGAGTTGTTCCAGATGATGAGCATTCTCTTAAAAGTACCATCAGGAATGGTAGTGTTTTCCCAATGGATTTTATCTCTCATAAGGGTTCTAACATGGATTTATAAGCTCATGGAATGTGTTCTTATTGTAGTTTGTGACCTTTAGAGCCTCACGTAGAATCATGTAGCATGATATGAGGTCAGAACCTCATGATACTAGGAATATGATATGAGTGTACATTGGTGATTCCAGGAGTCCTTGAGCAGATTTCATGTGTCTGGGTTCATAGCCCTTATAGTTTGATTTGACTTGTCACTTATAGACGAGGATGGTCCAATATTGGGTTTCTCTCCCTATATGTTTTCCAAGGGCTAGGTCTAGAAGATTTTTTTCAATTCACTTGATCCTTTTTATTCTGGGTTTTTTGGGAAAATAATGATTTTTGTTATACTCACCACTAAATGGGTTTTCCTGGATTTGTTTTATATTTTTTTGACAACAGGCCTTTTAACGGAGTCCTCAAGAGTCCAGAGGTAAGAAAATCACAATGAGATTGAATGACATAGGTCTTTACTAATGCTGGGATAAAGAGAATTCAAGTAGTTTCAATTGATAGTGATCCCCAAATTATAAGAAGGCTATATGATTTTATAGTTTTTTGTGGGTGTTTATTTTTCAAATTTTATTCTTTTTGTGCATCTATTGTATTATTTTTTGGGATATTTGTATACATGAATTCTAGTTTCAAACTTTTTTTATATCTACACTATTTCATGGAGGTTTTTGATGGTGTGTGGGTGAAGGTACTTTAAGAAAAGGCCTCCCATATGTGTGATATTCTTACTTGGTGCTAGTAGTCAGCCCCTAGCCTACTAGAGGAAGGCATGGGGAGTTGTGACGTGTGTCCATGTTATGTAATGTTGTAAAAATGATTAAATTTTTAAAATTATATTATTATTTATATGTAATTTTTTGATCATAATTTATTCCTATAATATTATGTTCAAGATATTTAATAAATGGATTCTATTTCAGTTATTTTATTTTCCATATTTATTATTCCTTATTTATTCATATCAAATTATGTATGCTTATATTTACCTATTATTTGAGATCACCATTTTCTTATGTTTTATTTTCCATAGGTTACCATGATGTTTTTTATAACTAGTATGTAGGGATATGAAAAGGTGAATGATGGAATCCACAAGAAAATACATTATTATATTTTTTTGAAATTTAAATGTGATTCAGGTATGTATCTATTTTACCAAAATTAATAATATATTAGGCCCTTTGTGATGTGATTTATTTTATCTTTTAGAAATTTTGTAATAAAACCATTGGCTTTGGGCTACTAATGTTGGGGTCACTACAATTTATAAGGTGTTAATATTTATATTATTTATTATCATACCATTAAAATAAATATTATTAATTTTTTAATTACAATGATAATATAAATCCTTGTACATATTTGATAACTATAATAACATACTCTTCACTGTATTAGTGTATATATTTGATTTTTATGAATCTAAAAATAGCCTTAATATGTTTCAAGGGAACTCACCAAGGTATCCTTATTAATCCATTGATTTGGGATACTTATAAATATACATGTATTATTCTTTATTTTGTGAAATAACATCTTCTAATCCAAGATTTATTGAGAAACTGTGATATGTAGTTCTATGTTTATCAATCATTAAAATTATTCCATATATTTCCAATGAACTCTTATTATATTATAAAAAAAATTAAATTCCTGTGATATGTTTTCCCTAGAATACATACCCCATAAGTAAACTAATAATTCTCATAAGAAAAAAATGATAGGATAATGGGAGAAGCCATTACATTTATTTATACTTTATCATAAAAAGAACTCAACAGTTTGTTTATGATATCTGAAAATACGAATTCCCATCATTTTGATCTATAGGAAAATATATATTCCATGGGAATATTTATTTCTTTTTTCATCTAGGGATTATTTAAATCTTATATATTCATTAAAATTCAATCATTTTATATCAATTCCCACTATGTTGCTGATTCCATTATTATTTTATATTAGTTTTCACTGTAAACTATCCCTTACAGATTATTTGAGATCACACTTTACTTTTTTCTACATTTTTCCCAAAAAATAATGTGAAATAATATATATGATACCATCTTTATATATCATTAATGAATAATTTTCAATACCCAAATGATATAATATATCATTATATATTGTAATGATTATTTATCTAGTCTTTTAAGGATTTTAGAACCTTAATGATTACAATATTATAACGAACCAAACTATTACTAATGGAATTTACCTTATTATAATTCTGTTATATAGTACAAAACACATAATAACACAGAGAACCTAATAAAATCATTATTATCATTAATTAAAAATTATATATGTTGTACTTATTGAAAGAAAACAAACCTATATATATTGAATAGTAACCTGACCACTGGAATAGTAATATGACAATTAGGAATAGTAATTTTGAAAATAGAATTGTAAAATAACCTATGAAAGTATAAATAAAATTTTTGAATCTTATAAATGAATATATGTTATATCATATCTTGGTGTAGGTAAATATAAGTTTAAATATGATAAATTAAATGTTGGTATTTTTATAAAATGTAAGCATTTATTTAATTTATTTTATTAAATTAAATAATTTTTGAGGAAAATTTATTTCTATAAAATAGATTCATGAAATAATATTTTGTTTTAGTATAATTAAATATTATTTTTATGAGTCATTAATTAATTTTCCAATCGGTTATAAATCCATTATAATATTAAATTCTGTATTATTTTTAATATTTGTTGATTTTATTTAAAAATTTAATTTATTATATTTAGAAAAAAAATTCATATATTGTATCCATTTCTAGAATCTAAACATCAAAATATGGTAACGGTGATTTTTTGAATTTTTCTTAAATAGTCATATTTTTTTGAATTGTGAAATACAGTAATTTACTATAAAAGCTAAATAGATGATCTTTTTGAGTCATCACTGATGTGTGGCTGAGTAAGAACCGATTATCTTGAACCGTACTTTAATACATACTATATTTAGTCCTATAAATAAACTATATTAATATTCTTGATCAAAAAATAATTAACAAATGGATTAAATAATAATAGGACTTCTCTCCTCGGCTATAAATACCACCTATCAACAAATATTATCCTTACATCATAAAAGCCTTGTATGTAGTTAATATTATGTATAATTTCCATCCAAATCCTATTCCCCACTTACAATGGATTCTGGTCTCAACCAAATACCAAACATAAGTGCCTTAATGAAGTTATCAAATATACAACAGTCAAAAGATAAAATAATCAATTCTTCTCTTTTAATTTCTTTTCCTTTATTATATTTTCCTCACATTCCCTATAAAAAGATGTTTTATAAATACAATATAATATATATACTGGAATGTTTTCTGTTAATTTAATATCGATCATCAAATCTATTCTCCTCTCCATTCATTTTAAAATGAAAGCATTGTCCCTGATGTGTAGATTCACCGCCTTTAGGGACGATGGGTTTTTTTCTATTACTGCCTTTAAAGATGTTAATAAAACTGGTCTTTTAGTTAAGAAAAATTACTATAGGTATATTGTGACCTTTTTAATGTTTTGGAACTAATTTATTGACATAATATTAAATAAAGTGAAACTAGTTCACGATGGTCAAGAAAACAACAAAAATATACTGAACATTTATTATTAATGTTTTATCTAATGAATCATCCTCATATAGGAAAAAAATGATAAATGAGACCATTTAATATTAGGTATCATCATTAGTAACATATAATTTCAATTATATGTAATTATTCATATTTTAAAAGAAATACAGTAATTATTAATAAGCAAATCGTCCATGAAACAATTAAAATAAACACCCCCGGAATAATGAAACTCAACACTATAACTCAAAAAAATGGTCATAAAATAACATAATAATATTATAATAAATAAAATAAAAGTATTAGAGCTTATTAGTTATTTAACTAATTAATCTAATTTCATTATCCTGGATATTATATGCATGTGAAAAACGCACCCAAACATAAAGTACGGGTATTTTGAAAACCAACTCCCATTTTTGGGTTAATAAAATTTTATTCCATATATCCATGTGAATATAATTTTGATATTCCTAAAAAATAATTTCATTTTTATTACCATTTATTTTTAGGGATATTCATGCTTCTAACCTTGTTTTATGACTAATGTAATAATTTTTGAAATGAAATTTTCATTCGAATTCACAAATTGACTCTTCATGAGATTGTTTCTTCCTCACATAAGTGTGATGATTATTATACAATATATATTTACCAATTTTTCTTTTTTGAACCCCTAATATTATTCATGAATCCATATTTTATGAAATTATCCTGAAATAATTTTATTTCCATTGATTATTTTATGACTAATATTGTTATATGTTCTATCTGGCATGCACGATTATGTACATGTTATGAGGTAATGTGTGGGCCTAGAATTATATAGCTCTCAAATTACTTGGGTTACATGATGTATCTGATGATATGATGTGTGTTATCCATGAACATGATGCTATCTATGTAAAAAATGACGATGTTATGATGATTCAAATATGTTATGATTGAAAACGTGGCTATCGTTGTTCACAACTATGTGTTTTATTTTACCACGAAGTCATGATGTTCTATTGTTATGATTTTATCCATTACATTAACTAATCATATGTATCCCTCACATTTTTGATGATGAACATATGATTATGGTTTCATGATGATGATTATTCTCTACCATGTTATATTGAACCATGTCTATTATTCATCAACATATTGGGATTTTACCGCACCCCTTTTAATGGATGTATATCATATGGTGACTACATGTAATAAGGTGACCATGATATTTAAAGGGATAAAGTTTATGATTTAATTTAAATTTTATGTTTTATTATTGTGCAAGTTATTTTTGGGACAAATTTTCCCATGAAACTAAACCATTTTTTCATTGTTTTGTAATTCAAATAGGTTATTTATTTTTAAAATAATGTAGTAGTTGTATAAGAAAAATAGTGGACTCTATATTTCATATAAGAGTAGGTTTTTGTTCATTTTGGAATTAGTATTTGAGGGTTTTAGTGAAAACCTTATGGATAAGGCTAAAAATAATAATATTTGTTTAGAAAAATTCCTAACATATGAATCCAATAAAGAATTACTATAGTGTTAGTACCTAAAAGGATAAATTATTTAGGATTTGTTGAAATATTTTTTTTGTTTATTCATTTTATTTCTTAGAAATATGTGGGAACAAGGTTAAATCATTCCACCAATTCATGTGAGGGACAATGCAATGATTTCCCAAATGACATCACCAATTCTATTGGTGGTGTACTTGAAATATTTAGGGTGATATTTACATATATGTATCATGAGAAAAATAATGTCCTAAACTAGTTGGAGTGTCCACCTTTACCCAAGAAGATGAAAAAACCCATTGATTCCTTCATAGAGTAACAACTACTAACATTTAGTGGGTCTTTCAATCCACCTTTTGTAGAACTATCAGTAAAATCAATAGAGACAATATTTTCTATGATCCATTGTTATTTGAAGAAGAAGGTGACTCTAGAAATTTATCATTAATATGGATAGGCTGATAAATTGTGGACATTGATAAAGAAAACTATGATGAAGAAGATAATATAAGAGATAGAGTGGGAAGACATTAAGAAAATATTTCTTTATAAGAATTTCCCTCAAAATATTTTTACAAATATAGACAGAGAATTCATAGAGTTGAAGAAAAAGGAAGTTGAATTAGTCATGTAATAAATGTAAAATTGCACAACTATTTCAAGAAACAAATTCTGTTTTATTATGAATAATGATAAAAAAAATAAATAGATTCATTAGGGATTTAAAGCTACACCATTGAACGACTCTAGACACCTGAGACATTGGGAGTTTTTATGAAGTTGTAGGATTTTCTATCAAAGATGATATAGAGTAAATATATTGTCCCAATTATTATAGAGACAAGATGTGTATAATATATTTTCATATTGGTGGGTCCAATGAAAAAGGATGAGAGAGGATCAAACCACCCACGTGTCAAAACTTTGGGAATAAACATCATGGCTATTGACTCAATGTGAAGGGAGAATTCATAGTGCATGGGAGAGAAGGACACAAAGCTCATGAATGTGGGAGAGACATAAAAGATTTGGTCAACATGGAAGATGAAAGGAGAGAACTGCTCATGATTCAATGGTTCATCAATAGAGTGAAAGTTAACTATTCAAAGTAGTGTACTAAAACACAACTTCTTGAGGGTAATAAGAATCAGTATATACCTATGACAAAAGTGAAAGGAAGAGATTATTACACATCTAATGTTGTAGTGGATTAATAAAATAAAGTCATAAAATGTTCAATTATTCTGGACTAAATAATGGAAAATGTCATATTTGATTATGGATATAAACATTCAGTTATATCCTTTGTTTTTTCTATAACTATTAAATCAAATCAATGATACTTTTAAGTGAAGATATCTATAAAAACACATAGTGGTAATATTATTTTAACCCAAGTGTTGGACTCTTCTCCTATATGGGTGTGTTGGAATATTTTTTCAGAAAATCTTGTAATACATCCCTTGGTGTAATTTGATTCTATACTGATCATAGATTGGATCACAGTATATAAATCCACATCATATAATGGGAAATGTAAATCTTGTTTCATATACTACACCATCCAATGCTACTATTGAAATGAGTGGAATATTATGACTCTAATCTATAAAATCCAATAATGGTTTGGGTGTTGATACCCTATAAAGAATCATTCCATGCCAATATGGTACAGTAAAAGGAACGTATCCAACCTGGAGAAAATTGCCATTATTTTGGAATTCACTAATGTACATACAAATTAGTTACTCGGACTTCGTTGTATAATGTGGTATAGTTATCAATAGATCACATACACGGAGCCACTTCCTTCTCAAAATTCACCTATAGGATGGCCCTGATTGAACTAGATAAATTAAATAAATAGATATAAGGTCATTTTTAAAAATGGTTCATACACCCTAGTTCATCTCCTTGTAGTGTGCCAGTGTTCATTGTAATGATAAAAGGATGGATCATTGTGGTTATATATCAACTACGAAGATCTACATAAGTTCACTATAAATAAAAAGTATCATGTTACATGTTGTGATGACTTGTTCGATGAACTATAAGGACCCCAATACCTCTCAAGGAGAATCTTTGATCTGGATATAATCAATTGAAGGTGATGAAGGAGGATATTCATAAAATATATTTCCAAACAACGTATGGGAACTATGAGTCCATTGTAATGCCCTATGGACTTAATAATTCCCCTATAATCTTTAGGTATTTGATGAATATAGTTTTTTGATACTACCTTCTATAAATTGTGGCTGAGTTTATCAATGATATTATCATTTACTCCATGATAATAGAGGAACATGAAGAACATATATTGGTTGTACTGGAAACATTATGGAAGGATAAATTGTATTATAAGTTCATAAAGTGAGACTTTTCGAAACAAAAATTATCATTCTTGGGGAACATGATCACAATTGATTAAATTCCTATATACCCTTCAAAAAATAATGGAAATTTAATAATAGTCTAGACCCGCTAGTGTCTGGAAATACACAGTTTTCGTGGATTAATAGGGTACTATATACATTTTGTAAGAAATCTATCATGATTTTCTAGCCCAATAACTAGGCTAAAATGGAAAGGGGTAAAGTATGTCTGCATTTAATAATATAATGAAAGCACCATGGAACTCAAGAGGAGGATAATAACTAAAACTCTACTAACACTACCAACAAGTGTAGAAGGATTTGTGATATATAATGACACAACAAAGAAATTATTGGGTTCTGTACTCATGTATAATGATAATTTGATATCCTAGGCCTCAAGATAGTTGATGATCCATGAAAAGAATTGTCTAATTTATGATTTTGATCTACCAGGTGTGATCTTTGTCCTAAAAATTTGGAAGAACTACCTCTATTGTGAGAAGTGTGACATATATACCAATAAAAAGTGTATAATGTATATTTTAATATATAAGGTGGTCAACATAAATCATAGGATATGTTTATAGATAATTAAATACATTGGTTTCTCTATTCATTACCATCATAGAAAATTGAATTGGTTAGCTGAATCTCTTATAAGAGAAGAACTTTCTACACTCTGTATGAAGAAAATTTAAAATGACCCAATCTTCATGAAAATAAAATGAATGGATTTAGAGATCATAACACTTTGGAATACATCATACCCAGTCCAAATTATTTCCAAAAAAAATTTCCCTTAAATTATTAATGATATGCAAACGGATGTTCTGGAGTTAAAAAAAGGTGAAAGAAGTAATGTAAGGGAAGATACAAGATTTACATATTGATGATGATTGTGTGATTTATTTTGGAACAAGAATTTTTGTGACTTAATCACCTTAGATAAATAAATATCTATGGGATAATTCACATTTCTCATCCTTCTCCATACATATTGGAAGTACCAAGATGTAAAGTGGTCATTTAGGACACTTCTCAAGGGACAACATGAATAATTTTATTGTAGAGTATTTCCCATGTTGTTTGGTATGTCAACAATTTAAGAAATACATAAGTCCAATGTTTTGATGAAGTCATTACTTATCTCTATATGGAGATGGGATAAAATCATTATGTAATTTTTCAATGGAATCGTGAAGTCATTCAAAGGAAGTAAGGAAATATGGCTTATGGTGGATCGAATCACCAAGATTTCTCACTTAATTTATATTCAGGATGATTTCATTCTTGAAAAACATTATATTATATATGCGAAAAAAATGCAAGGATAAAAGGGGTTCAGCTTTTGATCATCTTTTATCATGATCCAACATTCACATCTTAATTCAGGAGATGTTTTCAACATTACATGGGTACATAATTGAATTATAACATGGCCCATCACCCCTAAATTGATGGATAATCCAAAATGAATATTCAGATGATCAAGGACATGATGAGAGCATTGTAATTGGAATTCAAAGGTGAATGGGATCATAATATACCATGTGTTGAGTTCTCCTACAAAAATTATTTCCACTCATGTTTTCATATGGCACCATATGACGTTCTATATGGGGAGTGATGAAGAACTACAAAATATTTTTTTGAAGACTCGGAACAAAAGATACATGGAATGGATCTTGTGAATGATATTACAAAGAAGTTGTATGTAATATAATTACATATAAAATATTCTCATAGTGATCATATGAGAAATCCTAACAACCATCGAAGAGATTTGGAGTTTGAAGTGGGAGATAAAATGTTACTTCAAGTATCACCATGGAAGAGAGTCATCTAGTTTCGGAATAATGGGAACATTAGTACAAGGAAAATTTTCCCCTTTAAGATCCTTGATTACATAAAAGAATTTCCATATTGGCTTTACTATCCAAAAAATTTTGTTGTAGTTCATGATATATCCCACATATATCTTCTGAGAAAGTATGTACCTGGCCTCTCACATGTATTGATCCTAGAGGTTGTATAATATAAGAACAACCTCTCATATAAAGATAATTAGGTGAAGATTATGGACCATCGAGAAAAATTCCAAACCAACAAGAAAAAAAACAATGTCAAAGTATTTTGTAAGAACCATAAGATTGAAGAAGCATTACTGGAACCAGAGGAAGCAATGACAGAGAAAAACCCACACAAGTTTTTACCTTAGTTTTTAAAATGAAATTTCAAGGGGAAATTTAAAATTTTGAGAATAATGTAATGAAACAAACTTTTTTCAATGGAATTTACACTATTTCTATTATGTTATAAAGTATAAAAAAATACAATTGATATAAACTAATAAAATTATAATTCTCTTTAATAAATAATGAATAAGTGTTATTAATAGAAAATAAAGAACCAATTCTGATTGAATACTAATATGACCATTGGGATAATAATATGACAATTAGGAATTGGGATCTAGCCTATAGAATAATATCATCACCTATTAAGGTATATATAAAATTTAGGAATCTTTTAAATGAATATATGATATTACTGTATTATGTTTTGAGTAACTATATTTTTTGAAATTATAAATAATGAGGTGATATTTTTATAAAATGTAAACATTTATTTAAAATTTTATAATTTATATGATGATTTAAAATAAAAAAATTTATTTCCATAAAATAGATTCATAAATTAATATTCTGTTGTTCTAAAATTGTAACCTAATTTTATGATACCTTAAATAATTTTTGAATTGGTCATAAAACCAATTGTAATATTAAAATTAGTATTCTTTGGAGAAACGATGATTGTATTTAAAAATAAATTATCTCATATTTATAAAATTATTTTCAAAAAGGTGTCAATTTTAGAAATCTACTTGTTGAAAAATGGTTATGTTGATTCATTGAGATTTTTCTTAAATAGTTAGATGTTTGGCGAATAGTGAAATACCATAATTTAGGATATAATCTAAATAAATGAGTTTTGGATTCATCCCTAATATATGGATGAGTAATCACCCATTATCTCAAACCCACCTTCACTATTTATTGTATTTATTCACAAGAATCAAAAATATTGATAGTCTTGATCCAAAATAAAACAACGAATAAATTTAATTAAAAATAACCCCTCTCCTCTAAAATAAGTACCACCTCTCACAAACACTTCTCCTTACATCTTCAAAGCATTATAAATTGTCCAATTACTTCCCAATTACATTATTGAGCCTCTTCCCCACGTCCAAGGACTGATGGTCTTAGCAAAAGACCAAAACAAGTTTATTAAGAAGGTTCTCAAAGAGATGTCATTAATGAGGTAAAATCCTCAATTCTTCTCTTTTAATTTCATTCCTTTTATTATCCTCTCCTATCCTACCTAATAAAAAAAGCCATGATAACTACAGTATCATATACATAATATAATTTTATTATTTTAATGGAATATATATATCCTCAAATCTCATCTCATGTCCTTTTATTCTAAAAATGAAAACATCATTCGTTATGTGATGATTATAACAACCAAAAGTTTTCTCAATGGAATTTTTCCCTTCTTATAATTATTTTATATAGTATAAAAAACAGACATAGCATAAATATCCGAATAAAAAAATCATTCTCATAAATTAATTATCAAATAAGTGATATTTAAATAACGTCTACTGATGTAATAGTAACATGACCATTTGAATAGTAACATGGCCATTAGGAATAGTAAAAAATCCTAATAAATTATAAATATAATTTAGTAATCTTATAAAATAAGTAATGATATAATTATATCATTATATAAGGAAATTAATGTTTAAAAATTGATAAATTATGTGTTGGTATTTTTTTAAAACATCATTTTTTCCTACAATTTTATAATCAATATAATAATTTAAAATAAAATATATTTTCAGTAAATATATTTACAAAAATATCTTTTTGTCTTATTATTATAAGATAATTTTATGATACCTCGTTTAGTTTTTCAAAGTTTCGTAAAATCATTTATAATATTAAAATCTAAAATTTTCTAATAAATGATGTTTTTATTTAAAAATTAAATTTAGAAAATTTAGAACACATTATTCATAATATGGAATCCATTTATGAATTCCAAATATCCAAAAATATTTTGTCAATTTTTGGGATTTTACTAAAATAGTTGAATATTTTGTGAATACTGAAATACAACAATTTATAATATATGATAATCACATGATTTTTTATGCCATAGATGAAGTATGGAAGATATAAGCTCATAATCTCAACTATTATTTTTTATTTAATATATTTATCAATGGGGATCAAAACAATACAATGTATTAAGGCAAAATAATAAATTAATTGATAAATTAAAAAAACTCCTCCTCCATTATAAATACCACCCCTCACCACCTATTTTCCTGACACCTTCCAATCCTTGAAGCTTAAAAACATTATTCCCAATAATATTCCCAATTATCTCCCCTATGTATAGTAGATTTTGGTCTCAATAAAAGTCTAATCCCATATTCTATAAGGAGTTTCTCAGGGAGAATAAGTTCAATAAGAAAAAATTCACTTTCTTTTTCATCAATTCCAGTTCAATTTCTTGTCTTTTACTATTATCTTCTTAACTCTTCTATAAATACATTAATTATAACCCCAATATCTTATATAAAATAAAAATATATTATGTTAATGGAATATAAATCATCAAACTTTTTTTTACTCTCCCTTTTATTCTAAAAATAAAATCATTGTATGTGATGTGTTGATTTACTACCATCACGTACAATGCATTTTCATTTTCAATTACTGCCTTCATGGATGGTAATAAAACCATTATTATGGTAAAATATTGTTTTATTAAACATATTATAAGTTATTTAATGTTATTTAATCAATATATATACATAGTATATTAGATAAAATAATATAAGTTTGTAATGGTCGTCAAAATCCGCCAAAATAAATTAAATCATTTTCATTAACTTTTTATGTGATGAATCTTCCTCAAACAATATAACCAAAATATATATAAGATCCTTTAATACCATGTAAGTTCATTCATAGTATATAATCAAAATTTTTTATAATTATTCTCTTTTAACATTAACTTCCACTCACGAATACAAGAGAACCGATCGTGAAAATCAAAGAAACGAACACTATCAGAATGATGTAATTGAACTCAATAACATTTAATAATGAATATAAATTAAATTAATAAAATTATAATCAAGAAAATATATCTATAATATGTTATAAATTTTTTAATTAGTTAATATAATTTTTTTAATCGAGAATATAAATGTGATAAAAGTATTCAGATATAAGGTAAGGGGATTTCTCAAACCCAACTCCTTTTATTTAGGTTCATAATCATTCATTCCAAATATCAGCGTGGTTGTTATTTTAATTTTCCTAAAACATAATTTCATTTTTCCTGGTTTTTTATTTTTTAGGATACAAAAATTTCTAATATTATTTTATAAAAAATGCTTATATTTTACAAAAGAAATCTTTTTTCTAAAAAACATTTTGGCACATCTTGAGTTGTTTCTTCTTTGTACCAGAATCAAGAATAATATACTAAATATTTTGGTTCCAATTAAGATTCATGAACCTTAAAGTTTATTCAGGAATTTATGCTGTCTGAAGTGTAACTCATTCTTTTAAATGAGTTATTTTATCTCGAATATTTTTATATGTTCAATGTTTCATGCATGATTATGTAATGTTTATGATGTCATATATGATCCCATAATTTTATAGATCTCTGTTGCATTGGGAAATGCGATGTATCTTTTGATATAAGGTAAAATATTCATGGACATGATTCTAGATTTTTTTCAAAATTATGGTGTTAAGATTATTCATATATTACATGGGTTAACATGATGTTATCTTTGATCACGATTATCTATGGTATTTGAATACTTAGACATGATGTTTAATTTTTATCTATTTCAAAATTCCATGATGTTATCTAATTATTACCCAAATTATTATGATAATGATAATATTATTATGTTATGATTAAGATGATTATTCTCAGCCATTTTATATTGATTGATGCCATCATCTATCCTTTTACTAGGATTTTAGCTCACCCCTTTCCTAGATATATATCGTCATGTGACTATATAAAATAAGAAGTTTGTGATCTCTAAAAGGATAAAGAACAATATATTAAATAAAATGTAATGTTTTATTATGCATAAGTGATATATAGACCATTTGTTTTAATGATAATGAACTTTTGATCATGTCTTTGTTACAGTAATATCTAGTTTATCATTAAAATGATGTAACATTTATGTAAGAAAAGTAGGATTTCAATAGTTTTTATCAGAGCACAATTTAGTTATTTTCATAATTTGGATTTGAAAACATTTATGAAAGACTAATTATATATAATAATATATGTTTTACAAAAATTATAAACATAGGGATCACATAATAAATTCCAATTTCATTAATTTCACAAAGAACTAAATTATATATTCATGACAGGTAAACTTTTATTTTTTTTAACCATTTCTATTTTATAAAATAGTGGTAACCAATAAAAACCATTCCAACAATCCATGTGAGGGTCAATGCAAGGATTTCCACAAAACATCCCCAATTACTTATAAGGTGGAGTTCAAAATTCCATGGTGATGCTTACACAGCTGTCTCAGTCTATGAAAAATATCCTAAATATAGTGGAACATATACCATCTCCTAAGAGAGAGATACATGATATTAATTATTTTATGTGGAAATGGCCACTGAAATTTTGTGGATCTTTCCATCAACTTGTTTCAAAATAGTAGGTCAACTCAATATGGAAGATCTTTTCTATACATCACTATTGTATGATTGAGAAGGGTAATCTGGAAATTTATCATTTAGATGGAGATGTTGATAAATGGTATGTGTTGGTTAAGAACACGATGCTAAAGTAAGGAACACAATAGATGGATTTGGATCACTTTTATAAAATCTATCTTAACATGATTTTCCCATGAACTTTTTATACATACATGGATATAGAATTCATCGACCTAATGAAAAAGAATTTTAATCTATCATGGATTTCAAAAACAAATATCAATGCTTTGAAGGTATGCCTCAGGTCTTGTTAACAAAAATGATTGAAAAATTAACATATTCATTCGTGATTTAAAACAACAGCTTATAAAGGCTCAATATATCCAATACTTTGGGGGTAATCAATAACTGTTCCATGTGCTCTCACTATAGAGATGGAGTGTGGTGAATGGTCTCATGTTTTTGAATATAAGAAGAAACGAGTGGATTTTCATGTTAGTGGATCAAATTACAAAGAAGGAATGAGGATTAAAACACCCACATGTCAAAAATTGGTGGAAGAAATATCATCAAGATTATGTCAGAGTGATGGACAAACACATCAAATTTGGTGGAGAATTATATCAATATCGTGAATTTTGAATAGATATTATGATGTTAGCCAATATGGTGGAGGATAGTAGAGCACCACCCATGGTTCAATGCATCAAATGTATAGAGAAAGTGAATAATGCATGTCAGAGCACTAAATCATGAGCCATCATGGGTAATCAGCATTAGGAGACACTATAGACAAAGGATCAAGGGAAATATTATTCCTTAATTGCTACTGATGTGGATCAAGAAAACAATTTTGTAAAAGGTAAAATTCATGATCACTCATGAATGGAAAACAATTCATTTTTGAATCTAGTTCTACACATTTCTATATATGTTTATTGTTTCCAAAAAAATTTAATCAAAGTCTCTAAACATTGAAGTATCGATATTTGTAAAAATGCCTAGTGGTGTGATAATTAAAACACATGTGTTGGACTCTTCTCTTACTATTCAATGATGGAATATTCATCTTGAAAATCTTGTGATACATCCTTTTGTAGAATTCAATAATATAATGGTAATGGATTATATATCTCTATATAGACCACACATCCACATTTAGGAAAAGTAAAGATGATTTCAAATCCCAATCCATCCCATGGTCCTCTAAAAATGAAATTAAGACCATGAATCTCCATTGAAAATCCCCCAATGGTGTGGTTGTTGATTCTATGTGATGAATCATACCACACTCAATCGGTCGAGTCAAGGGATGGTATAAACCTAGAGGAAATACACATTGTAAGGCAATACATTGATGTATTTCCCAATGGGTTACCCATAATTCTCCCAGATCATTATGCAGATTTCTCAATTGAACTCATACCTGGAGCATCTCCTATGTCAAAATTCACATACATGATGGCCTCGATCCTAGTAGAGGAGTTAAAGATGCATTTGTAAGATCATCTGGAAAATGGGTTTATACACCCTATTGCATCACCTTGGGGTGAACCAGTTATCTATGTAAATAAAAATGATGGATCAATATAGCTATGTATCAATTATCAAGAACATAATAAGATAACCATAAAGAAAATGTATCTACATTCAAGTTTTGATGACTTTTTTGATCAAAAATGAAGAGCTCAATAATTCTCAAAGCTAGATCTTCATTTTTGATATCATAAAATTAAGGTGAAGAAGGAAGATATTTACAAGTCTGATTTCTACACAAGGTTTAGGTACTATTAATTTCTTTTGATGACCAGAAAACTTACTAATTTTTCTATGATCGTCATGGATTTAATTTATAGAGTATTTATGTAATACCTCGAATAAATTCAGGTACTGTTTATCGATGAAATTTCCATCTACTCTAAGAGCAAGGAGGAATATGATGAAAATATAAGGATTGTTATGAAAACATTATGGATGAAGAAATTGTATTCCCTGTTCAGAAAGTGTCACTTCTGGATACAATAAGAAAGATTCTTTGTACACGCGATAAAAATGATTAAATCTATATAGACTCTTCAAAAATAATGGGAATTGAGGATCAGAATAAACCCATTAGTTTCATAGAAATCTATAGTTTTCAAGGATTAATAGGGTACTACTAATGTTTTTTTGTGAAATTTATAAGAATTATCAAGACCACTGACTATGTTTATAAGGAAAGGGGTTTAAGTATGTCTAGATGGATGAATGTGAATGTCACGACCCGCCCTCGGGGCCCGTGCCGTGACTACCCCAAGCCCGCCTTCCATAGGCCAGGGGCTGGCGACTAGCACCAAGGCGTAAAATCCCAGTAAAAAGGGAAGGCATTGCCTTAATAAAGTAAACAAGCACCTCAGAGAAACAAGCGGAAGAAAAGCAGTACACAAAACTAGAACAACTGTGCTGAAGAAAAGGGGCCGGAAATACAAGCCCAACTGTAAAGTAAAGTACAACTCGAAAGGGAAAACAACAACTGAAAGTACAAGCGGCTCCTGGAACGTCCTCCTCGATTCCTACCTGAAGGGTAGGTACAGATGGCTCAGCTCCTGGTTCGTCCACCACGGATCCTACCTGAAGGGTAGGTACAGATAGCTCCACAACTGCTCGGTCCAACTGTCCGCTCCGAGCATGTCCCGCTCAGTGGTCCTCCTCCGGGTACCGACCTACTCCGAAGCCTCAACCGCAGTCAGCACTGTCCGTCGTCTGCAACCAACACAACGAAGTGCGGGCATAGCCCGTGCAGGGGTGAGTATAAGATACTCAGTAGGGACCCCGAGACCCCTGAAGGTCTCTCAAATCCACAAAGGATAAACCACGAAGAAAAGTAACAATCACGAAGTAACATCCAGTATTGATTAGGTATATGCCCAAACATATACCTATGTCACCAATTTCCGTTCGGCTCCAACACCGAGCCCAAGAACAACCCAATCCACAAAGAAGAATAAACAGTAAAATCCACACAGGATAACAGTACAAGTTCACACAGTTTATAACAAGTTTATGAAATCAACGGATAACTATTACCCAGATATATGCCCATACATATACCTAAGTTATCAAGCGACCCATCTCAATCATGAGGAAACACAAAGATCATTGACTCAACTCAAACCAGGATTTTCATTATCGAAACCATAGCTGCTGAAGAGCCCCGTCTCTGAAGTGTGCAGTAGTCCTGTCACGACTCCGAGGTACTGCTCACTAACCTATGACTGCTGAGGTACTCCTCCTGTCGAGTACTGCGGGTCTGCTGCCAACTACTGGGCGCTCCGTCCGCTGAGGGTCTGCTGCCAACTACTGGGCGCTCACCCAAATAGCCTACTGAGGTACTCCTCCTGTCGAGCACCGCGGGTTTGCTGCCAACTACCAGGCGCTCCGTCCGCTGTGGGTCTGCCGCCAAATATCGGGCGCTCCGTCCACTGGGCTAGTCGACTCACTCTGAGTCGAGTCGGTCAAGCAGTCGTCAGGTCTCAGTCGGCTACACGGTCTCCGTACTCCGCATGCACATCTCCACCGTCGCGGGTCTGTCGCTACAACCAAGCGCACACACTCCGTAGAGTATCGCGGATCCGCCGCTACAACCAAGCGCTCCACCGCCAGGGGTCTGCTGCTGCATCCAAGCGCACCACCACTATCAAGTACCACGGGTCCGCCGCTACACCCAAGCGCTCCACCGCCCATGGTAAACAGAAGATTCAGCACACACAGGTTCGGTAGCACTGTTCCACGTAGGATCGCTGAGTGCTGTAGTCGTCGTCGTCGAAACCACACAGAATCTCTGTACTGTCGTCGTCGCAGTCACAGTAGCTGTCGTAGCAGTAGTAGTCACAGTAACAGTCACAGCCAGCACAAGGGTCTCCGCACACAGCAAGCTCGTTCGGAGGATCCGTTCCACAAGCCGAGAGGCTGATACATCAACTGTCACAAAGACCAGAGTTGATGTATCCAAAAGTTCCGTATCGACAACAGGAACCCAACGCAACAGACGGCGCGTCGATCGGACGCCCGGTCTGAGAGTTATTGGCATTTTCGTCCCGAGGGCCCGGTTGGTTTCGTGAGCGAACCAAACCCGACCATATCTCAACTGTATCCAAAACTCGGGCAGAGTATGTCAAAAGTTCCGTCCCACTTAGAGGATTCCATCAAAGTCGACGGCACGTCAATCGGACGTCCGGAACTCAAGATATGAGCGTTTCCGCTCCGAAGGCCCGGTTGGTTTCGTGAACGAACCAACCCGGCCGTACTCCACCTGCGTCCAAACCTCGGGCGGAGTATACCAAAAGATCCGTCTCACTAAGAGGAACACTACGCGACTGACGGCACGTCAATCAGACGTCCGTAGCTCAAGATATGAGCGTTTCCGCTCCGAAAGCCCGGTTGGTTTCGTGAACGAACCAACCCGGCCGAACTCGAAGTAACCCGAAACCTTGAGTGCGATATACCAAAACGACCGTCTCGATCCAAGGATCGCGTTGCCGCAGACGGTTCGTCATTCGGAGGTCCGATGCTCAAGTTATGGGCCAAAAACCAAATCTGGTTCGAAACGGGGGGGTCCGGGTCCGGGCCGACCCGGCCCGACCCCCCCCCCCCCCCCCCCCCCCGGGGCGGCGCGGCGGCGCGGCGGGCCGCAGCGGCCTGGCGCCGCGAGGGGCCGCACGCGGTCGGCTTGCGGGGGGCAAGCCCCCGCTTTGCTGGAGGACGGCGCGGCAATTAGCCGCGCCTGCTTGTAAAAACCGCCCCCCCCCCCCCTACGTGGGGGGCTTGATTGAAGGGGCGGCGCGGCTATGCCGCGCCGTTATTATTTTTTTAAAAAACGCCCCCCTCACGTGGGGGGCCTGCTGGTGCGGAAACGGGGGGGCCGGCTGCCCCCCCTCCTTCAAAGAACCGCCCCCCCTCTTTAAGGGGGGGGGGGGGGTTTATGGGTTGGCCGGGGGATTAATTCCCCCGGTTTTTAAGACATCCGGCCGGCCAGCTGGCCGGCCGGTTTTCTCAAACGGGACCGGAAATTCCGGTCCCCCCCCTTCGGCTTCCGATGCCGGCGGCCCGGCCGCCGGTCTTCTCTTCCGCCGCGGCCCGGAACCGGCCGCGGTCTCCTCGTCCCGCCGCGGCCCGGAACCGGCCGCGGTATTCGTCGTCCGGCGCGGTGCGACGGCACCGCGCGCTTTCGCCGCGGCCCCGCTCCAGCCGCGGCGCCTTTGTTTTCTCCTCCGATGCGGCGCGGCGGCGTTGCATCCAACGGTCGCACTTCCTTTTCTCCGCCGCGGCCAACGGGCCGCGCCTCATTGCTCCGGCGGCTTGGTCAATCCGGCCGTGGGAGACCACCACGACCCTCGACGTCCGGAGTGACGCGTCAATCTTGCGCACTCCCATGAACCCCTTGCGTCCAAGCACGGTGTCACGGCACCGCTCCGCCTCTTCTTCGAACCACGAGTAAAAATCCAACAACAAGGTTTGGGAGGAGGATCGACCGTGTTTGTGCGGTTCGATCCCCTCCCATGTTAATGATAACCAGCGGTCCAATAATTTATTTACGAAGGCGTAAATTAAATCATGAAATAAGGTACAACCCCTACCTCAATTAACAACTCGGCGTTCGTCAACGGCCGCGGGAGATGAGTGTCGCGGAAGTCGGACGTCACGGAGGAAGACGTCGTCGGCATCGCGGTTATGGCGTCGCGGTAGACGGACGTGGGTTCGCCGCGAGAGGCACGTCGCGGAAAGGATGCGTTGCGGCGTCGTGGAGGAAATCCAACGCGTTGCAGTCCGACGTCGTGGAAGAAGGTCGCCGCGTTCTTCGTCTTGGAGGAAGAACTCACAAGAAGCCTCCCTCTTTTCCTCTCCGCACAGCAAAACCCAAAAACCAAAACAAAGGAAACTAAACCATGAATTAAATAGAAGGGTTTGGAATTTCAAAGGTTTGAAATCCAAACCACTTCATTTAATTCTCCTCATTTAAATCTTAAGTTATAACTTAAGTTTATTGAGTTTCCAACCTTAACTCCACATGACTCTTGAATTCCAAGAGTTTGAAAATAAAACTAACTCATGTAATAAATTACACAAGTTGTCAAATTAATAAAGTGGAGTTTAATGAGGAGTTAGGAAAATTGAAAAGGTGGGGGCTCGTGTGGGCCCCACCTCCCTCATAACCACACATGGGAAGTTGGGTGGTTGTGGGCCCCACCAACAACTTCCCATGAGAGAGTCTAACAACCATGAATTAAAATAAAAAATCACACACAAAAAATTATTTTACTTATCTTTTAATCCCCAAAACTAACTTTCAACCCGCAACAAACGCAACTTCCGAAAAGGTCTCTTTAAGCGAATATCGGCACTACGAGTTCATCGGTGTCCTCAGATTTCAATTCCGAGCACCGGATCAAAAGTTAGGAAATCCCGCTCGTTCGTTCACTGAACGTACCCAAGCTAAACTTCGGAAATTAATTCCGGGCACTCCGGGCCTCGGAATCAGGTGCCGTCAGAAACCGCGCTCTTGTAAAATTCTAAAGAAAATTAAGAAAAAAAAATTTCCTTGAATTTTACGGGTCTTTACATTACTCCCACCTCAGGGCTTTACGTCCCCGTAAAGCTTCAACTCATACTTAAGGGAAACTAGGTAGTACTGAGCACGCAACTGAGCTTTACGCTCCCATATGCTCACCTGAAGATCTCGTGCTACCCGAGAAGCACCCCAGAGGAAGCAACCGTTCACGTAGAACCTGCTCCTGTCAATCCTCGATCTCTACTAGAACCTCTGTGCTGGTCGCCCTGTCATCGACGTCCAACTCCCCGAGGTCGATGACGTGTGAAGAAACATACACGTATCTCCACAGCTGAGACACGTGGTGGACATTATGCACCCGGTGCGACTGAGGTGGTAGGGTCAAGCGGTAAACCTCTTCGCCTACCCTGCTGAAGATCAAAAAGGGTCCATTGAACTTCGGAGATAACGTGCCACTTCGGCCACATCTCCGAAACCTCATCGGGTTGAGACCGTATAAGAAACGTGTTCGTCACCCTTGAATTCAAGAGGTTTCCCTTTTTAGGATAGAACTGAAACTTAAAACTCCTGCTGCCACAAGGGTTTCCTTTTCGCCGACCAAGGAAAACCCATTCCGACGTTTGCCTAAAACAGTCAACCGGGGTATGATTTGTGAATCAAAACCATACCCAGATCAACGTCGTAAGGCCTCTACGCTGCCACAAAGAGATTCCAACCGAAACTCTCGCCTCGAGGTCAAATCACACCGTCGGCGTAAGCGTGATTATCGAGTCTCCTCCCAAAGGTATCTCCAGACGTGAGGGTCAAGTCTACGGCTTACCCGGAACCTCTAGGTCTGGGACATGATTCGTGGAAGGGTAGAATGATTGGTACCTATGTCTATAGATATGGCAGCTCGTAGTAGACATAATTCGTACCCCGAATCATTCTTAGAGTTCCTGGGTCACACTCCTTGACCGCAATGCAGCTATTCTCCTCCCCAGCCCTCCTGCTCCCTGAGCCTGGCGGGGACTACTAAGTCGGGTGGTCGTAACATGTCGAAAAGTACACCACCACATGCTGCTCTCCAAGCTCCGCTTCCACGTCTGCTACCCTGCAGATTCATCTGTCCTTAGCACTTCCTCCTCCTGAAACATTTTTACACGCCCGAGTCTCTGAGACTGGCGCTAGTTTCCTGCCTTTCACTGCTAACGTTCACAACCACAAAGGTTCTCTCTAGCATCCTAGCATAGGTAGGAATGCATAGAGGAAAAGTAATGGTTCGGATGTCCTTTAGACACACTTCGCTCAGAAGTTCGAGTCTAAAGAACTGATCACAACGTAACCAACGAGTACCAAGATTGATTGGTAAGCCACGTTCAGTGCTCTGCTTCCGACATGTCGTACTGTCGAAGCTGTATTAGCTCCAGAAAACTCACAACCACCTCCTCAAGCCAGTCCTCAGCCGCCTACGAGTCAGGCTCACTTCGAAACTTGAGGGATATCTGGTGCTAAAACATATGTAAGGCACTAAGCCTGTGAGTCTCCGCTACCAGTACCGCCGGTAGTGTCTGCTGACCAACAGGTAGTGACATAGCTGGCGCACTACCCGTAGGTACTATCCCAGGTATCGGTTCGCGTACCGAAGCCTCATTACTAGTATCCAAGCTAGGCGTAGAACTCTAGCAACCGCCTCCATCCAGTCCACTGCTGCCTGGGAAATCTGTCTCGCCTCGTATCCTCAGAGGCCTCTACTGCTGGAACTCGTGCATCACGCTCTGCTAGCGTGCACCGTCAGCTAGTGGCATCTGCTGCCTAACGGGTGGTGGTGCTGCTGGTACACCACCCGAAGGTGCCAACACTGAAAAAAGGGCCCTGCACCGGAGTCTCGCTGCTCGGTGGGCCATCATCGAGAACTCTCTCGGAACTCCAGCTAACTATCTGCATGGTGACATCCTGAACAGTTGTGTCACGGTCAACGATTTATACCTGGTGAGCTGACCTGGTTTGAGATGACTTTAAACCTTTTGGGAAACACACACGCAATCAGTGTTTTCGTGCATTAAGTCGGAAATCAGAAGTCAGGGTCCTGGTGTACGGATACGTCGGCCGCCGCACCAACACTGGACTCCCTGGACTGATAACCACACTCAATACACTAAACACTATTGCTTCACATAGAAAAGATCAGAGTTAGTGGTAGAACCGAACTCCTCTGATACCAATTTGTCACGACCCGCCCTCGGGGCCCGTGCCGTGACTACCCCAAGCCCGCCTTCCATAGGCCAGGGGCTGGCGACTAGCACCAAGGCGTAAAATCCCAATAAAAAGGGAAGGGATTTCCTTAATAAAGTAAACAAGCACCTCAGAGAAACAAGCGGAAGAAAAGCAGTACACAAAACTAGAACAACTGTGCTGAAGAAAAGGGGCCGGAAATACAAGCCCAACTGTAAAGTAAAGTACAACTCGAAAGGGAAAACAGCAACTGAAAGTACAAGCGGCTCCTGGAACGTCCTCCTCGATTCCTACCTGAAGGGTAGGTACAGATGGCTCAGCTCCTGGTTCGTCCACCACGGATCCTACCTGAAGGGTAGGTACAGATAGCTCCACAACTCCTCGGTCCAACTGTCCGCTCCGAGCACGTCCCGCTCAGTGGTCCTCCTCCGGGTACCGACCTACTCCGAAGCCTCAACCGCAGTCAGCACTATCCGTCGTCTGCAACCAACACAACGAAGTGCGGGCATAGCCCGTGCAGGGGTGAGTATAAGATACTCAGTAGGGACCCCGAGACCCCTGAAGGTCTCTCAAATCCACAAAGGATAAACCACGAAGAAAAGTAACAATCACGAAGTAACATCCAGTATTGATTAGGTATATGCCCAAACATATACCTATGTCACCAATTTCCGTTCGGCTCCAACACCGAGCCCAAGAACAACCCAATCCACAAAGAAGAGTAAACAGTAAAATCCACACAGGATAACAGTACAAGTTCACATAGTTTATAACAAGTTTATGAAATCAACGGATAACTATTACCCAGATATATGCCCATACATATAGCTAAGTTATCAAGCGACCCATCTCAATCATGAGGAAACACAAAGATCATTGACTCAGCTCAAACCAGGATTTTCATTATCGAAACTGTAGCTGCTAAAGAGCCCCGTCTCTGAAGTGTGCAGTAGTCCTGTCACGACTCCGAGGTACTGCTCACTAACCTATGACTGCTGAGGTACTCCTCCTGTCGAGTACTGCGGGTCTGCTGCCAACAACTGGGCGCTCCGTCCGCTGAGGGTCTGCTGCCAACTACTGGGCGCTCACCCAAATAGCCTACTGAGGTACTCCTCCAGTCGAGTACCGCGGGTTTGCTGCCAACTACCAGGCGCTCCGTCCGCCGTGGGTCTGCCGCCAAATACCGGGCGCTCCGTCCACTGGGCTAGTCGACTCACTCCGAGTCGAGTCGGTCAAGCAGTCGTCAGGTCTCAGTCGGCTACACGGTCTCCGTACTCCGCACGCACATCTCCACCGTCGCGGGTCTGTCGCTACAACCAAGCGCACACACTCCGTAGAGTATCGCGGATCCGCCGCTACAACCAAGCGCTCCACCGCCAGGGGTCTGCTGCTGCATCCAAGCGCACCACCACTATCAAGTACCACGGGTCCGCCGCTACACCCAAGCGCTCCACCGCCCATGGTAAACAGAAGATTCATCACACACAGGTTCGGTAGCACTGTTCCACGTAGGATCGCTGAGTGCTGTAGTCGTCGTCGTCGAAACCACACAGGATCTCTGTACTGTCGTCGTCGCAGTCACAGTAGCTGTCGTAGCAGTAGTAGTCACAGTAACAGTCGCAGCCAGCACAAGGGTCTCCGCACATAGCAAGCTCGTTCGGAGGATCCGTTCCACAAGCCGAGAGGCTGATACATCAACTGTCACAAAGACCAGAGTTGATGTATCCAAAAGTTCCGTATCGACAACAGGAACCCAACGCAACAGACGGCGCGTCGATCGGACGCCCGGTCTGAGAGTTATTGACATTTTCGTCCCGAGGGCCCAGTTGGTTTCGTGAGCGAACCAAACCCGGCCATATCTCAACTGTATCCAAAACTCGGGCGGAGTATGTCAAAAGTTCCGTCCCACTTAGAGGATTCCATCAAAGTCGACGGCACATCAATCAGACGTCCGGAACTCAAGATATGAGTGTTTCTGCTCCGAAGGCCCGGTTTGTTTCGTGAACGAACCAACCCGGCCGTACTCCACCTGCGTCCAAACCTCGGGCGGAGTATACCAAAAGATCCGTCTCACTAAGAGGAACACTACGCGACTGACGGCACGTCAATCGGACGTTCGTAGCTCAAGATATGAGCGTTTCCGCTCCGAAAGCCCGGTTGGTTTCGTGAACGAACCAACCCGGCCGAACTCGAAGTAACCCGAAACCTTGAGTGCGATATACCGAAACGACCGTCTCGATCCAAGGATCGCGTTGCCGCAGACGGTTCATCATTCGTAGGTCCGAGGCACAAGTTATGGGCCAAAAACCAAATCTGGTTCGAAACGGGGGGGTCCGGGTCCGGGCCGACCCGGCCCGACCCCCCCCCCCCCCCCCCGGGGCGGCGCCGGCCTGGCGCCGCGAGGGGCCGCATGCGGTCGGCTTGCGGGGGGCAAGCCCCCGCTTTGCTGGAGGACGGCGCGGAAATTAGCCGCGCCTGCTTGTAAAAACCGCCCCCCTACGTGGGGGGCTTGATTGAAGGGGCGGCGCGGCTATGCCGCGCCGTTATTATTATTTTTAAAAACGCCCCCCTCACGTGGGGGGCCTGCTGGTGCGGAAACGGGGGGGCCGGCTGCCCCCCCTCCTTCAAAGAACCGCCCCCCCCCCCTCTTTAAGGGGGGGGGGGTTTATGGGTTGGCCGGGGGATTAATTCCCCCGGTTTTTAAGACATCCGGCCGGCCAGCTGGCCGGCCGGTTTTCTCAAACAGGACCGGAAATTCCGGTCCCCCCCCCTTCGGCTTCCGATGCCGGCGGCCCGGCCGCCGGTCTTCTCTTCCGCCGCGGCCCGGAACCGGCCGCGGTCTCCTCGTCCCGCCGCGGCCCGGAACTGGCTGCGGTATTCGTCGTCCGGCGCGGTGCGACGGCACCGCGCGCCTTCGCCGCGGCCCCACTCCGGCCGCGGCGCCTTTGTTTTCTCCTCCGATGCGGCGCAGCGGCGTTGCATCCAACGGTCGCACTTCCTTTTCTCCGCCGCGGCCAACGGGCCACGCCTCATTGCTCCGGCGGCTTGGTCAATCCGGTCGTGGGAGACCACCACGACCCTCGACGTCCGGAGTGACACGTCAATCTTGCGCACTCCCATGAACCCCTTGCGTCCAAGCGCGGTGTCACGGCACCGCTCCGCCTCTTCTTCGAACCACGAGTAAAAATCCAACAACAAGGTTTGGGAGGAGGATCGACCGTGTTTGTGCGGTCTGATCCCCTCCCATGTTAATGATAACCAGCGGTCCAATAATTTATTTACGAAGGCGTAAATTAAATCATGAAATAAGGTACAACCCCTACCTCAATTAACAACTCGGCGTTCGTCAACGGCCGCAGGAGATGAGTGTCGCGGAAGTCGGACGTCACGGAGGAAGACGTCGTCGGCATCGCGGTTATGGCGTCGCGGTAGACGGACGTGGGTTCGCCGCGAGAGGCACGTCGCGGAAAGGATGCGTTGCGGCGTCGTGGAGGAAATCCAACGCGTTGCAGTCCGACGTCGTGGAAGAAGGTCGCCGCGTTCTTCGTCTTGGAGGAAGAACTCACAAGAAGCCTCCCTCTTTTCCTCTCCGCACAGCAAAACCCAAAAACCAAAACAAAGGAAACTAAACCATGAATTAAATAGAAGGGTTTGGAATTTCAAAGGATTGAAATCCAAACCACTTCATGTAATTCTCCTCATTTAAATCTTAAGTTATAACTTAAGTTTATTGAGTTTCCAACCTTAACTCCACATGAATCTTGAATTCCAAGAGTTTGAAAATAAAACTAACTCATGTAATAAATTACACAAGTTGTCAAATTAATAAAGTGGAGTTTAATGAGGAGTTAGGAAAATTGAAAAGGTGGGGGCTCGTGTGGGCCCCACCTCCCTCATAACCACACATGGGAAGTTGGGTGGTTGTGGGCCCCACCAACAACTTCCCATGAGAGAGTCTAACAACCATGAATTAAAATAAAAAATCACACACAAAAAATTATTTTACTTATCTTTTAATCCCCAAAACTAACTTTCAACCCGCAACAAACGCAACTTCCGAAAAGGTCTCTTTAAGCGAATATCGGCGCTACGAGTTCATCGGTGTCCTCGGATTTCAATTCCGAGCACCGGATCAAAAGTTAGGAAATCCCGCTCGTTCGTTCACTGAACGTACCCGAGCTAAACTTCGGAAATTAATTCCGGGCACTCCGGGCCTCGGAATCAGGTGCCGTCAGAAACCGCGCTCTTGTAAAATTCTAAAGAAAATTAAGAAAAAAAAATTTCCTTGAATTTTACGGGTCTTTACAGTGAAGAAATCTTCTGGTATCTAAATAAGAGGATGAACACTTCACCTATATTTACATTACCAAAACTAAATAATGTTTTGTGATATATATTGATTCTTAATATAAAGGATTCAGTTGTGTACTCATGCTGAATGATAAAGTGAAATACAATTCTTCATGGAATTTAGAGATCTATGAAAAAAACTACTCGACACTTGATTTGGAGAAAATAGATGTGACTTTTTCGTTGAATGTTCGGTAGAACTACCTCTATAGTGAAATGTGTGACATATATATGGATCAAAAGAGTCTGATGTAGTTATTAAAATTGATGGAACTTGACATGGGTCAAAGGATATGGTAAGATCAAATCAAGTACTATGATTTCATTATTCACTGTCATCCTGGGAAGGCAAACAAGGTAGCTGCTACTCATAACAAAAAAGAACCTACAACTCTATCCATGATGCAAATTAAGAAAGACCCTATCTTCCTTGATATGAAAATTACAAAATTGGAAATAATAATGGATGTTAATTAATCATTAAATTCAAAAAATTTGTTCCCTTCCATCTATCCAATATATGATTAAGGAGGCATAATGGGATTATCTAGAGTTAAAAAATAAGGTGAATACACTAGACAATAGACTCTGTAAGAGTTCCATAATGATGATGATAGTGTGGTTTGGTTTTGAACTGGGCTCTATGTGACTTCATATCCTGATATAATGAATTGGTTGTTATATAATGCACATAGACCACCATTCTCTATCTATCATGGAAGTACCAAGATGTCTTGTGATCTTCAAGAATACTCTTTGTGGAAGAATATGAAGAAGAAAATTTTAGAGTATATCTCAATTTCCATGACAGGTCAGCAAGTAAAACAAAAACAAAAAAGTTCAATGGGATTATGGAACCACTTTTTAGACCTATGTGGGAACCAGATAATGTCACTTTGGACATTGATATTGTTCACCTGAATACATATAAAGGAAACAATGTGATATGTGTTGTGGTGGATTGACTCACAAGAATATCTCACTTTATTACTATTTGGGAATATTTCTAAATTGATAAATTATCCAAGATATATGTGAAGTAAGTGGTGAGGCTACGTGCGGTTCCTATTTCAATCATCTCAGAACATGATCTAATATTCACATCTAAATTCTAGAGAAGTCTCTAATATTCCTTGAGTGATGAATTGAATTTTAGAATGGCATGTCACCCCCAAACTTATGACTAATCTAAAAGGATAATTCAGATGATTGAGAACATGATAAGAGACGTATCAATGTGATTAAAACAATGATGGTATCATTATCTCCCACTGATTGTGTTATCATATAACAATAGTTTACACTCGAGTATTTAGATGGATCCAAATGAATCCCTGTATGAAAAGCGATGTAGAACTCCAACCTATTAGGATGAAGTTGTAGAATTAATGTTACTTGGACTTGATCATGTATATGAAAGGACCAAAAATTTTCAAGCCATCCAAAGTAATATAAAATATGTTCAGAGTCTGAAAAAGTGTTATGCTGATAAATTTTATAGAGACGTAGTGTTTGATATTATAGATAAATTCTTCCATTGAATATCACAGTTAATGAGACTCATGCGATTTGAAAATAAAGTGAGGATAATCCCAAGGAAAATTGGCCCCTTTTATATAATTTATTGAATAAACGAAGTGGAAAATTGACTTTCACTTCCACCATATATTTCTAAAGTTCATGAAGTTTTCCATATCTCTCTCCATGTTAAGTACATTCCTAACCCCTCACATGTACGGAATATGATTGTGGTAAAATTGGATAAAGATATCTAGTATAAAGAGAAACCATTAATGATCATGTAAAAAAGAGGAAAAGTCCTTTGTATTAGAAAAAAAACTCCTTTAAAAATTTTTGTAGAAGAATCATAAGTATGAAGAGGAGAAATGGGAATCAGAAGAAGCAATGAAGGTGAAATTCCCCCAACTGTTTATGTAAGAAGCAATTTCAAAGGAGAAATTCCAAAAGGGGGAAGAATGTAAGGAACCAAACATTTATTAATGAATTTTTCCCTTCTTAAAATTAATTTTATGGTATAAACTGCATATATAGAAAGGATATACCAATAAAAACTTCACTCTCATAAATAAAGAATGAATCTTGTGATATTTAAAGAACTAATATTGATGGAATAGTAACTTGAACCTTTGAATGGTAACATGAATATTAGGAATAGTAATCTATCCAATAGAGTAGTAACATCTCTAATAAAAGTATAAATTAAACTTAGGTATCTTATAAACTAAAACATGATATAATGATATCATCATATAAGTAAATAAATTTTTTAGAAATGATAAATTAAGTGCACAAATTTTTTTAAAAATAAAAGTCTATTAGCAATTTTATATTAATAAAATGAAATTAAGGAAAATATATATTAATGAAATATTTTCATAAAGTAATGTTATATTATCTTATTATTATAATATAATTTTATGAGACCATAATTAATTTTTCAATGTTTCAAAAAATCGATTATAATTTTATAATCTGTATTTTTTGAATAAATGATTATTTTATTCAAAAATTGAATTTTTTATATTTATAAAATTATTATCATAAAATATAATAAATTTTATAAATCATCAAATCAAAAAATTATTATGGTGAATTTTTGTAATTTTTCATAAATAGTTGAATTCTTGGTGAATAATTAAATTTGATAATTTACAATATAAGATAAATACATGAATTTTTGAGTCATGGATGAATTATGGAAAATTTAATCCCATAATATTTTACTATGAATCTATATTTATTGTATTTGTTCATGATAATCAAAACTATTAATAGTCATGGGCCAAAATAATAAACTAATGAAAAAAATAAGCAATAAACACCACTCTCCTCCCTTATAAATACCACCCCTCACCACCTTTTATCCAAAAACTATCCAATCATTTATGCTTGTCCAAATTATACCAAATAATCTTCCAATGTATCCGACACATCCAAGATCCTTTTTATTAACAACATACTTATCCATATTTTTATAAGGAGGTTCTCTAGGAGAAGTTGTTTAAGAAGTAAATTCCTATTTAGTTTTTTAATATCATTTCAATTTATTTTATTTTCTTATTTACCTCATCTATTAAAACATGAATTACAACTTTATAATATTATATATACTAGAATTTTTTATGTAAATGTAATATATACCATAGAACTCTTTCTCCTACAACTTTTATTCTAAAAATGAAAACATCATTAGTGAAGTGTCTATTTACTGCCATCGTAGACAATGTGTCCTAATTTTTTATTAAATCCTTCAAGGATGGTCAAAAAACCATTATTATGGTAAAATAAGATTTTATTATTTATATTATATGTTATATAATGTTCTAGAACCCATATATAAACATTATTTAAAAAAATTGATATAAGTCTCTAATAGTCATAAAAAGTTTTCAAAATTTATTAAATCATTTTCCTACACTATTTTTATAATGGATCATACTAATTACATATATAAAATAATATATATTATCATTTAATCTTTTGGATGTTTATTAATAAAATACAATCTCACTTCTATATAATTATTCTCATTTTACAAGAACATCTATACGTGCCTACAAGCAAACTGATCATGAAAACCAAGAAAATTAACACTCTCAAAACAATGCAATTGAACTATATAATACATCATAATGGCCACATATTAACTTAATAAAATTATCATAAATGAAATAAATTTATAATTGGTTCTATATTTTGTAATTAATGAATCTAATTTGATTATCTAGGATATTAATGTGAAGAACGAATTCTGAAATAATGTAAGGGGATTTCTCAAACCCAACTCCCTTTCTTTTGGTTTTTATTATTTCCTTAAAAATTTCAGTGTTGAATTTTTTTTAATATTCATCAAACATAATTTTACTTTTCTTAATTTTTTCCGACAAAACATGTTTCAAATAATATTTTAATTAAAATGAACATATTTTCCAAAAAGAACTCTTTTTTCTAAAACACATTTTGACACCTCTTGAGTTGTTTATTCTTTGATCAAGAATGATCAAAATATACCAACTAATTTTTTACCTTTCTCATTTTAGAACCCCAACTCTTATTCATGAATTAATGATTTATGAAATGAAACCCCTTCCTTTCCATGAGTTATCTCATATCTAATATTGATATACGTTCTATGTGGTGTGCATGATTATGTAAATGTTTTGATATGACTAGTGCACCTGTAATTATATAACGCTCCAATGAATTGGTTAATATGATGTTTCTCATGAGAAAAGGTAAAATGTGTATGAAAATATTGTCAAATTTGTTCAAAATGATGATTTTCACATATTTTGTTAGTGAACATGATAATTTATTTTTTCACAAATATGTGTTGTATATAACCACTAAGAATTGATGTTTCAGTTTTATACATTTCCACATTCCATGGATTTATCTAAATATTTATCTCATGTTTATGATTATAATACAATTATTCTATTATTATAATCATTATTATGATAATCCAAGTCAAATTCATTCAGGTATTTATATATCCTTTTACCGGGATTTCAGAACACCCCGTTCTTTGATGTATATCCTCAGGTGACTGCATGCACTATGGAGATCATGAGCTTTAAAAGGATAATTTTTTTTAAAATATATGATTATGTTTTATTAGTCACAATTTATTTATGGTGTTAATTTTATGAATAATTTATTCATTTGTATCCATGTTTTGTAACACTATTATGTTTTTTATTTTTCAAATGATGTAATAGTTATGTAAGAAAGGTAGGGTTGCTTTATCAATTTGCAACCTTAGGGGATAACACAATTTGGTTTTCCATTACCACTATAAAATATTTTAATAAAACCATTATTATGGTTAAGAAAATAATATTATGTATGTAATAACTTTTTAAATGCTTTGGAACTCATTTATTGACATAATGTTAAATAAAAATGAAACCAGTTCGTGATGGTCGGGAAAACCATCAAAAATAAAATAAACATTTATCATTAATGTTTCATCCAATGAATAATCCCCATACCTAGAAAAAAATGATATATTAGAAAATTTAAAATTATATAATTTCATTAATAACATATAAATTATCTTATGGAAAAATATTCAAATTTCAAAAAAAATTCCGAAATTATATACAAGAAAATAGATCTTGAAACCATGAAGATGAACACCCACAGAATTATGAAATTTAACTCAATAACTCAAATAAAAGTCCATAAATTACCATAATAAAATTATATTATATCAATACATGTATAAGATATTTTAATTATGTAATTAATGAATCTATTTAGGTTATCTAGGATATTAAGTCCATGTGTAGAATGTATCCACACATAAGGTTAGTGGAATCTCGAAACCAAGTCCCTTTATATGGTTTAATCCTATTTTATGAAATATTTATTGTGGATATTCTAGTAATATTTCACGTATATAATTTAATTTTTCAAACCATTTATTTTCAATGATATACATGTTTCTAACCTGGTTTTATGACAGTTGGAATGATTTCTCAAAAAAACACTACTGGAAATTTGGGCTATAGCCACAGTTCTAAACCGTGGCTATAGGCCCTCAAACCGTGGCTGTAGGTAATATCCACGGTTCCTCAAACCATGGATAAGTTTGGCATGGCTATAGGCCTAGACCTATAGCCACGGTTCCAAACCGTGGCTTTAAACCTATATCCACCGTTTCAACCGTGGCTATATGTATACATCCACGGTTTGAACCGTGGCTCTATACCTATAGCCACGGTTGAAACCGTGGCTACACTAAAGGCCAGACAGAATATATTGCCACGGTTTAAAACTGTGTCATTTTGTCTATGGCCACAGTTAAAAACAGTGGCAAAAACCAATAGCCACGGTTTAGAACCGTGGGTATAGGGCGCCCAAATCCATAAAAAATACCCCCTGGACACCCCCTGGACACCCACTGAACACACCCGGGACACCCCCTAGACACACCCTGGACACCCCCTGTACACCCCCTGGACACCTACTGGACACAACCTGGACACCCCCCAAACACCCCCTAGACACCTTATGCAGACCCCCCCAATGAGTGCTACATGAGATGAGAGAATTATGGAAGGAATTTCATCTAAAACAACGAAAATCAGACATTGAATTTCCATCACAACAGGATGATCCGGTTTAGACGACATGTGCAGAGGATGAGGATGATATGGTTCGGAAAACCTGTGAAGAGGATGAGGAAAAAGAAGAATTAACGAACAAATATTGCGTGATACGTGTACAATAAAATATGCCAGAAAATTCCAAACCAATTTTTTTAGTTGAATTTAGCCTTTGTACCACCTGCTATGCACATTTTGTGGAAAGATGGGTGAGAGGCAGTGCTGAGAGGAGATATAGTTTAGGAATGAAGAAATAAGAAAAATTATAGAGCTAACCATTCAATGTTTCCCTAAGGAGGAGTAACTGCCGTAGGGTGTCGACCTGGAGCAGGGGCAAATCATGGCGTGACCGCCGCAGGGAGTCGTCCTGGAGGAGTAACTGCCGCAGGGTGTCGTCCTGGAGCAGGTCCAAATCACTGCGTGACCGCGGCGCGACCGTGGCGTGACCGCCGCAGGGTGTCGTCCTAGAGGAGTAACCACCGCAGGGTTTTATCCTGGAGCAGGGCCAAATCACGGCGTGACCATGGCGTGACACCCCCTCCCCCCTGCTGGACACCCCTCCCCCCTGCCGGACATCCCTCCCCCATGCCGGATAGCCCGTGACAGCCCGCCCCCCTGCCTGACAGCCCTCCCCCCTGCCGGACAGCCCGCCCCCTTGCCGGACAGCCCGCCCCCGGCTGGACAGCCCCGCCCCTTTCCTGAACACCCCAACCCCCTGGTGGACAGCCCTCCCCCCTGTTGGACATCCCTCCCTCCTGCTGGACAGCCCTCCCCCATGCTGGACAGCCCGCCCCCCCACCAGCCCCCGCCCCCCGCCCCCTGCCCCCCACCAGCCCCCCCCCCCCCACCAGCCCCCAACCCCAGCCCCCCCAACCCCAGCCCCCCCCCCCAGCCCCCCAGCCCCCCCCCCCAGCCCCCAGCCCCCCAACCCCCAGCCCCCCACCATCCCCCTGCCCCCCACCAGCCCCCAGCTACACCAGCCCCCAGCCCCCCAACCCCCAGCCCCCCCAGCCCCCTACCCCCCCAACCCCAGCCCCCCCAGCCCCCAGCCCCCCCGCATCCCCGCATCCCCCAGCCCCCAGCCCCCTGCCCCCCACCATCCCCCATGCCACCCCAGCCCACCTCCACCCCCCCCCCCCCCCCCCCGCAGCCCACCTGCACCAGCCCCAAACCCCAACCCCTAGCTGCACTAACCCCACCTGTAACGCCCCGACCCTAGTTTCCCAGAGTCGGTGCATTATTGCATAACATTGGCGTGATCACAAGAAAGATCAAATC
The DNA here is from genome assembly GCA_963277665.1 of Viscum album. NCBI lineage: Eukaryota > Viridiplantae > Streptophyta > Magnoliopsida > Santalales > Viscaceae > Viscum > Viscum album. Next base: position 763,207,836 of record OY728126.1, on the reverse strand, counting down.
TCGAAAGACCGATTGGTTTAGTATCCTTGGAAACACTAGATATATTCATAAGTTTTACATTACATCATAAAATGAAAAACTACTACAACAACATAATGTCTCCATAATCCACATTCATATCCCCACATAATATCCATGCAGGTCATTCATAATTTACTTCTTCACTTCTTGGGAAAAATAAAACATAGAAAAGGGGTGAGCTCAAATGCCTAGTAAGGATAACAATATAGCGGAAACTTTCGTAAATAAGAATAAACATTTAAAGAAATGTATAACTAAAAAAAAGCCTTTCAAACTTGATCTTTCAACATTGTATGGCATAAATAAAATGAAATAATTCCATTTACTCATTCACATGTATATTCTACTAATCGAATAATCAGATGAAAAATCAATAACCACTTTCATAATGTTGGAATGCATAATGCCAGACTATCATAACCACATATCCAAGGCCTCATGCCAAGACTACAAAAAAGATTTTGCCAAAGCCTTGTGCCAAGACACTAGTTTGTCTCATGAGACCTACCGATGCATCGAGGAGATATAGCGGGCTCCACCCGTCACATATTAAGTCCAATGCATTCCCATATGAAAAGGTTTAAACATAACATAAACATTCATATTAAAACTAGCATACAAAAAGTCAATAATTTTACCATAAACTATGAATGGTATAAAAATAGCACATCCACAGACAAACATATCACAAAACTTTCAATACAATATAGAAGTTTTGTATCATAATAAATCAACTTCAAATAAGCGTAAAATCCATCAAAGGATGTTGACATAGATGAAATCAAAACACTTTTTATAGAAATATCTCTTTCTATTTTTGAAATCATTTAAGAGCCGTATAAAATAAAACTTTTTCTTGAAAATATTCTTATATTCTTGTAACGAAAGCTTTGATGATTTTATAACGGCGGAAAATAACCGCACCCGCCGTATAAGTTAAAAAAACATTCTTACCTTAATTCTGTCGAAAAGGTTAAAAATGACCTTGTTTTGAAAACGACGGAAAGATTCCTCTTATAAAAATTCAAACAAGGGTATAAATGACTTTAACCCATATTCTTGTAAATAATAAAAATGTTTTGAAATACATTTTGAAGAAACATGGATGTGGATGATAAAGAGATCTCAGTAGATTATTACGTATAAACAACCTCGGATAATGAAGAGATTGTGAAATAACACTTATCTTGTACTTTTCCTTGGTTGGGGTAGGTTAACCTCCTGTATAATGGTGAAATAATTGTTATTAAATTATACAAGAATCATATGATATCATATATGATCTTTTAATATTGATTTGATAATAATATCTTAGTATTATCATTGTTTCGGGTGTTAACTTACTTGTTTTATTTTATATGTTTTGTTACGTAAGACATGTTTGTAAATGATAGGTTGTATATTATTCATATCCAGAATGATATCAAGTCCTTAAACATCATTTTCTAAATCATCAAATGATAATTATACTTGAATGGATATGATGGAGAATGAATCTCATCGCGTTCGTGGAGACGGAAGTCCGTACGTACGCACGAGCGACAATATCATTCTTTTGATATTAAAATAATATATAAATGGATGGTATATCATATATAAAGAGTCATTAACATGTTATATTTATTATTTACATGACTTACACATCATTATTATACCCATCCATATGATATTATATTGAATAACAATTACACCACGACGTGGAGACGGTAAGCCGTACGTACGCACGTATGGTGACATGTTATTCAAAGGGTGGATATAATACTGAAGATGGTTGTACCATATTTATAATAACATCACAGAATATATATGATACTGGATTTATTATCTTAGAATGGTAACAACAAAGGAAGAAGAAGTGGAAGAAGAAATGAACTTGGAAAAGGGTGGTGAAATCATTACCTCTTCTTCGGGTTCTTCCTTTTGATTTGATCAAAAGGGCTCCTTAGGTTGGCTTTATGATCAAAATAAGGCCTCTAGGTTGTATTGAGAGAAGTTAGGAGAGTATTTGGGCAGAGTTTGGCCGAACCAAAAGGCTTTGAAAGTGTGAATAAATGAGAAGGAGGAGTGCCCTTTTATAAGAGGGGTGAGGGGCACCTTTGGAAAAGCTAGAAATATTAATTTATAATAAATTCATATTCGGTTTATAATGGCTCCAAAGTTTATTATTTAAATTTTAAGGTGAGTATAGGTCGAAAACAACTCAACAAATAGAATTTATACAGGTTTGGGTACTTATATTAACCTTATCTTTAAGTATTAACTCTAAGTTAATTAGTTTCACTTTTACAATGTCTCTTTGTATTTTAATATAATATGGTTAATAAACATACTATATACATCCAAGAGACTCCCAAGTTGTCCATTATTGATTAAACTATCATTATATAAGTCTCTTGGACGAACCATATATTTTTTGAATTTAATATCAATTAATAATATAAAATTTGTTTTATGAACTCTTTTATGTCAATTTTGACACTATTCAATAGTTGATTTTTGTGAAACTCATAACAGATTGATTAATTCGAAAAAAGTCCATTAAATCAATACTAATATATCATATTATCCTATAAAATTTGTTTAATTCATTAAAAGGTTAATATTATATTTATTTGGGTATTTATAATATCAATTATTTTAATTTTTTACTATTATAGTAATTACTACATCATCATTGTGTCATAAATAAATTAAATTATTTAATGTCTAAAAATTATAAATAAAATATCATTATGTAGGAAATCTTTGTACCTTTCTAATTAATATTTATAATCTAAAATACAACATATATAACCCTATGTAAAAATTGTTTTGCTAAAAGATATATGCTTGTGTCATTTTTGTATTCATTTTAACTTAATTAAAAAAAAGTGTCCCTATCACCTACAAGTGGCACCATGGGGTCCCGAAATAGACCCAAAGATACCTATGGTCGAACATGTATCAACCAATAAGTCTAGGACACGTTTTAGGGTAATTTAGTATTATTATAATGTTATTTTTTAACCCTTATTTACCGGATTTACCCTTAACCATGGTAAATAAAATATTTACCGCAGTAATTATTCAAAATGTCTAAAAATAAAAGTTACCTATTTACACAATTTGAACATCCTGATTCCAAATAGGGAATCCATTTTTCTAAATTAAAAACACAGAAGTGGAAGAAATTAATTTAAAATTAATTCCCTCTATCAAAACAAAAAGCGTGTTTTTAAGAGATAATAACTATCAAAAGATTGACACTTGTTTATGTTCGGTTTAATTGTAAAATTATGTACAATGAAGAACATTATATTAAATGGTAAAAATATATTCTATATATACTTTAAAACCACTCAAATTCTTAATTTATCACTGTTAATTATTTTGATTAAAAAAGTTGTTTTTTATTAAAATTTAGTAATTTTCACTATTCATCAAAATATGAAAGTTATCCGAAAAGTACCAAAATTTCACCTTTGTCTAAATTCGATATTCCAAATCCAAAAATGAAGTACATTTTGAAATATAAAATATATATAATTTCAAAAAGTAGGTATTACTATTCATAACGGCTAGTTTGATTGGTTGTTAGAACTCGGTGTTGCGTACAACACACGCTATCGCATTGTTCAAAGAGAAGCGTACCGTAGAAGATTGGGGTGTTACAGTCTCCCCTCCTTCAAATAATTTCATCCTCGAAGTTTCTAGAATACTTATCACATGAAAATACTCGGGTGGTTCTTCATCATATGTTCCTCGGGTTCCCATGTTGCCTCTTCCATCTTATGGTTTCTCCACAAAAATTTTACCAGACGCGTCGTCCAGTTTCTCAGTACTTGTTCTCTTGTATCAAGAATCCTGATGGGCTCTTCGCAATAGGAAAGATCGGGTTCCAGTTATAATTCCTCATAGGTGAGTACATGCGTTGGTTCAGGCATTTAATTCCTCAACAGAGATACGTGGAACACATCGTGAACTTTGGAGAGACTTGGCGGCATTGCCAATCGGTAAGCCACGACCCCAATTCGTTCTAGAATTTCGAAAGGTCTGATGTACCTGGGACTCAATTTAACTTTCTTACCAAAACGTATGACTCCCTTCCATGGACATACCTTTAGGAAAACATGATCACTGAATTGAAATTCCAAATCCTTCCTTCGATTATCGACATAGCTCTTCTTCCTACTTTGAGCTGCTTTGATGTGATTTTGGATTACCTTCACCTTTTTCACCGTTTCCTCCACCAGTTCTGGGCCTACAAGTTTTCTTTCACCAACGTCATCCCAACAGGTTGGTATACGACATCTCTTTCCGTATAACGCTTCATATGGTGCCATCTGAATACTCGAATGGAAGCTATTGTTATAGGAAAATTCTACTAGTGGTAAATATTGATCCCACATACCCTGAAAGTCAAGTGAGCAAGATCTCAACATGTCTTCTAAGGTCTGAATAGTCCGTTCTGATTGTCCGTCTGTCTGAGGGTGGAAAGTAGTGCTCAAATGAAGTTCAGTATCCAGGGATTTCTGAAGACTTTTCCAAAATCTTGACGTAAAACGGGGATCACAATCAGAAACAATCGATAGGGGTACTCCATGAAGTCTCACAACTTCATTAATATATAGTCTTGCTAGACGTTCCAGGGGTATATCTTCTCTTATATCAAGAAATTGTGCTGACTTGGTAAGACGATCAATAATAACCCATATTGCATCGTTCCTTCTAGGAGTCTTTGGTAGCCCCATGACAAAGTCCATCATAATATTGTCCCATTTCCACTCTAGTATGGGAAGAGGTTTCATGACTCCTCCAGGCTGTTGCCTTCCAGCTTTCACTTGTTGACAAACCATACATCTTGACACAAAATCAGCAATCTCCCTCTTCTTGTTGTCCCACCAAAAACGTTCCTTCAAATCTCTATACATTTTGGTGCTCCCAGGGTCTATAGAGAAATTGGAACTATGAGAATCATCCAATAATTCCTTTTTTAGATCAGGTATATCGGGAACACAAATTCTCTTCCCGAATTTCAAAATTCCATCTTCATACACAAATTCTCTCAATCTCCCATCATTCACAGCTTTAATCTTCTTTTGAAATTCTTCATCATCGGTCTGATAACTCTTAATCCTTTCTAGTAAAGATGGTTTGGCAACCATTTGAAAAAGCATTGATGTTTCACCTTCTTTGGTTATTCCCATGTCCATCTTCACAAGATCCATGAAAATTGGATCCCTTTCAATTCTCATCATGTTCAAAACTCCATGGTCTTTTCTGCTCAAAGCATCTGCCACCTTGTTTGCTTTCCCCGGGTGGTAGTGTATCGTGCAACCATAATCCTTGAGTAATTCAAGCCATCTCCTTTGCCTCATGTTGAGTTATTTTTGTGAGAAAATATACTTCAAACTCTTGTGATCAGTATAAATCTCACATTTTTCACCATAGAGGTAGTGCCTCCATATCTTCAAAGAAAAGATCACAGCTGCTAACTCGAGATCATGAGTAGGATAGTTTTGTTCATGAATTTTCAACTGTCGTGATACATAGGTAATAACTCTATCATTCTGCATAAGGACACAACCATGTCCTTTCTTTGATGCATCACTATAAATAACGAACCCATCATTCCCCGATTGTAGAGTCAATATAGAAGAATTGACTAATCTTCTCTTCATTTCTTTGAAACATTCTTCACACTCTTTTGTCCAAACAAATTTAACCCCTTTACATGTGAGCTTTGTTAATGGGTTAGCCAATCGTACAAAATTCTGGACGAAACTTCGATAATAACCTGCCAAACCAATAAAACTACATACCTCAGTTATACTCGTAGGTGCTGGCCATTCTTGGATTTACTTGGTCTTAGAAGGATCAACATAGATTCCATCTTTAGAGACAATATGGCCAAGAAAAGAAATCTCCTGAAGCTAGAATTCACACTTTCTAAACTTCCCATATAATTCATGCCTTCTCAGAGTCTTCAAGATAATGCGCAAGTGATTTTCATGATCTTTGTAGGTTTTAGAGTATACCAAGATATCATCAATAAATACCACCACAAATTCATTGAGATACTCCTTGAAAACTCTATTCATCAAATCCATGAATACAGAGGGTGCATTAGTCAATACAAACGGCATTACAGTAAACTCGTAATGCCCGTACCTGGTTCGAAATGCTGTTTCCGGAATGTATTCCTTCTTCACACACAACTGATGGTATCCAGATCGAAGGTCAATCTTTGAAAAGTATTGATCTCCATGCAGTTGGTCAAATAAATCATCAATACGAGGTAGGGGATACTTGTTCTTTATCGTTATAGCATTGATCTCCCTGTTGTCGATACATAACCTCATAGATCCATCTTTCTTTTTAACAAAAAGAACAGGGGCTCCCCATGGAGAAACACTAGGGTGAATATATCCCTTATTACTCAATTCCTATAGTTGTTTCTTTAGTTCAACTAATTCTACAGTGGCCATTCTATAAGGGGTCTTCGATATAGGCCTTGATCCAGGAATCAAATCAATGGAAAACTCAACTTCTCGTTCTGGAGGATGTCCAGGTAAATCTTCCGGAAATACATCTAAAAATTCTTTCACAACAGGTACATCCTCTATTTGAACATTCCTTTCCTCACTAACAGTTATTTCATTCTCTTCCTCCCCAATAATTGAATTTAGTTGAGCTATTGATGGTGGATCTAAATAAGAATTAGGTGGTGATGATTCTGCTCTAAAGATAAGGTGTTCCTTATCATTATCATCAAGAATCGTAACCTCTTTCTTCTTACAATAAATCTTCGCGTCATTGTCCGAAAGCCAGTCCATACCAAGGATTATATCAAACTCAATCATAGGTATGGCGATGAGATCAGCAGATAAAGAACATTTATGTGCTCTAATGGGGACTGATTCACAAAACTTTGTTGCAATGATACTTCCCTTAGGAGTTTTAACTGATAACTCCATTATTAAATCAAATTTGAAATATCTAATTTTCTTAGAAAACTGGGAAGATATGAAACAATGCGATGATCCAGAATCAAATAATGCATTTTCTAAACTTGAGGAAACCATTAAATTACCTGCCACCACGTCTTTCGGAGCTTCTACCTCAGCAGTAGTGATAGCATAATCCTGGCCTTGATCCCTTGGCCTTTTCTGAGGTAAGTTCTCCTAAAGCTTAGGACATTCATTTGCATAATGCCCCATCTCCCTGCAATTGTAGCACTGAACGTTGGTAGCTTCCTTCTTCCCTTTGCAATCACGAGCTTGGTGGCCTTTTTCACCACACTTGTAACAGACTCTCATTCCCTTCAAGCAAGTACCGATGTGTTTCTTCCCACATTTATGATAGGATGGATATTCAACCTTTCCATTCTTCCCCTTATTTCCATTCCTAGATTGATCAGCAGGTCTCTTCTTCCCTTGATTTGCTTTAAAGTCATAAGACTTAGAGAATCCCTTTTCATTCTTGATAGCACATGAGACAATGTCTTCGTACGACGAAAAGTATTGTGAGACTAATGCTCGACGAATAAATGGTTTTAACCCATCAAAGAAACGATCAATCTTACTTCTTGGGTTACGTATATAATCTATAGCATAACTTGCTAACCTTGTAAAGTTAGCCTCATACTTTGTTACATTCTCATCCTCCTTTTGTCTCAGACTCAGAAATTGCCTTTCCATATCTGCTCGATGGTCGCGAGGAAAGTATTTTTATAAAAACAGATCTTTGAACTCCCTCCATTCCATATTTGATACTTCATCATCTTCCTTCATGTTTTTAATTAATGACCACCATTGATCAGCATCTCCATTGAGGCGGTAAACTGCCATGATAACTCTTTCCCTTTCACTACTCCCCAAAGCCTGAAATATTTTCTCTAGGGAATTTATCCATTGCTCAGCTACTAAGGGATTTTTACTCCCATTGAACGTTGGTGGTTGTTGCCTCATGAATCGATCTAACATTGATACTCCATGCTGTGGATCAGGGTGCTCCATACAGGTAAGGTTATTATTCATAACATGAGTAAGTTGTCCCAGTATGGTGATTAGCTGATCGGCACCAGTTGCATCACCAGCCCCACTATAATTATCTTGAGCAGGAGGGCAATCCCTACATGGAGTGCGTGCATTGATACGGTTTCCATTTCTTCCACTAGGCGCCATTTCTAAACAATGGCATAAACTAGATCAATTTATGAATCAAAATACATAATCCCATACTTATAAAACACTTAACATAAATTGAACTATTTATGGATATAATCCATAATCATAAAAATGTTTTCTTTGAGGAAGTATATACTCATAAACCCTTCATAATGATTTGTAAAGAAAAAGAGAGTTATCCTAAGCATATCCCCCGGGAGTGTCTTAACCAAGAGTGCAGCAAGGCCCGTTTTCGTGCACCAGTTCCTGTTTGAGTCCAGCTCAAAGCGGTGTTTTCGTGTTTTACCCCTAGGTACATCTGTGCCAGATCCGCCTCTACCTGCTCGAATCCAGACAGGGATGTATTTCTTGGAAAACTCACAAAATCTCTACAATACCAAAATTCTAGGAAGTTCTTCTATACTAATCCTCAAATTTCATCTTAGGTCTACGTGCTCTAATCAGAGTTTATCTAAATCTAGCTTCCAAGGTTTGTACTAAACTTCCTCTGATACCAACTGTAACGCCCCTACCCTAGTTACCTAGAGTCGGTGCATTATTACATAACATTGGCATGATCACAAGAAAGATCGAATCTCGAAAGACCGATTGGTTTAGTAGCCTTGGAAACACTAGATATATTCATAAGTTTTACATTACATCATAAAATGAAAAACTACTACAACAACATAATGTCTCCATAATCCACACTCATATCCCCACATAATATCCCTACAGGTCATTCATAATTTACTTCTTCACTTCCTGGGAAAAATAAAACATAGAAAAGGGGTGAGCTCAAATGCCCAGTAAGGATAACAATATAGCGGAAACTTTCATAAATAAGAATAAACATTTAAGGCAATGTATAACTAAAAAAAAGCCTTTAAAACTTGAACTTTAAACATTGTATGGCATAAATAAAATGAAATAATGCCATTTACTCATTCACATGGATATTCTACTAATCGAATAATCACATGCAAAATCAATAACCACTTTCATAATGTTGGAATGCATAATGCCAGACTATCATAACCACATATCCAAGGCCTTGTGCCAAGACTACATATAAGATTTTTCCAAGGCCTTGTGCCAAGACACTAGTTTGTCTCATGAGACCTACGGATGCATCGAGGAGCTATAGCGGGCTCCACCCGTCACATATTAAGTCCAATGCATTCCCATATGAAAAGGTTTAAACATAACATAAACATTCGTATTAAAACTAGCATACGAAAAGTCAATAATTTCACCATAAACTATGAATGGTATAAAAATAGAACATCCACAGTCAAACATATCACAAAACCTTCAATACAATATAGAAGTTTGGTATCATAATAAATCAACTTCAAATAAACGTAAAATCCATCAAAGGATGTTGACATAGATGAAATCAAAACACTTTTTAGAGAAATATCTCTTTCTATTTTTGAAATCATTTAAGATCCATATAAAATACAACATTTTCTTGAAAATATTCTTATAATCTTGTAAGAAAAGATTTGAAGATTTTATAACGGCGGAAAATAACCGCACCCGCCGTATAAGTTAAAAAAACATTCTTACCTTAATTCTGTCGAAAAGGTTAAAAAAGACCTTATTTTGAAAATGTCGGAAAGATTCCTCTTATAAAAAGTCAAACAATGGTATAAATGACTTTAACCCATATTCTTGTAAATAATAAAAATGTTTTGAAATACATTTTGAAGAAACATGGATGTGGATGATAAAGAGATCCCAGTAGATTATTACGTATAAACAACCTCGGATAATGAAGAGATTGTGAAATAACCCTTACCTTGTACTTTTCCTTGGTTGGGGTAGGTTAAAATCCTATATAATGGTGAAATAATTGTTATTATATTATACACGAATCATATGATATCATATATGGCCTTTTAATATTGATTTGATAATAATATCTTAGTATTATCGTTGTTTCGGGTGTTAACTTACTTGTTTTCTTTTATATGGTTTGTTACGTAAGACATGTTTATAAAGGATAGGTTGTATATTACTCATATCCATAATGATATCAAGTCCTTAAACATCATTTTTTAAATCATCAAATGATAATTATACTTGAATGGATACGATGGAGAATGAATCTCATCGCGTTCGTGGAGACGGTAGTCCGTACGTACGCATGAACGACAATATCATTCTTTTGATATTAAAATAATATATAAATGGATGGTATATCATATATAAAGAATCATTAAAATTTTATATTTATTATTTACATGATTTACACATCATTATTATACCCATCCATATGATATTATATTGAATAACAATTACACCACGACGTGGAGATGGTAAGCCGTACGTACGCACGTATGGTGACATGTTATTCAAAGGGTGGATAGAATACTGAATATGGTTGTACCATATTTATAATAACATCACAGTATATATATGATACTGGATTTATTACTTTATAATGGTAACAACAAAGGAATAAGAAGTGGAAGAAGAAATGAACTTGGAAAAGGGTGGTGAAATCATTACCTCTTCTTCGGGTTCTTCCTTTGAATTTGATCAAAAGGGATCCTTAGGTTGGATTTATGATCAAACTAAGGACTCTAGGTTGTAGTGAGGGAAGTTGGGAGATTATTTGGGCAGAGTTTGGCCGAACCAAAAGGCTTTGAAGGTGTGAAGAAATGAGAAGGAGGGGTGCCCTTTTATAAGAGGGGTGAGGGGCACCTTTGGAAAAGCTAGAAATATTAATTTATAATAAATTCATATTCGGTTTCTAATGGCTCCAAAGTTGATTATTTAACTTTTAAGGTGGGGATAGGTCGAAAACAACTCAACCAATAGAATTTTGACAGGTTTGGGTACTTATATTAACCTTATCTTTAAGTATTAACTCTAAGTTAATTAGTTTCACTTTTACAATGTATCATTGTATTTTTATATAATATGGTTAATAATCTTACTATATACATCCAAGATACTCCCAAGATGTCCATTAATGATTAACCTATCATTATATAAGTCTCTTTGCCGATCCTTAGATTTTTTGGAATTTAATATCAATTAATAATATAATATTTGTTTTAAGAACTCTTTTATGTCAATTTTGACACTATTCAATAGTTGATTTTTTTGAAACTCATAACAGATTGATTACTTCTAAAAAAGTCAATTAAATAAATACTAATATATCATGTTATCCTAGAAAATTAGTTTAATTCATTAAAAGTTTCATATTATATTTATTTGGGTATTTATAATATCAATTATTTTAATTTTTCACTATTATTGTAATTACTACATCATCAATGTGTCATAAATAAGTTAAATTATTTAATGTCTAAAAATTATATATAAAATATAATTATGTAGGAAATACTTTTATCTTTCTAATGAATATTTATAATCTAAAATCCAACATATATAACCCTATGTAAAAATTGTTTTTCTAAAAGATATATGCTTGTGTCATTTTTGAATTCATTTTAACTTAATTTAAAAAAAGTGTCCCTATCACCTAGAAGTGGCACCATGGGGTTCCAAAATCGACCCAAAGATGACTAGGGTCGAACATGTATCAACCAATAATTATAGGACACGTTTTAGGGTAATTTAGTATTATTATAATGTTATTTTTTAACCCTTATTTACCGGATTTACCCTTAACCATGGTAAATAAAATATTTACCGCAGTAATTATTCAAAATGTCTAAAAATAAAAGTTACCTATTTACACAATTTGAACATCATGATTCTAAATATGGCCTATATTTTTCTAAATTCACAACAAATAAATGGCAGAAATTAATTTAAAATTAATTCCCGCTGTCAAAACAAAAAGCGTGTTTTTAAGAGATAATAACTATCAAAAGATTGACACTTGTTTATATTCGGTTTAATTGTAAAATTATGTCTAATTACCAAAATTATATTAAATGGTAAAAATATATTATAAATATACTTTAAAACCACTCAAATTCAAAATTTATCACTATTAATTATTTTGATTAAAAAAGTTGTTTTTAATTAAAATTTAGTAATTTTCACTATTCATCAAAATATGAAAGTTATCCGAAAAGTACCAAAATTTCACCTTAGGATAAATTCGATATTCCAAATCCAAAAATGAAGTCCATTTTGAAATATAAAATATAAATAATTTTAAAAATTAGGTATTACTATTCATAACTGCTAGTTTGATTGGTTGTTAAACTCGGTGTTGCATATAACACACGCTATCACACTGTTCAAAGAGAAGCGTACCATAGAAGCTTGGGGTGTTACACCCCCCCCCCCAGCACCCTTCCACCCCCAGCCCACCAGCACCAGTCCCCCCCCCCACCCATCCCCCTGCCCCCAGCCCCCCACCAGCCGCCAGCCCCCCCACCAGCCCCCAGCGGCACCTGCCCCCAGCCCCCCAGCCCCCAGCCCCCCCAGCCCCCAGCCCCCCCAGCCCCCAGCCCCCCCAACCCCAGCCCCCAGCCCCCAAACCCCCCCCCCCCCCACCAGCCCCCCTGCCACCCCCAGACCACCTCCACCCCCCAGCCCCCTGCCACCCCCAACCCACCAGAACCATGACTAAAAATAGCACAAGATAACACATAATATTCTAAGTGAAGGAAAACCAAATTTGTTATATCAAATGAACAAAGTGTACCACTCTTTTCTTGTATGCCTGGAACTGTTCCACTAAATCAACAATAACTTCCTACTTGAGACCTTGCAGGAAAACACAAACATTACCAGTAGCTAAGGTAGAGATTTCCATTGAAAACTCAAAAATCTTTTACACGTGAATAATTCATCGGTTTCAAATTCCAGAAGTTTTTATCAGAAATGCAATCAAACCTACCCCCCACTGGACACCCCTGGACACCACCCACTGGACACCCCTGGACACCACCTCCTAGACCCCCACTGGACACCCTTAGACACCACACCTGGACACCACCTGGACCCCCTAAACCTCGGGACACCCCCTGGACACCACCCGTGGACCCCCTCCCCCTGCTGGACAGCCCCCCTGCTGGACAGCCCCCCTGCTGGACAGCCCCCCTGTTGGCCCAATGAAATTTCCTCATTATTGTCATAGCATAATAGAGTTGTAGCATAGGGTGTAAGGTTACCTTCAGTGAAAACCTACTCATTAAGTGTCCATAATGGACCAGCTAGTGATGGAGGTATCAGAACTGGATAAAAGATAGAGCTTATCCTTGTCAGGCTTATGGTGAGCTGGGAATTAGTTTTTTGGAAATGTGGATGTAAACAAAACAGTAGGGACGGTTCAAAAACTTTTATAAATTTTGTGTGCTTTGAGGACATGAAACCTGACTTGCAAGTTGTTCTCTTCGACACCTTGGCGGTGGGTGGGGGTTATTAAATGGAGGGGCTACTATTGGTGGGGGGATAAGAATTGTTTAGTATTGCTTTCAGCTATAGGAGCTGAATTGGATAAGGTTTCTATTACATTTATGACAATAACGGGGTCTAAGATTAGTTATTAATTAGAAGATTAGTCTACTCAAATAACTTCTTTAGGTGGATCTTTTTGGCTAGAAGGTGGTCATGGTTTCATTTGGCGGGTTGGTGCCCATTTCCTTATATTTTCATGTGTGATATCTAAGAGTGTCCAACACAAATTTGTTCTTGGTGTAGGTTCAACTTCCTATACATGATTTTCTTGACCCTTGGAGGATCATGGGACTGAGTATTATTTCTACACAACATTAGGATATGTTGGGAGAATAGTAGGGTGATTCAGCAATTCAAATGTTTTTTCATGAGCTCAGTGGACTATTTTTTAAGACACCCAACTATTAAACTTCTACTATTTTTATAAAAAATTTTCCCACTGTCCTTCATCTGAGTCAATGGTTGAAACATATAAATCATGTGGTGGTGGCAGTCCCAGCATCACACTCCTAGAATCTATCACCCTATACATGAAAAATTTGAAGAAAAAACACTCTTGAATGTTGTGTCATAGTATCCATTGGAAGAGATAATATTATGGTCAGTCATCAATACTTTCATCATCATCCCTGTTCAGCATTGGTAGGTGAAAAAAGTTATAATTCATAGTGTCTAAAAAGTATCAATAGACATGATCTTATCATAATTTTTATATTTTCTTCCTTTTCTCCTTTAATTGATTTCTTTTGGATAACCTCTTCTAGTCGTGTCAATGAAGAGGATGTTTTTGACATCTAGGGGGACCTGCACTATTCGGTGCAGGGCATGGAGTTCCTGCTAGTGTAGGGGGTATAGTAAGCATAACAGAAGCTATTTCATCTCTTCCCACTATTTTTTCTTTGGGATGATGGAGTTTCCCTGGACTTGAGATCAGTAATTTTCAAGGAATCCTCTATTCATTGGGAAATGGCAGAGAAATATCATTCCCCACCTCTATACATCAACAAGATGAATTGTGTTGACATCTCGTCATGGGGATTGTTTATGCACATGGAAAAAATAGAATGCATATTTCCAGAACAAAATAAATTTAAAAACAACAAAATAACAAAAAACAGAATGCAATAGAACAAACAAAAATAATAACTAATCAAAAACAGAATGAAAAAAGAGAATGCAATAGAACAAACAAAATAATGAAAACAAAATGCATGTTTGGACACCCCACCCCTGAAATGAATGATTTTTTCAAGATGATGAAGATTTGAAAAGAGTGTATGTGAAAATTGTTTGGAAATGTCGTTAAAAAAGTGATCCATGCTTTGGAGAAATTGCATAAAGTATCCATGAATGTCAGTGATGCTCAGTTGGAAGTGAAGATTAAGAAAATAAAAGAGTTTAACGACTCTTTATTTGAGAGATGCCAAATGCGAGGATCACCCCCCTGCCACCCCCCCTATATAGCTTCCCTTGCACCCCCTGCACATCCCCCATTGTAGGGTGTCGTCCTGGAGGAGTAACCACCGCAGGGTGTCATCCTGGAGGAGTAACCGCCGCAGGGTGTCGTCCTGGAGTAGGGCCAAATCACAGCGTGACCGCGGCATGACCGCGGCGTTACCGCCGCAGGGTGTCATCCTGGGGGAGTAATCGCCGCAGGGTGTCGTCCTGGAGCAGGGCCAAATCACAGAGTGACCGCGGCGTGACCGCGGAGTGACCGCGGCGTGACCACGGCGTGACCACGGTGTGACCGAGGCGTGACCGCGGTGTGACCGCAGCGTGACCGCCACAGGGTGTCGTCCTAAAAGAGTAACCGCCGCAGGGTTTCGTCCTGGAGCAGGGCCAAATCACGGCGTGACCACGACATGACCGTGGTGTGACCGCAGCGTGACCGCCGCAGGGTGTTGTCCTGGAGGAGTAACCGCCGCAGGGTGTCATCTTAGAGTAGGTCCAAATCATGGCGTGACCGCGGCGTGACCGCGGCGTGACCACGGCGTGACTGTGGCGTGACCGCCGCAGTGTGTCATCCTGGAGGAGTAACTGCCGCGGGGTGTCGTCCTGGAGAAGGGCCAAATCATGGCGTGACCGCGGCGTGACCGCCACAGGGTTTCGTCCTGGAGGAGTAACCGCCACAGGGTGTTGTCCTGGAGCAGGGCCAAATCACGGCATGACCGCAGCGTGACACCTCCCCCCCAGCCCACCAGCACCAGCCCCCCCCCCCCCCCCCCGCATCCCACCTACACCAGCCCCCAACCCCTGCCCCCATCTGCACCAGCCCCACCCCCCCAGCCCCCGAGCCCCCACCAGCCCCCCCACCTAGCCCCCCAGCCCCCCAGCCCCCTGCCCCCCACCAGCCCCTGCCCAACCCTAGCCCCCAGCTGCACCAGCCCCCCTAGCCCCCAGCCCCCCCAACCCCAGCCCCCCACCCCCCCGCAGCCCCCTACCCCCCCGCAGCACCCTGCCCCCCACCATCCCCCCTGCCCCCCCCAGCCCACCTCCACCCCCCCACACAGCCCACCTACACCAACCCCCAACCCCAGCCCCCAGCCCCTAGCTGCACCAGCCCCACCCCACCCCCCTGCCCCCACTAGCCCCCCCTGCCCCCCTTCCCCCCAGCCCCCTGCCCCCACCAGCCCCCTGCCCAACCCCAGCCCCCAGCTGCCCCAGCCTCCCCCCCCACCAGCCCCTGTCCCCCCACTAGCCCCCAGCTGCACCAGCCCCCAGCCCCCACCCCCTCCCCCTTCCGCCAACCCCAGCCACCTCCCCCCCGCAGTCCCCTACCCCCCAGCCCCCCACCAGCCCACCTCCACCCCCCCCCCCCCCCCGCAGCCCACATGCACCAGCCCCCAACACCTAGCTGCACCAGCCCCCCTGCAACCCCCCAGCCCACCAGCACCAGTCCCCCCCTGCAGCCCACCAGCACCAGCCCCCAACCCCAGCCCCCAGCTGCACCAGCACCCCCCCAGCCCCCCCACCAGCCCCCTTCCCAACCCCAGCCCCCAACCCCAGCCCCCAGCTGCACCCCCCCAGCCCCCTGCCACCCCCCAGCCCACCACCACCAGTCCCCCCACCCCCCCACCCCGTAACCCACCTGCACCAGCCCCCCACCCCATCTCCCAGCTTCACCAGCCCCACCCCTCCCCCCCAGCCCCCAGCACCCACCACCCCCCCAACCCCCCATCCCCCCATCCCCCAGCCCCCTGCCAAACCCCATCCCCCAGCTACACCAGCCCCCCCCCCCCCCCCTCTTGCCCCTTGCTAGTCCCCCCCTGCCCCCTGCCAGTCCCCCCCTGCACCCTACCAGGCACCCTGCCTGTCCCTTGCTAGTCCCCCTACCCCTGGACACCACCTGGACCCCCTAATAGAGTTAGATTCCCAAATGAAGGGTAAGTGGTAGATTTCTAATCTACACATGGATTTTCCATTCATTGATCCTACTATAAGGCACATAGATTACCTCTTGATTTAGGAGGCATTAACACATGATAATGTAGAGTTTACCTCTACTCCAATTGAAGCCCATTCCACCATTATAGCCTCCACTACTACGATGTAAACTAATTAAATGGTACTATGATAATAATTGTGATAACCATTAAGATGTAATCTATTTTAGAGACTCTTATATATGTTTCCCTCCCAAACGAGATACTTATATCATCAATAAATAGGCCTTATTTCAATTCTTCCAACCCACTTGAATACATACACTCAGATTTTTGGGGGATATCCAGGACTAGTTTTTGTGTTGGAGGATCCAATATCATCATCTTCATAACTAAAATCTCTAAGAATGTTTGGATTTAGATAATAAAAAGAATATGATGCATTCAAAACCATTTAAACCTAAAAAGATTCAATGTAAAATCACACTGTAAAAGAATATGATGCATTCCAAATCATTATTCTGTGGTACAAATGTGGATACTACTTAAATTATTTGTGGTTTGGTTGATGCTGACTATAAAGGTTAGTAGTCATTCTCATTCCCAATAAGATATGGTAAATATTAATGATATTGATTAAAAAAGAAATGTAATCGGATGCATCGAACTCGTCATACATTACCAATACAAAAATATAATTTACATCAAAAGTGAGTCTCAATATTAGTATCATTAGAATCATGATAACCCTAATCCACACCTCCTATAGAAACACCATCACCACCTCTCACACCACCAACATCATCATCGGCATCGGTATCTGCATCCGAACCGGCACCAGTACCGGGTCCAGCACTAGGTTCGGCTCCGGCTCCAACAGAAGAATCTACAATAGCAGAATGCATCGACATCAAAAATGCATCAACCGTTGCAGCTGATTCGGGTGGAAGTGTAGAAGAAAGGGAAGACATAAACTTCATCATATTTGCAGTTATCACATGTTCTGATTTTTGACTTGCTTCTTTGATTACGACATTCATTTGTTCCACTGTGACAAAACCAGAACCAGTACTCGAAGAAAATTTAGTAGACCAGTATCGAGATGGTACAATCTTCTTCCCAGGCCGACAACGCACTCTACCCTGATGCTCATCTCCTAATACCTGATGTAGATGATCATTTTGGCCCAAATTGTCAGGTTCTTTTTTTGCCAATGCCTCAAAAGAATTCTGTTGATTGATATATAACATAAATTAAAATGATAAATTAATATAAGGAATTAAATTCAGTAAAAATCAATGAAATTGAAATATACTTACAATCGCCTTCTCAATGTCGGGATTTGGCACAGTACCATCTTTCTTTTTCTTTCTTGTACAAAACAAAGTTGAGCAAGGAACGCGACCCTCAATATTTGATGCCTTTTTCTGGAAAAAAACAAAGAAATAAATCAAAATTTGATGTTAAAAAAATTACACAAAACAAAGATAAATATTTAAAATGTTAAATTACCTGCGTCTGCTCATGATCTGGTAATGAAGTGTGTCCGCGAGTATAAATGTGTTTCATTTCACTCTTGTTTTTTTATTTCTATTTGATTTCTCCTATAAACAAATAATTACATAAATTCATTAACATAAATAAAACAAGTAATTTAAAATTGTTTTTAAATAAATGAACGAATATATATATATAATTTTAACAAACACCTTAAACGCTGAACTCTTCCAATAGTTGATCATCTCTTTATGTTATGATATTGTGAAATCTTGAATCACCGGTACTTCTTCAAGCTCTGTACCAATTATCTTTTTCCACCCAAGATATAAATCATACTTGTAGGCTCTCCACATTTCACCTAAATCCATTATCCTTGCAGCCATTGCATTTTGTCCATCGGGAAAATTATATCGAAGCTGCAATGGACATAATATTTATTAAGAAAATATTATAAATTTATATATATATATATATAAGGTGATAAACATTACTTACCCAAATCTCTGCCCAGGCATTGTCCTTTATTTGTTGTCCAACTGCATTCCAACTTATCGGTTGAACCAGAATGATATTGCTGTGTCTAGCAAGTGTTCCCATAAAATTTTTACATTCCGTGCCATTTTTATTAATTATAGCATTGTCCTCATTGTAATCAACTATGATTTGCATGCTCCGATTCCAAACCTCACGCATTTTTGTGCGGCCTCGTCGTCTGGTAGAGGCTGGAGCTAATCATGAAACCAAAATAAAAGAAAATAATATATATGAATTTATGATTAATCAGTAACAGTAATGTTTAAACAAATACCAATAGATGGGGGGTCTGGTGACCAATGATGTGATGCATCTGGAGGGGGGTAGCCTCCATGGTAGGTGAGATTTCTACAGGAGTACTATGTATAGTAGATGCAAAGTGTACTGATGGAGGCAGAAAACCCGATGGATAACCCTGTACAGACGAGGGTGGATATGGATATGGATATGGCGGTGGGATTTATGGGGGCACAGTACCCTGTACAGTGGATGGTGGGAATGGAAACTGAGGGATGTGAGTCTGAGAACTACCATCCGATGTGGGTGTGGGAAAAAAGGGATACGGAAAATGTGTGTATGGATAATATGGAGGTGCCATAATGGGAGGATGACCTGCTGGTGTCTCATGCGGCATAGTAGTAGGATGACCTATAGAATCAGTACCCCCTACCACAATATCATCTTCAATGGAATAATCCAAGCGTCTCCTCAACGATGCAGTCTAAAATAACATAGATGATAAAATAAAATGAACGATAACAAGATGTATAATATGAAAGACCATAATATTCAAACATAATTTGTACTTACATTGTTTCCAGGAGGAGACCTACGTTGTTCATTTCTCAGTATTCTTATACATCTTCTAGTATCATCATAAGCAGACATTTTGACCTGGAAATTTAAAAAAATATTCTCAAATAAATAGAAATAAGACAAAATGATAAATAATACAATTGTATCATAAAACAATGAGATACATTTTCATGTGTGATATTTAAATTGATAAAATATCAAGACTTTTCTATGTTCAAGATTTACTAGAGAAGTGGTTAAACATAAATTGGTGAGGCTATTAATAGTTTTATATTCAATAATGGTATAGAATATACTAGTTATTTTGATATCATGTATGAAAGTTTAAAAAAAACATACAATATTGCGATAATATCAGGTAAATACTTAAAAATGTGTCAACGCTATGTGGGGTCTGTGACAATTTCTGGTTCACAATCTATTCTAACAATTTCATCATCCATATCTTCAAATGCAACATTCGAGTAAATACCAACAGGTTCATCCACAACATCATTGTCATCCATGCCTTCATAAAAAATATGTCTAGGAATAACATCAACAATAACACCAAATTGTGGTTGTAATGAGTCACTTACATAAAACACCTGTTTAGCTTGTGATACAAGAATATAAGGTTCATCGGTATGAAGCTGGCGGTTCATATCAATCACTCTAAATCCACAGTTATCAATATGCATTCCATATCGTGTCATTGAATCAAACCACTTGCATTTCATCATTGCGACACGACCATGTGCATAGTAATCTAATAAAATGATTCTTTCAACAACAACGTAATATAATATATTTTCTTATCGAGGTTGCCTGTCCGATGCACTCTCATAACAATCTATTGTGGCGCTTATTGTGACACCGTCATGCTGTGTTGCCATTTTTTTGCCCAACTATTTATAACAAATTTATATCCATTGACAACCATTGACTTACAATCACGCACCACATCATTTGGACCAAAGGGCAATGCTTTTATTTCATCTGATACTTCATTCATTGGTAGAGTTAAAACCTAAAATATACCAACATATAATATTAAATAGAGACATGTGATTATGTTATGAGAAGAAGAAAAAGAAATCTATTACCTTTGACTTTAACTAGGCAGCAAATTCTTTGCTGTGCAACAGTTCCTTCCTCTTAATAGATAGAGAGCGATGTCTTTTTTTTATAATTTTAAATTTTTATCTACAGATATGAAAGAATTAAAATGTCACAAGATATAAAGAAATCACACAATAAAATAAATACATATTTATTAGTTTACATACTTCATATAATCATCAAGCACACCACAATTGAATAATACTGTGCGATGTACCATTTCCCACTCTTCCCCGCTTAAAGTACACAATGAGTACGATCCAGATATCCCCCCTGTTTGGGGAATTGAAGGAAATACAGGCTCAATGGGATGATATTGCCCATCTTCAGTTCTCATTAGTCAATTAGACCTCGTAGTGACGTTATCTAGGTACGATGAACAGAAATCCATGCATTATTGTGCTAAATAGCATTTCACAATAGAGCCTTCAGGATGATATTTATTTATCACATAAGATTTCAATGTAAACATCATTATTTCGGTAGGATACATCCACCTACTCGAAACAGGACCGCCAAAGAGAACTTCCGTGGGAATATTCATAGTCAAATGTAACATAATTGTGAAAAAAGACGGTGGGAAAATTTTCTCCAAGCTGTAAAGAATAATCGGTGCATCTCTCTGTAATTTCTGAACAAAACTTCTGCTTAATCTTTTAGCACAAAGATCTCGATAAAATTGACATAAATTAATCACCGCAAATCTAAAATTATGTGAATGTAAACGAAGAATGGAAATGGGAATCAACTCATGTAACAAGACATGGTAATCATGGGTTTTACGAGATTTGAGTTTCACATCTTGTGTATTCACCCTTTTTGAAATATTACTTGAATAACCATCCGGAACCTTCAAACATTCCAAGACCTGAAGAAATTGTTTTTTCTCCACATTTTTCATCGAATAACAGGCAACATGGACTTTCCACTTATTTTGACCAATTAACTTAGGATGAAGTCTTGCTCTTATACCCCAATCCAACAAATCACGACGACACCGCAAATCGTCTTTTGTTTTGCCTTTGAAATTTAAAATAGTATCAAGTAACATCTAACAAATGTTTTTCTCGATATACATTACATCCAAAAAATTATGTAATAAATTTGATGAACAATACCGAAACTCAAAGAATATTCTTTTCTTTCTCCAATTTCTGTTAGAATTCGAATTAGCATGCTTTCGCTTTCTGATATTTGATTGACTTTTTCCAAGAACATATTTCAAATCATCAAGTTATTTAACAATATCAGTCCCTGACATTCATTGAGGTGTCTCATCTATCTCGATGGAATTGTCAAACTGTCTCCGATTTTTCCTGTATGGATGTTCCATTGGTAGAAAATTTCGATTCCCTATGAAGCTGAAAGTTCGTCGAAACATTAATCTTCGGAAATGTGTATTTTTCATACAAATAGGACAAGATAATTTCCCTTTAGTACCCCAACCAGACATCATTCTGTAGGAAGGTAAATCATTTATCGTCCATAATAAAGCTGCACGAAACATAAAGTACTCCTTTCTGAATGCATCATACGCTTGTGCACCAACAATCCAAAGCTCATTTAACTCCTATATTAATGGCTGCAAGTATATATCAATATCATTTCTAGGATCACTGGGTCCAGATATCAATATACTCAAGATAGTGCACAACTTCTTCATACAAATCCATGATGGAAAGTTATAAATGCGAATGAAAACAGGCCAGGTACTGTGTGAAGTATGCATTTGGAGAAATGGGTTGAAACCATCATAGGATAATCCCAATCTAACATTTCGTGGGTCGGCTGAAAAATCAGGATATAACCTATAAAATTTCTTCCAAGACAACCCATCTGCAGGATGCACTATTTCATCGTTATCCTTATTTCTTTCATCTGCATGCCATCTCATATTCTTTGCCATTTGTTCTGACATAAAAAATTTTTGAATCCTGGGAATTAAAGGGAAGTGCCACATCACTTTATATGGTATGCGAGATTGAGATCCGTCTTTATTAGTCTTCCACCTTGATGTGCCACACTGTTCGCACTGACTCAAGTCAGCATTCTCCTTCAAGAACAAACAACAGTCTTTGAGACAAGAATGAATCTTACTAGATGAAAATCCAAATTTGTCAACCAACTTTGATGCCATGTAATCATTTTCTGGAATACATGCATCATCAGGCATTAAATCCTTAATAAATGTAAGCAGATAGTCGACCACAATATTACTAAATCCATACATTGTTTTCCCATGATATAATCGCATTAAAAACTCAAGTTTGCTCATTTTTTCACATGCTTGATATACTAGGGTATTTGCATCTTCCATCAAATTTCTAACACTCTCAACGTCATCATCCTGATTAATAGATGAGAATTGTGTTCCAGTATTCATTTCCCCTTGCAATGGTCTACATGAGGTGCTAGCTTCAGAAACAAAAGGAAACCGATCAGAAATCAAATTTTTCATACCAATATTTTCTGCTGAATCAATGGCATTCAACACTTGATCATTTTCTCCATTGTGATACCACACATGATAATTTTTTTGGAAACCACTTTTAGTGATATGGTAACTCACTTCCTCATGAGTTAACTAATGTCTTACAATGCAATCAAAACACGGGCATCGAATCAACCCACTATCTGAATCATTAGTGAATGCAAAGTCCAAAAAATATTGTAACTCCTTCTAAAATTCATCAGTGATCCGATCAATGTTGTACATCCAGTATCTATCCATCCTGAGGCAGATAACATACATTAGATAAATAATCTAGAAAATGACTTAACATTATATGTATTGTTTCAAAAGATATTAATTAATCATCAATATTGACTTTTTATAACTCAACCACCATTATCTAAAGTATTGTTTTTCCCTTCCAATGAAAAATATATTAATCAATGCTATACCAGGGTTCCAGGCCCTATCTTTTATGGATGGATACTCCAGGTATAATTAGACATGGATGGCCCCCAAGGCTGTAGAGTCTCCCATAATTATGGTTCCATAGGTGAATTTATACTTTTAATTGATTTTCATGGGATAGAATAAGGCATAATCCACTTATCAACTGTCCATGCACCACATCTTCATGCCAATTATCATGAAATTTGTGGAATGATACTAGGATTATATTGTGGAAAAATCCTACCATATTAGGACCATCTCAAGGATCTTGAGAAATTATTTATCTTCCTATATTTCATACACTTTAAGATAAACTCCTGAAGTTCAGATTCAGGGTTACCTCTATTAGGTTTCTCCACTTTACTACATGATATATGGTCATCGAGATTGACCCAGAGATGATAAACTCCATCAATCAGATTCCTCCCCCATGGAATCTCTAAGAGTTGTGGGGCCTCCAAGGTCTATTCACCTATATAAACTGATTTAATGTGAACCTAGTTGGATAGTGTAAGATCCACTAGTGTCCAATGAATAAAAATTTTTATCAAATTGACCCTTAATAAAAACATCAATATCTATGTTTGAAACATCACGAATAAGAGAATCCATGAGAGGATCACCTGTCCAATTATCTTTCCAAACCATGGGAGAAGAATCCTAAGAGACATTCCATTTATCATCAACATCAATAAAGGAAAATGCAGATATATAGGAAGACCAAATAGAGGAATACATTTAATTTATGTTTTCACTTCTGAGAATAATAATGAATTTAGACGATCAGAATGTAGTAGCTTCTAAGGGGTCAATTACTAGTTTCCAAACTAAATAAGCGTAAAAGGGTTTATTATAAAGACTGATATTTTCGATACCAAGGCCCCCTATCAAATAATCTGCAATAGGTGTTCCAAGGAATAGTTACTAATCTTTTTTCCAAAATACTACCAATCTAAATAAGGATTTTCATTGCCACAGTAATAGACTTGATAAGAGAACAAGGCCATTTATAAACAATATGGGAATAAAAAAATTTAGAAACAATAATAGCTTTAACCAAACTGACATGACAAGCCATTAAAATGGATTTTCCGTTCCATGTTTCAATATAATTGTAGATCTTACTAATTATCACATGAAAATAATAATCCTTCAGTCAGTCACAGAACATCAGAACACCAAGATATGGAAAGATGGAAAAACATTCCTAATAACCAAATCCGTGATGACTTTTGATTTAATAATTTTTGAGATATTTATACCAATGTAGACAATGGACTTATTCCAACTAAGTTGTTTCTTAGAAATATTCTCATATTATAGAAGTGATTTCATGATTTTCTCGATATTTATTTTATCCCATTTATTGAAGAGGATGATATAATCAGCATAATGTAGTTGGGTTGAAGTAAAAGAACTATGACCAACACTAATAGCCTTCATCTTTCCATTTTTATCCATGAGGGAAAACAATAGAAAATGATAATTTAATGAAATAACTAAAATAATAAGAAAAGGTGGATCACCTTTCCTAACTCTTCTAGAACAAGATAAGTATCCCTCTGGGGATTCATTTACAAGAAATGAGATATGACCAGATGTAAAATTAATCAAAATCCAATTAATTAATGTGTCCTCAATAACAAATATGAGAATAATTTTAAATATAAATCCCCAATACAAGGTATGAAAAGCCTTTTTAATGTCTAATTTATTGGCATCATTCCCCCCCATGAATAGGGTTTTTAAAGAGATTGAATCACTCTAAATCCATAACAATACAATCATCAATGGTCATTCATTTAATGAATCAAAATTTATTAGAAGGAACAATTTTATTAGAGATGGTAGAATGTTGAATTGAAATGATATTTTTAATAACTTTTTTTAAAGTGTTGATAAGAGTATTAGGTCGGAATAAGTGTATCTCATTTTCATTTTATTTCATTGGAATTTGGGAATGGAATTGAGAATTTAATCCATTACGTTGAAGGTCCCAATTGAAAAAATTACGAGCATGGTTGAAAACATCTTCACCAATGATCTCCCAATAATTCTGAAAAAAGAAATTTATAATTCCATTAGGACCCTGGGAGCTTTCTGGCCTAAAACTGAAAATTTCATCGTTGATTTATAGTTCCAAATTAATTGATAAAAGTTCTGTATTATCTTTATGAATTTCCATTTTGGGTATAATACCCTCTATTGTGGGGGATGGTAGATGAGTCATTAATGTGATATTCATTATAAAAAATAATGTGCTCTAAAAAGTCATGTCTATTGTCAAGAATTTGATCTCCTATTTTTAGTAAAGAAAGAGGCCTAAAAATTTTCTGAACAATTTGAATATTATTAATGAAATTGGAATTTATAACACAATCCTTATTTCAATTATCTCTAGATGAATATTTTTTATTACATCTTAAATATTGGATAAATAGTTAAGATTAAGAGTCATCTCAAATTCCAATGAAACAACACTAGAGAAATCATCATGGGTACACTGCTCCTGGAAGGACAGATGAGAGGCATAAAGATTGGATATGTCCATGTCAAGATGAATAAACATATCCTTACTCTAATGTTAATTATTTACCTTCTAAATCTTTTGTTTAATAATACATGAAATGTCATTCTTATTACAACCTACTGAATACCAAACTTCCCAAACATCATTTTCACATTCTGGATGAATAACACAATTTTTATTGAATCTAAAGGGTAATGGAGACTTAATACCCTTTCCTGAGATAAAATTCAAAATTTTTTTATGATCATTGTAAAGATGAGATAATGATATAATTGAAATGGAATCCCAATAATGTAAAGAAAAACCATTAACAAAATCCCTATTGATTTTACTGGCCATCATACATTTGGGGCGCCATTTATAACAAGTTATCTTTTCCCCAACATGATTCACTTCAATCAAATCATTTTCTATAATAAAACCATTGAATTCACTAAAATAAATTGATGAGTTCATAGGAAAAATTTTTTCTTCCGGATTGATAATCAAATTAAAGTCCCCAAGAATGATCCACGGATCATTAATATTGTTTTTGAGAGAACCAATTTCCACTACTGATATTTGGTCTTTTCCCAACGGTAGTATACCAACGGTTTAATTAAACTATTGGCAAAGGGAATTTCGGTGGACTCTTTCCCAACGGTTCACTAGAACCGTTGGGAAAGGGCTGCTAAACTCACACATTTCCCAACGGTTCACTGGAACCGTTGGGAAATGTGTTCTTTTGCCAACGGTTTCTATAAACCGTTGGCAAAGGTTTTTCCCAAATTCTAGATCGCGATCTCCTCTCCCCATTCGGATAGAGCCCTAATCTATTCGCTCTGCTGCTCTCGCGAACCCCATCCGACTCCACTGCTCTCGCGAATCCGAACACCAGCACCCCCCATCCCAACAGGTATACCCCCATACGAATAGGTAAAATTTGATGTGGTCAATTTACAACCCATCGCGATCTCCTCTCCCCATTCGGAGTTTTATTTATATTATAATGGATATACATGAACATTAGGTGGGATCTTAATGGGCATTTTGTCTTACAAAATACATATACTCAATCCTCATAGGTAGATTATGTTATTTTTTATTGTGTTAAATCCAATGTTTTCCATGGGGATGCTAGTTTTTATTATTGTTATTTGGTTCCCTTATAGAAAGTGTTGTAGGAGGTGATATGGTGGGTTTTAAACCTCAAGCCACATGGTGGTCTATGTTATTTTATTGGATCCCTTCCTTTTTTCTGGAATATAATTTTAGATATTAAATATATATTTGAATTGAATATATACATTACTCTTTGGAATAACATTGATATGGATGTTTTTTGTGTGTTTATGTATATATTGTATTGATTCTCATTATAGATTTTGACAGATATTCATATGGTAAAATCATTTCTAAAGGGTTTCTTCTATGAATAGGGAACAATTTACAGCCCATGGGGACCATGAATTACTTTTAGTCCCTTCAAACCAATTTGATATGTTTTGGATAATGGATTGTGGGGGTAGGGGGTGTCCACGGGGGTGGGTGGGTTGTCCACGGGGGTGGGCGGGGCTGTCCACGGGGGTGGGAAAGGATGTCCACGGGGGTGGGAGGGGTTGTCTAGGGGGTGTGGGCTGTCCTGGGGGTCTGGGTGGGGTGTCCTAGTGGGGGAGGGGTGTGTGGGGTGTCCAGGGGGGTGGTATGTCTAGGTGGTGGTGGTGGGGTTGCAGGGGAGGGGGGTGTGGGCTGTTTGGGAGGGTGGGAGGGGCTATCCAGGGGGGTACGGGGTGTCGAGGGGGGTACGGGGGTGGGCGGGTTGTCCACAAGGGTGGACGGGCTGTCCACGGGGGTGGCCGGGCTGTAAAGGAGGGGTGGGCGGGCTGTCCAGGGTGGGTTGGTGGGCTGGCCACGGGGTGTAGGGGTGTCCAGGGGGGTGGGCGGGCTATCCAAGGGGGTGAGGGCTGTCCATAGGGAGAAGGGGTGTCGAGGAGGGTGGGTGGGCTGTCCACGGGGGTGGTTGGGCTGTCTAGGGGGTAGGGGGTGTCCACGGGGGTGGGCGAGGCTGTCTAGGGGGTGTGTGTTGTCCTGGGGGTCTGGGTGGGGTGTCCTGGTGGGGGAGGGGTGTGTTGGGTGTCTAGGTGGGGTGGTATGTCTAGGTGGTGGTGGTGGAGTTGCAGGGAAGGGGGTGTGGGCTGTTTGGGAGGGTGGGCGGGGCTATCCAGGGGGGGTACGGGGTGTCCAGGGGGGTACGGGGGTGGGTGGGCTGTCCAAAAGGGTGGACGAGCTATCCACGGGGGTGGTCGGGCTGTCAAGGAGGGGTGGGCGGGCTGTCCCGGGGGGTGGGTGGGCTGGCCACAGGGGGTAGGGGTGTCCAGGGGGGTGGGCGGGCTATCCAAGGGGTGGGGGGTTGTCCATAGGGGGAAGGGGTGTCGAGGGGGGTGTGTGGGCTGTCCACGGGGGTGGTTGGGCTGTCTAGGGGGTAGGGGGCATCCACCGGGGTGGGTGGTTTGTCCACGGGGGTGGGCGAGGCTATCCACGGGGGTGGGAAAGGCTATCCACGGGGTGGGCGGGGCTGTCCAGGGGGTGTGGGCTGTCCTAGGGGTCTGGGTGGGGTGTCCTGGTGGGGGAGGGGTGTGTGGGGTGTCCAAGGGGGGTTGGTATGTCTAGGTGGTGGTGGTGGGGTTGCAGGGGAGGGAGGTGTAGGCTGTTTGGGAGGGTGGGCAGGGCTATCCCGGGGGGGTACGGGGGTGTCCAGGGGGGTACGGGGGTGGTCAGGCTGTCCACAAGGGTGGACGGGCTGTCCACGGGGGTGGCCGGGCTATCAAGGAGGGGTGGACAGGCTGTCCAGGGGGGGTGGGTGGGCTGGCCACAGGGGGTAGGGGTGTCCAGGGGGGTGGGCGGG
This sequence comes from Viscum album, assembly GCA_963277665.1. Taxonomy (NCBI): domain Eukaryota; kingdom Viridiplantae; phylum Streptophyta; class Magnoliopsida; order Santalales; family Viscaceae; genus Viscum; species Viscum album. The sequence continues at coordinate 763,178,621 of OY728126.1, read as the reverse complement.
CTATCCAAGGGGGTGGGGGCTGTCCATAGGGAGAAGGGGTGTCGAGGGGGGTGGGTGGGCTGTCCATGGGGGTGGTTGGGCTGTCTTGGGGGTAGGGGTTGTCCACGGGGGTGGTTGAAGGACGTATCCCTTGAGCAAAATTGTTTTTCTTGAGTAAAAGAAAAAAAGATGGAACTGCGGTAAATGAACTGACCCAAGAGAAGATTGTATGTTTTAATTTGTTTATTTCAATGTTTAATATCTAATTTGAAATTTAATAATCTATTAATATTTTTTACAGGATTCTTTAGAGGCTCTTGATGCCCAGGAGCCTGACAATTTTGGGCCACACGATCATTTATATCAGGTTTTGGGAGATGAGCACTCTGGTCGAGTACGCTGCCGAACTGGTAAGAATATAGTCCCGACGAGGTATTGGTCGTCTCCAGGTATCTATTCTAGTACTACCGAGTTGGAACAAGTCAAGGAGCATGCAAGACAGTCTGATAAAAGGGTCACAGAGTTAGAAGTACAAGTTCAAACAAGAGACAGAGAATTTATGAAACTGATGAGAGCTTTATCTTCATCACTTCCACCAGAGGCTAGTGCGGCTTGTCAGACATTTATGTCATCGATGGGTGCATCATCCAATGCACCAGGCGGCAGCTCTAGTGGCGATCGAGATGATGACATTCCTGGTGATGACGAGGATGCTGAAGAGGAAGAGGGCGAGGATGAGGATGTGGACGAGGGCGAGGATGGGGCCGAGGGCGAGGATGGGGACGAGGGTGAGGATGATGCCGAGGATGAGGACGACGACGAGGACAGAGATGGCGGCGAGGATGAGGCTGATGATGATAGTAGTGATGGTGATGGTGATCAGAGGCAGATTGATCCATTACATTTTTGAATTCTGTATAACTAATTATTTTTTAACTTGGTTTTCCAATTTGGGGTTTTCCTCTGCTTCATAGGGACGTTGCATTCAGATTCTGTTTTTTGAAATTGATTCTTATTGTATGATTAGTCTACTACATAGACCTTTAGTATTCCTTGGTACTGTGATGCTCAATTTTCTATTTTTTTTACTTAGCTTTCTTATTTAGCCATGTATTTCATGTTTATGCATGTGGAAGATGATATGGAAAATGTGCTTTGAAGTAGTGGCTGGCACCACTAACATTTATTTGAAATGGACAGGATTTTAAGTTAAAACAACAACTGGCATACGGAATACAGACCAAACACATTAAGATTCTGTTTAAACTATAGGAGAACGATCCATGGGTCATATGTGACGTGTACGAGTCAACCCCGCCTCAATACGAGGTCCGGTGTGGCCGGTACCACTCAAAGTGTCTTTCTTTTGATTAAATGGATGCTCTTTTAAGTAGAAAAAACCACATAAGGAAAACGGACCACACACATTCAGATACTGTTGATACTTTAGGACATGTATCCATGGGTCATTTGTGGCGTGTAGAAGTCAACCCCGCCTCAATCCGAGGAGCAGTGTGGCCGGCACCACTCAAAATGTGTCACTTTTATTTGAAATGGAAAACAATTTAAGTTAAAAGAACAACTGACATACGGAAAACCAACCAAACGCATTCGGATTCTATTGAAACTTTAGGAAAAAGATCCATGGGTCATATGTGACGTGTATGAGTCAACCCCGCCTCAATCAGAGGGCCGGTGTGGCCAGGACCTCTCAAAGTTTGTCACTTTTCTTTGAAATGGACCACAGTTTAAGTTAAAACAACAACTGACATACGGAAAACCAACCAAACGCATTCGGATTCTGTTGAAACTTTAGGACAATGATCCATGGGTCATATGTGACATGTACGAGTCAACCCCGCCTCAATTTGATGGCCGGTGTTGTCGAGACCACTCAAAGTGTGTCACTTTTCTTTGAAATGGACAACAGTTTAAGTTAAAACAACAACTGACATACGGAAAACGGACCAAAGGCTTTCGGATACTATTTATACTTTAGGACATGTATCCATGTGTCATATTTGATGTGTACGAGTCAACCCTTCCTCAATCCGAGTTCCGGTGTGGCCGGGACCACTCAAAGTGTGTAACTTTTCTTTGAAATGTACAATTGTTTAAGTTAAAATAACAACTGACATAAGGTAAACGGACCAAAGGCATTCAAATACTATTGATACTTTAGAACATGTATCCATGGGTCATTTGTGACATGTAGGAGTCAACCCCTCCTCAATCCGAGGTCCGGTGTGGCCGGTACCACTCAAAGTGTCTTTCTTTTGTTTAAAATGGATGCGCTTTTAAGTAAAAAAAACCACATACAGAAAATGGACCAAACACATCCAGATACTGTTGATACTTTAGGACATGTATCCATGGGTCATTTGTGGAATGTAGGAGTCAACCCCGCCTCAATCTGAGGAGTGGTGTGGCCGGCACCACTCAAAGTGTGTCACTTTTATTTGAAATGGACAACAATTTAAGTTAAAAGAACAACTGACATACGGAAAACCAATCAAACGCATTCGGATTCTGTTGAAACTTTAGGGAAACTATCCATGGGTCATATGTGACATGTACGAGTCAACCTTGCCTCAATCTGAGGGTCGGTGTGGCCAGGACCACTCAAAGATTGTCACTTTTCTTTGAAATGGACAACGGTTAAGTTAAAACAACAAATGACATACGAAAAACCAACCAAACGCATTTGGATTCTGTTGAAACTTTAGGAAAACTATCCATGGGTCATATGCGATGTGTATGAGTCAACCCTACCTCAATCCAAGGGCCGGTGTCATCAGGACCACTCAAAGTGTGTCACTTTTCTTTGAAATGGACAACAGTTTAAGTTAAAACAACAACTGACATACGGAAAACGGACCAAAGGAATTCAGATACTGTTTATACCTTAGGAAATGTATCCATGGGTCATATGTGACGTGTACAAGTAAACCCCTCCTCAATCCGAGGGCCGGTGTGGCCGGGACCACTCAAACTGTGTCACTTTTCTTTGAAATGGACATTTGTTTAAGTTAAAACAACAACTAACATACGATAAACAGACCAAAGGAATTCAGATACTGTTGATACTTTAGGACATGTATCCATGGGTCATTTGTGACATGTAGGAGTCAAACCCTCCTCAATACGAGGGCCGGTGTGGCCGGTACCACTCAAAGTGTCTTTCTTTTGTTTAAAATGGATGTGCTTTTAAGTAAAAAAAACCACATATGGATAACCAACCAAACGCATTCGGATTATATTGAAACTTTAGGAAAACTATCCATGGGTCATTTGTGACGTGTACAAGTCAACCCCACCTCAATCCGAGGCGCGGTGTGGCCGGCACCACTCAAAGTTTCTAGCTTTTCTTTGAAATGGACAACAATTTAAGTTAAAAGAAAAACTGACATACAGAAAACTGAACAAATGCATTCGGATTCTGTTGAAACTTTAGGAAAAAGATCCATGGGTCATATGTGACGTGTACGAGTCAACCCCGCCTCAATCCGAGGGCCAGTGTGTCCAGGACCACTCAAAGTTTGTCACATTTATTTGAAATGGACAACGGTTTAAGTTAAAACCACAACTGACATACGGAAAAGCAAACAAACGCATTCAGATTCTGTTGAAACTTTAGGACAACGATCCATGGGTCATATGTGACGTGTAAAAGTCAACCCCACCTCAATACAAGGTCCGGTGTAGTCGGGACCACTCAAAGTGTGTAACTTTTCTTTGAAATGGACAACAGTTTAAGTTAAAACAACAACTGACATACGGAAAACGGACCAAAGGCATTCAGATACTGTTTATACTTTAGGAAATGTATCCATGGGTCATATGTGATGTGTACGAGTCAACACCTCCTCAATCCGAGGGCCGGTGTGGCCGTGACCACTCAAAGTGTGTCACTTTTCTTTGAAATGGACAATTATTTAAGTTAATACAACAACTGACATACGGTAAATGGACCAAAGGCATTCAGATACTGTTGATACTTTAGGACATGTATCCATGGGTCATTTGTGACGTGTAGGAGTCAACCCCTCTTCAATCCGAGGGCCAGTGTGGCCGGTACCACTCAAAGTGTCTTCCTTTTGTTTAAAATGGATGCGCTTTTACGTAAAAAAACCACATATGGATAACCGACCAAACGCATTCGGATTCTATTTAAACTTTAGGAAAACGATCCATGGTTCATTTTTGACATGTAAGAGTCAACCCCGCCTCAATCCGAGGCGCGGTGTGGCCGAAACCACTCAAAATGTCTAACTTTTCTTTGAAATGGACAACAATTTAAGTTAAAAGAACAACTGACATATGGAAAACTGACCAAACGCATTCGGATTCTGTTGAAACTTTAGTACAACGATACATGGGTCATATGTGACATGTACGAGTCAACCCCGCCTCAATCCGAGGTGCAGTGTGACCGATACCACTCAAAATGTATAACTTTTCTTTGAAATGAACACCAGTTTAAGTTAAAACAACAACTGACATACCGATAACCAACCAAACGCATTCAGATTCTATTGAAACTATAGGACAACGATTCATGGGTCATATGTGACGTGTACGAGTCAACCCCGCCTCAATCCGAGGGCCGGTGTGGCCAGTACCACTCAAAGTGTCTTTCTTTTGTTTAAAATGGATGCGCTTTTAAGTAAAATAAACGACATACGGAAAACCGACCAAACACTTTCGGATTCTATTGAAACCTTAAGAAAATGATTTATGGTTCATTTGTGACGTGTACGTGTCAACCCCATCTCAATCCGAGGCGCGGTGTGGCCGCCACCACTCAAAGTGTCTAACTTTTATTTGAAATGGACAGGATTTTAAGTGAAGACAACAACTTGCATACGGAAAACCGACCAAACGCATTCAGATTCTATTGAAACATTAGGAAAAAGATACATGGGTCATATGTGACATGTAAGAGTCAACCCCGCCTCAATCCGAGGGCCGGTGTAGCCGGTACCACTCAAAGTTTGTCACTTTTCTTTGAAATGGACATCGGTTTAAGTTAAAACAGCAACTGACATACGGAAAACGGACCGAATGCATTTGGATACTGTTTATACAATAGGACATGTATCCATGGGTCATATGTGACGTCTACAAGTCAACCCCTCCTCAATCTGAGGGCCAGTGTGTCCGGGACCACTCAAAGTGTCTTTCTTTTGTTTAAAATGGATGCGCTTTTAAGTAAAAAAAACCACATATGGAAAACTGACCAAACACATTCGGATACTGTTGATACTTTAGGACATGTATCCATTGGTCATTTGTGACATGTACGAGTCTACCCCACCTCAATCTGAGGCATGGTGTGGCTGACACCACTCAAAGTGTCTTTCTTTTGTTTAAAATGGATGCGCTTTTAAGTAAAAAAAAACGGAATACGGAAAACCAACCAAACGCTTTCATATTCTATTGAAACTTTAGGACAACGATCCATGGTTCATTTGTGACATGTACTAGTCAACCCCGCCTCAATCCGAGGCACGGTGTGGCCGTCACCACTCAAAGTGTTTCACTTTTCTTTGAAATGGAAAACAATTTAAGTTAAAACAACAAATGACATACGGAAAATAGACCAAAGGCATTCGGATACTGTTGATACTTTAGGACATGTATCCATGGGTCATTTGTGATGTGTACGAATCAACTCTGTCTCAATCCAAGGCGCGGTGTGGACGACACCACTCAATGTCTCTCTTTTATTTCAAAAGGAAATCATTTTAAGTGAATACAACTGAAATTTACACTCATCAATGACTTTTTCATGAGTTTGGTAGTTTCACCCATGGGTTCATAAGTGACGAGACTCCTAAGAAAATATCTTTTCACCATATTTTATAAATAATACAAGTTTAATGCAAAATTAATCACAAATCATTACATACCCAAACCTAGTATCACAAAAAATGGGATTTGAGTCAATTTTAATGTCTTATTCAACTCTAATAGATCTTTATCAAACTATTCTGCCTATTATAATTTGATGGGTGAGGTGATTACCACCGGATGATTGTTGTCATGTGTTTTTTGGGATATTTTAGGTGTTTTTTATACTGTTTGAAGTTTGTATGTGGCTTTTGTGATATTTTTTATGCAGGTGTACAGTGGAGGGTATACTGAGGGCTGTTGTGCACTGTTTTTTTATGCAGGTGTAGCTTCTGGGGGGCTTCTGGGGGGCTTTTGGGTGCTGCTGTGCAGCAGTTTTGGGGAACAATTTACCAACGGTTCAGAGCCGTTGGTATAAGTTTTTCCAGATTTCTGGAAAAAGATTTACCAACGGTTCAGAACCATTGGTAAATTGTTTTCTAGATTTCTCAGAACCTATACCAACGGTTTAAATGAAACCGTTGGTAAAGGGCTTTCCCCACACCTTACTGGCCAACGGTTTGGAAAACCGTTGGTATACCCTATACCAAAGGTTTTCGAGCCTATAGAAACGATTATAAACCGTTGGTATAGCCTACTTTTCCAGTAGTGTTCACCCTAAAGAGTTCATCGATCTAGATAACTATTACTAGCATAAATTAAATAATAATCCAACTTGAATCCAAAATCAGAAAAAGAGAAACTAACATGTTGGTTACCTGATCTGACCAAAAGGGGGTCAAAAAGAGAAGAATTAACCCACACCCAATGACTTTTGACATAGAAAAAACTATTTTAAAAACCAAATAATGTGAAGCCAATATTTTTAAAATTAGAAAGGCAATTAGAAAAAACTGTTTTGAGATCTTCAATCCCAATTATAATAGGTCAATAAAGACTAATACATAACTTATGATACCTAAATATGTCTCTATTATCTAGGACTTTGAAATTCTAAAATAGGATTCTCATTTTTATCCTGATTTTGGGTGGATCACCCTCTAATTCACACCCCCTCATTTTATTAGTAATTTCAGGTCGGTTCCCTATATTCATTATGGGTATATCAAGAGTTTGAATTTGACAAGTTATATCTAAAAGAGTGGAAAAAATCTTGAAAGGATCTAATTACTAATGATATGGATTTTGAAAAAACTATTGTTAAAGATAAATATACTGGAAATGATAAAAAATGGAATGATAAAGATACCGGCAATGAGGTCATATGGAGGAGGCCGTCAGTAGGAGGAGAGTTCTTCGGAGGAGGAGATTCCGTCGGGAGCAGGGGAGTTGCGGTCGTCCGAAGGAGGGGAGTCCGTCGGGAGGAGGGGAGTCCATCGGGGGAGGAGGGGAGTCCGTCGGGGGAGGAGGGGAGTTCATCGGGGTCGTCCGGAGGAGGGGATCCCGTCAGGGGAGGCGCGGTCATCCGGGGAGGAGAGGTCATTGGGAGGAGGGGAGTGCGTCGGGGGAGGAGGGGAGCCTGTCGGCATCGGGGGAGGTGCTGTTGACCGGGGAGGGGGGAGGCGCGGTCGTCCTGGGAGGGGAGTGCGTCGGGGGAGGGGAGTGAGTCGGGGAGGAGGGCGCGGCGAGGAGGAGGGCGCGGCGAGGAGGGCTCGATGAGGAGGGTGCGGCGAGGAGGGCGCGACGCAGAGGAGACGTCGGCGTGGAGGCGTCGGGGAGGGGGAGGGCGCGGTGAGGAGGAGGAATCACGAGGGGGAGGAGAAGGAGCCCGATGGGTTTGGGAAAAAAATGGAGCTGCTGGATATAGCCATGGATGAATAATTGACCATGGAAGTATAACAGATATAGCCACAGACTTATAAAACCATGGCTATAGGTCCGTGGCTATTGCTCAGATTTGTACTAGTGAAATCTTCATTCCAATACACATATTGGCTCATCTTGAGACTGTTTCACGGTCACACAAGTGTGATGAATCTTATACCATATATGTTTTTACCTTTACCATTTTGGAACCAAAAGTTTTATTCTTGAGTTTATATTCTATGAAATTCTCAAAAAACCCATTTACATTCCATGGGTAATTTTTTGACCAATATTGTTATATGTTCTACATGAAATTCATGATTATGTAAATGTTATGAGGTGTTGTGAGGGTTTGGAATTATATAACCCCCTAATTCATTGGGAAATGTTATATATATCAAGAGATGATGTGTATTATTAATTAACACTATGCTATTTTTTTTCAATGATGATGTTATGATGATGCAGATATGTTATGTGTGAACATGAAGATAGCTTTATTCAAAGATATGTGTGGTTTTTGTCCACTAAGACCCGATGTTTCATTTTCATTCATGTCCACATATTGGGATAGTATAACATGTTTCCCTCGTGTTTATTATGATCATCATATTCATATGATTTGATTATGATTATTATACTTGCTCACATTATATTTTTTTCATTTCCCTTATTCATCGTCTATAGGGATTTTAGGTTACCCATTTCTTGAAATATATATCCTCATGTGACTTTGTTTACTAAGGAGAACATGAGATTTATTGGTATAAAGAAGATGATTTTAAACAAATGATTATGTTTTGATATTGTAACATTTTTGTATTTGCTTAATATTCCTGAGACTCTAGACCTATGGATAAAGGTATTGTTATTCTAATATGTTTTTAACCTTAAAATGATGTAAAACTCACATGAGAAAAATAAGGGATGATATAAATGTAAAAAAATTTAATATAATTACTATTTAATAAATAACCCACTTTCTTAGGGTAACCAAGGGTAAGTATGTTACAGTTCGTAAGTAGGGACCTATATCATATTATCCATTTCCTTGTGAGTTGTTGGAATTAAAGGTTTCCTAGAATGGTTCCAAGATGTTTTAGAAGGGGGGAGGGTGTTATGCTAAAATATAATCTTAAGAGAGATTTCCCATCATGGATAATGAAACTTCACTATTGGGGTTGATTATGTGATGTAGTGAGGATGGTTGTAGAATAAGGGGTTCAATGGAGGAATTAAGAGCCACTTCCAATTTTTGAATGGATATACTATATATGTATGTTGTAGTGCAGTCGATCTTGGTTGTTGTGATATGGAACTATACTGTAGAAAATGTAGAATTGATTATATTTCATGGAGGTCCTGAATATGGCATTGTGCTTTGAGGTGGTTCTTCAGTTTTATAGGGTAGTTGTGTCTTTGGAATTTGTCTATAAAGGATTAACCTGTCATAGAAAATAAGTTCTATGATGTGGTGGATTAGATTGTTCCATAGTCCCTATGTGGGTAATTAGTCTCTACAAAATGGAAGAGGAAATGTTATTACCATATGGTTTGAACAAACATTATGCCTCATGTTCTAAGAGGACTCTTCCATGGTCTTGTTGGTCTGTATCATGGTCTAGTGGGATGCATCGTGGCCTTATAATTTTTATTATTCCCATAAATACCCATAAACCAATCTGAACCCTCTTTTATCCCAATTTTGTTTCTCAATCCCTCGATGCATATTGTTTTTTTTGAATTCATTAAAACATATTTATATTTGGATTAATTTCTCACTTCTTGGGTCCATTCCATTGTGATTCTTGGTGAGATCATGCTTATTTTTTATGGTTTCTTCTAATTTTGATATCATTTCGTCTTGATTTTAATTTCCATGTTATTGTGTTTGGTCTCCATTGTTATAATAGAGTTTTTTTTGGTTTTCTAACCTTTTTTATGGTGTTCTATACTTATATAGATGTGGTTTCCTTCTTGGAGAAGAGATCAGAGATTTGTGTGTTGTTTTTATTCATATATGAAGAATATTTATTTATTAAGGCAGGGGATTCATTGTTACTATTTTTATTTAAATTCAGTTATAATTTGGTCACAATTAATCCGTTTGGATTTTAGTGTATTTAACCAAATTAGTGGTTGAATGGTTGAATTAATGAATCAATTTATATTTAGATATCACATGTTTATATCTTCCACTATAATAATAGTTTTCCTATTGATTTAATATATTTTGTATTATATATGTTTTGAATTTTTTACCGTGATTAAATTAATAAAATTGTGAATGATCATAAAGGTGGTAAATTAATTTGTTGTATTGAGAATTAAAAAAGGCATGTTTATGAAACTATTTCTCATGAAATTTTATTGTAATAAGATGATGAGTGGTAAATGTTTAATTAATGTTCATCCATGTGACAATTGAATTAATTAAATGACAAATTTTGTAATTATTTTTTGGATAATAATTAATATAATTTTTAATGAGTTTTTTCATATCCCAATTGTTTGAAACTATTAATAGAGGATGTTTTAATCATTTAATAACTTTCGATAGCTAACACCAATGGACAGTTATAGGTGTTAACTACATAAAATAAAATATTTTATTCAAAATATAAGAAGAAATGACTATTTATTAATGATAAATTTTTGAGTTTGTGAGTAAATATTTTCCCATAAAGGCTAAATTCCATGTGTGGTGTCTAAAGGTTATTATTATAATGTGAACCAAATTCCTTGTATTATGGACCTTTTTGCCCTATTGACTATGTTTGTTGATTTCTTCTTACTATGCTCTCGATGATGTGAGGATTGATAAATTAAAATTTTATATTAATGAATTTCACTAAATTATATATATACATATATGACTCTTAAAAATATAACTACATTATTATATCTTTCCTTGCTGTGGTTATACATACTTTAAATTAATTTATAAATTAATTCTATAAAATAAAACCTAATTAAGTGAAAAATTTCTATCCCTTAACTATTTCATGTAATACCCCATTAATGTAATTTTACCATTAATTAATTAATAAAATGATAACTATTTATGGATTAAGTATTTTATCTTACCTCTGTTTTCAAATAAAATTCCATATTTTTCTTTCATTAAAGGTGTCATATTGGTTCATTATAACATTATCTTAATGGTTAATTTATACACAAAAATCAATATATTTTCTCATTATTTTTTCAAATTAACAACATATTAGATATATATTCTTATTAACTCAAATATAATTGTCCATGTTATTAAATTAATTATTATCTTTAAAATCATTAGGAAATGTACTTTAATTATTATTTGAGGAATGACAAAGAAACCCATTAAATTCAATGTGTATTTCTTATTGTTTTGACTTATGATTGATTCTATTATATTATACACATATGAATTAACATTTTATGATGGTTTTACGAAAATATGACTCCAATTCATTGGATAATGTCTATATCTCTTTGAAATTTGATGAATATTATTATGGATTAATCCCAATCCAATATGGGACGTTTTACATCTTGTTATGAAGTATTGATAAGAATCCTTGACTTATGGTTATGATTTCTTGTATTATGATATTCCCACATTCCTATGATGTTATGATCTTATGATTATGCATTTTTTATGTCATTCTTCTATATTATTATTCGTGATACTTATCTTTTATTTTATCCGGTTTTCTTATTTGACTCATATGTTTTTATTTTTTATTATTCATATTTACTTTCTAGGTTTTATAGATTAACCCTTTTGTTTATGTATTACACATGTTATCATATATACTTTTAGAATATTGAATAGATATTGGAGCACATTTTTTGGTTTTAAATAGTGATGTTTTATTTTATATTCATATAGATGTTTTATGAATATAGTCTCCCAAAGGAAGTAAGCCTCTCAATCATCAGGTTTTTATTAGATATTTATATAAAAAATAATTTAATAATATGTTAAATATTCTTGTGTTGATATATTGTAATAATAATATTATTATATATTTCTCAATAAAAATCATAGTGAAATTTGAATATATAACTTCTTTTACAGAATTATACATTATGTATAAAACACAATTACCTCAAACAAGTCACTACCGATGATATATTATACCATAATACCCATCTATAACATGGATTAAGATATTTTATATCATAAATATATCCAAAAAGTCAACATGTTTTAATGATATGAAATATAAATTCAATATTATATCATATTTCCTCATTTTTAAACATAATTAAATAAATTAAACAATATAGTGAATATTGGGTACCAATTATATTGTTTTATGAAAAAATGAAACTTTTTATTAGCATCATAATTGATTATAATTCTCAACACATAAGATCAAGGATAGATTAACCAAAAACAAAGTATAAAAAAAGAACATGTTAGGAAATTTATCCAGATGAATCATTGTTTTTATTGTTTTTTTGTATGCTGACTCATGGTGATACCATATATAAAAAACCAGGATCTCACATTCCTTGTGTATCCATGGGTTTCCATGAATCATCAGTCATATGGATAGGATTATACTTCCTTAAATATCATGGGAGTTCCTTGGCTGGTACAGGTATGAGTATAACGATATCCATAAATATTCAATAATTGGCCATAGATTTAATAGAAACCAATATAATGATATTAATTAATGTATATCCTTCAATAATTCTCATCATGTTATTATGATTTTAAAAATATGTTATTAGTAAATACATTTTGTTACAATAGTTTCAATATAACAACCCAATCATTTTGAGTAGTATATTAACTTACACTTATTGATTTAATAAGATGTTAATGGTTAATGAAGAAAGAGGAGTGGATTGCTTTATCTAGTAGACTCGACCCTTATGAAGCCCACTTATCAGAGATTGGGAAGGAGGTAGCATCTGTGGGCTTCTCTTTGGACCAAGCCCAAGCCGAACTCCAGCGTGTCAAGCTTGAACGAAAACGCCTACGGGAGAAGTTCAAGTTAGTAGAGATTACTACTAGGGCAATGTTATCTAACCCTCCCTCAGATTCTCTCACCATAGCACACCTTACACTTAGGTCTTATTCCAGTGTTATAAGGGGATATGTGACGAGACCCTAGCTTCCTTGTGTAATCCTTTCGGGTGAATGAATTGAGATTTCTTCCTTTAGTGATGTTTGTGAAATTTCAAATGTCCAGATTATTTTAGAATGTATTTTATTAATGAATTTTTTAAAAAAGGATATTTTAAAATATTTATGAAAACCCTAAATAACTAATGATGTGTAATTATTTTCAAAAAATGTTCTTCTACAAAACTATTCATTAAGGAATTTGGAGTCTAATAAGATCAACTTAATTTTTGATGAATAGTAAATTATGAATAGTGTTTTTACGCTTAGTATTAGTAATGTGACCAAATGGATTAGTAATTTCAATCAATGAAAGTTTTAATATAATTTAGACACCTAGATTAAGTAATGTGATTCAATAAAATGGGTAAATAACGGTTTCATAAATTATTAGTCAAGTATTAGTTTTTTCAGATGAATAGTGTTTTTTAATTAAAAAATTTAATTAAAAAAATCAGAAAATTATTTTTATAAAAAGGACTTTATTTTTGAACTCAGATCATCGATATTATGTTAAGGTAATTTTTGGGGATTTTTCTGAAAAAAATAAATTCTCAATGAATAGTGTTTTTATTTAAAAATTAAATTAAAAATATTTAGAAAATTATTTTTATAAAATGGATTTCATTTTTGAAATCAGAGCATTGATATTTGGTTAAGGTGAAATTTTGGGATTATTCTGAGAAAGTTGAATTTTCGATGAATAGTGAAAATATAGTTTTTAAGTTACGGGTGTTTAATGACATCAGTAAATGATGTATTAACTATATATTAAATATGGTAGAATTATGAATAGTAAGATAAGGTATGAGGTGTCCCAAGTGGCCAATACCATGGGCAAATACCATGGGCAAGCCCATGGTTTTGCCAAAACCACTAGTGAGGTGTCCCTTGGCCATTAATGCCTTGTCCCCTCACTTTCCCTTTAAATACCCACCCTTTCCTCCTTTATTTTTCACTCCCAACTCTCCCCCAACTAAGTTCTGGTCTCCTTACCTTCCAAGGAGTCTTCCCAAGGTGCCCCCAAGCCCTCAAGGTCCAAAACATTGAGTTTCAAGAGTCACGTTTTAAGGTAAGGGATCCGACCACTCTCTTTCTTTTCATGTAATCACTTTTATGTCATTCCTTTTATGCTCCATGTTTGTATGTGAGAGGATGTTCTTTTATATTCCCCTTACTGACCTTTTCATTTTTATATGATGAGATATCCCCTATTACCCTCATCATTTCATTTTATGAAAGTTTAAGTGACGCCGTTAGGCTGCCGAATTTTTAAGAGATTCTTTCACCCTTCTCATTTTTCAAGTTCGATTTTCATGTCAAGTCTTTCAAGATCATTTTTATTATGTTGGGGTATAATCTCTATATCTATCATACTGATATCTTATGATCATATGATGAGAGACCCTATTTGATCTTGTCAATTCATTTTTATTGAAGTTTAAGTGACGTCGTTAGGCTGCCGAATTTTCATAAGAGAAATCTAATTTTTTCCTTCCATGTTTTTCATTTCAAATGGTATGTCCTTCAAATTTCATTACCATGTCCATATATCCTTCTTATTCTGTCACTCTACTGTTTTATGGATCATTTATGAGTGGGTGACCCATGTCCCCTCTCTTTTCAATGTTATCTAAAACCCCGAAACATAGTCGTTATACTGCAGAATTTTCGTCTCAAAATACCTCTCTCTTTTCTCAAAATTATTTTATGTTATAAAGTAAATACTCAAAGCTCTTATTTCTACAAGGGTATTCAAATATATATCAAAATGTTCTATTTTAAATTCTGGGATTTACATTCATGAGACCCGCTTTCCCTTTCCGTGGGTTTAAAGTGACGTAAGGATCATGTCTTTAAAGCAGTTTTTTAAACGTTATGATTATGAAATGAAACCCATTTATTTTATGCTATATGGGTTATTTATGAAATGTTTGATGACGATATATGTGGCTCACATGATAATAAAGGAAAATTTAAGGGTGTGCCCTGATATCGCTCCAATGCATTGGGTAATGATGTAACCACTAGAGATTACAATTTTCAGGATACCTTGGTGAATAACCTTGGTAATTTTCAAATGACACCTTGGGGATGGACCTTGGTGATATGTTCATTATTGTCTATTTTAAATGATGTAGCCACATTGTCAAGTTATGAAAAATGTTATTTTTATTATGAAATTCCTCATGATTTCATTCTCATGCCTTAAAGTTCTTTTCATGTCCTTATTGAAGTATATCAAGTTCACATGTAAAATGTTCCTCTTGTTTCCCTTACTAGGCCTTCTGCTCACCCTTTCTTTTGATGTATGTCCCCCGGTTATGAGATGCATTAATGAACCTAGGATGAACTTAAGGATAATCCTTTCAATTGTTTAAGAATAATTCTTTATGTTTTTTTCATGTATTATGTTCCTGGTTTCCAAGACACTAAACCTTAAACATCCTCAGTTTTGTGTAATGTAATGAAAGTTTATGTTATAAGAAGACGGGATGCTATAGTTGGTATCAAAGGATGGTTTAGTTATTTATAGAAATTAGGATATATAAACTTTAGGAAGAACCCTATAGAAAAGTTTAAATATAGGAAAACTTCCTGGTATTTTGGTAAGTATTGAGTAAGTGGTTTATCAAACAAATATATCACTGTATGGATACGAGCAGGTAGAGGCGGCTCTGGAACAGATGTACATAGGGGTAAAACCCGAAAACACCGCTTTGAGCTAGACTCGAATGGGAACTGGTGCACGATAATGGGCCTTGCTGCACTCTTGGTTACGAGACTCTCAGGGGATATGTTTGGTTAATCACAAGCTTTTTATGAATCATTATGAAGGAATTATAGAGAAGTATAATTGTCTAAGCACGAAGTCTTAGTTAAAAGATTCATAAATGAAATAAGTTTCTCACTAAGGTTTTATTATTTTAGAAAATGGCGGGAAATAGGAGAAACCATTTCGATGGTGACCGCAATGCACCATGTGCTGACGACCCTCCGATGGAAGCCAGAATGGAAACATTCATGCGAATGATGAACCAACTGACTCAAGTTATGAGTAATAACTTGAATCAAGCTGAGAGGCCGATCTCACCACGAAGGGAGAAACTTTCTGTTGAGTCCTTTATGCATCAACGACCGCCAACATTCAGTGGATCTACTGACCCATTGGTTGCGGAACAATGTATAAGCTCCATTGAAAAGATCTTTTCTATACTTCATTGTTCAGAACAAGAAAAAGTCACCCTTGATGTTTACCGCCTAGAGGGAGAAGCTGATCAGTGGTGGTCACTGATCAAAAACACGAAACCATAAGGAGAGATGGAAGCTATGGAGTCGGAAGAATTCTGTGGAATATTCTTTAACAAGTATTTCCCTCGTTCCATGAGAATGAGAATGGAGAAAGAGTTTCTCAAGCTGAAGCAGAAGGAGAACGAATCTGTCCGAAGCTATGAGAAGAACTTCACAAGGCATTCCTGTTATACCTCAAGCTTTGTCATGGACCCTAATGGGAAGGTTGATAGATTCTTTGGTGGACTACGACCTCATCTGCGGAAGAATCTAGCCAACATGGACTACGATAACTATGAAGAAATAGTTCGAAGTGCTATGAAAGTTGAACTAGAGTTTGGGGAGACACAGTGGTCTCACAAATCTAATGAAACGAAGATAACTCTAGAACCAAGCCTGGGAAGAAGTTTTTATCAGGAAAGAGGTTGAAAGAATTTGCAACATGCCACATGCAATAAGTGTGGGAAGAAGCATTCAGGGAACTGCTTGATCGGAAGTGGTAAGTGCTACAGGTGTGGAAGAGAAGGCTATATTTCTCAGAATTGTCATAGTGATGTGAAGCCTCAACTTCCCAACACTAACGACAGAGGAAAGATGGTTCTGTCCCTACCCGAAGTCACATGCTTCAAGTGTGGACAGCTTGGGCACTTTTCTAATCAATGTCCAAATCCGAGGGCGGTGGAGGGGAATCACCATCAACCTCAGCAGAGGCCAAGGGAGCAAGGTCATGCTTTCGCTATCACAACAACTGAAGTTGAAGTTCCAAACGATGTGGTAGTAGGTACTCTTGTCATCCACTCAAAACTATCAAGTACTTTATTTGATTCTGGTTCTACGCATTCCTTTATTTCCTCCAAGTTTGCAAGGAATATAGAATCAATCCCCGAACTTCTAGAGGTAGAGTTGTCAGTCAAGACTCCAAGTGGGATTATCCTTGCATCAACAGTATTTAGAGACTATAGTGTTTACTTAGGTGAGCACAATATTATCGCAAATCTAGTATTCATTCCCATGATGGAATTTGACATTATACTAGGGATGGACTGGCTCTCAAAGTATAATGCTAAGATCAAATGCAGAAGTATGGAAATCTCAGTAGTCTTGAATAAACGACCTACAATTATCTTCTGAGGAGAGATATCCCGAACTGATCCCTATCTAGAAGCACCTCCTATAGCTTTCTTTATGGAATTAATAGGTGATGATGAAGAAGGAAAATGGAGAATACAAATAGAATATGTTCCGATTGTTCAGGAATACATGGATGTATTTCCTGAGGAGTTACCTGGACCTCCCCCAGAAAGAGAGGTAGAGTTCTCCATTGAACTCGTACCTGGGTCTCAACCGATATCAAAGACTCCTTATAGAATGGCTAATGTAGAGCTAGAAGAGTTAAAGAAACAACTCCAAGACTTGTTGGAGAAGGGGTTTATCCAACCATGTGTGTCTCCTTGGGGAGAACCAGTTCTCTATGTGAAGAAGAAGGATGGATCAATGTGGATATGCATTGATTATAGAGAACTGAATGGGATCAAAGTTAAGAACAGATATCCTCTTCCAAGAATTGATGATTTATTTGACCTACTTCGCGGGGATAAATTCTTCTCTAAGATTGACCTTCGATCTGGTTATCATCATCTGAGGGTGAAGAAGGAAGATATTCCAAACACTGCCTTCCGATCAAGATATGGGCATTATGAGTTTACTGTTATGCCCTTTGGCTTGACTAATGCTCCTGCTATTTTCATGGATTTGATGAATAGAGTATTTAAGGACTACCTTGATAACTTTGTGGTAGTTTTTATTGATGATATTTTGATATATTCAATAAGTCGTGAGGAGCATGAACATCATCTAAGGGTTATATTGAAAACCATGAGGAAGGAGAGGCTCTTTGGGATGTTCAGAAAGTGTGAGTTTTGGTTACAAGAGGTGGCTTTCTTGGGGCACATCGTAACCAATGAAGGAATCTAGGTTGACCCTGCAAAGACAATGGTTGTGGAGGAGTGGCCTCAACCCACAACAGTAACTGAGATTCGTATTTTCCTTGGTTTAGCAGGATATTATAGGAGGTTTGTGAAAAACTTTTCACGGCTTTCTAATCCACTAACCAAGTTGACTCGAAAATGGGTTAAGTTCATCTGGACAAAGGAATGCGAGGAATGTTTCCAAGAGCTAAAGTTGAGATTGGTTACTGCACCTGTGTTAACACTACCCTCTATCAGAGAGCGATTTGTTATTTTTAGCGATGCATCTCTGAAAGGGCTTTGGTGCGTCCTCATGCAAAATGACAAGGTAATTGCTTATGCATCTCGACAGTAGAAGATTCATGAGCAGAATTATCCTACGCATGATCTAGAGCTGGCGGCAGTTGTTTTTTCTCTAAAGATATGGAGGCACTATCTTTATGGGGAGAAATGTGATATATACACTGACCACCAAAGTCTAAAGTATATTTTCACATAGAAAGAATTGAACATGAGACAAAGGATATGGTTGGAGCTTATTAAAGACTATGATTGTTAAATTCATTATCACCCTGGAAGAGCAAACAAAGTCGCGGATGCGTTATGCAGGAAAGATCCTGTTGTTATGGCAACAATGAGGATCCTAGGAGATCCCTTGATTAAAGATCTAGTAAAACTGGACATGGGAATTATAAGGAAAGGGACATCATCAACCCTATCCCAAATGATTTCTCAACCTTCATTACTAGAGATGATAAAGAAGGCTCAAAAAGAATATCCTTTGCTGCAGGAGAAGTTGGAGGCTGTAAAGGATGGGAAGTTCCCTGATTTCAATATTGATCAAGAAGGTGTATTGAAATTTTGTACAAGACTATGTGTCCCATCTATTCCGGAGATAAAGAAAGAAATGATGGATGAAGCTCATAGTTCTACACTCTCTATACATCTGGGAAGCACTAAGATGTATAGAGACCTTCGTGATCATTATTGGTGGGGTAACATGAAGAAGGAGATTGTTGATTACACTACAAGGTGCCTGGTGTGTCAGCAAGTAAAGGCAGAAAGACAACTTCCTGAGGGGGTATTACAACCACTACCCATACCAGTATGGAAGTGGGATAATATCACCATGGACTTTATAACTGGTCTCCCAAAAACATCCAAAGGAAACAATGCGATATGGGTTATTGTGGACCGTCTCACCAAGACAGCCCATTTTATCTCTATTCGGGAAGATTTCACTCTGGATCAGCTTGCCAAGATATACATGAAGGAAGTGGTAAGGCTGCATGGGGTACCACTATCCATCGTATCTGATCGTGACCCAATATTCACATCAAAATTTTGGAGAAGTCTTCAACATGCTCTAAATACTGAATTTAATTTTAGTACGGCCTATCATCCTCAAACTGATGGAAAATCTGAAAGGACTATTCAGACACTCGAAGACATGTTGAGATTATGATCAATGGAATTTAAAGGTGGATGGGATCAACACCTCCCATTAGTGGAGTTATCCTATAACAACAGCTTCCATGCGAGTATTCAGATGGCACCCTATGAAGCTCTGTATGGAAAGCGGTGTAGAACTCCTACTTGTTGGGATGAAACTGGTGAGAGGAAGATTCTTGGGGCTGATCTCGTGCAAGAGATAACAGAACAAGTTCATGCCATCCAACAACACATAATGGATGCTCAGAGTCGGCAGAAGAGCTATGCTGACAATCGTCAAAGGGACTTGGAGTATGGTGTTGGTGACTAAGTCTTCCTTCGAATTTCTCCATGGAAGAGAGTCATGCAGTTTCGGAAGAAAGGGAAGCTCTGCCCTAGGTACATTGGCCCCTATGAAATCCTTGATCGCATAGGAGTAGTGGCCTATCGTCTAGCACTTCCACCGAACCTAGCCCAAGTTCATGACGTCTTCCATATATCTCTCTTGAGGAAGTACATACCCGACCCTTCGCATGTACTGAACCCAGAGGTGGTACAACTGGAAAATGACCTCTCTTATGAGGAGCAGCCAGTGGATATCTTGGACCATAGAGACAAGGTTCTATGAAACCAGACTACCCACCTTGTGAAAGTGTTGTGGAGGAATCATAAGTATGAAGAAGCTACTTGGGAGCCTGAGGAAACAATGAAGCAAAAGTACCCTCACCTTTTCGACTAGGCCTCAAGTATAAATTTCAGGGATGAAATTTCTTAAGGGGGGAAGAATGTAACGACCCAATCTTTTTGAGTAGTATATTAACTTACTCTTATTGATTTAATAAGATGTTAATGGTTAATGCAGAAAGAGGAGTCGATGGCTTCATCCAGTAGACTCGACCCTTATGAAGCCCACATATCAGAGCTTGGGAAGGAGGTAGCATCTATGGGCTTCGCTTTGGACCAAGCCCAAGCCGAACTCCATTGTGTCAAGCATGAACGGAAACTCCTGCGGGAGAAGTTCAAGTTAGTAGAGATTACTACTAGGGAAATGTTATCTGAGCCTCCCTCAGATTCTCTCACCATAGCACACCTTACACTTAGGTGTTATGCCGGTGTTATAAGGGGCTATGTGACGAGACCCAAGCTTCCTTGTGTAATCCTTTTGGGTGAATGAATTGAGATTTCTTCCTTTAGTGATGTTTGGAAATTTCAAATGTCTAGATAATTTTAGAATGTATTTTATTGATGTATTTTGAAAAAAAGGATATTTTAAAATATTTATGAAAACCCTAAATAACTAATGATGTGTAATGATTTTCAAAAAATGGTCTTCTACAAAAATGTTCAGTAAGGAATTTGGAGTCTAATAAGATCAACTTAAATTTTGATGAATAGTAAATTATGAATAGTTATTTTACCCTTAGGATTAGTAATTTGACCAAATGGATTAGTAATTTCACTCAATGAAAGTTTTAATATAATTTAGACACCTAGATTAAGTAATGTGATTCAATAAAATGGGTAAATAACGGTTTCATAAATTATTAGTCAAGTATTAGTTTTTTCAGATGAATAGTGTTTTTTAATTAAAAAATTTAATTAAAAATAATTAGAAAATTATTTTTATAAAAAGGACTTTATTTTTGATCTTAGAGCATCGATATTATGTTAAGGTAATTTTTGGGGATTTTTCTGAAAAAAACGAATCCTCGATGAATAGTGTTTTTATTTAAAAATTAAATTAAAAATATTTAGAAAATTAATTTTATAAAATGGATTTCATTTTTGAAATCAGAGCATTGCTATTTGGTTAAGGTGAAATTTTGGGATTATTCTGAGAAAGTTAAATTTTTGATGAATAGTGAAATTATAGTTTTTAAGTTACGGGTGTTTAATGAAATCATTAAATGATGTATTAAGTATATATTCAATATGGTCGAATTATGAATAGTAAGAAAAGGTATGAGGTGTCCCAAGTGGCCAGTACCATGGGCAAATACCATGGGCAAGCCCATGGTTTTGCCAAAACCACTAGTGAGGTGTCCCTTGGCCATTAATGCCTTGTCCCCTCACTTTCCCTATAAATACCCACCCATTCCTCCTTGAGTTTTCACTCCCAACTCTCCCCCAACGAAGTTCTGGTCTCCTTACCTTCCAAGGAGTCCTCCCAAGGTGCCCCCAAGCCCTCAAGGTCCAAAACATTGAGTTTCAAGAGTCACGTTTTAAGGTAAGGGATCCGACCCCTCTCTTTCTTTTCATGTAATCACTTTTATGTAATTCCTTTTATGCTCCATGTTTTTATGTGAGAGGATGTTATTTTATATTCCTCTTACTGAAATTTTCATTTTTATATTATGAGAGATCCCTTATTACTCTCATCATTTCATTTTATGAAAGTTTAAGTGATGCCGTTAGGCTGCCGAATTTTTAAGAGATTCTTTCACCCTTCTCATTTTTCAAGTTTGATTTTCATGTCAAGTCTTTCAAGTTCCTTTTTATTATGTTGGGGTATGATCTCTATATCTATCATACTGATCTCTTATGATCATATGATGAGAGACCCTATTTGATCTTGTCAATTCATTTTTATTGAAGATTAAGTGACGTCGTTATGCTACCGAATTTTCATAAGAGAAATCTAATTTTTTCCTTCCATGTTTTTCATTTCAAATGTTATGTCCTTCAAATTTCATTACCATGTGCATATATCATTCTTATTCTGTCACCCTACTATTTTATGGATCATTTATGTGTGGGTGACCCATTTCCCCTCTCTTTTCAATGTTATCTAAAACCCCAAAACATAGCCGTTATGCTGCAGAATTTTCGTCTCAAAATGCCTCTCTCTTTTCTCAAAATTATTTTATGTTATAAATTGAATACTCAAAGCTCTTATTTCTACAAGGGTATTCACATATATATCAAAATTTTCTATTTTAAATTCTGGGATTTGCATACATGAGAACCTCTTTCCCTTTCCGTGGGTTTAAAGTGACGTAAGGATCATGTCTTTAAAGCAGTTTTTTTAAGCGTTATGATTATGAAATCAAACCCATTTATTTTATGCTATATGGGTTATTTATGAAATGTTTGATGACGATATATGTGGCTCACATGATAATAAAGGCAAATTTAAGGGTTCTCCCTGATAGCGCTCCAATGCATTGGGTAATGATGTAACCACTAGAGATTACAATTTTCACGATACCTTGGTGAATAACCTGGGTAATTTTCAAATGACACCTTGGGGATGGACCTTGGTGATATGTTCATGATTGTCTATGTTAAATGATTTATCCACATCATCAAGTTATGAAAACTTTTATTTTTATTATGAAATGCCTCATGATTTCTTTCTCATGACTTAAAGTTCTTTTCATGTCCTTATTGAAGTATATCAAGTTCACATGTAAAATGTTCCTCTTGTTTCCCTTACTGGGCCTTCTGCTCACCCTTTCTTTTGATGTATGTCCCCAGGTTATGAGATGCAGTAATGAACCTAGGATGAACTTAAGGAGAATCCTTTCATGTGTTTAAGAAGAATGCTTTATGTTGTTTCCATGTATTATGTTCCTGGTTTCCAAGACACTAAACCTTAAAGATCCTTAGTTTTGTGTAATGTAATGAAAGTTTATGTTATAAGAATACGGGATGCTATATGCAACCATCATCCAATCAATTATCCATATGTATCATTTTATGAAACATGATATTCATGATCTCTAATGTGGATGTGAAATAAAATACTAATGGTTATTATTTTTCATACATATAATAATAATTTAATTTATAAATCATACATTGTTATTCAATAAATTAATATAGATATATTCATACAATATGACCAATAATTAGATCCTTCCAATATATAAATACCATAACATATGGAATCTCCATATCATTGATTCAGGAAATAACTATAATAATCAAACAAGATTGACCAATTATATATCAATGTGGTCAATATAGAAGAATGGTTTACATGTTAGATATTATATATATATATAGATAAAAAATCACAATGGGTTTTTTATTCAAGACATGATACCCATTTGAGGCAATTGAAATTTTCCACAAGGAAGTTTTTCATAAAAAATATTTCAATAAAATTCTTAATAGTCGAGAGATCGTGCTAAAATATATGAATGAAATGATAATTATAGTCTCCAGAAGAGATACTCATGAAAAAAAATTATCCATATTCAAATAAACAGTGGTATTACTATGAATGGTGAATTGAATTCGTTTTTAGGTTTATATATTGTTTACAATCCTAAGGGGACATTGATATTAAAGAGTATATACATGAAAAAGAATCCGAAATTGATTACTATAGAAGATGGTATCTATTGATAACCCTAATATCTGATAAAACCAACCTTATTAAAGATAAATATAAAAATTATATGAAGATATATAATTCATTATCATTATTTGGATTATACATTATCTAACTTCATCTAATCATAGTGTTTTTTTTGTGTAGCACTCAAGTAACTCTTATAAAAAAATCATATTTATATAATGAAATATTTATTAAATTTCATAGGAAAATTTTATTAATACCACTAAAACTAATAATAGAAAAAATAGTAAAATAAATAAATCATGTACAATGTAGATTTCTCCGCGATCATGTTCTTTAATGAACATCATCATAATAATAAGAATAGTATAATAGAAAAATAATATAATCTAGGGAATACACATATATAAATTACTAAAATGATAAGTATTATTTAAATGATTGGTCTCAATAAATTTATATTAATTAAATATGACCATTTTTCAATATGAGTATTTGGAAATATAACAGTTTGTAATATAGTCATCATAAAGTGACTTCTATAATTATTATATATTAAGGGTAATGATTAGATCCCATTGGTGTATAAGTAAGACTTCATGACCTAAAAATGTGTTAATATGAATTTTAATTATTTTCTATTAGATCTAAGGAAAGATATAGCATCACTAGGGTTCACCTAGGACCATGCATAGGAAGAACATCAAGAATTATGGTTTAATCAGAATCATCTATGGAAGAAGTTCAATTTATTAGAAATCACTATCAGATCAATCATGGTCGAACCGCCTCATGAAAATACCACGACATCACACCATTCCCATAATGATTATTTTGGTGTTATAAAGTTATATGTATAAGTGGATTAATTATTATTAAACTATAAATTAATTTTAAAATGAAATTGTGTTTACACAAATATTATGTTGTATCAAATATACCCATTATATAAATGTAAAAATATATATTATTAGAGGAATAATAGGATAAAATATGTTTAAAATTTAAAATCATTACATTGAAATTATCCTTTTTGTAAAATTTTCCAATTTCAGGTTAAAATTATAAAATACATTTAAAGTGGTGAAAAACTTGAAATATAGTAAATATGATAATATATATATATATAAGAGAGATTCAACCTAGAAAAAGAATCTATATTTCATAAATAATGCAAATAAATTTTTTTATAGAAACTAACTGAGGTAATGGGGATCTATAGTGGGCAATGGATCACCTATGATGACGGAAAAATAAAATGGTCATTAAATTATGCTTTGAAATTCCACTCACCACTCTTATAAATACCCCACCCCATATTCTCATTTATCCATTGAAAAAATTCAAATTCGCCTCGTCAAATATCTCTACACGAGTCTATTCCATATATCTATCTTCAATATTGATTTTTTGGTTCAGTGGTTCGTCTCTAGGCTAAAAATCATAAGAGTGTTACGGGTTCTATTTATATTTCATTTTAAATCATGTTTACATTCCCATTATTGCATCATTTCCATTTTTGAATTTAATGATTCAAAATTTTTATTGTATTATTTTAAGTATTATACTTATGTTATCCTATAAACTTTTGACTATATTTCACTATCATTATTCTTCATTAATATTTCATTTTAATGAATATATTCTATTAAGAGGAATGGAATTAAATATTAATATATCATAAAAAATACATATTATTCCATAACGTTTTTTTATTATGGATAGTTTATTTTAAGAGGGAAACTAATCGATGGTAATATGAATAAGATAAATTAAGAATTACCTCTATATAAGTCATATGTATACAAAAAAAAAATTGTCACAAGTTCTCCTATTGTGATCAAAACATACCATCCTAGAGGTTTGTCTTAACAGAAATTTTATATCCTTTTTGGAAATGAAATAACTGTGATTATATACTATAAATTAAAAATGTATTTATTTATATTTTATTTGGTCTCGAACAATTACTAATATTTTTATTCTATTTTTTATATAAATTTATAATATGAATCCTTGTATGTCCCTAATAACTTTAATTATCTATTCCTCACCATATTAGGGTATATTAATGATTATTGTGAATCTTTAATTCCCCTTCACATATTTAAATGGAATCACCTTGATATCCTTGTTAATTCATTAAATGGGTAGAGTTATTGACATGCACATATAATCAATTCTTCCTAGTATTAAAATATTATAAAACATGCTTCATTAAATAATTATGATAAGTATCTTTATATTTTTCAATAATTAAAATTAATCAAGATATTAGATATGAACCTTAATCTTATGATGCATTGAAATGTACTTTTGTGTGATAGGTAGGCACTAGAATTATATATCCCATTAGTGAACTAGTAGATCTCATGAGATAAAAATTAAAGTGTGGAGGAGAATCCTTTCTATTTATGTATGATATCATGGAAAAAGGCCTAAAATGTTTACTTATGATACCCAAAAATATGAATTCTTATCATTTTTATCATTATGAGATAAAATGATGGATCTGATTATTTATTTATTTTGTGAACTAGAGATTATTTCATGATTATGTATTCATTTAAATGGAACAATTTTCTATCTATTACTA
This sequence comes from Viscum album, assembly GCA_963277665.1. Lineage (NCBI taxonomy): Eukaryota > Viridiplantae > Streptophyta > Magnoliopsida > Santalales > Viscaceae > Viscum > Viscum album. Next base: position 763,152,267 of record OY728126.1, on the reverse strand, counting down.
CTGTATTTATTATCCAATTATTATTACATCTCAACTTTCATTGTACACTATCTCTTAATAAGTATCTGAGACCACCCATTAATTTTTCTTCTCATGTCCATAGGTAATGAGGTGGAATAATACATTTGATAGATTCTATATATATAATTTTGGAGTTTTTTATTCTAAAATAATATAACATGTCACGAAATATTTTTTCCCAACTTATCTAGTATTTTAATGATTTTTTATTTTAATAATTGGAATTTAATCTCATGCAATATAGTTACCATGTAATAAATAACCAAGATGCTCTGGGTTACCAGGGATAAAGATGTTACAGTTCATATGTAAGAACATGGATCATAGTATCCCTTCATTTGTGAGTTTTTTGGAGGTGTATCAGGAATGTTCCATGGTTTTTTGGAAGGGATGTTGGTTTTTATGCTAAAATATCATTTCAATAGATATTATGTGTTGTAGGTCATGGTTTTTCATTGTAGGGGTGAATGCAATGATGTAGTGAGGTTGGATGCAGCATAATGATTATTATAGGAGGAATTTTAAGTCGCTACCAATTTTGGATTGGATTCACTATAGATGTAGCATGTGGCATATCCAGACTGGGTTGTTGTGTGGTGGAGTGAGGTTATAGTATTTGAAGAACGGATTCTATATATTTGAGGTCCCAACTATGGTGTAACCCTTCAAGGAGGTTCAGTCATTTTAGTGGGTAGCTTCACCATGGGAAGTGGGCTATGATGAAGTCACCTGAGAGAAATAGGTTCTATTATGTGGGGGAGTAGGCTATACCATAGTCCATATCTAGGTAAATAGGATGGGAACTATGGTTTTCCCCAAGTTCTTCAAACACATTTTTACCAGGATGGTTGTATTTTGGTCTTGGGGGACTGTGCCATGGGCTATGAGGCATGTTTCATGGTCTAGTGGGTTACATTGTAGTATTATAATTTTTCACATAACCTTTAAAAACCTATAAATCCATCGAAAAACACATTTATTCATAGTATCTATATCGGAAAAAGTCTCATAGAGTGTATTTATAAGGGTATAAATACACATTCAATATGGTTTAATCCCCAAATTCTTATTTTTAATCCATTATGATTTGAGGAGACTTATTTTTTACATTCTTGAGATTTATTCTCCTTTAGATCTTATTTTCTCTCTTTTCATCATTCCATGTAATGGTGTTTTATATCCATTGTTCTAATATATATTTTATTAATGATTTTAGAATGGTTATCTTCCAGCATCCTTGGATGGATCAATGATGGTTTTTGTTGCGTGAGGTGATCAGAGGGTTGGGTGTTGCTTTCTTTAATGTTTGAATAACTTTAATGTAATGATGTCATGGATTCATTTCATCTATTTTTTATGTTCAATAATAAATTTATAATTGAATCTCCCTTTATATGGTAGTGGAATTAACCAAATTAATGATTAAAAAATAAAAATAAAAGAATTAGTTTATTTTTAGCAATCATTTGTTGAAATCATCCACCATAATTATAGTTTTCCTCGAGATTTACTATATTTTTCTATCTATGATATAATTTGTTTAGAATATAAAATATGATTAAACTATAAAATATCATAAATATTGTAAATTAAGTTTTTTAGCTAATGAAATAAACAAGAAAGTATAATGAATATTTTTCCCGTATAATTTTATGGTAATAAATTTTATGAGCGGTGAATGTTTCATTAATTTTATTATTCAAGTGAAAGTGGAATTTTCTTAAGAACCAATGTTTTAATGTTTTATGGATAATAATAATAAGAAATGTTATTGAGTTTTTATCTTCTCAATATTTTTTGAAATTGATAATGATTCAAGAGAGAATGTTTTAAAAAAATTATAACCTTTGGTAGTTTATGCCTTAGGTAACTTATAGGTATAACCTATGATAAATGAATCAATTAATTTAATATGGGAAAAACTTGTTATTTATTAAAGAAAATTGTCTGGTTCTATAGTAGATTGTTTTCTTATAAAGGATTAATGTGTTGTGTTGTGGTATAAGAGATCTCATTTTCAAGTGAAGAGGAATGAATTATTTTTTGGGGAAAATTTCTTAGTCGAATATGTTTTTTACCTAGTCTGTTTCAATAGATGTGATCCTTCCTATGAAATGTGATTTGATCCAGGGATGGATGATGAGATATGGGGTGGGAGGCCTATAGTTATTGATGATATTGACACTTATTACACTGTGATGCATGTTGATGTGAATGAGGGTGCTGGGGATGAAACCATAGATTATGGAATTTTAATAAGGTAGGATTTCCCATTTTTTCATGGAAATATGGTATGATTGATTGTTATTGAGAATGTTTAATGGTTGGATATCCATAATTATTGATAATCTATATTACTTTCCCCATTTGTTGAGGAAAATGAATGTGCTTAGTTATAAATCTATTTGTATTTGATTTAGATGTTTTACTAGATTACCTTTAATTATAAATTTATAATTAGTGGCTAATTACTTTTTTAACACATGGGGATGGTTTTAGTTGCAATACTAAAAAGATACTAATATTGTGTAATTTTGGACTAAGTATGGATTATTCATGGAGGTCATGGAAATCACTATGATAGTCAATAAAATAATATTGGAATATTTTTTTAATGGGAAATAAAATATTTAACTTATGGTTAAATGATTAAAAAGGTTAAAAAATAATTTAATTTATGTGTTCTTAAATTATTGTGTTATTATTTGATATTTTGTCAATAGTAGTGAAAGCTTGGTGTCTATGTTGTGATGGATTTAGTTGATCCTTGGACTATGTTAATTATTATTGTTTGGTTATGATCTATAATATATTTTTTATTATTTGTGATTTCATACTCTACCTCACACATGTTGATAGGTAAGCATACACACATTAGACTATGGAATGGTGTTTTCTCCAATATATAGTGATTAGAATGGATGGATGGCTACCACATGTGGTCCTACTCTCTTCACATGGTTGTATTATGTGATTGTATTATTGGTGGTTAACTTTCTCCAAATATATTCATAAAGTGATACAGTTTCATGTGGTTATTTCACTAACATTTATCACCATATATAGTATTATGAAGATTATTATGTGCACAATGTGTATGGGTTGTGAGGGCTTGAGGAAAATTACTTGGTGTATGGAGTATGATGTATTTAATTATAACACCCAATGTATGATACACAATATATGGTATATGGAAAAACCCATAAACTACTTTTTTTACTATATGGATATGTTCATGTGTTTATGACAATATGTGAGGCATGATATTCAAGTTATGATACTTATCATAGGTATCATGGACCTTGATTTTCTTGGAGAGTTATATCATTGGAAATACTATGTTGGGTAAGAGGGTAAAACCATTGGGGAAGTTTTAGTTGGGTACCCTTATTTTAATACTATAATATGTCATATCTTGAATATGATACTTTTTTAGGGATGACCATCGTGAGGATTTTAACATAGTATACCTATTTAAATGAAAATTTATATTCCCTGTTGTTCATTGTAATTTAGCATTATTTATTTTTCATTTTCATGATAGGATCTAGAGATGACCTTACTAAGTATATTTTTTTACTTTCACTCTTTAAATATATAAAAAAATTCAGTTCACCTAGAGTGTGTTGCAGATCATGTTGGATATTTCTAGAGTGACATTTTATAGGAGGTGTTTGTTCTTCATTCTCATGGATGAGTTTATCTCTTCAGTACATGCAGTTTTATTTATAGTTGTTTTAGTCTTGTATAACATTATAGATATGTACTATGTATTTATTTTAATTTTCTTACCATGATTTTATTGGTTTATATTTAATATCCTAATTATCTACATGATCTCTAATAGGTAAATTTTATCCATTTTTATATTTATTATTCCATCGGTGCATGTCTCCAAACCATGACCTATTGGAGGCGGTCTTAGAGACCATAACCATTTCCTTATTTTTGGATCAATAGGGGTACTTCTTGGGGTAGGGGTTCATGAAATGGTGGTATCATCAGTTCAGTTTTATGGATAAGAAGTAATTTAGTGTTAGGAATTGATGTGTTTTTATAGGTTTGTAGGGAAAATTTGTTAGCTAATTTTATTAAGGGATGTAAAAATGGGAGACCTGTTGTGACATTGATATTTAGGCCACCATTTCATCTGATTTATAGACCACATATATGATGAGCCTAATAAATAGAGTAATACTTCTTGTTGGGTAGAGACCTAGGAAATGATCATTAATAATTCTTCTTTACATCTATGTTTGTAATGTGTTGACTTTGGTATTGTGTTATGAATTAAGAAAAATAAATATTTTTTTAAATTAATCATTAATATTCAATATTATAGTTTTATAAGACTATAACTATTTTTTATTTTCTATTTATAGATCTAGGTCGCCATTTCCATAATTAATGTGCCGAAGATGTTCAACAAAATATGTTACCAGAACACTATAGAGTAGAGGTTGAAAATGAAGTCAATAAGAGGAGGATACTCTAAGATATTTTTGTGATAAAGTGTATAAAATTAAAAGGGATCCATCTATAAATCAGTCATAGAAGACTAGTTATATGAGGTTTAGATAGAATTCAGTTTAATTTATTCTTAGAAGGATATCTGTGTTTCATTGTCTATGATATTGCTGTATGGAGCAGTGAGGACGTTGTGTATCTTATTCAATAGTGGTCGTGAGGGGTCAGAGTTATCACATGAGATATTTGAGGACTATTTCCAAGAATATTTTATTCCTTTAACTTATACGGAATCTATTCTCTAGTATTTGTTTACCATTCAACATGGGTGTTCTGGTGTGTGGGAGTTCGGGGTCCATTTTAGGACTCTTATAGGATATTCATTACAAGTATTACAAAATTTTCAAGACATGGAGAGTCATTTTATGGGTTTTTTATATTCATAGATCTATTTCTAATTCACTATGTTCATCTTGTGGATATAATTTATGGTTCTCGTGAGGGAAGACGTTGTTGAGACGACTCCAACAAAACAACGTGATTATGAGAGGGGGTTCTCTAGGATTCTTCATGAATCATATATGTGTTCCTAGGATCCCAATGTTCTGGATATAATATATTTGCATTAACTGGGGTTGGTATCAACACTTATCATATCAAATATATAGTAGTGGAAGGTCTCATTACTATATAAATGGATTAGATGATTGTTTTTATTATGGAGGCTTAGGTCATCTGTAGAATGAGTGCCAATCCTTTTAGAGTAGGAACCATGTATCAAGTGTTACAAAATATGTTCCTACATTGATGTAGTTTTATTATAGGTTTTATTAGTAGATTTTTATATCTTGGGATCGGTAGAGAGGATATTATGTGGGTAGATTACAACCTTGAGATGCCCAACATCCTCAGATAGCAAAGCATGACCATGTAGGTGGTCTTAATTAAGGATATGGTGGCCATGGTTTAGGTCCTAGTTACATACATTAACTTCTGTTTATATCACTAAGAGATATATATGTCATATGATGTATCATTTTCTTATTTTCTACATGGGCATATGCATTTTTTTAATTCATGATCTACACACTCCTTTATAACACCTTCCCAAGACTCTGTTTTTGTAATAGAGGTGGATATGCTTCTAGTTTATGTGGAATTGACTATTCTAGTTAGAGGATAATATTATCTATATAATGTATGTATAGATATTGAGATAGTTATGGGGAAGCACTGCTCTAAGAGATAATTCCTATGATTATGATTACAACCCTACAACATCATCATTAATATAGAGTAGCTATATTTTGTTTAGGTTATTATAGATTTAATTCGGATGTAGGTTGTTTTCTATAAAGGTGATGGAGCTCCATCAATATTTATTTTTGAGTGATACCTTCTTATGTGTTAGAATCGTGTTATATTCATTCCTTACTTAATGGATGATAAGATGATGAATTTTACATAGGATAAACTAAAAATGTCTCCTAGGGTTGTGGAAGAGAACCAAAATGTGTTTCATGAGGAGGTTAAAGAATTACCCCATTGAAGAGAGATCAAGTTTCTTTTCAAGATAAAAATAGGTGTATCTCTAATCTCAATGTTCCCATATAGTATGTTTCCTTATTAATTTCAAGTGTTGTGAGTATATCTCGATGATTTTTTATAGTGAAGTTTTGTTTGGCCAAGTGTATCACCATTATGTGCTACTATTTTGTTCATGAAGAAGGGTGATGTCAGTTTTCATATATGTAACAATTACCATCACTTTAATCAAGTGATAGTGAGGAACCACTGTCATTTTTCATGGATTCAAGATTTATTTGATCATCTAGAGGGAGATAGGTTGTTCACAATGATCATGATTTATTCATGATATCATCAAAGGGAGGTGAAAGAGGAGTACATTTCAATGTCATCATTCTTATTTCATCATAGGAATTAATAATTCACTGTGATGTAATTTGGTGTAAAAACATGTCATCTATGTTGATTGGTTTAGTGAAAATATTGTTTAGATTGTTATTTGATCAATTTGTGGAGGTTTTCATTGATGAAATACTTTTTTACTCCATTTCTGAAGAAGGTAATGAATAGCATATATGTTACACCCCATAATGATAATGGGTTAAATGAAAACAATGATATGACTCCTACCTAAAAATGTGTACATTTATTTTCTAGATAATATCTAATTATTATTCAATAGGTAATCTTGATAATATTGGAGTAGTGATCAGAAACATGGGTTGGAGTAGTGATTAGGATGGGTGACCTCTAAGGAAGTTTCCTGGGGTGTGTGTGAGTGAGGAAAAAGATGATTGAAAAGAACTTGTGTTGGCCTATGGAGACACTAATTATTTTTATGACATATTAGATAATGTGGGAGGGCCCCAATGAAGAGGCCATGTGTCTCTGAGAAATCATGCGGTACCTAGCAGGCCAGGACCCATTGACCAAGAGAAGGCAGCATGTATGTGCTGTTTGTGGGGCCTAATCGTTAAGTTGGTATCATAGAATGAACAAAGGCTTAAGTGTGGAGCACTAACTAGGTTGAGATGTTTTCTCAACAATGAATATGTTTTTCTATGGGGGGGGGGGGGGGGTTAATGTAACTCCCCAAATAATAATAGATTAAATGACTAAATGATATGAATAATGTCAACAAGGTTAGACACTCTATTTGGAAGATTACCTGATTAGATCTCCACTATTAATAATGATTGTTTTGGAGTAGAAATAAGGTTACGTGACCTCATGGGAACATTCCTAGGGTGTTTTTGGTTGAAGAAAAATCACAATTAAAAGAACATGTTTTAGACTATGGGGACATTCGTTAGTCAGATTACCCATTGGTGCATGTCGGTGTGACCTAGGGAGTGGAGCACAAGTCTGCAGGGAAACTGGTGGTACATGGCGGTCTGGGACCCAATAGTCGTGTGATGGTGAGGTGTCCCTTATATCAGTGGGACCCAATTATAACTATATTCATGCATTTTTTTTGGAGTTTTTCATTATTAGTATCTATTTCGGATTTTTTCAAAGTGTGAGTTCTTGGATCATTAATTTATTTTCGTGGGGTGTGTCATATCCCAATAAAGATTATATATGGACTATTCAATGATATAAGAAGTTGTTACTTGGTTATTCCCCAATATTATTGTAGTGGTGGATAGTTATCTATGAATTTTAGGCTATTATGGAAGGTTTAAGGATGATTTATCTCTGGTTGTAATTCCTCGGAATACCTTGACATGAAAGGATCAAGCATTCTATCGGACTAATTAGTATAAGTGTAAGGCCTCGTTCCTAGAAGAAAAAATCCAGTTCCTTAATTTAATACATTGGTGTGATTTCAAGGAAACAAATCATGAAGGACCAATTAGTTTAGTAGTTTTATAATACAAAATTACATACATGACAAAAATATTACATTGGAAAATAGATAATAAATCATGATACATAATGAAATTAACCGAAAAACATCCTTGAAATCTTATTCATGAATTTCTTCATCATAACCTAGGGAAACAAAAAAAAATATGGGTGACATTAAATGCTCAGTAAGGTTTATATATAGAGGAATATAGAATTAATCAATAATAAATAATTAATATGGAAAAGTATATTACTAAACACAAATTCCATTTAAATAGACTGGTAAGGGATAATCAATATGTTAGGGTAAATAACTGAACACACGCTCCATTTAATCAATAAACTAAGATTAAAAATTCATCCATAGATAATTTAAAAGAAAAACTATCACGGTTAAAAATAATAACTGACTTATCATTAAAGTTAAGTATTATTTTTTGGATTCCATGTTTCATAGGTACATATTAGCTTTACCATCAAGACCTTTCACATGATAGTTTAACATACTCGGTAGAAACCCATCTGATTTAGACATCTAATTTCTCTCAAGAGACTATAGATGCATTGAGGGATTACATTAAATGGTCCACAACATGTTTCATAATAGTCCAAGGAATTCCTCAAATGTAGAATTATTGAATTATCCTATAAAAAATGTGCCTTATCAAATATCAGTATTAAGTGAAGTATACAAGTTTATAATTATTTCCATACTTAATACAATAATATTAAAAGTTGAAAATGTATGTCAAAATGGTATATAGTTTATGAAATAATTATACTAATAATATATGAGTATGGATATTAAACAAATGTAATGTCCAATGGAAAATTATTATAATAAATTTATTGTCTTAATAGAAAATTAAAAATCAAAAAATAAAGTGAGATTGATCAATAATTTTACCTCATGGTAATTTTCAATTCAAAATAACATTGATGGAATAATTCAATGTGAAACACAAAATATCATGATGAATGAATGAATCAGGATATTACGTATTAATGGGATGGTATATAAATTGCATATAATTTAATTGGTTTATAATAATGAATAAGTCTCAATGGTATGTAAATTGACATGAAATCTATTACCTTACGATCTCATTTGGTTGAAATCTCTCTAAACATCAATATAATAGTTTTATGAATATAATTAATTTATTATTGAATTTTATTAATATTTGTAATATCATATATGATATTTCTAAAATATCTTATTACTGATTTGTTAATAACTATTAATTATTTTCACTGTTTCACATGCTAATTGACTAGTTTTTCATGTATGTTTTGATGTTTTAAAATTTTGTACCTTTTATGTCACTCATGATTTCATGAAATCAAGAATTGAAATAATAATTTCAATTCCATATATATATTTATTATATATTTATTTATAGTGATCTATAATATTTATTAATAGGATATGAAATGTTTGTTTCATAGAGATGGTGGGTCGAACTACGCATGAACACTGCTTCCAATTTATTATCATATTAAAATAAAATGATATATATGAGTATTACAATTCCCTTATAAATTTTGTGCTATATATATCACATATTTTTATTAAAACAACATTAATTCACTTAAGGTAAAGAGTGGATGAATCACATCTCTTTGAGGAGGCAGTAGTCCACACGTCCATAGATGATGTTATCATATCATGAAAAAAATTAAAATCATGAAGATGTTTGTTATATAGAAAATTAAAATATCATAAATAAATTATAAATATAATATCAATCATATATAAAACAAAAATACACCATTATTCTCTACCTTTAATTGTCATAATGGATTAACAAACAACATTGGTTCACGAGGAGGTAGTCTGTCATACACACAATGAATGACTGGAAATACCATTCGATGAAAGTGTTTGATATTATATGAATTAACCTTTAAATAAAATAATATTATTATATTTGCGATACTAAGGTTATTATATTATCAATATGTAAAAATATCATAATAGGTGTAGAAAGAAATAAAATAAAAGTTATCATTGAAGAAAGATACCTCTTTTTCAGGTTAATCCTTTTAGTTTAAAATAAAATCATTCATTGGATTGATTTAACCAAATTTAATTCATCTAGGAATAGGTTATCTATATGGGGGATTTATTTGGGAATTTTTTTGATGATCTAAATTTCTTGAGAAGAGTGAATAAGTGGTATGGGTGAGTACCTTTTAATAGTGGAGGTGGAGTGATAATCATGATAATATAAAACTATTTTAATTTGTGACCTTATTAATAAGTATATTGCGTATAATAATTCAACCATGCCTAGGGTAATCCCCCATTTTTGGACCCATTGGTTGCCTCATGTTTATCGTAAGACACATGGTTTTTTAGATATAAATGATATATTATTTAAAAAATTTAATAAATAATATATTAAAATAAAAAGGAATATTTTCGTGAGTGAGACGGCCAAATGCCTGACATATAAAATTTTTATACCTCGTATAAGGTAACCCCATATTTTGGACCCATAAGTGGACTCATATTTCTCATACGACAAAATTTTTGAGAGATAATTAATTGTTTTTTTGAAAATAATATATTAAATATTATTTAATATATTTATATAATGATAATGGTATCCAAATTTCCAGCATCGTCGAATGTTATAGCCCTACAAGGGTAAAAACCATATTTCTTACATAACAGTGGTCTCAGATATTTCATTCATCACACCGCCTTAGAGTTATTCAAATATTATGAATAAATTGTCTGCCCTTACTATAATATAATTGTCCTCCATTTCATTTGTTGTCTAGATATAGTATTTTATAATTTAAAATAAGAAACAACTCAATGGAAAACATATCTAGAAAAAAAGACATAATTATACAATCCCCCCACCATATAATTGATTGTCCTTGCATTTCACTCCCAAGGCTATCTAATATTCTGAGAAAAAAATATCGGGCCACTGAGCGCACATATCTTTAACCATTTCCCATGTCTCTTCTTGCACACATCCATTTTTCTATAATACATGAACTATCAGTACAATATTTCCCCTCAAAACCATCTTACTGTGATCCAACACTCATATTAGATGCACCTAAAAGGATGCATCTAACTCATGCTCGACCTCATCCACATTGATCACATGGGAAGGTTCGAGGTGAAACTGATATAGTTGTGATACTTGGAAAACATCATGCATAGTGGTGTATTTCTATGGAAGAGAAAATCGGTATGTTACCAGCCCGATTCTCCCCACAATCTCAAAAGGTCCAACAATCCTGGATGCCATCTTTCCCTGTCTGTCTATCCTATAGTGAAGCATGTGGTTGAAACCTATAGGAATACACAATCACACTGAATAAACACTATGGTATATCTCTATCATTCATCATATGGATTCTTCCTACTTTAAGACATTTCCATATGTTATTAAATTAGATGAACATGCTCTGTCATCTCCAATAAGAGACCTGGTCCCAACAACTCTCACTCACCTTCTTCCATCCAGCAATGTGGTGATCTATATTTCCTACCATAAAGAGCCATGTATGGTGCCATTTGAATAGTTTTTTGATAACTATTATTATAGGAAAACTCCATCAAATCCAAGTTAGTTTCCCATGACATACCTAAGTCAAGCACACATGCTCTCAGCATATCCTCAATCACTTGTATAGTATGCTCTGACTGTCCAAAGTTTTGTGGGTTGAAATCCATACCCAATAAAACCTATATATCATGTGCCTTTTCCAATCCCTTCCAAAAGCATGAAGTAAAGTGATAGTCATGATCTAAAACTACAGTATATGGAACCCCGTGCAAAGAAACTATCTACCCTACAAACAACTATCCTAACAGTTCTACTGTAAAGTTTTCCATTATAAGAAATAAATTATCTTCCTTTTTCTATTGATCCATAATGGCCCAAAAAACATCTTTCTTAGAAAGAATCTTTGAAAGACAAAAAAAATTATAAGGTCATGTCATCCCACTTCCATTCTATAATATTCAATGGTTGCAGTAAACATACAGGTTATAGATGCTCCAACTTCATTTAATGAGAGGTGAAGCATTGTGTAACGAACCCTATTATCTTCTTTTTTAGCCCTGGCCACAAAAACTATCATCTTAGGTCACGGTAAATTTTTTACACACCTGTATTAACCACCCACTTTGAGGAATGAAATTATAGCATGATCTTTTATCGCATTCTCGTTGGTACAAAAACCTAATTGTTTACATATATGATCTCATCTTTATCTATATTCCAGTCTGATGGTGTCTCCCCTCCTTCAATGCTTTCCTTCATGGAAAGATCTTTAGGAATTCTTATTTCATGTCTCTAATACTTCTCAAATGTGTATAGTCCATAGCTACTAAAATGAGTGTCATATACTCTTGTCTCTCTTAAACCACACCATGCATCTCAGCTAGCAACGTCACCACTTTCCACATAGAACTAGATTCCTAAACCAACTGAGTTTGAGTTTTTATACTCAATGATTCAGCCACATTGTTTCCTTTATTGGGTGTATATGCCAGCTCAAAATCAAATGAATGTATCCACTCAACCCATATCCACAAAAAAGATTCAAATATCGCTGTGAAAAGATATACCTTAAGCTATTCTGGTCAGTATAAACTATAAATATTTTGTCCAATAGGTAGTGTTTCCAAAAATCCATATCATGTACCACTTTTCCAACCCGAGTTCATGTGTGGGGTAATCTTGTTCATGTGTCAGCAGTTGCTGAGACCCATACACCACAACATTATCCCATTGCATCAAAACTGTTCCGAGTCCAACCCCAAAAGTGCCATAATACACCGTGTAATCTTCACCGGACATAGATAGAATCAAAATTGGGTTTGACATCAAATGATTCTTCAACTCCTGAATGTCTTTCACACAAGCCTCCAACCATTAAAACTTTACTCCCTTTTTGATCAAGCCCGAAAGTGGCACTGCCAAATTGGAAATGTCTGGGATGAATCTTTTGTAATATCCAGCTAATCCCAGAATGCAATGGATATTGATAACATTCTGGGGTTTCATCCATGAAACCACTACCTACACCTTCTCTGGATCCACTGACACACCTTTCTTTGAGTTGATGTTCCCTAATAAATGTACCTTTTCATTTCGAAATATCCACTTAGATAGATTGGAGTACAGCCAGTTCTCTCTCAGTGTACTAAGGATTTTGTCATGATGATGGGAATGATCATCATGAGTCTTTTTGTATACCAAGATGTAGTCCAGAAACATCGCCACAAATTAATCTAGTTGTAGATGAACATAAATTTTTATCAGGTCCATAAACATTACTGTTGCATTTTTCAACCCAAAAGAAATTACGAAAAACTCATAATTCCCATACCAACTCTCGAAAGAAGTCCTTGGTATATCAAAAGTATGAACACCCCACTGATGATACCATGATCATAAGTCGATCTTTGAGAAAACAAAAGATCCCTTTAATTGTTCAAACAGATCATCAATATGTGGAATAGGATATCAGTTCTTCATATCCATCTTGTTCAACTTACAATAATAAACACACACACATTAACTTACTTCAGGCTTCTTTAGAAAAAGAACAGGTGATCCCCAAGGTGGCGTAGTTGGATGTATAACTAATTTATCCTTCAATTCCACCCGGTGAGCATTATGTTCTTGAAGTTATATCAGTTCCATTCTGTAATGGTGGAATATATTCTGGATCATCCCCTAGAATATGCTCAAAATTAAATTCCACATCTCTCTGAGGTGGAATCCTTGAGTAGTCTTCAGGAAAGACATCCTGAATTAGTTTCACTAGTTGAGGAAAGAAATATTTCTTGACACCCCTATCATCCAGCAAAACTCAAGCAACCTGGGCTATGTGCTCTATCAGATTCTGATTAATTGTCCCTGCTCAGAATTCCTGGATATCCCACACCCCATGGTAGATGTAATGGTCACCCATAGGAGACATAAATGTCACTGTTCGATGGTAACAATCAATGTGGGCTCGGTATACGACCAGCTAGTCTGTACCCAGAATTGGGTCGAAGCCTATCATATTCAGGATATAAGGATCATATAGCAAATGGTACTCCCCGATCTTAAGAGAACATCCCAAGAACACACAAATGTCTATAGAGTATATCCCCAAAGGTGTATCTATCATCCTAACCCTACTCAAAAAATCCACCACCATGCGCAACCCATTAACTAGATTTTTAGATATAAAATAACGAGAGTCACTAGTATAAGGAACTAAATACGGTATAATCCACAAGAATATTACATCACACTATCAATGGTCTAGATTTTAGATCCACAAGTGTAGGATGCCCCCCATGTAACTATCCAGTGTTTCTTCCATGTGATGCTATCTGACTTCCCTGCATTTCACTACTCTGTTTATATGGACGCTCTTTCCTAGAAGAACCATATCCATTTCATTCACGTCCTTAGACAGTAGAACTCCATCTTCTAGACTAGTATGGTGAAGAAAACACTATTCCTCGCACTCTAGTTCCATATAGCTCCTCTATAACTACCTATCTACCGTAGGGTCCTTTAGAACATATATAGTTGTCCCATATTGCTATAGGATCAAAACTCTAATGAAGGTCATGTACAATGTTTCTAAAAGTGTCCCATTTTACCACAATGGTGGAGAATCACATGGGAAAAAGGATCTATAATATATCTCATTGACTGGCCACTCTAATTCCCACCACTCTGGATAGGATTCTCATAACATCACTTCCTATTCTCAATGGTTGTACCACCTAACCTTCTAGTAGGAATCACTTTCCCACCACTAGTATCCTTCTGTAGGTTCCCTTCAGAAATGATAGCCTAATTTAACACTTCTATAAACTTTTTCAGCCAAAAAATATTCACATGAGATTTAATTTCACAATTTAGTCCATCTTGAAATGGCCATGATGAAGTGTCCTCATCTACTGCCAATACTAGGGTAAAACTAAGTAAGTCTGTATAGCGTCTGAAATAGTTCATCTTGGGTATATTCTCCTTATTCAGACTCATGAACTTAGCTATTTTCACTTACCTGATTGTCTCTGGATAGAAGTGATCAATTAACTTATACTAAAAGTACTTCCACTTAATAGCTTCTAATTTTCCAACCTATGTTTGGATGTCCCACAATCGTGTTTCTCGACCACACAACATGTAAGCTTCTAGCTTCACTCTCTTCTCAACCGAAGTCTCCAAGTGGTCAAGGAATGTCTGGATTGACTCAATCCAATATTTTGTTGCCTCTTTTCCACCTTCTATTATAAATTTTGGAGGGTGCTACAATTGAAACACCATCATTATATTAGACAGGCGTTTTACAACCTTCCCTAGGTCTCTATCCCTGAACTGCATGAAGTGAGTGATGTTCTCTTGAAACTGCTCCCCTACCTCTTCAACTAGAACTATTGGTTCCTGAAGTTCAACTATTGGAGGACCATTCCCAGACATGCCCATTGGTTTCCCTCTCACGAATGCTTTTGGAGGAATATTTCTAGAATCCAAACCCACAACATATGGAAAATTTAAAAAGTTATCATAATTACTCAATACCAAAATTATTTACATCATTTCATCATTTTACATAATTTTTTCAAATTCACGGTAGGAACCATTTTCATTTCAATTCCACAAGAAAGAATAATAGTCCAATTTCAGCAACTTACCCACATACCACTTTCCAGTTCATGACTAAAATGATGCATGTAATAATAATCCTGAGTACCTAGATTGAATCATGCAGACTCAGTACTCATTCCATTCAGGGCCATGAAAAAATACTCTAGAAATTCAAAAAAAAAATCACTTCAAATAACATGTGAGTCACCAAAGGTGAAATAATATTCAAATATAATGAAAAACATCAATAACAGTAATCCCACCCTGAGTACTTGGTTTTTCCTCATACATAGGCTCAAAACACCCAAGGATGAGCTCAATACCAAGACATGACTCTTTTTAATATCAAATCTACTATTTCCAATATAGTAATACAAAATAAAAAAGAAAGAAAATGCCTCTAATACCACTTTGTATCTCCCCATCCCAAATTCCAAAAAATGATACCCCAATCTAGTTCACCACATATCCTCAAGCGCACCTCCCATATGTCCGAGGCTATCGACTAGTAGTGACAGTCTGGTAAGTCAGCCGGGGAGAGAATATAACCTCTTTTATCAATTTAAAATACTAATGGAACCAATCAATAAATTTCATATGAATATATAAAACCCCAACAATACAATTTCATAAGAATAACCTAGATAAGAAAATAAAATACTCAACTAAATGGGAAACATGCAATGATAATATAGGTATCATGTGTAAAAAATCAAAACTGGAAGAAAAGCTGCAAGGGACACCAAGGAGGGTCCTGAACCTTGTATGGTTCCCTCTTCCAAGCTCTCTCCCAATTCAACAATCTATGTTGGGACCCTTTCCCTTAACATTTCCTACAACAACAATGTCTATTTGGGTTTTGATCAGGCTTCTTGAATAAGATTTGAGTACGGAACAGTATTTTACAACAAATGACGTCTAAAAAAAATCCAGTTAATTACATGTGTATCTACTTATTGAAATAAAAAAAATTACAATGCATAATTTAACAGTTATCACAATATCAATTAATCTATATGAACCATAGAGACTAACATGATTTAATTGTTTCACACATCCAATTCATAATTTTTGACACATATTTAACCTTACTAAAGAACACCATGTCTAATACTCAAAAACCCATCGGTGCAGAATGCCATGTCTAACTCCCCAAAACCTATTTATTATTATTTATCCTTTGTTTAGAATTCCTTGTTAACACCCCAAAACTCTACAATAAAAATAGATCTATCAGTGGTGTATAATTTCATGTCTAACATCCAGAATCCTATTTGTTAATAACGTCATTTAGAACACCCAAAAATCACAAAAATTTATTTATATCATTAGTTTAGAATGTCTTGTCTAACACCCCAAATCATATCCAATAATTATTTCATAAATTAATTAATCATGTTTATTAATTAATTCGATAAATAATTAACAACATGAATTAATTATTAATTAATTATAAAGTTAATTAATCCTACAATAACTAATCATTCAATAATTTACTATGTAATTAATTATTCTCAATCACAAAAGTACAACTTGATAATTAAATCAACATTTAATTATCCTAATTTCTAGGTCATTTACATTGGTAACTAATTTACCATTTAATTATCCTCATTTTTCATTCAAACACACAACTTGAAAATAATAATTAATTCACAAAATTAACAATCATTTTCTATAAACCCTATATCCCATAATTTCACAAATTCCACAATTAATTAATTTTCCACATTAATTAAATCAATATGTGGTCTCAATTACTAAACGAAACTATCAATACATAAACTTTTATATACAATAAAAAACAATGTAAATGTGATTTAGAAAAATTATTTTTCCTAACTTATTGCAAATATAGACCATATGTCAAAAATAGAGGTGTGTTATGGTCTGGTTTGAGGGGAAATGAATAACAAATGAACACACTAAAAATGCATGGCAACCGTAGATAAATATCTTATGATAATATCATAATTATTTATCATGTAATAATTCCATATTATTTTCTTATAATTATATTTGATATTATTGTGAAAAGACAAAAAAATGATAATTTTTGAATGATTATTTTATCAAATTATTCAATGATAATTTATTTTAAAAATCCATGAAATTATCATTGAAAAAAATAAATTACCATTTATAAAACAATCCTCTATTTTTTATTTTTTCTTCATCCACTTTTTTTTAATATAATTATTGTAAAGAGAGAGAAAATGGAGGTAATAAAATAATTAATTTCAAAAAATTAAAAAGGAAGAAAGAGTCTGCTTATGGCGAACCAAGAGGGTCACGTAGTAGGGGGTTCATGGACTGCTGGTCTCATTGTGAGAAGAGAAAACAATCATTGGCCTTACCTGAGGAATATCCAAAGTCATTCGCACTCAACCAAATATACTCGAAAACATTATGGTGGATGTTTTTATATAGTAGACACAAACCATGTGGCCATAAAATAACCCCAAATTAATTCTCTATGTTTGGTATTTGTTTCAACATATTTTTGATAGCGGAGTGTCTTAATTGACCCTTAAATCAAGGTTCAAGTTTTATTATGGTCAAAATGAATCAAAATGAAGCTTCCAAGATTCCTAGGTGGTCAAACAAGGATGAAACCCACTAGAGAATATGAATTAATAGTACATATATTTATTAATTATTCAATTTAATTATTTAATTTAATAAAACTATTTTAATTTGTGACATTATTAATAAGTCAATTGCGTATAAGAATTATACCCCACCTAGTATAAACCTTTTATATTAGACCCATCAGTGGTCTCATATTTCTCGTACGATGCATGGTTTGTGTGATAATAATGATTTTTTACTTAAAAATGGAATAGATAATTATTTAAAAAATAAAGTGTTATTTTTTAGAGCGAGACATCAAAACGACCGACACATAAAAATCTTATACCTCGTCCAGTGTAAACCCCTCATTCCGGACCCATCAGTGGCCTCATAATTCCCAAAAGAGGAACCATTTGAGAGATAATTAATTATTTTTAATAAAATAATATATAAAATATTATTTTATATTTTATCTCATGAGTGAGACATCCAAATGTCTACATCCTTTGAACGTTATACCCCTTCAAGGGTAAAAAGTATATTTCGGACATAACAGTGGTCTTTTATTTTTCATTCATTACACCATCTTAGAGTTATTAAATTATTTTGAATAAATTGCATTCCCATACTAATATATAATTGTCTTCCCATTCATTTTTTCCCACATAAAGTATTTTATAATTTATAAATAAACAACTCAAAGGGAAAAATACCTAAAAAAAGAACATAATCATAAAACCTTAGACAATGCAGTTTAGCATACTAAGTAGAAAACCATCCAATTTGGCCAACTAATTCACCTTATGAGGTGATCGGTGAATTGAGGGTCTTTTATTGAACAGTCCCTATCCAATTTCAAACCAGTATAAAGCATTTATCATATATATAATAAATAAATTAACTTATAAACAATGTTCCTTATCAAAAATTTCTATTGAGTAAACGATACAAATTTATCAATACATCCCTAGTTCATGAAATAATTTTCAAAATTGACCATGCATATAAAAATGATAATGTAAAATAAATAACTATAATCATCACATAAGAGTATAGATATTTAAAATAATTTTAACATCCAATCGAAAATGATTACAATAAAGTGATTTTTTTCAGAGACAATTAACAATCAAAAAATAATGTGAGACCGTTCAATAACTTTTAGGACATGGTAATTTTAAATCCAAAATACAACAGATGATGTAATTCAATGTGAAACACATAATACCATGAATAATGAATTAATCAAGATATTACGTGTCAAATTTTATGTATATTCACTGTATAGAAGTTAATTGTTTCGTAATAACAAATAAGTATCAATGGAATGTAAATTGAGATTAAATCTCTTAAGTTATATAGCCTTTTGGTTGAATTACCTATAAACTCATGTATTAAGGTTCAAATAATTTTATTAAATTATACCATATCCATACACATATTTATAAAATATTATATGAATTTCATATAATATCTTATCACCTATATCATAATAATAAATCATTATTTTCACTATTTCTATTGTTAATTGCCTAGTTTTTCAAGTATGTTCTCACGTGTTATTTCTGTGTTCCTCTAAATTATATCATGATTTAAATGTCATATATATTCATGGAGATATTATTTTATACATATTCATCAACACTACATAAATTATATTATCTTATTAAAAGAATAAAATATAAATGATACTTATGTATATTATATTTACAACATAATTTTTATGTCATATATAGCACATATGTTTCTTAAAATAATAATTAATACATTCAAGGTAATGTTGGAATTAATCAAATCAATTTTATGAGGAGGTTCTCATTTAAACATGGGACAAGACATCATACCATTTTGAAGACCTTCTCAAAGAGGATCGAGAGGAAACCAATTCCGCTCTATAATGGACTCTCCCTAGAGTAATGGTATCTAAAAGGCTTAAACAGAAATTTATAAACAATGAAATTACTTATGATGTTGGTTGATTTTATTTTTTTTAATTTAATAGTTCCCCAATTTTTCTTTAAAAATTATTTTCTTAATAAGAAATATATTTTTTCATTGTAATGGAAGAATGAATGATATCAGTTTGTCATGCGGTAGTCTTCTGTACACATGAATGATGATTTTTCCCATTTGATGAAAGTATGTGTTAGTGTAGGTCAAACCATTGAAATAACAACATTTTAGTATATTTCTAAAACTGAGGTTATTATATTACATCTATAAAATAATATTTTAATGTGTTTAGAATGAAATAAAAAAAATGTTTTCATTGAATAACATTACCACTTATTCAAGTAACTCTGACTTTTTTATACCAAATTTCTTCCTTGGATTGATTTATGACCAATTTTAGACATATAGGATGAGTTTAGGTATGTATTAGAGATGTTTGGGTAGGTTTTTGGTGATATATGTGGCATGGGAGGTGTGAATAAGTGTGAGTGGGGAGTGACTTTTTATAGTTGAGGAGAAGTTGGATTCTTGAAAAATATAAAAAGGTAAACACTATTGAGAGGTATCGATTACATATTTTTGAAGTTCCCAATCATGAACTAAGTATTACTAAAAGGGGTAGGGGTGAATCAGTGATGTCTATTTATTTATTTATTCTTTTTTTTGAAACAACCTTCACCTTCTGTTAAAGAGATTCTTCTCTGCTGAACACACACAACCACATAAACACAAGATTCACATGGTTCACTACTCAAAAATAGTTTCTATTTCCTTGGTATGGTACGAAAATAATCCAATACCACAAAATACTCTAGAAAATAATCCTTTGATGTGGAATAAAATGAGTAGGATATACCCTTACACTCGTGTAGCACCTGTAAAACAATCTACAAGTGTGTGTGCACCCCCTTAGAACAAATAGGGAATTACAACATTTTAGTGCTTGCTTAAATTTTAACAGGTGTGTTCTATAAAGTACAAATCCTCACTTTCTTACCTAGAATCCGGTAAAGACAATTTTATGCACAACTGGATACATGTGAAAACCACAACTCATTTTGTGCATCCTTTAAGGTACCTTGCGCGCAATTCAAATGGCTTGTGGGTAAAAATTCACATTTGGCGTAGAAAAGTTTTTTCGTGAAAATTCCTTTTTCTCACAACTTTCCACATTTTTGTGTGACTTTCCTCTTTTCACGCAAACCTATTTCTTTTATTTCAACTCACTTATCATGTAATTTTATGCGCTTCAGAGCTCGTGATTTCTCTAAGTGTCGATCTTATACAAATGAGAGGGGGTCACTTCGTATTTATAGGCATTTTTAACCCTGTATAAAAAACATGAATCTGTGTGTGAAATCTTACTCAGGTGCTTAAAAACTCTTTCACACAACATCATATTTCGCACACTATCTTGAGTATTTTGTGCGCTTCATTCCTTTACCATTTTTCATTGTTCTAATCTCAGAACACCACATGCGTGCAAAATTCTGAACCACATTCCATATTTCATGCAAAACCAATCTTTTGCGCAGCCTTATTTTTTTGCTAACTTATACCAGTTCTATATGAACTCTATTCCTTTTCCATTCTTTGATGTTTTGTCCTTGAATCATGTCGTGCGAGAAAAATTCTACTCTATCTTCAAACCTGCGTGCAACATCCATTGACAAAATCTGCTTCAGCAAGAACACCATTGCTGCTTCATTCTCATCAGGAATATTCAAGAAACAACTAATTTCATCACTAAATATATCTATCATGATATATAGTCTTTTATTGAACACCTTTAGCATCGTTATATTTTCAAAGGGTGGTAATGAACATTCCATGTATTCCACTAGCATCTTTCCTTCGAATCAAAAACTGAATATGACTGGAATCACCTTTTACTCCCCCTTTCCATAATAAGTATTGCATCAAAAGTTCTCCTAACTTATGATATGTTTGAAATATAGATCAAGAAAACATCATCTTATTTTCATTTCCTTTACAATGTGAATTGATTTATAATCTTTGGCAACAAAAGACAACACTCTGTAACAATAAACTCTTCTTACTTCCTTCTCTATCCAACATTTTCCCAAAAAATTTTCATCCAAAAATAAATAAAACCCTATATGATGGTTTATATTGTTTATATATGGGCATAAAAATTGATTTTGACACGATTCTAGGTCTTTTTTGGTCATCTAGTTTAACGGTTAGTCCTTTGTTAAGATAGTTTTTCTCTCAATCGCTGTAATTAATATTGATTTATTTCACTATTTTTTTGTAAAAAACTAAATTAACCTTAATACATATTATAAATTATTTTCTCTTAAAGACATTGAATCTCTTTTTCAAAATTAAAATCACATAAGTGGAATAAATTTATTTACTTTTACTCTCAAAGACTGACAACAATGTGAGTTTTTAAAATTAAAAGTTTAAAAGATTGAAATATTTTTATAACTTATTTCAATGTCAAATTTTTTTCAAATGAAATATATTGGATTAATTTATTTATTATGTAACTAATTAAACATTAAAACCATTTTAAATATATATTAATTATCTAAATTATTTAGATGAAATAGCAGTTTTCAATTAAAATATAGAATGTTTCACTGTTCATCAAAAAATGAAACATCTCAGAAAAATACCAAAATTTCACCATAAGAATTTTTTTGGAAATGTGTTTTAAAAAATGATTTCTATTTTTTGCAATTAAATTGACTAATGATTCCAAATATTTTCTTAAGATAGGTGTTCTATTAAAATTCAGATAAACTTTTTTAAGAAAAACACATGTTTTTATGTTTAAAATTGGG
Organism: Viscum album; assembly: GCA_963277665.1. NCBI lineage: Eukaryota > Viridiplantae > Streptophyta > Magnoliopsida > Santalales > Viscaceae > Viscum > Viscum album. The sequence goes on along the minus strand of OY728126.1, from coordinate 763,129,424 downwards.
TTTATTTTTAACTTATTACTAAGAAACATATTAGATGAATGTAAAAAATAATTAATTTAATATAGTATATATATATTTTTTTAATATAATTCACTAATAGGTATAAATATAATTTATTAAGACAACATGCCTTTGGGTTCATAAAAATATTATTTTTTATTTAAACATTTTATTCACCTTCAATTATTTTTTATTTTGATTTACAATTAACTAATAACCAAGGAATTCATTTAATATTTTTTAAAACAATATATATTTATATGTTTTTTAATGTTATTCATTACTAATTATTTAACTTCTATGGGTAATTGTTATCTTAAATAAAAATATTAATAGTATTTTGTATGACACGTTCATTCATACAATGCAAGCGATCGATGAAATTAATTGTTGCACGTAATGAATGATAAAATTTGAGTTTCAAATACAGAAATACAATCAAAGTGTTATGTGAAAAAAAAATAATATCTATGTAACATGTATTTTAATATTAACTTGGTGTTGCTTATAGAGGAATCTAGAGACAAAATTACATTTTATTTGAAAATGAAATTATGGCAGTGTATTGGTGTGTTATAGTCAGGAATATTTTGAGTATATTAAATATAATTCAGTCAGTGAAATAGTCCTTTTTTATGAGTATATGTATTACATTTATAGGGTTTCTATGAATATGGAGATATATATATATATATATATTTCACTATGATATAAAAAATATCAATTGTTTCTTATTGATCCTGGTAGTTCTGTCCACATAAGTATAACTATTCCACCTATTATCTACATTTGGAAAATGTTGGGTTTTCCTTAATGTTGTGGTGACATTACCTCATGAGTAAGTGTATTTTTGTTTTTACTATTCATAAGATCATGTGTTTTGTATTATCCCATTGTGAATTGAACTTATAATAGTTCCAGTGGATGGAATTATTAAAATATTATGACTTTAATATATTATTTACCCTAGCAATGTTTAATGTTGTAGTTTATGAATTGGGAATGAATTCACGTCGCAACTAAGTGAATAAAACTATATATTCATAGATATTGATTTAAGATCTCTTAATAACATCTCTTGAACTGGGACATGTTTGAGACAAATGTTCTCTTTTTCAAGTGAGATTGTTGTCTACATTAGTGTAGTGTGTATAAAAGTCCCTACTAAGGGATTATGAGGTTGATGTATGGGGAGAATGAGTTGTCTTTCTTAAATCTGATGATTCTTGGTATGAGGATGATCAACAAATGGTTTTTTTGTAGGGTAAATTTTTTATCACCTTTAGATATACATTATATTGTTCTTCATGAGTTCTATAAATCACCCTTAAATGTTCATAGTTTAATGTTAACGAAGTAATAAATAATAAGAGGTTTTTTTGTTCGCATGTTATTTAGCACAATGTTTCAATGTTTGTGTCTCAATGTCTGGTCTATTAGGATTTGAAGGCTATACAACATGTTCCTAGTGGTTTCTATAGTAGTTAAATACTCCTCAGTGGAAGTTGGAGGACCTCTAGATGGTATTTATTACATAATTACCTTCATATTCAACGGAATTTCATGTTATATGGGTGATTTTGGATTGTTTTAAATAAATATTTCAACTTTTTAGTGTTAAAGTATTCACGCCTAATGGAGGATTTTCTACGGTGCCACCTCGAGTAGGTGGTGAGGCTCCACTGAATCACGAGGATGATTATATCTAATCACGATCCATGTTTTGAGTCCATGGGGAAGAGAGATATCTAAAAAAATTATATCTAATATATGACTTACTAGTACATTTCATCCAAAGATGGTTTTCCAGAAAATGAGAGAAATCCAGTCTCTTGAATAGATGATTCATTCTCGTTTGATAGATATTAGGAGTTCATGGTTGAGGCACCCACCTTTTGTCGATTAATATAAGAAATTATTCCTCACTCGAACATTCATATGTTAAAATTAGATTAATTAGATTAATAAAAATTCCATTATATTGTTATATATATTATAGTTGGAGATTCATCAATTTTCTGGCTGTAATTTGTAAAAAAACTGAAAAATATTGTTCATATTATTCGTGAATGGACGAAAGAATCAAATGATCATCTGAATTCTAATACTGAATATAGGTGGAGACCTTTATATTTTTATGTTGCACATCATGTGTTCTTGAAGGTGAATATTCACTATGGTAAGTGGTGTTTTGGTCATAGGGGTGATATTTCTCCCGATTTTGATACACCATTTGAGGTTCTGTCTCATGCTGGAGGCGTGGTTTACCAGGTGAAAAATACCCTACAACAGATCTAGATACATGATTCCTTCCATATTTTACAGCTCTAACTTTTCCATTATTTAAAATCTCATATCATTTATTTTGGAGTGATCGACATAGAACATGATGAAACCTTTGAGGATAGACTTATAGAGATATGGGACCTCTATGAGAAGATGTTACAGAGATGTGATATTTCATTGGTTTTTTATTATTTTGAAAAGGTAGTGTGTATGAGAGTAACAAGGAAAGTGATTTAGAAAAATCCAAAGAGTGCCCAGTGATTTGTTTTGTTTTAATATTCTCTTGTAACATTGATCATTTGATTGATGCTGGTCGTTTCTAGTTCATTATATGGTTTCTCTTTTATTTACTTATTGTGTCATTACTCTCACTTGAGTTTTATCTCCCCCGATAGAGTGTTGAGGAGATGATTTTTGGTGTTGTGTGGTTTTCAATTCTTTCCACATAGTGATCTTTTCATGATTCTATTCTAGGGAGATTTCTAAGAGTTGTCCCAAAGGATGGTTGGTCAGACAACCTTTTTTCATTATTCCTATCATGTTTTGGTTTAGAATATCAAGGGATAGAACAATTTCATATCAATTTGACATAAGTATATAGATCCTAGTATCCCTACCATTGTAATTTCTAGTAGTTGGAGGTGTCCTGAGAAGTTTCCATGAGTTTCAAATGGGGGAAATGGAGTTATGATAAAATATCTAATTAATAGAACTAATATTCTATATATTTTGCTGTTGCATAATAGGTCTATTTTCCACAAATAAGTGAGGATGGATGGGGTGTGTGTAGGTTTTAGGTTAAACCATTGTGACTTTTCTAATTTTGTCATGTTTTTTCCCTAGATGTAGGTTATAGAATAACAAGTCTATGATGTAGTCTCATAAAGTGGGGCTATGACCTAGGAATAATAGATTCTACACCATTGAGTTATATATTATGTAGTATCCCTAAAATGAGGTTATGTAAATTTAACTGGCAGTTTCACCATAGGTAATTATTTTGGTGATGTAATCATCCTTGGAAAAAAATTTCTGTAGAGTGGTTGTTTTGGGTTTTCTATAATTTTTATCCAGGTAAATTGAATCATCAGCATGGTTGTTCTTATATTCCATGGAAATAGTTTGACCAAAGAGGATTCACTACGGTCTAGAGATAATTTGTTATGGTTTTGGTTTTATGTGTTATAGTCTAGAGGTCTCCTCCATGCTTTCATAATATTCAGTTTTCCAATAAATACCAATGCACCCATTAGGATTAATATTTTTCCCAAGTTTTTATCTCAATACCTAGGTGTCCTAGAGTGTTTTTTGAAGTATTTTAATCCCCTTTCATTGTAGTTTAATCGAAAAACATTTTGTGTTTGACCGATTGTGATACAATATGAGTTTTTGGTTATTTCTTATAGTTTTTTTTCCTTTTATTCGTGTTTCTTCCTATTAATTCATTCCATGTCATGATGTTTCATCTTCGTCTTTAAAATGAAGTGTCTTTTTATTTTTCAGCATGATTGTTGGTTAGTTTCCTTTGATGGATGCATTTTTTATGGGAGAGTTGATGAGAGTTTTATGTATTATTTTCATTCTTGTGTGAAGAACGTTGGAATATTGAAGATAGTGATTCATTTTTTATTTTTTATTTACATGAAATTGTAAAGTTTTATTGGTTTATCCCATTATATAGAAGTTAAATTAAATAATTTTAATATTAAATAGGATTAATAAAAAAATAAGTTTATGTTTAGTGATCACATGTTGTTGTCATCCACTCTAAAAATGATTTTCCTCTTTATTTACAAAGTGGTGTTCTCTAGAAGTTATGTTTTGTTTGTGATGTTTAATTTTATGATATTTTTGAAGATCATAAATTCAATATATTAATTTATTGGATAGTGAAATAAAGATTAATGTTTAATTAAAAAAATTTCATAGAATTTGATGGTAGTGAAATTGTTAACTGTTAAATATTTAATTAAAATTTCTCTTCCATGTTATAACAGAAGTGAATAAAGATCATAAGATATAATAATTTTATGGGATAATAATCAATTTCATGTTTAATGGGTTTCTTTCTCCTTATAGTTTTTTGAAACTAGAAATGTTGATGGGGATATTCCTTAAATAATTTAATAGACTATGAAAACCAATTCCCTGTGTTATTGGTTGGTGTAACTAGAGAGAAATGAATTGTTTAATTCAAGATAAAATAAATAAATTATTTAAATAAATGTTTGTATAAGAGAGTTCAGGTTTTCTTATGAACACTAAATGAAATATATTGGGTGATGAGATATCCAATTTTCATGGGAAGGTTAAATGCCTCATTCGTAGGGCTATGTTTCCTTCTTGACTATGTTTTTTTTCCACATTATATGTTTCTCTAGAAGTGATAATTTCAATGTGATGTGATCTTTTCCATGGATTAATGATGAGATATTAGTGAGTAGGCTAATATATGTGGCAGTAGCTGACATGAGGGACACTAAGATACATGGTGATATTTATGATGGTGTTGGGGATAGAATCATAGTTTATTAATCATGTTAATGTTGTTTTCAGATATTTTTGGGATTAAATACATGATTCATTTTGGTTGTTTAAAATATTTAATGAACGGATGGGTTTGTTCCTTATTTATCTACATTTCATCTCCCACGTTTTGAGTTGTCTTGATGTGCATTGTTTTGCATTTATGTGTGGAATAACATGATTTTTTCAAGATTTCATACGATTATGAAATGATAAATAATATTTAATAAATGTTTTAACCATTGGGGTTGGTTCTAGATATCATGATGAAAATATGTTAATATAGATAAACTATGGACTTAGTTTGGAATATTCTTAAAGGGAATGTACTTAACTTTGATGGTTAATGAAATGAAATTGTAAAAATGTTCATTATTGTAAAATAAATTAATTTACATAAGATTAAAGAATTAAAAGGTAAATATGTAATTTAAGGTATTCCGTCTTAAAATATTGTGGGCATGTAGTATATATATTCCCTAACAGGGGTACCTGGGTGATTGAGTGACAATATCTGTAGTAGATATTATAACAAGGTTAATGATCATAGTATGTTTGAGAGATTTATTATATATTTTATTATTTATGATTTAGTAATCTTCCCCTCCTATGATCATACGTATATTGAAACCTAGTGGAAATTGGGAGTATGTTTTACCAAAGATACCAGTGGTGAGGATAAATGGAGTACTACCCCCTATGTCCTCAATCTCTTCTATTGGTAGTGTTTTGTGATCGTATACCCAATGGTTATCATTCCCCAAATATATGTGCAAATGGATGTAATGTTTTTAAATTTCACACACATGTATCTAAAGATATGTTTTATAATGTTTTATTATAGGTATGACATGAATATATTGTTATGGTTCAGGTTATATTACTTAGTGTATGTGATATGATGGGTTGTGGTATAATAATAAATTTGTGATACACAACATACGAGTTCTGGTGTCACCTATAAAATACATGGTTACTACATGGATATGTGGATGGTTTTATGAGATGACGTGATACATGAGACAGAGGTCATGATACTTATACCAAGTATAGTTGTTATCAGTTATTCATAATAGAGATGTCTCAGGACATATGACATTGGGTTGGAGTAGTGAACTAGTAGGGAAGCAATTTTAAGGTAATATTTTTTTTGAGATAAAGGTACTATTTTATTATTACTATTATAAATTTTCAATTTTATTTGATACTTGGTGATATATAACCATGTTAATTCTAGGAATATAGTATACCTATTTAGGTGACATGTTTGTTTCACTTATGTTCACTGGGATTGAAAATTATTTCTTTATCATTTTCATGAGAGTATCCAATGATTATTGTAGTTATTATACATGTTATTATCACCCAATGTATACATAAACTATTTTTCTTGGAAGTAGTAATAGGGTTGATTTAATGATAGAAATTTTGTTTTCTGGTTTTTAGGAGTTGTTTAGACGTTATTCCATCTACTATGTTTATCTTTTCGGAACTTGTAGATTCATTTTTAGAATATTTATACTTTTAATCTGCTATAAGTTTGTACTTTTGAATCATTTTATCTAAATTAGAAGGACTCAATTGGTGTATATGTATTATCTACCTCTTTTATATGTCATATTTTATTGACATTTGTTCCATTTTTATGTTTATTATATCCTCATTTCTCATTGACAACATGTGGCCTATTGGAAGCGGGCTATGGGTGATCAATATATCCCTTCCCTCATTGGTGGCCCATGATGGGTCCTCTTTGGGGGAGAGTTTCATGACATCATATCTATGAAATTTTTTTTAGAACCTTTAGGAAAAATATTTAAAATAACATCTGTGGTGAACGTAAATGTTACCACAATAAATTTCTAGACATTGTTCATAAATTTTGTGATGCATATCATATGAATAGAACCATATTGTAGGAAACGTCATATTTTATTCATTTTTAATACATTAGTGATTTATAACATTACTACTGAATATATATTATTTATTAGATAATGGTGGGTAATAGAAATAATTGCAACCATGCTAATATTTTTTGATAATGTTGTGATTTACAGGATAATAAAGATTATGGAGTTAATTTTAGTTCCAATAAAATTATTTATATTCAGAAAAAAATAAATTAGGTTATAAAATATAACTTGGACTACACGATCTAATAATTTTCCCTTAATAAGGGTTAATTTATCTTGATTGTTTATGTTGTAACAATATCCATAATTTTTTGGGTCCAGTAATCCAAGGTTATAGATAAAGGGATAGTCTCTAAAAAATCTATTTATTATATTCGGTTGTAATTATAAGGAAATCATTATCATTATTTTTTTATAATTTAACAAGAGATGATGAATAATGGTGTACTTTGATTCTTACTAATAAGGAGGAAGAAATAAAAAACCTAGAGGTGAATTTATTTAAAGTGATTTTCAGGAAATATATTTTTCTCAAAAGAAACACATCAACATGGAAGAGAATGTGTTAAATTTAGGATAAAAGGAATAATACATGGTGGCTGGGTATGATGATAATTTCATGTGGTTTTTAAGGTATTTTTTTTATTATCTACACATTACAAAAATAAATATTGACCATTGATTTTAATTTTTAAATATATTAATTGGATGATTTTTATACTCTTAAATATATTCATCATAAAAAAAATATTTTTGAAAAGTGAAATCAATATTAAGAAGGAATTTTTAACAAATTTATTTGTAAATTAAAAATTCATAAGATGTGGATGGTTTATTTTATTGTGGAAAGAATTACAATAATGTAACAAATAGTAGAGTGGAGTTCCCTATATTAAATAAATGTTGGAAATTCACCTAGGTAATTTCTTAAGCAGTTTTAGTGTATTCAATAAAAGTGGAGAGAAATGGAATCAAGCACATGACTAAAAGAAAATAGGGAAGTAGTAAATTTTTATTGTTTTAACTTCATGTACCATAACAATTACTCAAATTAAAGCCTCATATACCAAGGTAATATACCATAGTAAAGGAAAATGAATGAATGATTAGGTTTTACAATAAAAACGATTGAAGTTTCCACTTTCATTATTGTGACAGTTGCTACTTTGATTATATTAAAAAATATCTAACCCATTATTTGATTCTCAACCTACACGCACTTTATATATTGAATGTTTTAAAATAAAATTTAAACAACACCTAATTCACTATAGAATCATTTATCTATTAGACCATTGAGTCATAATTCAATTAGAAGAAATATATACTATGTAATTGAAATAAATATACACATGTGTTTTCTAGTAGAAAATCTATTCATCATCTCTATAGTAGATTTTGACAAAATATTGTAATTAGATTGTTTATAAAATTATTGAACGTGAATTGTTTATTAAGTGAAATAATTTAAAATTTGTGAGTCATTTAAAAAATAAATTTTCTTAGAGTGATTAAATATAATATTATTTTTTGGAATCACCGCATGTAGCTCAAATTAATGAATTTATTTGAAAAAAAATGATGAAAGTCCAATATATGATGATTAAGGATGTTTTTAGAATAATATATTTGTCCATTGTGAAATAACACACACACACAGATATAAATATGTGTGAATGTATGTATGTATGTATTTTTGGATGATTTAACTTGAATTACCCTAATGGAAAAGATAAATTTATTATCGATCTTATCCCTTTTGGAAAAATAATATCAATGATTCCATATTGAATATATATATTTAATTTTGTTGAGTTAAGGAATATATTACTAGACTTATATGAAAAATGATACATTCATCTATGTATTTAACCATTGGGAGGTAGTTTTATTTTTCATAATGATGGATGGTTCAATGTAGTTATACATTGATTATAGAGATGTAAACCGAATTACTATAAATAATTTATATCCATTTTAATTTATTTTTGAAATATTTGATCAACATCATGGGTCTTGATTATTATTGAATATCGATATTTAGGTTTTCATCATATATATTTTATGAAGAGATATATCAATTGTAAAAACATTCTTGTGAGGTATGGTTATTGTGAGTTTAAAATAATGAATTTTGGGATGACTAATCCATCCTTTGTGTTTATGAGTTTTTTGAATGGAGTATTGAAGTATTATCTTGATATTTCTATGGTAGAATATTTTTTATTATATTCTTTTATCCTATAAAATTTTGGGGGAATATGAAACTCATTTTCAAATCATTAATGATATTATGTAGAAAAAAATATTAGTATCTGAAATTTAGTAAATGAGAAATTTGGTATCAACATGTTTCAATCCTTGAAAAAAATTATATCTGAGGATGGTATATATTTTGAACCTTTCCAAATTATCTTTCATGGAGTGGATGAGATACTAAAATATAAAAAAAATTTTCCTTGTATTATTTGTATTTAGATCATGGAATGTTGAATGCATTTCTCGATTATCAAATTTGATAACTATATTGACACGTATAGGGGTAAAATTCATAGGGCCAAAGGAATGTTCAGATATAATTAATGGATTTAATATAATATTTGTAAATTCATATATAAAGAATCCTTTATCTAGTATAGTGGGGGTTTTCATCTACAAAGAGGCGTCACTGAATATTCATTTATGTCTTCCAATTAAATAGAATGGGGTGATGTATTATACATATTGAAATTTGATACACCATGAGATTAATTACCTAACTCATGATTTAAAGTTCTAATTAGTATTATTTTTACTATATATATATAATATCACTATAGAGAGATATATTATATATATAGAAACTATATTTTTTTGAAATATATCATTACTCAAAAAGTCATTAATATGAGGTAATGAAAATTCTTAGAACTACTAAAGGCATATGATTATGCTATTCATTAACATCTTAAGAAAGAAAAAGTAGTAGGTTCATTGAATAAAAGAGGCCATGTTATTTCATCATTGATGAGGGTGAAGAATGATTCAATTATCAAGGAAATACTATGGATATCCTAGAGAATTGTAATTGATGCTGAAATATGATTCTCAATCCACATAAATTCCCATTGTTATTGGTTGAACATGATTAGGAAATATCAATTTAATGATAAATCCCTACAATTGAAATGGAAGAAATTAGAAATATTAAATTACTAAAGTTTATAATTCATTGTTATGGAGTTATAAGATTTAGAAATATGATATATATTCAATTGTTGATATAGGTGATGATACATTTGTTAGAATAGGCTCCTATATCCAACATATATATACATCATGGTGGCACTAAATTGTATATTGATATTTGATCAAGGATATAGGTGATTAGACATCGATTATTATGAAAACAAGTGAATGTTTAATGAATACATCCATAAGGAATTATCCACCCTCTACCTAAACTATAATAGGAATGGAATAATATTACTATAAATTTCATCATTGTTAAATGAATTACATATAATGATAAAAATTTGATTTGGGTGATTATAGAACTTCATAAAAGGTAGTTTTTTAATAGTAATTTGAGAATATTTTCTTTTAAATCATATATCAAGGATGTATATATATGATGTTGTGAATATTCATTGTATTCCCCTGTAAATGTCAATATTTTTTGACCTATGGTTCACTTAAAAAATTTAGAAGATTCTTTATCAGTCTTTAAATATAAACCTTAATGGTAGCACAACCTATATACCTCAAATTGATGTACATCCTGAAATATTATTCCAATAAATGTGGGATATGTTATTGAAATTATCTCATGATTTACAAGGATAATGGGATCAATATTTACCTTCAGTGAATATTTCACACAATAACAGTTACAACTATACTATTAAAATATCAAAATATGAATCCTTGTATAGAAATATATTTTTGACTCTAAATATTTTGTATAATTAAGAATATTAGAGGTAATTTGGTAAAAAAAACATGTGATGTAAACATCAGAAAAAGTAACCCCATAAAAAATATTATCATGGTAGCTCAAAGTAAAATGATATTTTATGTTGATAAATAGTGGATGGATATATAATTTTATGAAATAGACCATGTATTTATAAATATAACTTTATGTCAAAATATTGTGATGTTTATAAATAATGAGAAGCCATGTCAATATTATATTGGAACATTTAAAATATTAGAGAAAAAATATCAATGAAACATCAATTTTCTATTTCACAAATCCTATCTCAAGTGAAAAACATCTTCCACGTATCAATTATAAGGATTTATATGCCACAACCTTCCAATTTTTTAAAAGTAGGAGATGATTTGGAATCTTTATATGTGGAAGAAGTGATATGAAATTACACAACAACTGTAAAAGTTCATTGGAGTAATTTCAAGCAAGAACAAATTACTAGAGATCCTAAGTATTCAACTGTAAATGTATATATTCATTTTTTCTTGTATTGAATTACAATTTCCTGGGTAAAATTATTATACAGAGGGATAATGTAATTCATGAAAAATTATAGTAATAAATAATAATATTTTCATTAAAATATATACTCTAGACATTAAAGTATGAAACTTATTATGATATATATTACTAAATGTGGGTAATAAAATAAATAAATAGTGTTAGTACAATATAAGTGTCTCTTGAATCATATTACCCAATGAATAAGAAAATGATATAAATGATACAAAATATGAAAAATTCAATCCATGGAATCAAAATACATAAATATATAAAATTAGAATTATTATTTAAGAGGTGGATCTAAGTGAATTTAGAGGATATAAATATGAAGTTTGTATTATGACTATTTATAAATATTATAATTTTCATTTTACCCATTATAATGTGATTATTAAAATAATTGAATATTAATTTTACTATTGAGGATAATTTGTTACATCCCAATAATAAACATTTGCTTAAAAAAAGAAGAGGTTTAATGACCTTATGTGACTTCCTTGAGACACCAAAAACTATACATAAATGATGAGGGATTACTATTTTATTGGGAGATAAAATTCACATTAAAAATAGACACCCCCAGTGAAGATAAAAAAATAACCAACCTAAACTATATGATAAATTATGTGTAAAAAACTCAAGTGAAATACCAAAAAAATATGTGAGTAACAACATAAATAATAAATGTGGAAAAAGAGACACTAAAATAAATCATGATCAGTAGCAAGGTGAAACAACTCCAGATGACCAGAATAGGTCCAACACCAATTCTCTATCTCCATAAAGATATATCAATAAGAACAACTAGAAAAAAGAAAAATTCTACTATTTCTATTAATATAAAAAAACATTGGAATATGAACCAATGTGCATTTACTATGGGTTATTAATCATAAATGGTATGAAATTCACTAAAATAATCCCACAAATCCTAATAAGATAATAATTTATTTTCTCATCATTAAAAAAATAATTATAAATAAAAGATAGAAGTATCTATTTTTTCATCAGACTTAAAATGATTTAAATTGAAAGATGAAATATTTTATCTATTAATTACACTTGGCATACTATAACTGCATCCACTTATACCAGAACAAAATGAAAGGAAGGTGAAAGGCCAATACACATGAAAAGTTAGACAACTATCCACCTAGTCATCGCTATTTTATGATTCACTAAGTGAGTCCACTCAGGCACCTCTGTACAATATATAGCAGAAAGGGTGTTTTTAATCAAATAAAAAACATTCACCACCTATGTATGTCATTTTCTAACTACAATTAGTTGAAAATAAATTAAATCATCCCTTAAAAACATTTAATTTATAATATTATGATAATTATTCCAAAATCATAATTTAAAAATATATATTTAAAGGGTTTTCTAAAACCCATTCAAATTACACAGATTCAAAATTATGATAAAAGGGGTTTCCAATAAATCAGAATACTTCAGTTTCCTTTTATATTAAAATAAATAAACATAAATACTCCTGAAATTATGTTCTGGAATAACTGGAGAAGACAAAGAATCCACCAAGCTCAATGTGGGTGATAAAACTAAAGAATGCAACAATGAAAACACTAGATCTGGGTTCAAAATTTATTTCCTTCAATAGATAAAAGCTATATGTCATAAAAAATACATCATAGATTATATATATATATATATATATATATATCATATCTAATGATGAATTCCATGGATATACATGAATCTAAAAAATATATAAATGATGGTTGAAAATAGATATTACATTCAATCTCTTAGTTCCAAAACTCTTTGTTCTATTGAAATTAGGTTCAATTGAAAGATTAGAGGCCATAGATTCCATGAAAAATACATAGGTTATATATCATAGTCCAATTAGATTGAAAATATATTTTTCTATTGAAAATGAAATAAAAATCCAATTTTCTGATGTATTAATGTATGTTTTATTGTTCTACCGCATAGGTTAATAACTCAATTACAATAATCTCGTTGTTAATAAACAATACCCAGGTGGACTCACATATAGTAAAACCATTAACCAACCATAAAAAAGAGCTTAGTCACATAAATCATAATTATGCAAATTTTTTCACATGTTTTGGAAAAACCCTGATACAACCATTAGCTTGACGATAATTTCAATTATCTCTTGTAGGTTTTCCCTAACCATGATCAAATCAATCACCCATAAAGACATTCTTGAAACCTAAAATAGAAAAAAATAATATCATGAAATATATACAAAAATTTCATAAAATAAAAAAATAAAAAGGGATAGTAATCTAAAATTAGTGGTTTTACATTATCCCCACTATTAGGCATTTTATCCCCCCAAAACATAAAATTATCCTTGATTTGAAAGAGTTGTATCCATTTTTATATCATCAATTTATTATGTTCCAATGTACACTCTTGAATTAAATCATGATTTCATAGTACTCAAACCAATGGAATTAATATTCCTTGTATGAAGTTATCTTATATTTCTATGATATGAAAAACTGCATGAAAAAATGTTTCACTTGGTTTAACATGAACATGGTACCATAAAATCACATAATTATAATCAATATGATATTTCAAAATTATATATATATAAAATATAATATGAAAAAATTGCAATAACTAAAACCAACACTCATGATCTCCAATTTAATTAAGTAATAAAAAATTTCCAACATACCGAGTGAGAATATATCCTTTCATTCCCAATTACTGATTTTACAATATCCAAGTTACTTTCAAGAATATAAGATCTTCTATGGAAAATTATAATGTATTATGATGATAACACATATAATATTTCTGTTGGATTTAGGTCGAAACCATCCCTTTTCTGATCATCTAATATTTATAACTTGTTACATAAACAAGGCTAGGTCAAAAAAAGTGATGTTTATCTTGTTTCTACCTAATAAAGTGTATAAAGAGACTAGGAATTCAATGAATTTCCTCAAATGGGCCTATTTATTTCTTGGCATGATAATTTTTATAATAAAAAAATCACTAAGGCAAAAATGTTCATCCCCTGAGCCACTGAAATACCAAACATAATCTTAAGTAATTTATTATATTGTTCAGTTTTTTTCATGTATCCCATCTATTATTGGATGGTAAAATTTGATCATTGATTGTTTTATACCCAAATATTGTGTCAAAGATCACCAAAATCAAGATGTGGTGAGGATCTCAGAAAAATATGATTGAAACTAATGTCTATGAAATGTTACCAATTTTTAAATGTAGTTATTTTCAAAGATTTATATAATATTGGATACATGAATTAGAATATATTTTGATAATTTTATGAGCCATTCTATAATCAAATAATTTTAGTCATCATTTGGAATAGTTCTTGGTAATCATGTGAAAAATTACATCATGGCTTTATACTATTCGTAGAAATGTATATTTACAGATTTCATTATGTCATTAGGTTATGATGCTTAGACTTGACCTGTAGAAATGTTAAGAATCTCAATACCAAATCAACCACATTTTGTTTCATACTTCACCAATAAAAATAGTTTCTTAGAGCCTTATAAATTTTTGGGATCTCAGGGGGAATCACTCATCTTGTACAGTGATATAAATAATGATGTTTTTTTGAAAAATTTACTATATCATCTATCAGATCATTAAAAACACACATAGAGTTATCACATGTTTTTATCCATCAAATTTCTCCACACCATTATGTTTTGAAATAAATGCAATGTATTGAGGATCTGATCATGGAGAATTGCTGATCATCACCATAAAATATAGTATAAGAGTCTCTATAAATAATATGAAAACATCATTATACGTATAATAATTCAAATTATAATATGAAATAATACATATATATTTCTACAGATCTTATATTTTTATATATTACTGATTATGTTACATTAATCTTAAATAATCAATAAATTAATTTATCTTACCAAGTTTATAAACCATTTAAAAATATCATATCTAAATATATTTCAAATATTATCTTTTTCATAGGTTTAAATCCATTTTTTAAAAGATATAATTCCTGATTTTATAGAATTTTATCATATTGTACTTATCTACTAAGATATAATGCAACCATTTTTTCTAATAACGAACAATTTAGACTAATTAAAATTGATGGGTTGGATAATTATTTTCATTAATTCTTAACTTTTGTGATCTAAAATATATTACATGATCTCCTTCCATGAGAACACATCTATGTCCAAATCCTTATACATCCAAAAAAACATGTATCCTTTCCTAGGTTTTAGAATAACAACAATTCTTCCCAACATGTTTATGAAATTAATCTCCAAAAAGTATTTTTGATAATCATCACTCCAATGTAATGAAATTAGATCTATCTTGAGGACTATAATAAGATATGAAAATAGTGATATTTCTCAAACAAAGAATCAATAATAACTAGATAAGCTCGGAGATCAGGGTATCTCAAAGGCATTATTTGATGGTTTCTAAGATTGGGCAAATTATCTCCTTTAATGATCTAGTGATATGCCATTTTTATAAATGACATCGAAATGGGAGAAAACATCTTTTATCGATAAATTAAATTTAGATAATTTTTAAAAAATAAACATTCTCATGAAGAAACCAACATGATCTATAAAGGTTCTTTATAATCTATTCGAGTTTGAAAAATCACTAAAATTTCGTCCAAAACTATTAAAATAAAGTAGTCTAGTTACCACTAAAATACATGATTCATTAAGGCAATGAAAATTTTTGGTTCTTTATTCGAAAAAAGTAAATGATCATATATTTTTATTGATCGTATGAACTCAAAGAATACATCATTGAAATATCCTATTTCCTAACTCGATTTTGGTGATACATTGCCCATAGATATTCTTTATATAACCATTGGGATCATTTAAATTAATCAAAAAGATCATCAATTTTTGGGGAATGATATCTTGTATTTATTATAGCAGGATTTAGTTTATGATAGTCAGCACATACTCCCAATGAATAATCATATTTCATTGAAAAATAAACTAGTGCAACCTAAGGTGACATATGTTTTCTTATTAAACCATTACATTTTAATTTTCAAAATTAGAACATAAATTTTTTTATTTAAATTTTTCCATTCTATTATAGGGATATGAAATTATATTTTCCCATGGAATAAGATCAATATAACACTACACATCTATTTTAGGATGAAAAATGTCAACATTTTGGGATATACATTAGCATATTGATCCAAAATGGTAGGGAAATGTCTTATATAAATTATGTCATTATTCCCCAAGGTTACCACTTGTAATTGATAACAAATAGTTCAAAATCATGGTGTTAGAGATACTTATTTTCTAGCCTTCACATCCAAGTCATCTTTAAAGAGATATATTACCCCTAAGGATTTTTAGAAATTACCTTTCACATATTAAAATTGGTAAGTGCCTTTAAAGAAACTAAATTTTCAATTCCCTAGATTATGTCAATGATATCCACGTCAAAATTTGAAAATCACTAAAAAATAGTATTTCATTATTGGTTATAGAATAAGATTTATATTTAAATCACTTTAAATCTCACTTCTCTATAGGTGTATGGATACTCATCATGTGTGGAATCATAATGATACTTAACTCTAGTATATTAATGACACATACAGAAATAAACAAGTGGAATGTGCCAATGTCAAATTAAAATTACATAAAAGTTGAATTAAGAATAAAAAAAAATTTTAAAGTAGAATTACATTATGGATCTTGTATGCTAATATGGTCGACACATTATAACTTGTTACTCTGTACACCTTGGTCCTTACTTCTATAAAGTGGTTTCATTACTTTATGAGTTGTGGTGTTTCTGGAATCACAATGGATTGATCAGTTCATAGGATGATAACAGTTTTGACAAGATCATCCAATAAAAACATAAGACATTAGAGACATACGATATGTATTTAAGGACACTAAATTGTTAGCATTCGGTAAATAACACAAATTATTCAGCAACTGATTACTATTGTGACATAATTTTGTTAGTTTCATACAATGTCATTCCTTATAAAATAAAAAAATACATTAGAAACATCCCAACATACTTTTAGGGTGTATAGGAAAGATAAAAAATTTATTGGTTGGGCTCTACGAGGTTCTTCCTCCTTGGATGTTGGAGTCCATCTTCCACTTGTTCATAGTATTAGAGTTTCAACATAATATAAACCAACATAAATCCTCCATTAGGATTCCATTAATATTCATTTAACCTACTGTCACCCTTTTAACAATTTATATATAATCATTAACACCAAGAAAAACTATATTATAAATAATCTATTATAGTAGTCAATTCTTGAATATATGATCCTTTGGGGACATGATAAAATACACTAATATAGAAATTAGAAACAATTTCCTTAACTAAGATACACAACATGTCACTATCAAAAATATGTTTCTGAAAACCAAAAAACATATTATGTTATTTTAGTAATGATGGTTTGTGGGTAGAATTGTTTCTTGAATAATTTTTCAAATCCCTTTCAAAGAAGTCCATGGACGAATTTACTCAAGAAAACTAAATCTCATCATATGAATGTATGATCCTACAATATATATATATTAATATATTTACCTTTAAATCATCTTGTGTACTAATTATATCAAATATATTATTAATTATATTAATCCGTAATTATTCTTATCTAGGTTTTGATTCCCCCTAAATGATAGATGGATTCTATTTTGGAAATTTCCCCTAATGATTTTATAGTTATGTTTTTTCATTTTGATTTCCCATATCAACTGATTGAAAAGACTAAACAATGATCTAAAAATATATTGGATAACCTATATTTCATATGGAATTACATTATCTATTTCTTTATATGGCATGGATTTAGATAGTACAACTAGTTTTATTTCACTAAATATATAGTAGAACAACCCTTAGTTTCCACTCATTTGGAAACTGAAGGATTATATTATTACAAAAAATTAATTGATTTTAACTAATTTTCAAATATCTTAAAAGATAATATGCACAATGCAGACCTGGAGGGAAGTATCATTACTAATTCATGATAAGTGATAATCATCAACTAATGCCATGATGATGAAATAACAACAATCTTATAGGTTACTCAAAAATAATTTTGTACCTAGACGAAAATGGTAACCTAAATTTCATTCTTAAAAATGTTACACATGTCTATTTTATGCTATAAATTTCATGTTTTTACATTTTGTATGTCCTTGATACCATCTTGATAAAATATACCGACCAAAATTAAGGTAATTTTTAACAACCTAACCTTAACCATTGTCTTGGAAGTGGTGAGGATCCACTAAATTTTATTAACACCCCCAATATAACTACAGATAGTAACAAATGCTAACGGATTACTAAAAAAAATGGGAGATTTTTTATATTTAAAAAAAACATAACCTATAATAATAAAATAATAAAAACAAAACCCAACTATATAATGCACAAACTGTGAAAAATATAACTCAATTGAAATAAAAAAACCTACAATATATGGGTAGAAATGGAAATAATTAACCAAGACAACAAGACAGTAATATAAATCTTGACTTGATACTAATGTGGAATTGATCCCTAATATAAGTATATGAACCACTACAAATCCCGGATATTACAGATAAACATAAATAGAAACCATAAAAGAAATATAAAATTGTCCACATTTAGGTGTCATTGAATACAACATCAGTATATTCACCAATGTTCACATGCTGTTTGTTTGTAATCATACCCAATATGAAACCCACAAAAATCATCCCACATGAACCAATAGAACAAGAATAGGTTATATTGTATCTGAAATAAAAATTTTATACAAAAGAGAAAATACATCAGCAAAATTTATAAATTTTAAATAGTTTAAATTTAAAATAGGAAAACATTATCTATTTATTCAACTATGAATACCAGAACCAATACTCTCACTCTAACACACAATTAATTATAATTAAATGACCCACACTCATGTTTGGTTTCTACTAGATCCACCCATTAATCACTAGGTGACAATTTATCAGGTGGATAAAGTTGGGAACCCGACGCTCTGTCCATAACGGAAATGAAACATCCAAATCAATGATGAACACACACCACCCATATATTCAATGATCTCAAACCAATTCAATTCACATAAAACTTATTTTCCTTGTAAAACATATAATTTTATTGTTTATATCTTCAAAAATAATCAAAATTTATAAAATTAAAACAAAGGATTTTTCGAAAAAACCATTAAAATTACAAGATTTCAAAATTGATCAGAAAAGGAATATCTAATCTAGAAATCAATGTGATATTTCATTGAGAATGAATTGATTTTTTTAAAATACTAAAGAGTTAATCTTCTAAGAAAATACGAGATGAGAGAGAAGCCATATACCTCACAATGGGTGATGAAACTAAAGAATGACATAATAATACCACAATATCCGAGTTCAAAATTCATTTACTTAAACATATCTAAAAAAGATATCATAGAAAAAAAACATATATCATAAATCTATCCATAAAATTTCATATCAAAAATTTCATTTAAATGAAAATGATTAGTCATAAAGTGAATAGAAAATTAGAAGAGAAAAGGCATATTACCTATAATAACCTATATCCAACAAACTTCAATCTATTCAAATAAATTTATAGAAGAATTAAAGATTCCAAGAGTGAAAAGAAGAATCAATAGATTCGAGTGCCTAAGATAATAAGAGAAAAATTAATTCATCTAAAAAAAGGAATAAAAATTCAATTTTTTAGATATATTAATATAAATTTCACTATTAAGGAATATAGTGTAAAAAATTGTGCACCAATATTGTGATTTCTACAATATAAAACTATTGATAATTCATAGTTTTGATATCTATCAGTGAACAGTATAAAAAACCAATGTCTTAAAAATATTATAATTTTTTGGTTTTTCATATGATTTTTTCAAAATATTTGTCAACCTAGAACTCTAATAATACCTTTCACGATTTCCTACAGAAGCTGTAAGCTTTCCCCTAACTATTCTTTAATCACACACCCTAAAAATGATTCTAAAACCCCATAAAATGAACCAGAAACTTTCAAAACGGAATGAAAACTATATAAAACATAATAATAAAGAATAAAAGGGTGAAGTAACTCATAATAGTTTTTTAATTAATTGATATATAAGGTATAAACAAATGATTCAACTATTAGGACAATCCTTTATGAATCCCATTTATTAGATATTGGGAATAGGTAGGATCACTATGGTTTGTGCTTGACCAACCACATGTACATCTTCAATAATTTTTTTTAAAGTAGAATCATCCCTGGGAGAAGTTCTAGTTAGTGGAAATCACTACTAGATCTATATTGGATGAACCACCATAAAAATTACTCCCATTTTACACCTTGTGCTTAGTTATTATATTGTTCTTATATATCTAAGCATTAAATTTAATTGCATTTTATATTATGTTATAAATGAAATGTTTATTACTGTGACACCACATTTAAATAAATTATATCACTATAATATAAAAGATAAAATTAAAATTATTAAAATATTATTATTATTAACATTATTGGATATTTTTAATTGATACATCAAAATTATCTTAGTTGGAAATATGGTAATTTTTTCATGAAAATAGTAAAACCCATTAAAAACTGTGAAATATGGTGAGATATGAAATATTTATCATCTTATATATGTAAGCATACAGAAAATCTTCTATGATAATTATATTCACAAAATTTTGGATATAAACATTATTATTTATCACTAATGGAGTTAATAATTATATATTAGGGAAGTGGAGCACGTTAGATAATGAACCAATAAAATATTCCCTACTTTAATCCACAGAATTCCACTCTCCAGTCCAATAAATACCCAACAACACTACACATTTCTACCATAATAGATTTTATTTTCCTTTATCATAGTAATCTCAAAGAGTTTCTATCAAAATATTTTCATTAATATTGAGGGGTATGGTTGGTTTTCTGGTTCGACTCTAGGGTATGGAGCCAAAGATATGTTACAGTTCCATTTCTCTAAATTTTAATTTTTATTAATTTATTCTAGATTATGATTTCTAGTATTCATTATAAAATTCTAAAATTATTATAGCATGATTCAAAATACATTATTTATGATATCTTATTGATCAAAGAGCTTATTCTATCACATTTTCCCTTTTTCTTATTATATTATATCACCAAAATTCTCTTAATATGAATGGAATTATATATTTTTCTATCATTAATAATCTATATATCTTCCATGTATTCAGGTAATAGTAGTTAAATTATTTCAAAGACCATATATTGTCTTTGTATGGGTGATAAATATATATCTAGGTTAGCCTCTTTTTGTTCCAAAGTTAATTAAACTTTATTTTGGAAAAGTAAACCATTAGTGATCAATGTTTCCAAAATTTTGGTTTCTAATTAAGGAAATTTTATATCCCAAATTCATAAAAAATATTTTTGATTTCTACAAATAATATTAAAAGGGATTAATCTATATTTTCTGTAGTCTCTAGAATTTAAAATAATATATTTTATTATTTAAATGTGTTGATCGTATATATATTTTCAATTACTCGATAACTAAAATTCCACATTATTATTTAAATAAGGGTACTTATTTGCAAATTTTTATTATATAAAAATAATAAGTATGTTATTATTGTATTCAATTAGATATATTTAAAAATTCATTGACTAGGGAAAGCTATCAACTTCGCCGTATAATCCTATGTTTCATATGAAAAAATATTACATGAAATGATTCATTGAGGAACTATGATATGTATTATAATACTATTCTTTTTATAAAATTATGAAGTATATTTCTTAAACACATTTAATATATTAGGTAAAGTATGATAATATTTATTACTTCTTAGGTTTAGATTTATTTAATCTCTCTGTACTATGGTATGATTCTTATGATAATTAAGATATGGTAATGGAAGAATTCGTACCCTTTATGAATGATGTCAAGGCACAAGGAATATGAAATATGTTTATGATTGCAAACATTATTCATTCCCATAATTTTTATAATTATATGATCAATTAAATATTTGATTATGTATTTATTTTCTAACTGATAGATTATTTCATGTTTATATATTTATCGATATGAAATAATTTTTTATTTTTAAAAAATATATTTATTATGTGATTATTATTCCATGTTTTCTTCCATTTAAGTATTTCTCTTACATATAATTTAGTCCACACTTTATTTTTTCTCATTTCCCCATGAAATTTTGTGGAATACTATGTATGATTTTATTAATGGAGAGAATTGAAGAATAATTTTTGGAACATATATAATGTAATGTGTCATGTAATCTTGTAATTTTTATGAATAATATATATTTAAGAAAAATGGATCTTTATCATTGGAACATTTTCTTCTCTAATATAATTACCATGTATTTAATAACCTGCCATCTTTGGCTAACTGGGCTTGGGGGTGTTACATTTTGTAACAAATCCTTATATAATATTTCAACGTAAAAAAAAGAAATTCATAAATATATTTTTATATAATTATAAGATATATCAAGATAATTTATTATATTTTTTTTAATTTAAATGAGATATATAATCTAGTGGATTTTACAAAACAAATTTCAGAAAACTCAATAGAATATAGTTAGTCTACCCTAGGTGGGTTTCACATTTATAGTAGTTAATATTTTAAATATATAAGTATGAATTATGTGAGTATTTCTATGTGGTATTTAGGTGGAAAATAAATTTTTGTTACACATGTATATATACAATTGGTATTAATGAATCAAAATGATTTTAATTTTTTTTTGAATGTAAAATTTCGAAGCATAATTTTCTATGGTAATGTTTGTTTAATGAAATTGTGAAATAATTATGTATATTATTCAATTAATATATATATATATATATATCATTTTGAATTTATTTTGATGACATTTTTTTTTGAAGCATGAATACATACACATTGTTAGTAATTTATTTTAATAAAAAACTTCCAAAGTCATCAAATGAAAACTATGGGCTAATCATTAAGGTTCATACCCATAGTGTGGTAATGAAATTGAATGTATCCTTTATATACCCTATATTTTTACATTATTATGTATTATCATACTGGATGTTAGAGTATTTTATCTAGGTTGAGCATATATAATGGATGTATGAACTATTAGTTGATTACTTGAATTCATTGAACTCTTAATTAAATTTATTTGTTTTATATAAAGTGAATGTCTCACGCCCAAATATGTTTTTTTAATATTTTAATATAAGCTAAACTATATTTTTTTTAAGGAATATATATTTTATTAGGGGATAAATAAATGTAATGGATATTTTATTATCATACAATGGAAACAATCCTTAAGGATTAATATTATAATGATTCAAAAATAAAAAAATACGGATATTATTGTATTACCTTTATTGAAATATGTTTTTATAGTATTTTTTTAAATCTATATAATTATGATTGAATCCCAAATGTATTTATGTATTAAAAAAGTAATTTATTAGTAAAAATAACATTATTTTGTTGATTTTAGTGTATCAATACTTGTTCCGTAGAGGAAAATTTTACCAATTTACCTATATATTTGGTACAATGGGTTATATTATCTCATGCCATGAATTACTGAGGGAGTTAAAAATTCACATTAGGAATAATAAATCACATAATAATTTTAAATAATTTCTTTTTCTTTTTATAGCCTACATTATATGTATGATTTTCATAGAATTCGTTATGGGAATCACATTTCCAATGTTAAAGGAATGAGTAATGAAAGGTTATTATCCTCACATTTCATACACAACAATTAAGGAATATAAATTTTCAAATAATGTTGAAAAACTATCATTGATGTAATTTATATTATAATTCTGTTTATTTTAAAATCCTCTATTTCTGTTGAATAATAAAACAATTCTAATCATTGAAAAAGAGGGAGTTTTATAGTTGATTTCATGGTAATTATGGGAAGATACAAAGGGGTAATGAAGTTTGTGATTTGTTCAAAATATGTAAGATGGAATATGACTTGATATAGTTCATTAAAAACATATTTCAACATAGGAAAATGATGTATAAAAGGTAGTTGTAGTGGAATTTTACAATATACATTTATTTGATGCGTATCATTATGTATATATATCTACTTATAACAAGAGGATTTTGAAATTATTAATATCTAATTGACCATATTTTCTATTATCACAATGATTTTACAGTGATTTTTTATAGAAAAACATTCATTATAAAAATAAATATATCATAATTTTTAAATAAGTATAATGAAAAATACACATCCACAAATAATTTAGTCATGTGTATTAAAAAATTATATTCACATTATAATTTTATTAAATGTAATTCTATAAAATTTAATCAAATAATTCCAAATATTTCTCTTATAAATAAATCATATCCTTATGTATACATATGGTCACCTTAAGACATACATTAAAGAATAATGGAGCTATATATCATTGCAAGGGGATGAATAATATGAATTAAATGTGATATGAATTAATATGAGTTCATTAAGGATCCAAATGGTTACCAATGTGACACAAACATACCTTAGAATATTAATATCACTAGAATATGACATGGAATGTGTCACATACCAATTAATGAAACATCCAAAACTTTAGACATATCATACAAGTACAATAATAGAATATATTTGGGATAAAATCATTTTTCATGATTCATACAAAGTATATCATGAGATTATAGATTTAAAAAATAGATTATAGGGATGGAAAATTGATTTCTAACCTATCGTATTATATTTTTATTCATGTAATATGTCAAATATAAACATTATATATTACATTTTTCAACAATAAAATAATAATCATAACATTGATAAGTCACTATGAAATAGAGTATGTTTCATAAAAATATCACATCACATTACATATAATCACTAAATGTCGAGGATATAGAATAAGAGAACTAATTTTGAAAATAAAGGTAATAGAAATAATATACTATAATATAATGAATTAAAAATTTATAACTGACCTAATGGAAAAGTAAAACATCCTAATTAATAGTTCCCAAAAATATATTTTTTTGAGTAATTTATTAGGAGAAATTTATATATTTTAAAAAAATGATTAGAAATAATTACAACATTAAGATATATAGAGTTTAAAAGCATCAAAAAAATAATTTTTAAGAAAAAAATATTACATATGTAATTATTAATAAAAAAATGTTTCAAAATTAGGATATATAATGGTTTCAAAATGATTTGAAATTGATGAAGGGAAAAGAATCTGTATGATATTATAATAAATTTAAAATGAATTTTTAAAAGTAATATACATAAAAAAATGTCCAAAAAATAAATTGGGGACATCCCAAGGATAGAATATAGAAAATTATTGAACCTAAATAGTAATGGGGAAATTAAACCTGACGTGATAGAAATTGGAGGGATATAAAAAGAATGATATAATTAAGGAGAGAGAAAAAAATGTAAATCCTTTTAAATAAAGGTGAGATGAAATATTATGATCTTATAAAATAGTATAGAAATTATTTTTAAAAATATGTATAATGAATGGGGATCAATATTCCAAGGTAACATTTTGAGTATAGAAATTTCATAACATGTGTCCAATGTTACATTAATATGCTTAAAACTTCTATATAATAATCTTTCAAGTTTTAGTAAAATACCCCCAAATTATATTGATCATAATTTAATATATTATTAATCATTTATATAGGTTATTGAATAATTTTTACAAATATTTTATCGATAGAATAAATGAAGAAATGTTTTTATGAACCATTCCATGTTTGTTTTCATATTGTACTATTGATCATTTTCAATATCAATTTAGTCCATTATCAATAAAAAATTATATATTTAGATAAAATAGTTCTTGTAAAATATATTAGGAACATGAGGATAAATAATTAAAGGAAATAAACCTTAATGGTTTTAGAATTGACTATGTCATTTACTTAGAGCCTCTGAGTGGCATCTCTTCGCACATCCGCTGTGGCTAGGGTTTCCCATCGACTCTCCGTCCCCTTCCTCCTCCGGCTTGGATCGAATCGCAGCTCCATCTGGCCTCGGCTCGTCGTATGTGTGGTTTGGCATCGGGGATGTGCGTCTGCATCTGGTGGAGTTCATTCTCTGGCTCCTGTTCTCAGCGTCATCGCTCGGCTCGAAGTGTCGCTTCCTAATCTTAGGCATCCATCCCGGCGTGGCTGCTGTTGACGTCGTGGTTCGGTGTGGTCTCAGTTAGGAGCGTCTCGGATTTTAGTGCCTACAGTGGATTTGGTTAGGTGAGTCCTTCGTGACTTAGCCAGGCATTCGGCGGGTTCCTTGTGTTTCTCGATGTCGATTCTGTGTACCCAGAGGGGGGAGTCTTTGGACTTCGGATTCGATGAGCTTTTTCAGGTTCTTCATTTTGGTGATTTTGGATATTTATGGTGTTTTTGGTTTTCATCAATTGGTGTTGAATATAGTGGATTTTTTTGGATATCTGTCATTGGTTCCTCTGGTGTATTTCTATCGCTGGTTTCCCCATCGCTGACATCCCATTCTTAGTTGTCTATGGCTCTGATTCTTGGTTCTCGGTGAGATCGCGGCATGCTTCTCCTGATGTGCTGACGAGAGGCTCGATTTCAGCTTTCAGCAATGCTCAAGGTTTCGACTCTTTGGTTTCGCGGGTTCGTGGGTACTCTGGCGGCGTCATGGGTTGTAGCCAAAAATGGGATTCTGTGGCATCAAAGACTCGCATCTTCGGTGGGCTCAGTTTCCTTGGTGGTTTGGTGGAATATGTGGTCGAGAGGCGTTTTGATGCGGTCAGAGGTTGCAGCCGCGTCTCATTTGAGTTCTTTGGGTGGATCTGCAGGCTCCTCGAACGATGGTGGCAATGGGTTTGGTTCGGTATATTTATGGTGGTTGTATTACGGCGTGGATCTACACTTGTGTTGATGGTTTTCTTTATCTTTGTTTTCATGCTTGGCTTTCGGTTCTCTCCTTGATGTGTCTTCTGGAATTTATTGTTGTGGAGGTTCTGCGCTACCATTTCTCTAGCTTCCAGATCCAATATACCTTCTAGGTCGGTTGAGTGTCTTGGTTGAGGTTTTGGGTGGGTGTGAGCGGAAGGGTTTCCAGGAAGCTCCGGGAGATGCAACCGTGGAGGGGGGGTGGCAGTGGCATCTGTGGAGTTCGTGGAAGTGGATGAATCTCTTGTTTCGATGGAGGATTTTGGTGGAGCTCGGTGGTGTTCTGGAGTGTGACTTGAGGAATGGAGCTACTCGTATCCCATGAAGGTTGATGTTGTCTGAATTTTTTAATCTGGATTTGTGGATTTTTGAAAGTGACAGCGGCACTAGGATTGTGGAAGGTGGATTTTGGTTTTTGTTGTTTCAATTTTATATGTTGTATGCTGATGATCCAAGCTGGCTGGACTCGACCATATGGATCAGACCCCAAGGTGGATTTTGAGCTGCCGGTTCATCTTGCAGAGCTTTTCAGACTTGGATGTTTGAGAGGGTATGGCGTCAGCCATCAGATCGGGCCTGTTCTTTGACACATGACACTCGCTTGGTGATTAGCCTTGTAACGATGGAGTGCTTCATCACGATTACATGCTGGGGAGGGGTGTTTCATGTGTAATTTTGGTTTTTTTTCATGTCATGTTATGACTTTATATTCATGAAGTCTGTTGGGTTTTCCCCTTATTCCTTTAGAAGAGGGTTTTATTATAATAAAAATATTAAAGGCCTTTGGGCTGTTGGATGCCTATGTCATTTACTTGTCAAAAAAGAATATATATATATATATATATACCTTTTTTAAATCATAATAACTTTTCAAATAGCATAATTTCATTTTAATACATTTATTTGTTGATTTTATAGTTTAGTTATCATTGGTTTAGATGATAAAATATTAATGAATAAACAAATTATGTAAAATGTATAAGGAAGTTAACTCCTTTTTGTAGAGTACACCATTAAAAAGAGGACAACAATTTGGATGCATCAGTTTTGATTAAAAAAACACATAGAATTATAGATAAAAATTGTATATATTATATATATGGATGGTATCTTGTATATGGGATGTTTTTTGTAAGTGTTTGGAAATATTTATAAGTAGTGAAGTGGGGAATTTTTAGATTAAATAATGAATATAATATTAATTCATTATGAAGAACAGAAATAGTGTTATAAATTGTGATGGTGAATAATTTTTTATTAAAATAATATAATTTTTAGACATAAAATAATCTATTATTTAAATTAACTATTTTTAAAAAATATACCAGAAAATGTATCAATAGAAAGAAAGCAATGTTTTAATGGTGTGAAATATGTATTATAATTTTCAAATTACTTAATATGCTTATTAATTTATTTTTATCTAATAATGATTTATTTATGAAGTTAAATATAATTTTTTATAAAAAACCATTCATAAAGTTGATAATTATTTTATTTCAACCAATCCATGTGTATGCAAAAATGATATACATATCTTTATTTTTTCATAATCCCAATCAAAATTCAAATTTTTCAAAAAAACTCTAAAAATAAATCATGAATAATTTTCATATAATGTTTTAGAATTAAAAACCAATTTAGTGAATTAATATTATAACATGTATAAATTACATATTCCATTTATATAAAAAATATTCTGTTTTAATAGTTAATTATAACACACAATTCCAAACCAAATTATTTATTTTGGTTAAATAAATTCATACATTATAATTTGTACTATAAATATTATTTTTCAATTTTTTTTAATAATATGTTTGTATTTATATAATTTTATTTTTATTAACATATTTACCTAAAATGGGAACAATACTATTCAAATGTCAAGGTAACTATCATAATGAACATATTATTAACCGCTAAGTTACTTATTACAAAAACAATATTTCATTTAAGTACACTTTATAAACCCCTTTAATTTTATAACATATGTGTACCTATTTTTATGTAAGGTTATTTCAGTTTTATTAACAAAATTTCCCCTTTATTTTAGAAAATTTAGTTTTTCGTTATAATATTTTTCATATTATTTATTTATAAGAGAAAAATACAAGTTGTATTTTCATCTTATAATTTTATTATTTCCATATATTTAAATTATAATTATAATTATATAAATCATATATAATGATTTTATTATTTATTTTTAATATTCTGTAATGAGTATATTTATAATTATATAATTTCATTGTGTATGTGATTTATTTATAGAACTACTCATTCTGAAATTTATTGAATATAAATTATTGAAAATATCTTCAATTATGAGACAAATATAAGTTAGTTAAGAAAATTACTTTTTGATAAATCATGTCCATTATAGTCTAAAAAAGTTTATAAATTTCAATCTCCATATATTATTTTTTATCCTCTAGATGGAATAAAATTGGTTAATTTGTCTTAATTTCATTGATAGTTTCACTTGAAACAAATAGGTTTTTATAGTTTCACCATAGTAATTTTACAAGGTGATTTATCTTTTTTCCTTGAAATTTATCTCTATGATCTCAGATCTTTGTTAATTACCCTATATAAGAGTGATGTTTTTCATGTTCCTTATAAATAGATTTAGTACTATTGAAGAACATGACATTTATATCATCATGATAAATATATGAAACACATTATGTACATAAAATATGATTAATGGATAAACTATTTGATTAAACCATCCTTTTTTATAATCAATTATCTTGAAAAGGCCAATATACAACTGAATTTTCTACAATTTCTTTAAGAACATCATAATTCTCATAAATAAAAATTTTGAAAATATTAATTTATCATTGATGTTGATATAGGTGTCTAATAAATTATTTATAAAATTGATAATTTTTTTTAAAAAAATATGCTTCTATAATGTATTTATGAATTTAATTTACACTTTCAATAAAATACTATAAATGTTTATATCATAACAACTTCTCTTCATCAACATCATTTCAACAACTCAATGTTATACATCTCTTCCCATATAGTGAATAATATAGTTTCATTTATATACATTAAGGGAAACATATATTTTATGAAATCATAATGAATTGAGGATATTTATCTAAAATTTTTTTAAACTTCATTGTGTATGATCTTCATATATAATCACTTATATAAATATAACTTTTATATTAATATTTTGTCTCATATTTATGAACTATAATATTTATTAACTTAATGTCAAATTCCTATTTATTACTTCACTAGAACATTGAATTGAGCCCTAGATTTTAATAAAAAATAATTAAAAGTGTTTCCCTTTAAATCCTCAAAAAATATTTGAGATTTATCTTGAAAAATTTAAAAAGAATGATGTATTCACAATAACATATGAAATTAGGTATATTTTATATAACATTAAAAACATATATTATTAATTCCATTAGAAAATCATTAAAGAAACATTAAAAAAATATAACTATTATCTCCTATTTCATTACCGGTATAGGTTGTAGTTACACTATCCCAGTGAATTTAGATGTTATGAATTATCATCTCAAAATTCAATGACTTTTAGGTGTATTTTATAATATATTTTATCATATTACATCATAAATGGTTATTTAATAGATCTTTATTCATATTTTCACATTTTCAGTGTATCAGTAATGCTTCAGTATTAAAATTTTCTAATATAACCTTTTAAAAAAGTGTTATTGAGGTAATTTAGAAGAATTTTCTAAACTAATGAATCTATATTTATCAATGTTGAATCGGTGAAGTCTTACATACATTGTTTATTTAAACATCAATGTTATCTCATTTTCCCCTATTTGATTTTCTATTGCATAAATGGTTTGAAATTCAATTAATCATTGTTGGACATCTTCCTTATCCTTCGTACATAAAAATCAATCCTTGGAATATACATTATGTTTTTTTTGAATCCTAGTCATTGAAATGATTTTATTTCTAATAAGATCATAAACTACAATTTTTCCCTTCTCAAGGTGATAATTTATTATTCAATCATAGTCATTGATCAACTCAAGCCATAATTTGTGAGACTTTTTTGGATCCCTATATTCGAATATATACATTAAATTTTTATAGTGATTATATATATATAATATTTATATATATATATTTATTTATTTCTATTATTTGATTGTAATACTTATAATAGTATCACTATTACTTTTATAAGGCAGTTTTTCTCAGGTATAAATAATTTTTTCTAAGGAAAAGGAAATTATTTTACCTTTTTCCATATGAAAAGAAACCTTTTTAATACAATGTTTAATATAAAAAACCTCCTTCACTTGAGATTAGTTTGTGTATATATGTAATGAATATCTTATTCATGAGATCCTATAATATGTCTTACAATATTTTTTATGAAACTAATTTACTCTCATTCATATTTTTGTGGTTATTGAGTTAGAGAATAATTATAATTTTTTCACAAAGCATGACTAGTTCATATATAGTTCCTGAAAACTTTTTATATTGATAAAAAATAATATTTTTTTCATTATTAAATAACCATTTTACATAAAGGACATAGAGGAATTACAATTATAGTGATTTGAATACCCATGAATGTGACTTGATTCAACCCAAGGTCACACATGTAAAATATTTCCAACAACGTCACATTTCAAAAAGTCTTTAATACAATCCTTAGATTATATTCATGTTTTTATATTATCTTTCATTACAAGATAATGTCATTAATAAATACCCCCATAATATTACCATGATTATATCTAATGCCTTTAATTTTCTTGTCATTGGTAATTTTAATGGCAATTGTACGTTCAAATAAAATCATTATGAAGTCATAGTATCAATACCATAATAGATGGTCGGATATTGAACATCTTATATTTTAAATATTGTCCAATGATATGTTGAATGATGATAATATTGTGAGATATGTAGATATATATATGGTTGATGAATTATTAAATAAATATGAGGTATAATAAACATTCTATTTATGGTTATATTGTAAACCTATTTCCATTTGGGGAAATGATGCATGAACTGGACCTTCGTCGTTCCAAAGAAATCTAGTACACCCTTAGGGGATGTGATGGGTTGTATAGAACATTTTTTAAATTTATCTTACACTTTATTATTGGACACCTTTTTTTCTATTTCAGACACTTTATATTGTCCCGTTAATATACCTGATTCCCTAATTATTTCTTTTATTAATAACTCTACCTCAAAATCTCTAGGAAGACGATGAAATTATTCATATGTTAATTTAGTATATTTTATGGTAATAACCATGTCTTCATTATTGATTTTTTCAATTTTCATAACCATTTGATAATGATATACCTCTCTATTTGTTTTTATGATCCATGGTTTTTAATGATCTACTGAAAGTGATTAATAAATATGTTCTAATTTTTATAGAAACATAGAATCGTAATATCCGTAAATTGATATTTTTGTTTCATAAAATTTCATGTCAGATCTATATGATGAGAGAAAATCCATGCACATTATATCTCCAAATTTGAAAGAAAGAATAATTATTGCTTTTTGTATAATCATAATCCCACAAATGATAATTGACTATGAGTCATACAATTAGTAAGGAATAATTAAACCACTATGTGTTTTAATAGATAACACAATTTCATGTTATCAATGTGGTTATTTATCTTTTTTATAAAACATAAAATATATGATGGAATTCATTAAAATAAAATTAAATTCGTCATTATAAATTTCTTATTGAATAACCATTATACTTTTCACTATATAATTTTTTGTTCACCATTTAATTTTTAATATAATAAGCTCCTACTTTAACAGGCATTTTTTTCGGGATCAATAATATGTACAAGAAATTAATTTTTTATAAATGTTAGGATAATTAATATATTCTTTTCAATTTAATCATTTGACCATTAGTGGAGTATTGAGTGTATCCTTCCTTTCCCTCATCATATTATGTGGCCTCTTCTAGTCTCTTTAGAAATATTAGTCATTATAATCTCATTTTATATAAATGATTCATTTTATAGTCCCTTTAGGGGAGTTATATGGGTAATTCTTCCCATAAGTGTGTGGATTTATCTTATCCCCTCCATATTACTTATAATATTACCCTCAAGTATAATAATAAATAATTTATTTATTATCCTTATGTATACATGACTATCCTTCAGTAATCATTTCTTACTTTATGATCACATCAATCAACATCTTCATAACTTTTTATGTCAGGAAAATATACAACATTCTGGTTATTTATATATAAAATACTATAGAATAATATAAATTTTACATAATACATGTTACAAAAATATTAGATTACATTCAATCTGTTGTGAAATTTAACTAGGGTGGGGAAAATATTTCTTAAACATTTTCATGATCTATTGAAATTCTCTCTCTATTTTTTGTAGGTTGATTAATTTGAAATAAATTTTTAAGAAATTATTTCATCAACCCTTCTCATGACACTAATTCTAATTTATAATTCATATTTATATTATTAATTATTGTTTACTATTTCACTACTTCTCCATTTAAATATAAAAAGATATGAGAAATACCATATTTCATAGATCATTTATAGAATGAATATATCTTTACAATATAATCAAACCATTATTCTATAATAAGTGGATCAATATTGTAACACCCAAAGACTTCATAGTGTGTACTTCTTCAAAACAATTCAATAACTTGCACTACACGTAACACCGATTTCAAACGCACCATGACTTACCAAAAAAGTCGTTCAAAAGAGGCTATGAATAGTGTTAACTAGATTTTGAACCTTATATAATCCTTATAATTTTAGAATCCATATTATGCGTTTCTTAGACATAATATAAGAATAAATTCTTTTTTTTAGATAAAAGAAGTATTTTTCAAAAATGCACTTTTACCAACTTTAATAGTGAACCCTTTTTAAATCCAATATTCTAAACTTTTATATATTCAATTTTACTAAATAAATTTATTCTTTAGAATGGAGACATAAAAATCTTTACAATGTAACACCCCAAGCTTCCACGGTACGCTTCTCTTTTAATAATACAGTAGTGTGTGTTGTACGCAACTTCGAGTTCTAACACACACCACAACTGATAAAACTAGCCGTTATGAATAGTAATACCTAATTTTTGAAATTATATATATTTGATATTTCAAAATGGACTTCATTTTTGGATTCGGAGTGTCGAATTTACCCTAAGGTGAAATTTTCATACTTTTTGGATAACTTTAATATTTTGATGAATAGTGAAAATTACTAAATTTTAATTAAAAACAACTTTTTTAATCAAAATAATTAATAGTGAAAAATTATGAATTTGAGTGGTTCTAAAGTATATTTAGAATATATTTTTACCATTTAATACAATGTTGGTCATTGGACATAATTTCAAAATTAAACCAAACATAAACAAGTATCAATCTTTTGATAGTTATTATATCTTAAAAACATGCTTTTTGTTTTAACAGCGGGAATTATTTTTAAATTAATTTCTGCCACTTCTGTGTTTTGAATTTTGAAAAATGGATTCCATATTTGGAATCAGGATGTTCATATTTTGTGAATATGTAACTTTTATTTTTGGACATTTTGAATAATTACTGCGGTAAATATTTTATTTACAATTGTTAAGGGTAAATCCGGAAAATAAGGGTTAAAAAATAATATTATAATAATACTAAATTACCCTAAAACGTGTCCTAACATTTTTTTTTGATACATGTTCGACCATAGTCATCTTTGGGTCGATTTTGGGACCCCATGGAGCCACTTGTAGGTGATAGGGACATTTTATTTTAATTAAGTTAAAATGAATACAAAAATGTCACAAGAATATATCTTTTAGAAAACAATTTTTTACATAGGGTTATATATGTTGGATTTTCGACTATAAATATCCATTAGAAAGATAAAAATATTTCCTACATAATGATATTTTATTTATAATTTTTATATTTTACATAATTTAATTTATTTATGACACAATGATGATGCAGTAATTACCATAATAGTGAAAATTTAAACTAATTGCTATTATAAATACCCAAATAAATATAATTTGAGACTTTTAATGAATTAAAATAATTTTCTAGGATAATATGTCACATTAGTATTGATTTAATTAACTTTTTTTGAAGTAATCATTCTGTTCTGAGTTTCAAAAAAATCAACTATTGAATAGTTTCAAAATTGACATAAAAGAGTTTTTAAAACAAATATTATATAATTAATTGATATTAAATTCCTAAAAGTCTAATATTCGGCCAAAAGACTTATATCATGATAGGTGTAACATTAATTTACCACTTGGGGGACTCTTGGATGTATATAGTAAGTTTATTAACTATATAATATAAAAATACTTAGTGACATGGTAAATGTCAAACTAATTAACTAAGAGTTAATACTTAAAGATAAGGTTAAAATAATAACCCAAACCTGTCTAAATTCTATTGGTTGAATGGTTTGAGATCTATCCCCACCTTAAAATTTAAATAATCAACTTTAGAGCCATTATAAACTGAATATTAATTTATTAGAAAGTAATATTTCTAGCTTTTCCAAAGGTGCCCCTCACCCCTCTTATAAAAAGGAACTCCTCCTTCTCATTTCTTCACACCTTCAAAGACTTTTGGTTCGGCCAAACACTGACACAATACTCTCCAAAATTCCCTCCATACAACCTATAGTTCTTAGTTTGATCAGAAATCCAACCTAAGGATCCCTTTTGATCAAATCAAAAGGGAGAACCCAAAGAAGAGGTAATGATTTCACCACCCTTTTCCATGTACCTTTCTTCTTCCACTTCATCTTCCAATGTTATTACCATTCTAAAATAATAACTCCAGTATCATATATATACTTTGATGTTATTATACATATGGTACAACCATATTCAGTATTCTATCCACCCTTCTAATAACATGTCCCCATACGAGTGTACGTACGGCTTACCGTCTCCACGTCGTGGTGTAATTGTTATTCAATATATTATTATTTGGATGGGTATAGTAATGATGTGTAACTCATGTAAATAATAAATATAACATGTTAATGATATTTTATATATGATATACCATCAACTTATATATTATTTTAATATCAAAAGAATGATATTGTCGCTCGTGCGTACGTACGGACTACCGTCTCCACGAACGTGATGAGATTCATTCTCCATCGTATCCATTCAAGTATAATTATCATTTGATGATTTAAAAATGATGTTTAAGGACTTGATATCATTTTGTATATGAATAATATACAAACTATCCATTAAAAACATGGCTTACGTAACAAAACATATAAAAGTAAACGAGTAAGTTAACACCCGAAACAACGATAATAATAAGATATTATTAACAAATCAATGTTAAAAGATCATATATGATATCATATTAATGTATATGATTCTTGTATAATTTAATAAAAATTATTTCACCATTATATAGGAGGTTAACCTACCCCGACCAAGGAAAATTATAGGGTAAGGGTTATTTCACAATCTCTTCATTATCCGAGGTTGTTTATACGTAATAATCTACTCGGATCTCTTTATCATCCACATACATGTTTCTTAAAAATGTATTTCAAAACATTTTTACTATTTACAAGAATATGGGTTAAAGTCATTTATACCCTTATTTGACTTTTTATAAGAGGTTTATAAAGGAATCTTTCTGTCGTTTTCCAAACAAGGTGCTTTTTAACCTTTTCGAAAAAATTAAGGTAAGAATGTTTTTTTACTTATATGGCGGGAGCGGAAATTTTCCGCCATTATAAAATCGTCGAAGCTTTCCTTAAAATCTTATAAGAATATTTTCAAAGAAAAGTTTTTATTTTATAAATATATGACTGTTAAATGATTTCAAAATAGAAATAGGTATTTCTCTAAAAAGAGTTTTGATTTCATCTATGTCAACATCCTTTGAGGGATTTTACGCTTATTTGTAGTTGATACAAAACTTCTATATTGTATTGAAGGTTTTGTGATATTTTTGACTATGGATGTGCTATTTTTATACCATTCATGGTTTATGGTGAAATTATTGACATTTCTTATGCTAGTTTTAATACAAATGTTTATGTTATCTTTAAACCTTTTCATATGGGAATGAATTGGACTTAATATGTGACGGGTGGAGCCCGCTATAGCTCCTCGATGCATTGGTAGGTCTCATGAGGCAAACTAGTGTCTTGGAACAAGGCCTTGAAAAAATATTATTTGTAGTCTTAGCACGAGGACTTGGATATGTGGTTATGATAGTCTGGCATTATGCATTCCATCATTATGAAAGTGGTTATTGATATTTCATGTGTTTATTTGATTAGTATAATATCCATGTGAATAAGTAAATGGAATTATTTCATTTTATTTTTTCCATGCTATGTTGAATTTCATGTTTAAAAGTCATTTTTTTAGTTATACATTGCCTTAAATGTATATTCTTAATTATGAATGTTTCCGCTATATTGTTATCCTTACTGGGCATTTGAGCTCATCCATTTTCTATGTTTTATTTTTCCCAGGATGTGAATAAGTAATTTATGAATGACCTGCAAGGATAGTATGTGGGGAAATGAGTGTGGACTATGAAGAAAATATGTTGTTGTATTTTTCATTTTTGTGATGTAATGTAAGACTTTATGAATATATATAGTGCTTCCAAGGCTACTAAACCAATCAGTCTTTCGAGATTTGATCTTTCTTGTGATCATGCCAATGTAATGTAATAATGCACCGACTCTGGGTAACTGGGGTCGGGGAGTTACAAATATATCTACAAAATAAAAGTGGTAGTTTTTTTATAAAAGACATGTTATCCAATTTATCCACTAAGGGTGGTCTTGGATCTTTTATGTGGTTTAACATAATATTTATTACCTTGTATAAGTAGTAGTGTATAGACATGAGGGTTTAAACACCATCTCCAATTTCATTAGAAATAATTTTCAGACAATTATTATTTTGTCCTCACATTGGGTGTTGACGAAATTCATCATATTTTATATAATTATGTATAATAAAAATAGTTAAAAAATAGATAAATTTATGTCATTAACAAATGGTTGATAACATATCTTAAATGATTATTTATAATATTCAATAAAATATAAAATCATTTAACTCAACCTAGATTCCTTTACTATCTAAGCAATTTCTAGAATAAATTAAACCTTTTTTTATTACCAATTTTGGTAAAATACACATCACAATTATAAAAAATACATCATTTATAGATAAATATTTCCCATATCTTATAGGGTATTTTTCATAGAAAATTAGATTAATAAAAAATCATTAATACATATAAATCCATAAAAAATATTTATATCCTCTATAATATCTTTCATTTTAAAAAATTAAATCATTCATAACATGAAAAATGACAATGTGACTTGTATAAAGGATAGGTCAAGAAAAAAATACTAGTAAGAGGATTAATAATAAGAAGTAAATAGATACATTAATCAACATGATCACCTGAAGGATCATAATGGTCATCATCATAACATAAACATAAATTAAGCATATAGACATCGTAGGAATATGATGAAACAGTAATAATGAAACATTATAAACATATTACAAGTTAAAAGTAAGAAAAACACCACTTAGTTGTGTTAATAACTCCTCTCATTCCACATAAAATATTTCTCATGTGATAAAAATATTTTCCCAACGAATCATAGGAGTATATAATTCTTACTAGACATTTAAAATCATAATATTTTCCAAATTATATTTTCTATTAAAAATAATGGATATTATTTTGAAAAATTAATCAAAAAACATAAAATAGATTACTAGAGGTGAAAGATAATTTTGTTACATTACTATCTCAAATTTAATATCATAGAATCCCAAAAATGAGGGAAATTAATAAAGAGAGAATGTTATTATAAATCACCTAGTATGAAAAGGTTATGAATTCTATTAAAATTTAATAAATTTTAATTTGGTGGATGGTTAGTTTGGATTTTTGAGAATCAGAATTAGGTTTCAAGAGTTTTAACATCATATAATATATTTTTTGGACATGGATTAAGTTTCGATGAAATACCCTAGGTTTAGGTCAGTGGGGTAAATAAGATATAAACTTGGGTTGATGAAAATTGTTGCATCATGCTATTTAAATAATTAATAGTGAATAATTATGTGAATTGGGTTCCTGGGGAACATTAAAGATTTAAAGGGAGTCTATCTAGGGGCCCAGGATCAGTTCCAAAAAATTAATGGCATGACACTTTATGTCACACTATGAAGCATGTTGGGAAATATATTTTAAAATTATAAATGGTAACTCCGGATTGATTATTTGGATACATGGGATGTGTGTGGAATCTTAAACTAATACTCCCCCTATATCATTTTTCCTCTATTTCAAGTAGAATCAGGTGTGATCATATGAAATCTATAGGTATGATGTCACTATAATCATCGTTTTATTCATCTCCTTCTCATTGACACTAATCTCGAAGTTCATTTTTATGCCAAAAATTGTTATTCCACTAGAGAAGAGTGAAATGACTCGTTTAATTTGAGTTTTCAATTATCATAAGAAGACGTAAAATCAAGATTACATCCACTTATTTTGGTGTGTTATTACCTTGAGGTAGCTGATTATATATAATTTTTTGAGGGGTTTCATCATATATTACATTATGAAGATATTGAATTGGTAATTTTTATTTGATATTTTGTGTGGCAGAGCTTGAAGTGCATGTCACTAGTGGACCAAACCTCCTTGTAAGTGGTTTTAGCATAATAGAAAGACACATTGATTTTTCACTTAATATTAAGATACCAAGCCTTTACATGCATATATATTACATCTTAAAAAATAATAATAAATTAATTTTAAAAAACATTCATGTGGGACATAATGGTTTTATGTCTTTGGAAACAACTAGTTCGTAAGTGAACTTTAACAACTCATATTATGTTCTGCATAACTATCAACCATCATAGATATATCTTACATAGTACAACTCATCATAACCAATGGAGAGAAAACATAGTAGTAGTAATCTCAGATGATTAGTCAGGGTAAAGACATGATTTATCAAGGATCCGAAAACATTAACAAGGGAATAAGTGCATGAGAACATGAGTACAACATATTAAAACCATACCATTGATATAAAATATCATAATCATGACACATGCAATAAATATTTTATGATCATAAAATTGGAATAATAATTGAAGCAAATAACAGAATCAAAGAGATAATAACATTAGCATAAGACATATGATTGTGGTATACACAAATTTTTTGAAAATCATATATCAAGGATACCCATAAAGACATTAATAACATATTAGTCTTGGGATACAAACCCATATACATACTTTGGGTTTTGTATAACCAATTTTATAACCTCTTTTGGTCTTAGGATAAAATCCTATGTACATTGGTTTGGGAATGGGATAACCACCCTTGTACCCACCTTTATTAATCATTGAATAATCTCATGTGTGGTAACTTTTGGTATTATGATAACCTACCTTGTAACATTTGAGATCATATAATATTAATCATTCTCAAATTCATTTGAGGAATATATTTTTTCATGCCCACCCATCACATAATCAAAATCATAAATATTTGTGTAAAATATAATAAAACATTCAACTTATAATAACTCATATCAAAAATGGATTTCATAAACATTTCATCAGAGAATAACTTGTGCATGTATAACACATATATAAGAAACATGTTTCATAGGAGAATTTACATCAAATAAACCATATAGGGAAAAATTGGGTTGATATCATTGAATCGTAATTCAATTATAGAATAATTTTAATCGAGGTTTTTTTCATTGTTGAATATAAATACCTTGAAATAATCATTAAAAAATTTTCATGGGAAAATACTCTCTTCACATTTAAAATCACATTTTTACATCTAAAAATATTTCAAATATTAAAGAAAACATTTTACTTTAAAATAAACTTGGAAAATTTTAATGGGGATTTTAAATTATTTAGTTGTCATGTTAGTGTGAAATATCGTTCTTGTCGTACTTGTAAGAAAAGATTTCCTTTAACATTTTTTGTATCAATTTTAAGGTGCCTCATTCATAAAAAAATAATCCTTTATATAATTTTTTTAAAAGGGTGAAAATGAATTTAAATAAAAAATTCATAATACTAAAAAAAATTGAATCATTTTTAGAAAACATAGAATAGGTGGAAAAAGGATTTTTGACCAAAGAGGGAAATAAATAATCTTTTTCCATAAAAATATTATTTTACAATATTAAGTACCTAAAAAAAGAAAATAAGAATAAATTGTAATCTATTTATATAATTAAAGGTTAATTTAATTCATGAGTGTATTTATAGTTAAACCAGAATAATTCATTATGAGAACTAGAAACACACAAAAAAATCCAAATAAACGATGAGATTGTAACATTAAACAATTACCACTTCTATGAAATTTAAATCAAAATAACCACGAAATGAAGAAAATTATGTTTATATGTATGTCCTATAATATTATTAAAAATATTAAAAAAATTAATTAATGAAAATTACATACACCATAAAAAAACATATGGTGAATATAGCATGTGTCCACTAAAAATTAAATTGAGATGCAAATCCCTTACCCGATGTCTCAAATTTCATCATAAATTTTCAAAACTCATATTTAATAAATAAAATTTCATCATATATATATATAGTCAAAAAAATATTCCCATATATATCATACCAGATATTATTTATTTATACCATTCAATTACCTTTTTAATTATAATTATTTATTAAAATTAATATTTTGGGTGATAACTCCTTCATTTTTCATGATTGGTTTGGTTCAATAGTTTTTATTCAAGTAATTTTATAATAGTTCAGTCATCATAAGAATGTAAATAATGATATAAATATCATTTATATTAATTATGTGAAAATCTATTGTCATATATAAAAGTTTTAGATAGAAAATTGGATTACACCATTCCTATATATAGAAAGTCATACATACATAAGAACATTGTTTCCATTTTCTTGATGAATGGAATGTATGCAAGAAAAATATCATTTGGCCCTTAAAAATTAATTTTATGTCATATATATATTTAATATATTAATTAATTATATCCATATTACAATTTGTGAAAATATAAAATGGAAACATATCCCATCAATTTGTGGTGGCGGTAGTCCATACACAAGCATGAGAAATGTTTTCATTTTCAAATAAATTGGAATATAGAGTGGTATATGTGATATTATAATTATACAAGTATAAATATTTCAAAAATATAAAATACAAATGTTAAATACGTAATTATATTCATCCTTGAGAGGTGTTTATTGAAAAATAAATAAATCGGTTCGTGAGGCAATAGTCCATCTTAAACACGATAGACAATTTAATTTCACATTTTATGGTAGTTCATATGGATTAGGTTATGATACTAATATAATAACATATAATTAATTTTTATATAATTATTTTGTTATATTATAATATTTTATGAAGATTTTATGTAGTTCTAAGACAAATCAAAGAGAAAACACATAGTTAATAACTATACCACTTATTCGATGAACCCCTTTATGTTTTTACCTAAGAATTCATATGAGGGTTTTCAAATAAAAATGTTAGAAGTCATGGAAATAGGGATGGAATTAATGAATGGATATTGGTGGATATTTTTTAATCCAAATTTTTTTTGATGTGTGAGTGTAAGAGGAGAGGATATATCATTTTATAAGTTGGGGGAGAGGACCCACTTGGTAACCACTTGAAAATTTCTTAAAAGAATCCAAAATGATAATTTCATTCAGTAATTAAAATGATTCTAAATGAAAATATATTAATTCTTTTTATGATATAAGCTTTTTATATGTCCATACAATATTATTTTGAAAATTTTATTGGAAAAAATAACCCATGTATTTTTGTTTCACCCCGGTAAACTTGTTTAAACCTTAACTGTAGTAATCAATTTTTATTGTAATTACAATTCATTAGGAAAGAATTTAATGTTGGAACTATTAACTAATATTAATAAATATATTTATAAGTAGTAAATAAATTTTACCAAATCCAATTAATATAATTGGTAGAATTTATTTTAATATTAATTCTACAAATTTGATGAAAAAATGGTATTCTAAAGAAAATCTTTTCATAAGTATAAATTTTTTTTATTTCAAAATTAAAAATATAATAGATTCAAATGACATAAATTGAATTAATAATATAATAATAGTACTATTTTTACATTATAATCCATATTATAATAAAATGGTAGATTTTAACTTCTCTAAAAAATGAGAGTCCTCAATAAAAATCAGAAAATTTTAATATATATCAAAAAATTAATGTTTATATAATGTTATGAAACATTCACCATATGATAAATTTGTTTTTTATATTTCAAAATTGAAATTATTTATTTATAATAAAATTTTTAAAAATGGAAAAAATAATCTTTTTCAAATGAAATATTAAAACACATCTTTGAGGAAAAATGAATT
The DNA here is from genome assembly GCA_963277665.1 of Viscum album. NCBI lineage: Eukaryota > Viridiplantae > Streptophyta > Magnoliopsida > Santalales > Viscaceae > Viscum > Viscum album. The sequence goes on along the minus strand of OY728126.1, from coordinate 763,085,687 downwards.
TCTAAACCAAATATAGTCTTTACTAAAAATTATATACATTTTTAATCAATAAAAATTTTTCATAAAGTTTTTATACATATTTTTAAAAATGTTTTTATTCTTATTAATACTAATATGTTTAACATCCAGGTTATAATAGTCTTTTTTAAACAATTATAATAATATTATGTTGAGGTTCATTAAAACATGTAGTTCTATGAAATGTATGATATCAATGATATTAAATATTTTTTAAAAAAAATATAATAAAATGGGTTGTAATTGAATATTATATTTATTTAATTCAAATTACTCATTAATTATGTATTTTGTAATTAAATAACTATTTAGGCCTAGTTTGAGTTGGGATATCAAGTCACTAAGTAGATATTAGTTGATCAAGAAAGGGCTAATGGTCTTGGATGTGCTGTGGAAGCTACTATCGACCCCACAAAAATCAAAGTTAAAGGATCCATAAATTTGGTTGTGTCACGTACTGGACCTATGGATTATGATTCTTGCATGGTTCATATGGATGACGGGGAACACAATCATGGTAAATTACCTTGGTTAATATAATAAAATAGAGTCTTTTCTATTAAATTTAAATATATAATGCAAAAAATTAGTCATAAGGGTCAATAACACCCCGTATACACTATTTTGATTCCATAAATTTGATAAATGATTATAGTAAATTAATAAATTGTGTGGCCTCTATACCCATTTATAGGTGAGGCCTGACAAAATGAGATCCAATAGCCCAAACACAAGGCCTTGAGATACCTCCAATATTGAGGTAAGTGTGGGCTAGTGTCCCTATATCATACAGACCATTGAGGATACCATTTTTTTTAACTATTCGATCATTTCTATACGAGGGAGGTATGATTCATCCTCTCATATCAAATTTTTCTAGGACTTGATGGTAATTTTTTGGTAAACTGTTTTTGAATTGGATGAGTAGACCGACCTAGAGGGACCTTGAGGATTAACATGGATCATGCATCATATATTAACAATTATCCTTATCATGGAACTCCATATACCTAGTGAGTCCTTGATGCTATGATGAAGATGTTGATGGACAAAACTTCATTGAACATTGGGTGTTGACCCGTGATGACAAATGAGACTAAGGGCCCATTCAATGTTTTCATTGTCGTGATGAGTTAAAGGGGAACCATTGGGTACATCACTAACAGAATAGCCCTAAGCATGTTGATGTAGTAATATATTGGGTTCCCTAATGGAACCCATTCCGGAATGGTGACACTGAGGGATGTGGATAGTTGTAATAAACATGTGAAATCAACCATACATCAAATATTTTTATTTACATATGGTTTTAAGTAAGGCCTCACTAGAAGAATGTTACATGGTTAGGCTACAATGGTTATAGGGTAGGGTACACAGATGGGATATAATAGTTTGGATTTGAATATGATTAATAGATGGAACAAACATTAAGGTAAAATATTGGTGTTTCCTTTGATTAATATATTATAATATAGTGGGGGATTTCATGGATTTGGAGTAATGTTGTTTATATTATTGTGGTGTGGGTCCCTATAGTCAAGGGGATATTTTTAGAGCTACCATGTACATGGATGTTGTTGTTGTGGATGATATGGATTTTGATAGTATATTTTTATAATACAATTTGATGAGTCCCCAGAGTCAAGAGGATGATGGAAGAGCTATCCCAAACATGGAGATAAGTGTTGGGGATACCATGTATTTAGAGGTTTTATGTTTGGACAACCATACAATAGGACCCCGATTTCATGAAGACTGGCTTGAGATTTCATGGATTTGGAGCCAACATGATACCGGGGAAACACTATTTTTGATACATGGTCTTAAACACCACGACATTGGATGAAAAAGGTATGTTTGATTAGGGACACTATCCTAAGTATTGATATTGTTTTTATTTATTTAATTTTGGGTTTTTTGTTTATTTTAGCTAATCTTATAACATACAGATATCACTACATATTTTGGTTAGTATTGGACCGTGTTAGTGGTTCCATACTAAGATATATACTAACACCCCGATCAATCCACCACAACAATTATATACCCATTCATAAATTTTCCCGATTATATAAATATGTTTGGTTTGGGAAATGGGTTATTATGGTTTGAGCATGATGGCCTAGATGAGTATGTGGAGGTTAGAATGAGTTATTTCTTGGGATGTTATAGAGGTATCGTATTTTTATTTTTTTCATTTCCTTACATATGTGGCATCATCCTAGTTGGTGGTTATTTATATATATGTCTTTACTATTTAATCCATTACTGCATTTTACTTTTTTTTAATTTTTTATCTAACCGATGTAATATTATGTTTTTTGATATATGATGTTTGGCCATTTAATTACATTAATACACACTATGATACATGGGATATATTATCACCACAATACCACTATAAACCAAAAAAACTAGTCAGAAGCCAATGGCATATAGTGAGGCATGCCTGAGGTCATTTTGGGACTTCCAGTCTTGGTTGAGTTTAGTTGACCGTGACATAAATACATTTGAAAGTGGTATCATGGAATTTTTTATTTTTTATTAATAAATTGGGACTGATAGGATGAAAATTTAGAATTTTTATCCTATAATTTATATTGGATTGGTGAATCAATAACTTTTATTTTTGTTGGAATTCTTGGTTAATAGGGAAGGAATCAATATTTTGGTTTTCAATTTTAGACTTTTATGTGATTTTAACATTGATTGACACACATAGATGTTTGAGGATCTAGATTGTTCTGGATTTAGATATCATGTAATGTTTTAAATAATACATCGATAAGTTTTGATTCATTTCTTATTTAGACAAGAGGAATATTCTGTATCATATTAGGATTATATTATTCTAATGAAATATAGGCCTAATAGTGTGCATATTAATTGATGATTATGGCATAGTTGTTTAATTTTGAAAACATCATTTAAAATAAATTTTTCCATATAAGTATGTGGTTGCATTGTACTCATACGGGATTAATTTCATATTTATTTCCCTGTGATGTTAGTTCATGTGGACCTATAGTGAAATCCTCATTGACTATGAGGATGAAAATGTAGTCATCAAGCATAAGAGGTGTGGTGGCCTTTGTGGGTTGGGGTTAGAACAAGTTTCCAATTCATTGTAACCATAATGGGTTGTGGTTATTCATGTTTAGTTATATAAATTGAATATAAATATCATATATGGTGTTTTCTTGTATATATTAGAATGAAAATATGTGTACCTGATCCTATTAAGGGTGATTTGATATAAAATTAATGGGATGATTCCATTTTGTATGTTCCAATTTATCGATGAGTCAATGATCTTAAAGGGACTTTTCTAATGTTTATGTTCTCATAGAGTATGGGTTCTCTAATTATGTGTAATATTTTTTCAATGTTGATTCTATGGGTTTGATACAAAAATATTGATGCTGACCTAGGAAATATGATCATTTACTTGATTGGATTTTTATTCAAAGTGTTCAATCATAGTGAACCATTAAAATAATTAATTAGTAAGGTAATCTGGGATTCTAATAGGCCATTAATTTTTATTCACACCCAAATGGTTTGGTGTTTGGTTTGACTGACGGTGACTCATTAAAGGGGTTATCATTAGATAGTGGTTATTTAGAGATAGAATCTAAGTTAGCTTCTTCTAGGCAAGATCGATGCATGGAAGGTGATATCATGTTTATGGAAAATTCATGATTATTTATTTGGATTTCTTATTAAGGAACACAATAATTGATGATGTTTTTGGTTTGATGTAGATTTTGAGGAATGGATTGTTTATGGGCCTACACATATTGTCATGTGAGGCACATTGGCTATATAGTGAGTGCTTGGTGGGATTATTGTGACTGAAATGATATCTAGTGGAAGAGGGATTCTAGGTTGGATTAGAAAACTAATATTCCATTGAACATGGTCAGTGGTTATGGAACATTAACCTAGTTCTTGGGTATGTGAAACACAATAGCATAATTTGGGTGATGTGATCTGCTTGTGCATGATTGCAGAAAATTTATGATGGATGGTAAAGAATGGGTACAAGATGGTTGTGAGAATAAAAATTTACGTTGGCATTAGTGAGTTAGGGGGGTGATCCAAGGATGAATTAGGATAATGAAACAGTTTTAGGCATAGAGGCTCAATGATTTGACGGAATAAGATATATCCCTATATGCTTGAGGGGACATTGGATACTAATTTGGGTGAGATGGCATAGATGATCTAGAAAAGTCCCTGGATACAATTGATGGGTTTTGTTGAGAATTCATTGAATGTGGAAACATAAAATATGGTGATGTAATTTATAAGGTTGAACATAAGGAGTGGTATAAAGAAGTTTTTCATTTTGGGGTTCCAACCATAAGTAGTTTAGTATGTGACAATAATTTTAGATTTCATCTTATTTTATGCTGAGTATAATCTTATTGTAAGTAGAAGCATGTAATAATGAATGTTTCATATTTCGTGCTAATCTATGATTAAGAAAGAAATTTTTAGTCATTAAATGAAGTAATAAATAGAGTTTGATACATGAATTCAAGACCCTTATGATGAAATTGTTAAAACATGGTAGAAAAAATCATTGAACTATTGTAGTTTCACATTGAAATAGAAGGTATTTATGTTTTGATTTATCTGATCATTTATAGATAATATATTAGGATTTTGATGTGATTTTGGATGGTGTCAGTGTGTTTTCATCTGGCTCAGTGCGTTATCAATATGATCTATGGGTGATTCATGTGGTGATCCATGACTTGTGAAATGTTTTAGGGGTTAAACATGATTTCTTGGTATGGTTTAGGGGGTAAACTAGATTCATTACTTGATTTAAAGAGAGAATCCTAGTGTTATATCATTTATTGGAGGAAGATTCATGTAATGAAACGTCATAAGGGTGAATGTTGATATGAAATTAATTAGGAAAGTAATGGATTCAAGTGTCATGGTTTATGTTTGTCTTATTTGATATAAAGAGTGTACTATGAGCTTTTGGTAGTTCCTTTTTTTAATGGTCTTCTCATGCAGTCCCAGTGAATAATTTATTGACACTGATCCGATTTATTTTGTAATTAGATATGGGATTTTGTTCACACTCCAAGGGATACTTCGTGTATCCTAGTAAGAAGATATCCCTTTTTTTGAAGCTCACTAACAAGAGAGTTTCTAAAATACATGAAGTATCTCTCAGAATGACTAGGGGAAAGAGGGTGAACTGGATTGAAAGTTAGATGAGATGGAAAAATCATTGAGGAAAATAATGATATAGCTTCAGTAATAGAACACCCAAAATTTTATACACAAATAATTATTTTTCCATTTAATTTTTGGGTTCCACAGATTGAATCAATTCACTCAACACATTTTCTATTCTGACCACTAATCCCGTTAAACAAATAATAGAAACACAGAAACCCAATTATTTTTAACCATCCACTATCTTGTTCCTTAAAACACAAAACTCACATATGCCCATTGAATACTGAAATTATATTTATCCTCTCTCTCCTCACCCCAATATTTTGGTGAAACAATTGAGTTAATGTTGATGAACTTATGTCTTGAGTATGATTTTTCAATGTGAGTGGTGGTTCAATTTATTTCATTCCTTCCATGGGAGAACCTATGTTTTAGGGATACATTTGAGTCATGTATTATATTCTATAACTAATACAATGAATAAAAGATCCATTGGGAAATTATAATAATTTTTATTTCTCTTTGGAATGCACCTAGTCCAAGTACTCTAATTCACATTGTGTTTGCTCCCAAGTTCAATAGGTGGTATTTTACCAGGTTCAAGTACACCATTTCTAAGTGTGCACACTCACCAGGTTATCATTGGTATACATAAATTATCAAAGGGAAATCCTAGTAATTTTTTCATCTAATTAGATTTTTCATGGACATATCCAAGTCTGACCAGGCCTAGGAGGTCCTTAGATACATGATTTGTATATTGAATTATAGTGAGTACCTGAATACATGAAGTATACCAGTGTGTACCTAATCATTCCCAGTAATGATATGATATTTCCATAATCCTTTGGAGGTTAATTATTGGATTTCATGATAGCTTGTTTCTTCATATTTCATGTTCTAATATAATAAATGATGTGATACCAGTCAGATGAGATACTTAGTCACTCGGGGTCATAGGTCAGTCTATGTCTCTTTTAGGAAGTCCCTAAAAATATGTGTTAAGGGAAAATTGTACTATGAGATCAGTCTATCTTATTTAACAACATACTTTATTACTATCCTATATCATACTTAGGGGAATAATATTATTTAATACAAACAAAACTCTCTTCAACCTCCCTATCAACTACTATGAGGCCAGCACATAGTCAAAAACCATAGGTCCTAGTGCCTCCTTCTATGAGTCTGTTGAAAAACAATATTATCGCCACTCTTGAAACCTCCCAAGAGAAATTATTTTGAAGATGTTACTAGGTTAAAAGAAGTATCCTAAACTCTAGTTCTTCTTACTTTACATTAGTTTTAGATCTTGTTGTGTTTGGTAGGTCAACTATAATAGGAATTCAGATTCCATTGCACATCCTTCTATTTTCAGAATAGATTATATTTTTGAATCAGTAGATATTTATTATTTCTTCTAAAAATCATTGTTAGTATATAGATTCATCCATTGTAATTAATTTGTCATAATACAATAACAATCACTCATATCATGAGTTGTTACTTAATTGGACAAAGTCATATTTCATTATTAATGAATAATAAAGCATATATATTAGTTGGATGGAGTCACTTAACATTCATAAGAAAATTGAGGTTTCTACCATAAATCTCATCACAACTGTGTGATTGATCCACAAATTATATAACCTCTTACAAATTTTCTGATCATTGAGTCCCTCCATTTGTTAATGTCTAGTTATGTGAATGCTTTACTCATGGAGCTTGTTGAATGTAATCAGATACTCTTGAGGAATTTTACATACTCAATGACCTGATGACTATGTCATTGTCTCTAGAAGGATATTATTGGAATATATCTATGTAGTAACTTCAATATCCTACTACATAATGATATAAGAAGGGATCTAGAGATGACATTACTTATGGAATGGTCTCATCTACTAGATAATATTTGAGTATAACAAGTTATGAATATATTTCACATAAAAGTACATGATATTATACTAATAATATTATACCAAGATAGTGTACTATCTATATTATTCAGATTCTCATTCTCCATATGAGAATGATATGTGATTTTACACTAGAATAGAAACTCAATTGATATTATATAAATGTTTATGTTATTTACCTCAACTCTCTTCTAGAATGTACATCTCTAATGAGATCTCTATCTATGATTTCTTACATTTAAGTTAATTATTCAAAGGTTTCTGTTGATTTTGGGGATTACAGAATGGTTGTATCTTCAAGAAAAATTTCATATTCAGTAGTCGATGAGAAAATGAGTTTTCTTCTCTCTTTTTAATGATCATAAAATTTTCCTTCATCCATATCATGATGTCTTCCCTAATTCCCAATTCTTTTCACTCATGGATGCAAGTGTTGTACCTCTCGTACCCCACGTGGTTTAATTTTCATGATCACAATCACTCTCTTTTTTATCTAATCTTGTTTTAAGTGTTTTTGGATGATAGGCATGATTTCAGGTTTCCAAGGAATTGGGCCAAGAAAGCCAAGAAGGCAAAAGTGGACTGATTTCAGTCCACCGGCCAACCGGTGTCCCATCACCGGCCAGCCTGTGGAACCCAGACAGAAGAGACAACTACTGTCTCACCACCGGCCAACCGGTGGCCTCCTCACCGGCTAGCCGGTGGTGCCTGGGCAGGAGGCCTCTCTATTTTCAAAGCACCGGTCAACCGGTGGCCAAGCACCGGTCAGCCGGTGGAGCCAGTCAAACTAGCCGTTGGGCTTTGACCAGCCTGCTCCCAATGGCTCCGAAGACCTTTCCAACGGCTCCGAAGACCCCGAACAACCATATGAGCGTTCCCCCTCTATAAATAAAGGACTAGGAAGCCCCGGAAAATAAGAGAAGCCCACGGGAACATTTTTGCATCATTTGGCGAACCTCAGGCGAATTCCTTCAAGGATCCCCATCTGCTACAACTCAATTCCACATCCAAGGAGCACCACCATAGAAGCTTGGGAGCGCCCTTCATCATCACCAATCAATCCTTTGGCGCCCAAGAATTCTCCTCTTTACGGTTTTTCTTATCTTATCTTTTTGAGCATCAATTTGGGTTTGTGCCTACAAACCCCTCTTTTTCTTTTATCTTCCTTTTGTTTGGGTTTTCACACCACCTTCAAGGTGTGAAGCGGTTAGTCAAGCCTTCCCTTTAAAAGGCTTGAGTCATAGGTGAGCTAGCCTTCACCTATAAGAAGGCTAGTGGGTTCTTGCTCAACCATTAAAAGCAAGATGTAATAGGTTCTAGACTACCTTAATGTCTAGTGGGTTTCTTGCTAAAACCATTAAAAAGCAAGCGGTAGTAAATCTCTCAATGGTTGAGTTGGGAGCGGAGATGTAGGCTTTGGTTTAAGCCGAACTCCGTTATCATGTTTTGTGTCTTGCCTCATTTATTTCCGCTGCACTTTTTACCTTGATTTTAAATTGTTAATTGTTTTTTAAAAGGCAATTCACCCCCCCTCTTGCCATCACTCTCCGCCCAACATTTGGTATCAGAGGAAAAATTTGAGTAATACCTTCACCGGTTTCAAATTAAAGATCCATTGTGATGGCTTCATCTTCTTTCGCCCCCGAAGGTTATTCATTGGGTCGTGCTCCATTATTTGATGGAACCGACTACACTTATTGGAAAACTCGCATGATTACATTTCTTATAAGTATTGGCTATCATATATATAGGATTGTAATGCAAGGCTATAATCTCTCTAGAAAAGATGAGTCTAAATGGACCCCCGAAGACATTGCTAATTTTGAGCTTGATGGCAAAGCTGTGAATTCTCTTCATTGTGGGCTAGACCGTAATGAATTTAATCGTATTTCTACTTGCACCACTTCTCATGAAATTTGGAAGCTTTTGGAAGTGACCCATGAGGGCACTAACAAAGTCAAAGACACTAGATTAGATATGTATCATCAAGACTTTGAATGTTTCACCATTCACCCACACGAATCTATTACGGAAATGTTTACTCGCTTTACTGATGTGTGTAATTGTAGAAAGTCTCTTCGAGATGATGTTTCTGCAGAGATGATGGTCAAGAAGATCCTTTGGATCCTACCAAGCTCATGGGCACCAAAATTCACGGCAATTCAAGAAGCAAAAGATGTCAAGAAAATGCCGGTCGAAGAGCTCATCGGATCCCTCATGACCTACGAGATCACCATGAGGAGGCAAGCCGAAAAGGAAGGAAACCCGATCAAAGTTCCAAATAACATCGCCTTCAAAGATCAAAAAGAAGAAAGATCCTCCTCCTCATCATCTTCCTCTTCAAGCGGCGATTCAGAAATGATGCACAAATTCATGAAGAAGAACAAGAAGAAGAAATCCCTCAAGGCTCAACCCAACGAAAAATCTGAGCCCGAGGTAACATGTTACGGGTGTGGAAAGAAAGGCCATTACAAGCCCGATTGTCCACTCAACAACAAGAAAAATTCCAAGCAAAAGGAAAAGAAGAAGGCATTCAAGGCCACATGGAGTGATAGCCCCACATCCTCCTCCTCCTCCTCCTCAAGTGACAACGGTAAAAAATGCCTAATGGAATTTCATGAGGTATCCTCTTCCGACTCCTCTTCCTCTAGTTCTTCAAATTCTTCCAATCATTTATCTTATGAGGATCTCCAACATGCTAGAGATCAATTGGAGGAAGGTTTTCACGAAATTTCTTCCAAATTTATTGCTTTGAAAAAGAAACACAAAATTCTAATTTCTGAAAAAGATCAACTTCTCAAAAAGAATGAGGAACTTGCCCTTAAGGTCCAAGATATTCCAAATGTTGATTCTTTGAATTCAACTATTAAAGATTTAAGGGAATCTCTTTCCAAGTTCACCCAAGGTGAACAAAATTTGACCAAATTGCTAGGTTCTCAACGTTCGGCTAGAACCACACATGGACTTGGCTTTAACAAGCAAGCCACTTCTTCTAGAGAACCCAATATTTTTGTAAGGGGGAGCTCCCAATATAAATTTTGCAACTATTGTAAAAAACCTGGGCACTTAATTTATGAGTGCAATTGCAAAAATTCCCGGTATGGTAGGCCCAAAACTATTTTCTTTAACGATTAATTTCATAGGAGAAGACCCGCCACTAGACAAGTGTGGATTGAAAAATCCCTTTTAGCGAGTCTCTCCGGGCCAAAATTTGTCTCGGTTTTAAAAACATCTCCCCGGTGATTTGTTGTTTTTATTTAGGGGGAGTTAAGATCGTTTTAGCCTTTTTTAACTTTTATTTCAAAACATTTATTTCAAAACATTTATTTCAAAACATTCAATTTCAAAACTTTCATTTCAAAACTTTCATTTCAAAACTTTACTTTAAAATATTTCTTTCAAAACATTCAATTCAAATCTTTCTTTCAAAACGTTTCTTTCAAATTTTTCTTTCAAAACATTCAATTCAAATATTTCTTTCAAAACATTCAATTCAAATTTTTCTTTCAAAACTTTATTTTCAAAACTATCAATTCAAAACTTTCAATTCAAATCTCAAAAATTTCAATTGGTTTAAAATCTCTATCTTGTTTTTCAATCCATTCCCTCAATCAAGTTTTATGCCCCGAGCTATTTTGATAATCACAAAGTGGGAGAAATTCTTGGTTGATTGGGGGAGAAATCTTTCTCTCATGCTTTGATTTACTCTTCAATTTATCCTTTAAAGCATGCCTTTCATTTCAGTCTTTTACATTGCTTGTTTTGGTGATTGTGATCATCAAAATAGGGGGAGATTGTTGTACCTCTCGTACCCCTCGTGGTTTAATTTTCATGATCACAATCACTCTCTTTTTTATCTAATCTTGTTTTAAGTGTTTTTGGATGATAGGCATGATTTCAGGTTGCCAAGGAATTGGGCCAAGAAAGCCAAGAAGGCAAAAGTGGACTGATTTCAGTCCACCGGCCAACCGGTGTCCCATCACCGGCCAGCCGGTGGAACCCAGACAGAAGAGACAACTACTGTCTCACCACCGGCCAACCGGTGGTCTCCTCACCGGCCAGCCGGTGGTGCCTGGGCAGGAGGCCTCTCCATTTTCAAAGCACCGGCCAACCGGTGGCCAAGCACCGGTCAGCCGGTGGAGCCAGTCAAACTAGCCATTGGGCTTTGACCAGCCTGCTCCCAACGGCTCCGAAGACCTTTCCAACGGCTCCGAAGACCCCGAACGGCCATATGAGGGTTCCCCCTCTATAAATAAAGGACTAGGGAGCCCCGTAAAATAAGAGAAGCCCACGGGAACATTTTTCCATCATTTGGCGAACCTCCGGCGAATTCCTTCAAGGATCCCCATCTGCTCTAACTCAATTCCACATCCAAGGAGTACCACCATAGAATATTGGGGGCTCCCTTCATCATCACCAATCAATCCTTTGGCGCCCAAGACTTCTCCTCTTTACGGTTTTTCTTATCTTATCTTTTTGAGCATCAATTTGGGTTTGTGCCTACAAACCCCTCTTTTTCTTTTATCTTCCTTTTGTTTGGGTTTTCACACCACCTTCAAGGTGTGAAGAGGTTAGTCAAGCCTTCCCTTTAAAAGGCTTGAGTCATAGGTGAGCTAGCCTTCACCTGTAAGAAGGCTAGTGGGTTCTTGCTCAACCATTAAAAGCAAGCTGTAATAGGTTCTAGACTACCTTAAAGTCTAGTGGGTTTCTTGTTAAAACCATTAAAAAGCAAGCGGTAGTAAATCTCTCAATGGTTGAGTTGGGAGCAGAGATGTAGGCTTTGGTTTAATCCGAACTCCATTATTAAGTTTTGTGTCTTGCCTCATTTATTTCCGCTGCACTTTTTACCTTGATTTTAAATTGTTAATTATTTTTTAAAAGGCAATTCACCCCCCTCTTGCCATCACTCTCCGCCCAATAGCAAGGTCATAACATGATTCCTCATATACCATGAAAGATGAAATTCACATATTATGTGGTATTCTCAATACAATCCAACCTCTAGGACAAAACCACTCTTTGAATAATATAGGTAGTATGGTGGACCTACTAAAAAAACATTCGTCGGGTTAGTTAAGATAGTGAACGACCTTATTGAAATAGTTCTTAAGTCATCCCGCACACAAACCCTATCATCCAAAAGTTGAATGGAATGAAACATTATCACCCTTAATGAATGGTGTAAGAAGATACCACCCTAACTTTGTCATATTAAGAGAACTATTACCTAATCTAACCCTCATATAATACCATTATGGTCCCTATAACCCTTCAACGATACCATTATCCTGATATTTCTATCCCAGTTGGAAAGAATTATCAAAATCGTATCCCAAGCCTACTCATCCATAAAAGGTTTCCAAAATACCAATTCACACATGTGATTTAATGTTAGCTATAGAAGACTATCATGTAAGCTATACTTTTATTAGTAGGATTCTGATTCATACAATGTGTTTCCCCTAGTTATAGAGTGAGAAATGTTATAGATTCATTTTGAGCAAGAGGATGAATATCAGGAAGAAAGAAGAGGTATTTACCTACCTCATTTGATTTTAAGTAAGAAGTTGGATGTTATAGTTCTATTTTATAGGACGCCCTTTGAATACCTTAGGTGTGTCAATTCTATCTCATTTAGATTCATTGAATGGGTTTATAGTGGCTAATCACCAACTCCATTTGGAAAAAATAGAATAGAATGTGTATGATCACTGATTAAAAGGAACTCTTTTCAAATAGAGGATAGGTATTGATATATACTTAATAGGTGTTGGAGCCATTGATATCCCGAATACAATACTACCATGGTCTGATCTATCCTTAATAGTTCTTGAATGAAACCCCTACCAGAAACCCAATTCCCCTAGTACCATATTAAACACAAAAAACTATGACATAGACTATACCACCATCTATAAGTTATATGAGTGGTCCTAGTGAATGATAGGATGAATGATTGATCAACCTACCTATTACATTCCAAAAATTTGTCTCTTCCAAATGAAAAAATTAGTCATATTGATTGGTCATTGTCTTGACCTATAAAAAGATGGGAAATTCTCTAACATCAAGATCCATATTCTTCAAAGAGTGGTATGGAAACACTTCTGGGTACAGTGGATATGTTAGGAAGAGAGATGGTAAACATACTCTGTCCTAAGGACAAAGGAACTCCTTTGGGTTTGAGTGAATGGGACATAAATTCACCCTTAATCCCATTCCTCAGTTGGTGTGTTTTGGGTTGCAATGGTAGTCAGATAAGTGGATAAAACATACTCAAATGAATTGATATAAAGAGAGTTGGAATCCCAATAAAACCACCTTGGTCTGATGTATTTAATATCACATTTCTACACATTCCCATATCTCAAAACTGATCATTCCAGACCACCACGTCGTATCATTTAATCGAATGTGTTATAAAGAACCAAAATGCTAATGAGATTAGACCTAAGGATTTAGATGAGGTTTGAAACCCTTGTAATTGGTGCAACAACACAAAAAATTACAATTTATTTCTTTTATAAAAAAGTTAATTTCCTCGAGAGCTTTTGATGCTCATTGGGTTTAAACAAAATAATGACCAGTCACACTTTCCACACATAATTTAAAATAATATTTTCACATTTTTGGAAATGTTATTTGAGAAAATTAATGTAATTTTTGAAATCCTAAAACCAAAATTATCTTGTGGTTAATTATTGGTATTTTTCTCAAAATATTCAATTTTTGATGAATAACAAAAGATACTAAATTTTAATTGAAAAGTGTATTTTCATTTAAAGAATTTATTATGATAAATTGTATATTTAATTTTTTAAAAGTAAATATAGTTAAATATAATATATATATTAGTCCATTAGAGTTCATTTTAATCATTTTAAAATTGATTTATGATATAAAAAACTTTTTTTACATTTGAACATTTACACTTCTAAAACCCACTTTCTCATCACGTCTGCAGGAATAATGTTATATTAAATATATTCACTTATAAGAGTTGAAATTGGTGAAATTATTTCAATATTGGGTATAAAAATATTTGTTATTATTTAACAAGGTGAAAGTAATTTTTTACCATCATTATTAGTGAAAATAATTAAATTCAATTACAACGATTAAGGTAAAAACAAGATTACATAGTGGTTTAACATATAATATATGGTGAAAAAATATCCAAACTTGTGAAAACACGTTTTATTTCCATATTTAAAAATTATCCCTTCTATTAATTATAATATAACATTATTTGGGCCTAGTTACCAAAAAAAGTTGTTCAAATTCACTATTTAAAAAAATTAAAAGTGAGCCACTCAGCCCAATATTAAAAGAAATCATTCTTCCATATCCACCTAAAATCGTAATAAACATTCGTTCAAAAAATATCCACAAAAAAAACCTTACCAAATTCTATACCCTAATCTTGTAATCTCTATATTTATTCAAAACCCAAGCATGGATGTATTTAGTGAAAAAATCATAAGGATATCCAATGAAGATGTAATATTCTTCAATGAGACTCTTTATTTAAGTTCTTTTTCCACATCTGTAAATTTTTATTAAACCATGGTTATATAATAAAACCTATATATTCCATATACATCAGTGTTTTTATAATATTTTCAGGACATAAAACAATTTCTACTTCCATCAAATTGGTTATGAAATTATCATTCATGTGTTTGGAGTAATATTAACTCACAAACCAATGTCGCTTGTTTTTCCATTTTCACCTCTTGAGGTTGGGTATGATGTTGTATATATAAAATATATATGACAATTATAACATATTTATACATCTTGACACATTATATCATATATATATATTTACCATCCATTTCATAGGAGATACGATAACGTCCCCCATGTGTATGGTGGACTACCACAATGTGAAGTGATGTGATTCGTCTTTCACTAATGATTAACAATGATAGTAAAAATGATAAAATTATTTATTATATGTGATTTAAAAGACATTAAATGAATTTCATCCCATATTTATAATTATATAAAGATAATATATTTTTATTTTATTTCTTTCCATTTCACTAGGATAATGATCATAACATTGTTCATGTAAGTGTGGACTACTACCTGCACAATGAGATGTGACTCTATTTTCATCCCCAAAAAAATGTATGAAATAAATAAATCTATATTATTTTTTTATTAACGTTATTATAATTATAGTAATGTAAAATACTACTTACCACTTTTCCACAATGATTGGTGATAAATGGAATGGGTACTCAGGCATACATACAATCCACCATCTCCATGATACACTACAAAAAAATGGGTCATACCAACAGAAATTTATTAATAGATAATATATCTATTGGTAAAAATTGGAAATTCCAATAGATATTAACTTTTATTGGTATCAATTTTAAGTGAAAACACTTGTTTTTTCAAATATATATATATATATAGATATTGATCTTTTAAAACCAACATATCTTTTTCCAACAGTTCAATCTATTGCCTTATCATATTAATATGAATAATTTTTTTACAAAAAAAATAACTAGATAGTAATAATAAAAATTACTAAAAAATCATTTACCAAAAATATTTTTTGAAAATCAACCATTTAATAAAAAAAGGTTTTATCAATATCCAATTAATAGAAAACCAACATTTCTTATTATTATTATTTTAATAACTGAAGTCAATATTTATTTCTTGAGGTCTTATAAAAAAATATATCATTCATTGATATTAATTATAAATTTTCAATAAATATCAAAGGTGTTTACATTTTTTTAATTTCGTTCATTTACTAATCATTTAAATATTTTTTATAAAAAAATAAATCAACGTGATATTTGATATATTTACATATATATTTTATAATATCTATATAAATGATAATTTAATTTTTTTTATTTCAATTTAATAAACATAATTAAGTCCAACTGATATAAGTTCAAAAATAAATATTTAAATTTAATAAATATGAACAATAACAATAAAATCAAAAATATTATTTTACTAACAGTTGATATTCATGTATTGAAATTTTATTTCATATTATTAAAAAAATTATTATTTTCTATAAAATATTATTCCATTCTTACATATTTGTAGTATATTTTTAATTTTAAAAAATCAATGGTATTTGTTAATTTTTATTTTATTTTATTTTTAAAAATCACAACCCATTGCAAACCCTAATTTGGAACCACATCATCCACCCTACTTCTGTGGCTTCGCTGCCATCCATGGCTGCCTCCGCCTCCACGATCCCCAGCTTCCTCTACAACCCCCAATTTCCTTCATGACCACCACTACCCTGGATGATCCCCACTGCATACTCCACCACTCTCCACCATTGCTACCCACCCCCTTCACGACCCCTGCTACCTCCTCTATGGCCCTTCTCTTATACCACTGGCTATGTCAACCATCACCCCATACCCTCTTTCAGCGACCATTACATCAACATTATTGTCCCCATAGAAAAACTCCCACCATACCTGACCTTCCTCAGTGGTCCCACCCCATCCTAGACCATTCCCATTCAACCCCCACTATCCTAGGGATTCCCCACATGACCATGCCATACCCATGTATTTCTTCTTCCTCTCAACCAAATGATCAACAGTGAGCAAGGATTCTTCAGTGTAGTCTAATCTTGGTTTTCATACAAGAATTGAATAACTCCCTATGACATTCTATGTGAATTATATTAGCTAATGTCTTGATTATGGTTCCCTTTGGATATAATGGAATAATTTTGCGCGCTCATGTATGCTATAATAATCCTTTATGTTTTTTATTCTAGTTCTCTCTATTTTAATCATATTTACTATTTTTTATTCATCACTCACATCTCTACAGAAGTGATTTAGTCATCATCATCACTAATAATGCATGTGAATAAGATAGTGATATGTAGTAGTGTGTACATTTCTATTCATATTCCATTATGGTTTAGGTACTAATGTATATTGTGTCCAAACATTATTAGTCAGCCTTTCTTTTCCTAGATTTTCCACAACTTGTTTTTAGAATTATAGTGGAAAGATGTGCTGGAAATATTCATTTTATTCAATGGAGGTCAATACATGTGACTCAGGAGGGACTTGAGTTGTAGCTTTTACTACCTAACATGTATGAATGTTCTTCCAAAATCCTAGAATTTGTGTTTTTTGGCCTTTAATGGTTTGATAGAGGTGGTTTTGGATCTTGGTTTGATACGCTAATGTGTTACTTATACTATAAATTTAATCATGTAATAATATGTGTAACTATCTTGGGTTATTATATCTAATGTCCCTCTTAAATTTAATAGCCTTGAAAGAATTTTTAAACCTACATCTTGATTTAACATAAGACTCGATTCTCAAGGAATAATCTTCTTTATAAAGAATACTCTAGTGAAACATTTTCTGACTAATAGAAATTTAATTTTTTTTATTATGAAAAAGATGATATAGTTCTTGATAAAAAATAAAACCAAGCCTTCGTGGGGGGAAATAGTGATGGAGCCCATGGGCATCTCCTCTGATAATTTTAGTATATTTCAATGGGAGAGATATAATGTTTGTATTGGTGATGAAGGTTTCATCCAGCCTGGATTTTGAAGCTAGGTCATCTGCTTACGTGATACACTCTCTCCAAGGGTGACTAACAACCATATCCTAACTGGTCATGCCTGTGAAATCTCTAAATTCGTAAATAATGAACCAGTGGATATTTTTGGTACCACCAAGAAATTTGGACACCAAATAAGAGTCTATTTCTATGAGAGGGATTGAAATTGAGTTGATTGAAATGAAAAGGCAAATTTAGGGCGGATTTTCCTTAAGATTTTAGGGAATTTATCTGGATATAAAATAGTTCTGAGGTCATGACCGCCGATCCCTTCTGATTCACAGATAATTCCTCCACCCTTCATGGTGGCCTGCATACATGCACCATCCAAATTAAATATAAACCTTGTGGTGGGAGAAATCCTGGTCACCCACAATCCAAGAGTTGATCTGATATAATTACCTCTAATTAGAGGTGGAGTAATATTTTTGAGAGTAGGGAATGATCCATATAGTTGAACAAGGAGCAAAGATATACTTTGATTGATTAGTCTTTTACCATCGTATGATTTGATGACATTCTATTACCATTGCATCTATCTTTATTGTGGGCCTCCCAGATAACCTGAAATCCAACAACTATCATTATGTGCTGCTTTTGGATCTCTTTTTTTGAGTTTCTTGAGTCTTGAAACCATATAGAATTAAAATATTCTACAGATAGTCCCTTACACTCTTTACCAATGATGTTTCCTAAAATTTTCTACATAAAGCATACCCGCTCTCTTACATGAATAAATTGTGAGTGATATTGTCTTTCTACTAGCTACAACATATTTATTAAGAAGCTAACTAAATGAAATCACTCCGTACTTCTTCATCTGTGGGAAGGTCCTGGTTGTAAATTATCTAAATGTGGAAGCAGAAATTCTGTGGAATTGATATATCTCATAAATATTCTTCCCATACTATGTTCTCTAATTGGACAGACGCGATCCTTTAAATTTATGCCTCCTTGAATCATCCCTAACTAAAATCTATGAACCTATAACAATTGAGTTCCTCTATAAACTAGATAATATCCCTCAGAACCTTCTATTTTTTTCAAAGACTTCATTCATGAAAATCTGATTGTTTCAAGAATTTCAAAGGGTGATGTCTGGAACTCTAAATGTTGGAAAATGAAGAGGACTAGACCAATAGTCAGACCACAAGTAGATGTTGTCTTTTCCAAAAATCCATTTGAACTTCTCATGAATATTCTTGAGAGACTATATAATTTTGTTCATGAGAGTTGTTCCGTTCACATGTAGATGAATTCTTTCATTCCTGCTATATTTTCCTTGATAAGCCTTCCTTGGAGAGTTTTTCCTTTTATTGCTTTAAATGATAAATTTTTCTGTATGAAATTCATGGGCTCTTCCACATTTTTAATATTAATTCATCCCACTTTAATATTTCTAGCCATCTACACCTATCTTGCCTAATGAAATTTTCCTTATTAATGAGACTCCCAAATTAAACCATTCACGATGGTTTCTATTTTATACACTATAGATTTAAGAACATTTAGAATCAAGAGAATGTTTATGGGTATGAAGAGAGTATAAAAATTAAAAATCTAATTCTTCCACTAAAATTGAAGAACTTATTTTCCCATTTTCTGATTCAATGGTTAATTTTATACACTATCCCTTAAAAATGGTGAAGGTGAAAACTACCCAAATCTAGAGGATATCTTGACTTCACCAAAGGGAATGCACATCTTTCAATTCCCAGCCAGTTCTCTATCTGATTGGAATGTTTGGGAGTTCACTTCATGGATATGTACAAACTTCCTTTCCTCGAGTTTAGTATTTTCTCTCTTAATTTACCTTATTATTTCATGAAACTGTTGAATCCTTGAATGTATATTTTCTTCATTTTTTAGAAACAAGTTATTATTAAAAAAAATTGTGATACCCTAGAGAATCATTACCTACCTCTTTATATCAAAATCTTCCCTAGAAAAATGTTATTCTTGATGTTGTTTCTGAGCACCTCTTAAGACAAAAACCAAAAAAACTAGGAGATAAATACTATCCTTGAAGAAACTATCACCCCATTTTGAAAAAACCATTCATGAAGACAATATGAGAGATGTAGAACCATGAAGAAGAGAAACATAACAAATATTTCCTACCTAGTCTATGAATTCATATCACTTCATGGTTCTATGAATGAAGTTCCACAACATTTTATGATAAACCTTATCCATATCCTATTCGAGAAAAACACATTCTCCCATTTATTTATTATTGATATCACATATCGTCTATTTATTCAGACTAATGGATTCATGGATACAACATCCTTTGATGAATCCGTGTCATTATTCTGAAATGATGTTTTAGAGAATCAATTATAGTCTAGTATTATTGATCAACCCCATGACTTTAGGCGAAAAATTGAAAATATAGATAATATTAAACTTTTTCATGGAAATGTGACATAGCTTGGGGAAAATCACAAGAGTGAAAAAATGGGTGTGTTATAAAGATAAAAGAATTATATAAAGAAAACGGTTGATCTATAAATACTTTTAATGGAATAATTAGAGAAAATCTTGATGATATTTAATACATATGATCCAATGACATATTTCACCCTTTCATTTTTTCATAAGTTATTTTAAATATATTTCAAAATAATAATCTTGTACAAAATATAAAAGATGATTTTTTCTTTTTATTATTATTAAACATTTAAATGAATTACAGTAGTTTTTTATAAATTCATTGGAAAAATATTCGGAAAAAATAATCTGGTTGAATGTAGAGTTTACTATTTTATTAATAAGGCATTATGATGATCAAATCATGTGTATGAATGATTTTTATATTCCTATCCAATGTATACTGGTAATTTAGATTGACAATGGAATTGATCCTATAAATTTTTTTTCTTCTTAAGTGCAAAAATGTTGCATTGTAGCTTTGACAATTCAACTATGTGGTTGTTCTACTATTCGAGAAGTAATATATGTAGCAAGGGGGCTACGTGAGAATCCCTTAGAGAAATATGGAGTGTAGGGATAACAGTTGGAATCATCATTATTCAATAAATAGGGTCTTTTAAGTTGTATCATTTTATTCCTTTCATGTCATTAAATGAAAGTGGAAGTTTGATTGTAGTATAGTGCAACTGTAGGCATGCAAAAATTTGATAAGGTGGATTGAAGGACTCATTAAACCCCACAAACCCATTTCATAGGTATTCCACAATATTTTTTTGATAAATCCATTATTTATATTATCTTTTTGATTGTTTGTGAACTCTTAGTTTTTGGTTCACTATTTTTGTTTCAAGGCTATTGTTCAAGCTGTAGATCATCTATTCAAGATATGTGGGACCACATGAGATGGTAGAGTTATGACTTATTTTATATAATTATTAAACTCAAGGTCAGGGTGGGGTCTTCTAAATTTTATCAAGTTATTATTCTTTATTTTATAGAACAAATGGGGATGTTTGATAGATATTTTGGACTGTTACAGGTTTTCACAAAATTAATGTGAAAGGTGGATAGAATGATTGATTTGGTGGTGACCATAAACCAACCAATCTGATAACCACAATTTATGTGCATTCTTAGGCCAAGCAAGAGATATGTTAGTATCTATGAGCATTTACATTTCTATACAAAACATAAGGGATGAATTCTATTTCAACGGCTCCTCTGTGAAATAATCTAGGAATTCAAGACTTATATGAGGTTTCTGAGCTCCATAGTGGTTGTGCTTCTGGAGGCGAGGGAGGCGTTTCAACTGGGACTGTTCAAGGACACCTACCTGTGCACCATCCTTGGGAGGACGATGATGATTATGCCCAAGTATATTCAGTTGGTGAGGAGGATTTGAGGAGATATGGTTTGAATGTTTTGTAGTTGTCATTTGTGTACTCTAATATGATGTCATTTTGATTTCATTTGATCTTTTTGAATTGGTAGAATCCTTATCTATGGGATGGGAAATTTGCATGAGATTTTCTTGTTACTCTGAACCGTGAGGGGATGATAGTTTATAAATTCCTTTCCAAGTATCTAACTTCTAAAATTTTTGTTCAGACTAATTTTCTAATTATTAATAATTATATTAGTCTAGTTATATATAATTATATTTTTTGATAAAATGGAATGGATATGGTAATAAAAAAATATTTTTTTTAAAATTAAAATATATATTGAAAATATATATTATTCTTGGTATTACTTAAAGAGAAACAAATTTATTATCATTAGGTATTATTATAAATACAAAAGAGCCATTTTAACTGTCACAAAAACATTGACTGATAGAGTTTTTACTGATAGATTAGTGATAGGGGAAAATACATTGGTAAAACGTTTACCAACAGAAAATACACATTTACCAATAGATATGACCCTTTTGGAAAAAGTGAAACATTTTTTAGTGATAGTAACATGCTTCGTTTATCATAGACATCATTAATGATTAGTTTGAAATGTATAATTGATATATAAATATGATATTTATGTCATAATTATTATTCCATAAATTATTAAACTCTTAAATGTGTTTAGTAACCTTATCTTTTAATTTCGACCATAAATAAGAAAAAAAGGAAATTTACATCCAAAACAATAAAAATAAAGAATTATTATGAATGAACTGGTGATAAGATGTTATTCGAGGATATTATATGATATTATAAGTATTAATATGGTTCTCGAATAATCTAATAACATTTTTGATACCACTATACATGATTTCATATCACATTCAACAAAAAGGAAGTGTACCGTATGGGATTTCATCATAATTTAAATGTTATCAATACTTATTTGTTATTACGAAAACATTCACCTCTATGTGGTGTATATATTGCCCCTTTGAAATTTAATATAATTAATATTTCATTCTTAATGGTATTTTATGTCTAAATTTGAATTGTTTCATCTTAGGTGATTTGGATTGAAAATTAAAAAATATTAAAAGGTATTTTTTCAATATCACTATCATTTGTGATTGTCAACATTATCTTGAAACAACAATTATATTGTAATAATTTTTCATTGGACATTAAAATTATATTTTATATTTATATTCTTATGTTATCAATAGGATTATTTCTTAAACTGAATATAATTTATATATATGGTGTTCAATTTTATGTTATTTGATTAATTGTTGAAATATTGATAAATCTCTACACTTTACTCAATATGGATATTTGATTATAAGGGACATTAATTTTTAAATAAATAGATTATTTTATATATGAGGAATGATATGCATAAGAAATAAATGGTTCGGTGGTCAGTTAGTGAACTCCTCTAAATGCATTGGTAGTCTCATGAGACAGATTAGTTGGCCAAATTAGATGGGTTTTTACTAAATATGTTTTAAACTTTCTTGAAGATAGATCGTGATGGTAAAGGTATCACGTGTCTAAGAATCATGAAAACTGAAAATAAGAATTTCCTTCTTTCAGTATTCATTTTTTACCATCCATGTGATTTTTACTATGAAATTATATATAGATTCATTTCATTATCATTTGTAGATTAAATGAAATGTGTTTTTAATTATTCATTCTTCTACATTGATTATGAACTACCATTCATGTAGTAAAGTCATTTAAACGGAATGTTTTTTCACTTATATACCTTTTCATATTAATTATTTTGACTAATTCATGATTTCTTTTTCTCTACATAACCCTTATAAAGAATTTTTTCTCAAACTATTTTGTTTCCATTGCATATAATATGAATATGAATTATTTTAATGAGTTTGAAGGATGCTTATCTTTTAATTTTTTATTCATTATTTTATATTCCAAATGTAAAATAGGTAATATTAATGTAATATTGTTCTCTAAAACTGCTAAATTGATTGGGCTTTTGTGATGTGATTCCTTGTATTTATGCTAATTTAATAAACTAAAACACCATATCTAGGGTACTAGGGTCAGGGTCACTACAATAGTTATTATGGGTAGTGAAATAAGATCCTTGGAATGTATATTCAGGAAAGAAATAATAGAAAAAATATTTTTATGATATACTTTTAGTATATTTATATAAGAACATCCAATAATTTTTAATGAAAGAGATTATGTGAATCTTACTATAAATAATTCCCTTTTCGATACTACAAGTTTACGTGGTTCTATAATAGAGGTACCTTGTGGTAATAGCTCCAAAAAATAGATGTAAGGCTGGACTTGAGCATTACCAGGTACCAAAAAATGGTCCTTACTGTGAACCTATATTGACACTCCCTGGGGATATGATTAAGATAATTCAAATTTTCATTAAAACCATTAAGATGTATTTTAATGTAATGATGTCCCCAATTGACCTATATTTATGATTCTAAGATTAATAGTTCATAAATTTTTAATTTATGTAAATAGTGACACCATATCTGGAATTATACATTGATTATTTTACAAAATAATCGAGTATATAGAATTGTTTAGGAATTTCACCTAGAAGGAATAATTTTATCAATACTCAGGGACACAATATAGATTTCTCTATTAATGGAACCAATACTACTAGTATTGGAATGAATAATGTTATAGGGATTATAGGTGATTTTAATCAGGATAAGAAAATAACCTTTCCTTGATTGAGAATCCTTTTCCATAGTGATATTCTCCTTTGTTGGATCACTTTATGCGTTAGAATCCCCAAATTTTTGTGGTACTATTAATCCTATTATAGCTGAGAATTGTATTAAGTCTCTATAAAAAATCTTTATAGACCTGGGATGTGTTAAATGGTAAAAGATATTATTGAAGTATATTTTATCAAATGAAATGTGGACCAATGGTGATCATTGATCTAGAATACTAGAGAGGAAGTGGAAATATAAATCATGTAATGGAATGATTTAAAGGATACATTCTTCGATAAATATTTCCTTGGTGAGATAAAAATTGTGAATAATATAAATTTCTATAGAACAAAGAAAAAGGAAGAATAAATTGTTTCCTATTATGGATCTACCATTACATGTTTGTCCAGTTATACTACATATTACATACTCAGTATAGAGTGCACAATTTATCATTTTTTTGAAGAGATTAGGCCAAGTCTCCCAGGGAAAACTATATCACAAAATTTTTACTCATATGATAAAATAATTTTATGTTACATCATTATGATAAAATAATTTTAAAGCATAAATATATTCAATAGTATTTAATTAAATATGATAATATCCAAAAACCACAATAAAGAGTACGTGTCTTAGTAGAAGATAACACAATTTACATCATGGGAGAAATATGGAAAGAATCACACTAAGAATTTACTGAAGGCATGGGATCTTATTAAATTTTATAATAATGGTTTCATCATGTTATTGAATGAAAGTTGAAGATAGAAACAATTTTATTCAATGTTTCAACTATATGAAGATTGGGAACTATTCAAATGAATCAAGAAAGCATCAAGGGAATCTACCATAGAAGAGGCTTAGAGGATAATGCCAAGATTATATTATAACTAAAGAAAAGGTGAATGTACCCAATGAACTGTTTGTATTTACATTAATCCAATATTGAAATTTATATAACATATTATTTTATTCTATTTAATCACTCTCAATTATATCTACCCACTTTTCTAAGAAAATTAGGTATTTCCTTTATATGTTAAGAAGTGATTTGTATGTTAAAAATCCAAATGGAAGTCTCATTAAAATAAGGATGTGTTATAATGACCATATTATGAAACTAAAACATGAATAATTCTCTTACCTTTTTTTCATACCTATGTTTGAATTCTATATTTTCCTTAGTATGAACTATATTTAAAAATATGAAGAAAACCATTTTTTAATAGGAATAAATTTTTGATTTTTGAGGAAGATGTGGAATTACATATCTTTAGAGCAGTGACTTATTAAACTAATTCATATCCAGATCCACTCGAGTAGCTCTACTAAATGACTCTTAGGGAATAAGAGAAAACAAAATCCCAGGTTGAGAAGGTAGTATTAAAATTTATGATGTACCTATTGTATAAGAATACATTGATGTATTTTCTATGGAATAATCTAGAAAAACCCTTGATCATGAATTTGTGTTTTCTGTTGCATTAATCCATCATGCAATACCAATATAAAATCCCCCCATTGAATGGCCCTTATGGAATTAGTAGAGTTGAAAAACAAACTAGAGAATTTTGGTCATAATGGATTTATTCATCCAAGTGTATCACCATTGGGAGCCCATATTCTCTTCATTTGAAAGAATTCTGGATCCATGATGCTATAAAATGACTAATGTGAAATCAATACTATTATTATAAATAATAAGTATCATCTCCCTCATTTTGAAAACTTATTTAATCAAATTCATGTATCCCGATATTTTTCAATGATCGATCATCGTAAAGGGTACCACTAATTTTGAGTAATGAATGAAAAAAATCAAAAAAATATTTTTGAATGAGGTATGAACATTATGAGTTTATATTAATTAAATTTGGATTAAAAAACACACCCTTATATTTATTTGGTATAACTAATATATTATTCATGGAATATCTTGATGTTTTTTGTGGTATTAATTGATGATATTATAATGTATTATAGAATCAATGAGGACTATGATAATCACTTGATGATTATTATTTAGAATCTTTCAGGGAAATATTTATAATTGAAATTTAGTAAGTGTGACTTTTGGATTTCGAATGGTTATTTTGTTTGATATATTTTATATAAAAATGGAATCATATTTTATTCTACAATAAAAATGATAGCCAGATAATTAAATAAACAAACAAACATAACCGAGGTACATATTTTAATTCATTTTATAGGTTAAAATTAATGTTTCATTCAAAATTCTCCAGGATTGGATAACCCATTAACAAATCCTACATGTAAAGTTGTTATGTATGTTTGGACAATGGAATTTGAAGACTGTTTTGATGAACTAAAGTGGAGATTGTTCAATGATACAATTTTTACTCAACCATTTTAAAGTGATGGGTTTTTGATATAGAGTGATGCATCAAAGATATAACGCAGTTATTTTCAAATGAAAAATTAATAGATTTACTTTATATAAATCATAGAAATTGAATACTCTTGAATAGAACTATCCAAACCATGATTCTGGGTTAGATATTGAAATATTTTCTTTGAAGATATGGATACATTATCTCTATGGTTAATGTTTTGAGATACACATGGACCACCAAATCCTAAAATAAATATTTCTATAAAAAAGAGCTTAATATTAGACAGAGAAGAAGGATTGTGATACTCAAGGATTATTGTTTCTTAACACACTACTAATCAAGGAATGTAAATAAGGTAGCAGATGCATTGAGTATGAATTATCATGGAATTATAACCAAAATGAAGATTGAGAGGGATCTTATGTTCATGGATAAATTAAAGATAAAAATTAAAATTACATTGGAAAGGGATAAAATACTCATTTTTCTAATGATTTAAGAAACTTATTTATTGGGAAATATAAAGATATATCAATCTGATGATAAAAAACATTTAGAATAAAATTGACGTTGTGAATGATGTGAAATTAGAAAACATAATTTATGAATATGGTTTTGTTAATTCCATAAGTCCCCTTATGACTCTTCTATTCTGTTTTGTTTTGAAAATCACAAACACATTATCTTAAGGGAAATTATCTTTCTCTAGGAAATATTTTCTTAATAAAATTTTAATTTATCAAAAAATTATTATTATTACATTACTTATGGTTCTCATCATCTTTTCTAATGTTTTCTCTAATTAAGTCTAACCATCATTTTGTTAACGTCAAAAATCAGATCCTTATCTATTTCATAACCTTAAAGTTCCTTAGAAATAAATTTCCCCAGAATTTTGATTCTGAATTCACCAAAATTTAGACTCTAGATTCTCGAGAAATCAGACACCGAATTCATCAGAATTCAGACTTAGAATTCTATAGAAATCAGAATCCAGATTCACCAGAATTTAGATTATGAATTCCTTAGAAATTAAACTCTAAATTAATCAGAATTTAGATTCCTAATTCCATGGAAATTGGATTCCTAATTCTCTGGAAATCAGAAATCAAATTCCTCGTAAATCAGATTCTAAATTCTTAAGAATTAATATTCTAATTCTCTATTATTTTATAATCTGATTGTTAATATTTCTAGACATTGTATCTTTCATGAACCGTCCCCTAGGGACCGTGTTGTGACTACCCCAAAACTATCGTCCATAGGACAGGGGGTTGGTGACTAACACTTGAAAGGCATACCATTAAAATGGGAAGGAATTGCCATTAAACCTATACAGACAAATACTCCAAGAACAAAAAAAGATTAAATCATGATGTAAAACTATAGTAGTAAAAGTGTGTATTAAAAGTAAAGTGACCGGAATACAAGGCCAACTGAAAGATAAAATACAATAGAAAATAGTAAACAGATCCTAAGATCATCCAACAAGGATCATACCTGAAGGGTAGGTACAACTCATCTCCACAACTCTCCATGTCATCCAGTCACCTCTATGTACATCCTTGTTATGACTCCTATAGTCTCAGGAAATTTGCTCATCGTCTGCACAAGACACATCAAGGTACGAGCGAAGCATGAGAAGGGGTCAGTATAACAATACCCAATAGAGACCCCAAGATCCTAGACGGACTCTCAGAATTCACCAAGGAAAATTAAATATCATGATCTCAATCACAAAGAACAATGCAAGAGACTCAGCTCAAACTAGGTATAAAACCAAGAGATCAGGAATAAAGATTATTAGTATTAAGCTATATCATTTTATTCCATTAGTATGTTCCACAACTGAACCCCGAAGAATTTGTTCCATTGTCAATCCACACAGGGACATATGTTTCTAAACCAGAACAAGCCACTCTAAGGCTATTCCTCGTCAGTTCACACACAACTAATCCACACCTAGTCGTTATAATGTTGATCCACACAGGGTCGCTTTGATACTGATCCATAGAGGGTTGCTAGATGCTGATCCACACATGGTAGTTATGATGTTGATCAACACAGGGTCTCTAAGATGTTGATTCACACAAGGTCTCAAAGATTCTAATCCACACAGGGTCACTAATATGTTAATCCACACATGGTCGCTAGGATTCAGATCCACACAAGGTCATAACTCAAATGACAGCTAGCAATAAGATTCACTGCACCCAGTTCATTCGATTCTATAGTATCTTCTCCTATGGACATAAGCCATGCCTCAACATCTATATAGATCCATGAAGGAGTAACCCAAAGGACATCCATGTCGTAAGATATCTAATGCAACAAGTGACACGTCAATCAGACACCCAATCTATGAATTATTGGCATTTTAGTATCGAGGACCAGGTTGGATTTGGGTACGATCTAACCCAGCTATACTTCAAAATTCTCAAAAAGTCAGGTGGAGTATCACACAAGGACGGTCTCACTCCAAGGATCCCAGTGTCATAGATGGTTCATCAAACGGATGACTGGTTCGCAAGATAGGACCTTTTAAGCATATCTGGGATTGAATGGGTCTGGGTCCAGTCTGACCTGGTCAGACCGACCCAGCCCGACCCGGCCTGGGCCGACCCGACTCGATTTGGGTTGAACTGACCTAGTCTCGGTCCGACCCAACCCGAACCAAACCTGCCGAGGCCGACTCGGTTTGGCGGGGCCATGGTGGGCTCGACCTACTGGGCCATGTATAGGCCTGGCCCGCCCTAGATGGGCTAGGTCATGGCGGGATCGGCCCTCTGGGCAATGGACCATACTAGCCCACCGGCTGGGAACAACCTATAGGGTGGTCCGGCATGCTGGGTGGAGTGGCAACCAAGTGGTGGCCCATGTGGGGAGGGGAGCCCCGCCCCCACCTTCCCGAATGGCTTAAAGTGTCATTCGACTCTTTAATTGGCAGCACCACGTGGCACCGCCCTGGCCATATGTGGGACCTGTAGGGAACGAGTCCCCTTCCTCTATGTCTTCGAAGATGTGGCCTACTCCTCGAGGTGTGTGATGGTGCGCTGGCTCACCACCACCGCGACCAGCCCACACCGGCCACCCCTTCGGTCCGTCGCGGCACCTTCAGGCACCTCCTCCCTTCTGCAGCTGGTGAGCACCAACACTAATAACTGGTGCCGCCATGCCAGTTCCGCACTGACAGATCATCCGCAGGACACTGAGTGAGCTTTGGTGTTCCATTCTCTCTTCCGATCGTGCTTACGGGCCTCATGGGTGACCTCCATCATAGCGCGACTCCTGGATTCATGGTTCTGACAAGTTGAAAGATCGTCCCCCAAGAACACGACAATAACTAAGCAGCAGAGGGTCTATGCCTTTTTATTTTGGCCCACACCCTCCATGTTAACATTATTACCAGAGACATCGATTTATTTCATCAAAGATAAACTTTAATAATAAACCCTAGATCTTGAGAATCATTTTAGTCGTCGCGGTGGTGGAAGAAGAATCCAAACATTAATGAAGCCGATGGTGTTAATCATTCCCAGTTCGATCCCTCCACTATTGCTATCCATTCTATCATTCCCCATCGGTGGAAGACACCACAACACATCATTAGGCATTCTTCAAATTCATGCCAAAAGCCCACACATGATCTTTAATTAAATATATGGAGGAATCAACTGAGTTACAAGATATTAATTCAGTTCATTTATGAACCACATTTAATCTTCCAACGCTGAGGTTATAGAAACAAAGAGTCGAGACATTAAATGTATTGACAACACAATGGCCCCATTGCTTCTACTCAACTGTTGGAGAAAAATAAAATAACAATTACCTGAATTTTATTAGTCTTTTAATGGTATGAAAATTATATTTTTCTCCCAATCTAGTATGGTCGAAGTTAATCCTCTTTAATTTGAATCCTGGTGTTGTGGATTAAATGGTGTCCTCAGATTTCTATTCTTAGCAACAGTTCAAAAGTTATAAAATGCATCCCGCACATTTATTGAACGTACTTAAAAAAAATCAAAATTCAATTATAGGAACATTGGGCTTCAGAATCACACGCTGTCAATTTTCGCAAACCCATAATAATACCAAATAATTTTAAAAAATTACAGGGAATTTTTGGGTCTTTACATTCTCCCCATCTTAGTGCTTTTCTTCCCCGAAATATACAACAAAACTTGGGGAACAAATGGGGGTATTGGGCACATATCTTAGCCTCCTTCTCCCATGTGCTCTCCTAGAGAGTACCATGCTGCCAACTCACTCACAATAGAGGGATTGACCATCTATAAATGACCCTCTCCTGTCGATCCTCTATCTCCACTGGGAACTCCATAAGTATCGCCCAATCATTGATGTCCATCTCTCCCCAGTCGATAACGTGTAATGGTTCATTCATGTATCTCCTCATATATGATATGTGGAATATATTATGCACCTCGTGCATCTTTGGGGGAAGAGGTAGATGGTACACCCCTGCGCCAACTTTTCTGATGATTTGGAAGGGTCTGATGAACCTCAAGGAAAGTTTTCCGTCTCAGAAAAACATCCATAATCCTTGTCGGGGTGAGACCCGTATGAAGAGAAGATCTCTCTCCTCAAAATCCATGGGTCTCCACCTCTTATTGGCATAAGACTTTTTCCGGATCTGTGTAGTATTAATCTACTCCTGGATGATCTACACCTTCTCTGTGGTAGCCTTTACCATCTCTGGATGCCTATTTTCTAACACTGCTTGGTTTGTCTAGAAAAGTGTTGACCTACATGGTCACCCATAAAAGGCCTCAAACAGATCCTTGATAATTGTGGAGTGATAACTATTGTTGTAAGAAAACTCCACTAGAGGCAAGTGGTCCTCACAACTATAGCCAAAACAGATGACACAAGAATGAAGCACATTCTCTAGTGTATGTATGGTTTTCTCCATCTGACCATATATATGAGGGTGAAATGTGGTGCTCAAGTGTAGCTATGTCACGAATGCCTCCTACAATACCTTCCAAAAAGGGGATATAAAACATGCATCATAATCCGAGATGATCATCGATGGCACCCCGTGAAGTTGCACAATCTCTTACATGTAGAGATGTCTCAATCACTCTATTGATCCCTGCTCTCGAATGGGTAGGAAGTGGGCCGACTTGGTGGGTCAGTCTATGATCACCTAGATGGAATCGTGGATCATGAACAAATTTGGAAGCCCTATCATGAATTCCATGGATATAATATCCCACTTACACTATGGTACCTCAAGCGGCTGAGCTAAGACTGCTAGTACCTGATGTTCGGCCGTCACTTACTTCCAAGTGAGGTATTGGGATACAAACTATACCACTGGTTTCTTAATCCCATGCCACTAGTACTGACGATGTAGGTCCTAGTACATCATCTACACTCAAATATGTACTTCTAAAGGGTATGTATGGAACTCCCTCAACACATCCTCTTGTAGAATCACTGGTACCATGGTGTGTCCTTTTAAGATAATTACGTGCAACCCGCATTTGGAAAATCTATCTGGAGCATGTCATGAGGATATCTGAGCACATCGGGCCTCACAGTCCCCTCCCCTATTTTGTGCCTCCCAAACTCACTGAAATAGTGGGGGAGTGATAGTCATATACTAGATCTATGATGATCCACATCTATCCACAAAGGATATCTTCAACACGGCTAGCTGCTCTATTGCCTCACTCAACAACTGTAGACCAAACCTCCTACTTAGTGTGTCTGCTACTACGGTCCCATTACCAAGAGTGTAGACTATATCTAATTCATAGTCTTGAAGGTACTCTATCCCTTGCTCTTGTCTCAGGTTCAGGTCCTTCTGTGAGAAGATATACCTAAGACATTTTTTATCATAGTAAATAGTAAATCATTCACCCATCAAGTAGTGATACCACATTTTCAGTGCAAAACACACTACTGCTAACTCTAGGTCATGGGTAGAGTATTTATTATCATGTTGCCTCAACTATCATGAGTTGTAGGAAATCACTACTCACTCCTACATCAGGAAAGAACCTAGTTTGGTCCTTGATGTGTCGTAGAAGACTACATTCACAACACCCTCTTTTGGTAGCCTCAAGATGGGGGCACCCATAAATCTCAGCCTCAACTCATAGAAACCCTGATGGAACTTTTCCATCCACAATAAATTCATCCCCTTGCTCGAAAAAGTTGAAAATTTACCACTAGCCTGGAGATGATTTATACAAACATCCGGTTGAATCCAGCCTGTCCTAGGAAACTCCACTCTTCGGTCACATTGCTGGTTGGATCCCAAGAAAACATTGAATCTATATTCACTGGATCCACTACAACTCCAGCCTCCAAGATAACGTTCCCTCAGAAGTGGACTACCCATATCCAAAACTAGAACGTTATGATATTGACATAAATCCGGTGTTCTCGGAGTGTATCCAGAACTATATGCAGGTGCGTGGCGTGCTCCTCCTCTGACACCAAGTATATCATGATGTCATCAATACACACTACCACGAAGAGATCGAGGTAAGGTTGAAAGATCATATTCAAGATCCCCGTGAACACTTACAGACCATTGGTCATATCGAAATGTATCACCAAGAATTCATATTGGCCATAATGAAATATGAAGGTTGTCTTCGGTACGTCCTCATCCTGTACCCTGAGTTGATGATTTTCAGATATGAGGTCTATCTTCAAAAACCATCGAGCTCCCTTCAGATGGTCGAAGTGATCATCAATCCTCAAGAGTGGATACTTTTTCTTTACAATCACTCAGTTCAGGTGATTATTGTCTGAACAAAGCCTCAAACACCCTTCTTCTTTCATGACAACCAAAATTGGGAATTCCAACAGAGAAACATTGGGCCTTATGAACCCATTACAATTAAAGTTTTCAAGTTGTACCCGTAACTACTAAAGCTCTACAAGAGCTATCCAATATGCTGGAATAGATATTGGAATCATCTCAAGGTACAGGTCGATGTAGAATTCTATCTCTCTACGAGGAGGTAGTCCCAGAAAATAATTAGGATAGACATCAACATAATAGTCCACCACTACAGGATAAAGCAGACTCTTCACATCAACTGGTCTGAGGGTAAGGATTTCCAACTGATGTGTGATCAGCAAAACCCTCCTCCAATAAAGTCCATCTTATTCTGCAATGGTTCCCTTCTCATGAATAAAGGAAAACCTGATCCCATCCTCAAGGACACACCACACATTGCGTATAAAACAGTCGATTATAGCATGGATTGTGGTTAGCTAGTACATACCCAAGATGATGTCCTAAGGCCTTGATGTGGATACTAAGGGATCCAAACCAAATATATCACCTCCTAGACTAATCTCACACTATCTTTACTAGTGTGTAATTGTCGAATATTCTCCCATAGGAGTCTCTAATTGTAATGATCGAGCCAACAGCTCTGTCAGAATCTCCGAGATCTGAATGAGTGTCGTGGAAATAAAAGAGTGACTAGAACCTATGTTTATAAGTACTACAGATAGAGTGGAATAGACATAGATTGTACCTATAATAATCTATGGAGCTCTGTGGTCATAGTCCTTTTCTTCCTATAGTTTTGCTCGCCCCTGTACACCTGCTCCCCATGGTCAGGGTGGACCACCTGGGGGTGGTGGTGGTAGAGCCTCAAAACATCATCCACCACCTGATGCATGACCTGATCCTCTGCCACGTCTTCCTCCCTGTGGACCTCCTCATTTGAATCTCTGCCTCTGACTCAGAGGACCCTAGACTATCTATTGATCGGTAGTATGGAGGTTCGGGCAGTCGGGAGCCATGTGGCCCTGCCCTCCGCACGTGAAGCAGAGTCTGCCTCCCAACTGACCCTCTCTTCCTCACGAGCTCCACACCTCTGACCTTGTGTGATGTGGTCGTCCTCCAAAATTTCGGGGCCACATGGTCCTTTATTTCATCTACCTACTGCTTGATTTAGAGGACTTGAATACCTATCACCTTGTAGTGGCTCTCATCGGTGGTGCCTGCTCAGCCAAGAATCTCCCCACCAAAAATGCTTGCTCGAGCACTCCGGCCTATGTCCGGATATTTAGATCTATCATCGATGCTCAGATCTCTCTTCGGAGACCCTTCTCAAAGAATAGATCCCTAAAGAGTAGGTCTCATTCCATGTTGGAAGAATAATGGGAGAGGAAATTGAATCTCGCCGAGTATTGGGGTATTGTCAGGCTGCCTTGTTGTAAGTGTAGGAGCTTCTGAATACACACAGAGAATTATGTCACAGGAACAAACTCTTCCCTAAAGAGGGTACACAAGTCCAGCTAGAAAACTATCACCTCCTCATACGACTAGAGAATCTGGCCCCATAATCTTCCGACTATTCCCTGGAAAAGACTAGCAGTTAGGATCACCATATTCTCCACTAGTGTGCCAACTTGGTAGAAAAATCTAGACACAATCTCCAGTCAGTCCTCAGCGGCCTGGGGATCTATCTCTCCTTGAAACCTTGGATTCCTTGGTCTCTAGAACTCATGAAACACGCTCAATCACCATGCACTATCCTCTAATGGGGATGGTGGGAACTACTTCCCAACGGGTGTTGGTGCTGTTGGTGCACCACCTGAATGAGATAACACAACAAGAGAGACCTTCATCGAAGCCCCGTTCCTCAGTGGGCCACCATCATGAACTCTCTTGGGAATCCTGCCTATCTATCTACATGGTGGAATCCTGAAAAAATAGGTTAACCATATTCAATATGTTATACCTGGTGAGATGACTCAAAATAGATCAAGTAAAACATTTCCAAAACACACACAATCAGGGTTTTCGTGCACCCGGTCGGAAATTAGAATTCAGGGTCCTAGAGTATGGATATGTCTGCTGCCGTACCAAAACTGGACTCCTCAAACTAAAAACCATACTTAGAACATTTAACACTATTTCTCAATTGGAAATATCAGAGTTCTAGTACTTTGGTAGAACCGAATCCTCTGATACCACTTTGCCACGACCCGTCCCCCGGGGCCCGTGCCGTGACTACCCCAAGCCTGACATACATTGGCTAGGGGTTGGAGACTACCACCATAAAGGAGTATCCCTAAATTGAGAAGGCATTGTGTTTAAACCTATAAAAACACACAGTCTAAGAACACAACAAGATGAAATCACGAAGTAAAACTCCATTAGTAAAAGTGTGTATTGAAAGTAAATGGGTTGTAATACAAGCCCAACTGAAAGATACAAAAACAATAGAAAACAGTAAACCGATACTGAGATTGTCCACCAAGGATCTTACCTAAAGGGTATGTCCAACTCATCTCCACAACTCTCTATGTCAACCATTCACCTCTGTGTACCACCTAATTTGGGATCTTATAGTCTTAGTTGAGTTTCTCATTGTCGGCACAAGACACGTCGTGGTGTGGGTGAAGCCCGTGCAGGGGTGAGTATAAAAATACCAAGTAGGGACCCCATATCCCTGAAGTCTCTCATAATTCCACAACAGAAAATAAAAAAGCATGATCTCAATCACAATGTACAATGCAAAAGACTCAGCTCAAACCAAGTATACAACTCAGAGATTAGGAATAAAGATGATTAGTTTTAAGCTTTATAATTTTATTCCATTATGAGGTTACAAAACCGAACTATGAAGAAGTTGTTTCATTTTCAATCCACATTGGGTCATATATCTCCATTCCATGTTGGGATGCTCTAAGGCTGCTTCTTGTCGGGTCGCGCAATGCTAATCTACACAGGGTTTCTAGAATGTTGATCCACACAGGATCACATTGATTTTGATCCACAGAGGGTCACTAGATGTGTATTAATAGAGGGTCATTATGATGTTGATCCACAGCGGGTTGCTAAGATGTTGATCCACACTATTTCGCTAAGGTGCTGATCAAAATTCTGTTCTGGGCACACCGGGCCTCAAAACTACATGCCACCTATTTTCATAGGCTCTTAATAATGAAAAATAATTTTAAAAAAGACTTGTAATTTCTAGGATATTATGGTTCCTCACTTCCTTAAGAATCTGATTAAAATATTTTCATATAGTTACCTCATTTCCTTAAAGTAACATTACATTTTATCAGATCTTAATTTTTTTTAATGTTTCCATAGTTTTTAACACGAAATGATGTTATACAATCTCTTTCTAACAAACCGTGGAATGAGTGACATAATTGCTGGTGCCTCTGAAATTCAATGAAAAATATGACCATTAGAGGAGGAGATGAACTTTGTGATTTTTTCCTAAAAATACCACATCCATATGAAGAGATCGATGTGTTGATATATAAAGACACATAGAGATATTACATGCTGTGAAGCGAATTCTAGAGAGAGATAATCTCAGGTCCTCAATGAATGCAGCGAACAACTTGTTCAAGTTTTGAACTACTTTTCCAAGATATGAATAGCTTGTTTAGTATTCGTAGTTTGATTCTAAACGGCTGATCAATCAATGAGTTACAGGGATAAGAATATATAGGTTCCAACTACCTTAAAGTTCTAGTACATCTAGGGATAAGAAAATAGAGGTTTCCACTACCTTAAAAATTTATGGCTTACGGGGATAACATTAAATACTCTGATACTATTATTGAGGGAAAACCCTAGTGTGGGTATGACAGACTTTATTGAATGTATATATCAAGGGACCTTTATCCAAGGTTATTGGATACCCTTATTTTTTGTTAAAATATTCATTAAACTTGTTTACATGTTGTTCATACATGTTTTTATTTCCACTGCAATTTTGTAAAAGAATGAAAGTTTGAATTTAATATAATTTCTTATACATTTATTCTCTGATAAATAATATTCTATATGATTTAAGGTAGAATACTTCCCTATGTAAACATTTCTTAAGTTTCATTATCAGATCCATATTTCTGGATCCTATGTATGTTATTTTCTTAGTTTTGAACGAAAGAGCGGTTGTGATTCATTCTTGTTTACCTTTGTTAAACAAATATTTTCTTAAGGATAAAAATGAAGGTTCTTAAAACTAAAATCCACTACCCCCATATTGTAATTGAGAATATACATCTATATTTCAATCGTATAATTGGTATAAGATAAGGTATCTAAAATACATATACTTATATAAAAGTTTTCATTTCTCTACATTACTTTCTCAAATTTACTAGTTCATGTCTTTTTAATGATTTTCTTTGTTTATAAACTGTTACTAATAAAAAGTTTTGTTGAAAAGTATTGTTCTTATATAATGAAATCAATTAATGTTGTTTATATAGATAATCTAAATCCTACCAGACCACCAATTTGTTAAGGTGATTATTATAAATAGTAATGAGATAGGATGAAGAATTTTTTTTATAAACACTGGAGTGGATAAGTTTGTCATGCTCACTAGTAAATAAAAAATTCCTGACAAATAAATCAAAACATTCACAAATCAATAAGAATAATAATATCAAATAAATTACAAGGTAAAAAATATTCTTTTATATTCCATGACCATAAATATCAAAATTCAAATATCTTCTTGTGAATTTGACAATAGTATTTGGAAGAAACATGAATTTAGATACATTAGAACTTCAAAAGTGATATATTCTATACAATCTATGTTAAGAGATTAATATAATGGATTTTTTGTTTTATGGAGAGCTTTTTTGCAAAGTGAAATAATGATTTATGACAATCCTCAAATGTCACACCTCGAACTATCTATCATTTTATTTTATTATTTTCTTTGATTTTTTTTCTGAGGTTTAGGTTAAATCCAGGAAGAGTTTTTCGAGTTTCGTCAAGAAGCGCACACTTTTGAGTTGATGTCGCTGAGCACCTAGGCAGAGCGAGTTTTAGATACCCCGCGCGGCTTCACCCATGCCACGACACAGTCCACATGTCTTTGGAAATTTAAAAGGAATATTTTTATCATTTTTTATTATTATTAAAATTATCATTATCCTTGTTATTATTATTAAAATCGTTATTAATATTATTATTGTAAATATCCTTATCTTTATGTTGTACTTATTATTATTATTATTATTATAGATTAAATTTATCATTTTTAATTTTATTATTATTAGTATTATTATTATTATTACTACTATTATTATTAATATTAAGGTTCTGTTTTTTAAGGTTTTTTTCCTTTATTTCTTTTTCCCCTTTGCTAGGGTTTCTCTCTCTTTTTTTCTCCTTCCATGTGGCTTCTCTTCCTTTCCCCTGTGCGCCGCCATACCCTCCCTTTTCTTATCCTCCTCCTACGCAACAGCCAACGATAATCCCGCTCTGGACACGCACCCACCGGCTATCGGGATCCCTCCATCTCTCCCTTGTGCAGTGCAACACCCCCGGGTCACTCATGTCGTGAGCAGGCACCGCCTTCCCCCCTCTCGGTTCGAGCTCTCGCCTCCCCTCACCCGCACTCTGCCTCCCTGCTCACCCTCTGTCGGCCGACTCAGACTCCCCTCCACCTGCTGACCCACACCGCACCACTTCCCTCAGCCTCATTCCAGCACCCTCCTCCATTGCCAGCCCTTCGCCATTGCAGCCCATCTTCTTCCCCATTTCATCACAGCAAACCCCCTTCCCCCTTTCCAGTCGACCTACCGCCGCCACCAGTTACCTCAACCTCCGGAGTTTCCTACTGCAGGCCGACGTGGCATAGCCAGCGCCGCCCCACTTTGGCCGACCCTTCCCCTATCGTGCAACCCCCTTCGGCCGACCATTCCCCGGTCACGCATCCCCCTTTGTTCGACCCTTTATCGGTCGCATAGCTCCCTTCCAGCGACCTACTGTGCTGGCCAACCTTCTCACCGGCACCTCACCCTTGCGGGCACGCCTATCCTCCAGTGCTGATCTTCCTCCCCCCCCCCTCCGGTATTCACTCTTTACAATGAGTTTAGTTATTTTTCCCTTCATTTTCCTGTGGCTTAGGTTGTTCATGTTTTATACATAAAATTATGGGTCCATATTGATGATTATGGTTTGTTTTTAACCCTCTAAGGTGTAATCATGGTGTGAATGAGGTTACAAATTGGTTTTGGGAAGTCCATCGACGATTGAGGTAGGATTCCTTTGCCTTGCCTTTTAAATTTGGAAATGCATTGGTTGCTTGTTTTTTTTCACATCCACTGGGTATTAATTAGTTATTATTTTTTTTATTTTTAGAAAATTTGTTTTGGAGGATATTTTTTCCTCTAGATATAGTCATTGTTTGGCGAATTAATTTACCTACTCAGTGGTTTTGACGTTCTTAGCGATTATTTAGTTTGGAGCAAAATAGTTTTTTTATTTATTTAGTTGTGTTCTATATTTTGTAGTGCTTTATAAACTGTGTTGTTGGTTTATTAAATTGTGCACGGGTTGCAGTTGTGTTTTGGTGTGACATCAATATGTGTTTAGTTATAAAATATGTTTTGAGTGTGTTTTTGATATTTTCAGTCCTGCGAAACATTTTGAAATTGTTTAATAAATTTTTCTTAGTGGTTTGTTTAATTGTGAAAATGGTTTATTATATTATCTAAATGGTGAAAAAGTGTTTTATAAATGATGTAAGGGTTATATAAAACTATTTATGTTGTTTTGAGTGGGTTTTTCCTATGCAAAACCATAGTTTACTACTCAAAAATATTTTTATGAATTCTTAGACAATTTATTAAATAATTTTGATGTTGCGAGCTTGGTTTTGAAATCGTGTTTAGGCGCACATGCTTTTAAATGTAGAATT
Organism: Viscum album; assembly: GCA_963277665.1. Classification (NCBI taxonomy): domain Eukaryota; kingdom Viridiplantae; phylum Streptophyta; class Magnoliopsida; order Santalales; family Viscaceae; genus Viscum; species Viscum album. Next base: position 763,045,321 of record OY728126.1, on the reverse strand, counting down.
CAATGTATAGTGCGCTTTTGTCCATTTTTTTCACTCTAAGTGTTTTCTTAAAATGGCATGTTAGCTCTTTAATATGTTTAGTGAGTTATTTTTGCGTTGTGTGTTTTTTTGTAAACACTTTGTGGTTTTTAAAGTGGTTTAGTAAATAGTGTCAATGGTGCGAGTTGTGATTTGAAAACGCATCGAGGTGGTTCTTTCATGTTGTTTGCTCATTTGGATTGTTTTAAGTCCATATTTGTGTTCTTTTAGTTATTTTTCATTTGTTGCAGTGCGTTTTCAAGGTAACCCCATAATATTGATGTCATCAGCTTGTGCATGCTTGTACGCCTGCGCGAGGCATGTCACACCTTTGTGTTTGGACTGTGAGCTGAGGTAGGTCCCCCACTGGACTTACCTTTAGATTTAGAATTTATTAATTACTTGTTGTTTTATTAATATTTAATGAATTATAAATAATAAAAGATAATAAATTTTTAAATGATTATTTGGTGTGAAAAGAGCCGTTTATTTTATACCGAACACTTGAAACATTTTCTTGACGAGCGGACAACCAGTATTGAAAGAATTCTCGTTTGGCCTTTAAACATAATTCACAGAATTTCAAATGTGCTTTTATTTTTAACGATAAATGATTTCTTTTGAACAAGTGTTTTGGGCTTTCTCGGAAAATGAGGTTTTTCTTTAATATTTGGGAAGTCCCGTTTGGCACTTTAATAAAATAAATTATTTTGGAGAACCCATTCAGGGGTAATATTTGGTGTGCTTTGGTTGCATGAAATGTATGTGATGTTTGCGCATCATGACTGGTTTATTTACATTGTGGACACACCCCTATTTATTGCTTGTGTTGACATGGGAACCTGGCATAGTGAGTGAATCTTCTGAGAACGATTGCTGCACTAGTTTAGAACACACACTGGGTAGTGGCCCCAAAGTAGGTGAATACTAAGTTATTGCTGCTATGGAGTTTGGTCACCTAGGTTAGGCCATGCAGGGCTATACCGGGTAGTATTATGGGCGTTATGACGTTATCCAGTTAGGGCATGCCTTCAAGTTGAGTTAGATGTATAGTATGTTCTGGGTTGTTCACGATATCCTAGGTTCGACCCATGTTTCATTTAGTGTTTATTTGTGTGTGGTGTATGATTGAAAAGTATAGTTCGGTTTCTAGCTCATGTGTTCCATTTTTTCCATTGCCCTTGGCGTGTGTTGTGTGTTATGTGTAGTTTTCCTTTTTGGCTAACAACTAATGTTTGGTTTTCTAATTGTTCGAAAAAATGTATTAAATGCAATGCACCTGTTCCTTTCAAACATTAAAAATTGATTTTAAATTATAAAGGGAAATGGATTGATACTTGTTTTAGAAAGGAGAGAGTGTGTGTGTGTGTGTGAAAACCAATATCTTATATATTTAGTTCAAACCTGGAATTAATAAATTTATTTATTTAAAGGTGGTGCATTGGGAATAGTTTGTCGGGCATTCCGACTGAGTTTTAATACTCACGCCTATAGTTCATTACTATTTTAAGTGTTGTGCATGCTATACCTTTGGTGCGTTCGCCTTAGGCGACGTTTGGTCATGGGTTGGAGAGTGACCCGCGAGGTCACACTGAGATAGTGGTTGTCTCTTTCGGTTAGTCTTATATTCTTTTGTTCTTGTTTAGTTACTTTACCTTGTTTATTTATTTTGAACTACTCTGTTTTATTTCTGGTACTTTGTTTATTTATTTTAACTAGGAGAAATCATTCCCACCACCTCTGTTGATGACCTAGCGCTTGTCGCCATCCCGAGAGGATCAAGAACGCCTCTCGGGCCATGTCGCTGACCGGATCGGGTGACCGGTTCATGGTTGACCTGGGTTGGTTTGTGACATCAAAAGTCTTCAATATATGGGTGATAAATGACTTGATAATGATATAATTTGGGTCAGGATAATGGTTATCATGACCATTTGGTGGGAATCTAAAAAGAAAACTAGTTATGAAAATAAGAAACCATCTAACATTCCTCTTGATGAGTTATTTGGAACTCTTCCTCATCATGATATAAGATTGAAGAGTGATTTTGACTTCAATAAGAAAAATAATGGTACTGGAAGAGTTGATTTCAGTACTACATCTAAACCCAGGACTCTAGAAAGGTTAACTAGATATAAAGCTAAGAAATATGTTTTTATATCTGAATCAAGTGACAGTGATCTATCTGAGAATGAACTATCCAATATTTCTTTAATTTTTAACAAGATTGTGGGAAAGATGGATTTTTAGTACAGATATAAGAATAAAGACAAAAAGAACAATAAATATTCAAAAGTTACTTGGTACGAATGCAAAAGGTTTGGTAATATTCAACCTGATTACCCTATGATTATTAGAACAATATAAAGGGTAAGTCTTCTGAAAGGAATATAAATAATTACTAAAAATCTAAGGCTAATAGAGTCTTAAAGGCTAATGACACCTGATGTGCCAGTGGTGGTGACTCTTCATATGAATCCTTATAATATTAATATTCTAGTTAGAAGAATATTTGTCTTATAGCCAGATGACAAAATTAAAATCATTATCTTATAGATAAGGTACAAAATGTTGAATCCTTAACCAATATTTCTTTAAATTCTAATTTTCCTAATAAAGAATATTATGAATCTTTAGATGAAGAATATTCATCATCAAAAGATAATAACATAAATTCATTTGATGAATCATCTAGATTTTATAAATTACATAATAATGATAACTGTAAGGTAAAAAAGAATTTAGAGAAAGAAAATTATAGAATTTATCTTTTTACAAAATAAGTATCAAATATTTTAAAATATCTTGATAAAAAACCCTAGATTTTGAAAATATTTCCAAAAACCCCAAGGAAGTTAATTTTGAGAAGTATAAACATTCTATGGATCTTGAAAATATTATTTCTAAAAAAATATTTTTATAGAATAACTCAAACTCTAAGACTAATGGAATTGAGGATTTGAATTTAGTCATCAGACTAAAATCAGAAAAAATCCCCTAAATAATCATTTGTTAAATTTCACTTCTGGAAGAAAATAATTTGATAAAATGTATTCAAAACTTTTTCCTCTTAGGTTTAATTATTTATTTGGTTATACTATCTCAAAATATATTTTTATCCATAAATTGTTTTCCCAAAAGAGATCCTTTTTTTCATTAACTATAGTTTTCGATGTCATTTCTAATTTTTTTTCAAACAAAGTCCAACTTCCTTTTTTTAATGTCAAAAAATGAATCCTTATTTATTTAATAACTTTACAGTTCTTTAGACTATGATTTCCCCAGAATTGTGATTTTGAATTCATCATAATTCAGACTCAAAATTATCTAGAAATAAAGACTCTGAATTAATCATAATTCAAAAATGAATTTCTCTAGAAATAACACTATGAATTCATCAGAATTTAGACTCTTGATACTCTAGAAATCCGACTATGAATATTTAAGAATTCATACTTTTAATTAAATTGAAATAAGACTATGAATTCAATAGAATTAATATTCAAATTTTATGGAAATTAGACTATGATTTCTATGAATATCAGAATCCTGATTCCTCATAAATCAGATCCTAAATTCATAAGAATTCCAATTCCAATTATCCATTATTTTAAAATCTAACTATTAATATTTTTAAACACTATTTCTAACTTCTTTATGAACCTGATTAAATTATTTTCTTAAAGTTACCTCATTTCCATAAAGTAATATTCCATTTTATCAGATCCTAATTTTGATAATGTGTCTCACAGTTTGTAACATGAAACTATGTCATACAATTTGTTTCTAACTAACCATTGACTGCATGACACATTTCTAGGTCCCTCTAAAATTGAAGGAAAATATGATTGTTTAATGAGGAAATGACCATTGGGATTTTTTGTATAAATAACCCTGTAATTTTAAGAGTATTATGTGTCAATACCTGGACACAAATCTATATATTACATGTTCTTAAGTGATTTCTAGAGTGAGAGACTGTCATACTTTGTGCTAATGTTATGAACAACTTGTTCAAGTTGTGGAAAGCTTGATCATTTTTCCTAGAGTGATTCTGATTGGATGATCAATTGAGGAATACCAGGGATAAGAAGACAAATGTGTTGACCTTCTTAATGTTTGATGACTTTTGGGGTTCGGAGAACAAAGGTTCTGACTACCTTAATGTTCGGGGGATTGCAGGGATAAAAATACAGACTCCAATACTCTTATCGAGGGTTTATCCAAGTGTGGGTAATACAGACTTTCATGAACATATATATAAAGGGACCTTTGTCCAAGGTTGTTGGATACACTTATCTTTGGGTTAAAATATTCTTTATACTAGTTTACTTTTTGTTGTTACATGTTTGTATTTCCACTACAATTTTGTTAAAGAAAGAAAGTATAACATTCTTATACTCTCTTATACTTATATACACCGATAAAAAATATTATATATTATTGAAAATACATGATTTTCTTAAGTAAACGTTTTATATGTTTCTTTATTGGATCCATATTTTATGATCCTGTGAAATTTATTTTCTATCTGAAGAACTAAAAAGGGTTTGGGAATCCAACATATTTAACTTTGATAAACATTTTTTCATAAAAATAAAAACAATTGTTTTTAAACTTATAATTCACCCCCTCTAGTAATTGAGAATCTACATCTATATATTAATCTAATAGGGGTTTGAAAATTTAGAAATATGTTATATGTTCCAACTATACCTGAACTGTAAAATGAATTTTTGGATGATTCTCATAGCTCATCCTTCACTGTACACCCTAGTATCATAAAGATGTATTGGCCTTTGAAGGAAAGTGTTTTGTGGGATAATTTGAAGCCATAAAATACTAATTAAGTCTGAAGATGTTTGGTTTGTTAATAAGTTAAGGCTATGAGGTATAATCTTAGAGAGTTTATGAAATCGCTTCATATTCCTATGTTGAAATGAGATTCAATTACTTTGGACTTTTTCATAACAATAACAAATAATCCATGAAAGAATGATGAAATATTATTTATTGTTGAATTCATAAAAATATATATGAATTTCCTCATTATAAGAGAAGATATAACTTTTGAGAACCACATAAGTCTCTATATTAATGAAGTTGTAAGGCTTCATTGTGATCCTCTTTCAATTTTTTCTGATTAAGATCCCCATTTTACATCAATATTTTTGAAAATTATTCTAAAGGCCCCTGATACATAGCACCATTTGAGCATTAGCTACCATCCTTGAACTGATGGAATGTATAAAAGAATGGTTCATAAAATAGAATACATTTTAAGGTCATCCCCTCTACAAATTCAATGAATGTAGAATCAATATTCATCTTCGGTGGATTATTCTTATAAAAATATTTTTCATTCATGTATTATAATGGATCCATATAAAACATTTTATGGTAAGATATTTCATACTCTAACTTTTTGGGAAGATTTTAGTGAATGGAGAATTGTTGGACTAAAATGCGTTGAAGTAAAAAAAATGTAAATGCTATTTCGGCTCACCTTAAAGAATCTCAAAGTATGGAAAATATTTATTCAAATAATTAAAGGAAATATTTGGAGTTCCTAATGGGAGATCATGTCTTCATAAAAGTATCTCTATGAAAGAGTGTTATATGGTTTGATAAGTATTGTAAACTAACCTCCACATATACCAGAACTATTGAAATTCCTTAAATAATTATAATTGTTTCTTATTGAATGGAAATTCTCTCAAGTATCTCAAAAGTACATACTAGGTTTCATGTATTATTGTTCTAGAAGTACCTTCTAGAAACAACACAAGTTATCACCAGTATTAAAATTGAATTTGAACATATTCTATATTTGAGTGAAGAACCCATCCACATGCTTGATATTAGAGATAAATGATTAAGGAATCATATTTCTCATCTACATTGGAGTAATAAAAAAATATCGAATGTAACATGGGAACCAGAGAATATTATGAAGAAGAAATAAAATCATCTATTTAGAATAAAATATCTATGATATTTAGAAGTTAATTTTTATTATTATAGAATAATGTAACTCCCCAAAACATTACAATATGTTTCTTTTATAATAAATTTAATTTTTTTGATAGCTTGCAGTGCCAACAAGGTTTAATCAAAACACTATTTATCCAAGCATTGCACACATAATTTAAAATTAAATTTTGAAAAATTAATAATATTTTTCTGAACAAAGGAACACAATTTTTGGTATTGTAATATCAAAATTAATATAGGGTAATTTTTTGTGTTTTTCCCTAAAAGATTCATATTTTTATGAATTGTAAAAAATACAATATTTTAAATGAAAATTGTTTTTTCATTTAAATAATTTATAATTTAAAATTATATCTTTAATGGGATTTAATGTAAAATTATTTTATTTTTACAACTATTAATCCAATTTATGTCATTTTAATCATTTTCATATTAAATTTTTATATAAAGAACTTTTGTAAACATTTTCACTTTTAAAAAAAATTTAATCACATCTAGTTGATTAACTCTATATGAAATTATATCACTATTTTGAGCCGAATTTAGTTAATTGGATACCATATTTTAAAACATAATAATTTATATTATCTATATTTATCAACATATTTTTTTGACTCCAATTATTAGTTATAAGAGTTAAAATTATTTAGAGTGATTATGGTAAACACAAGTTTAAATAGTGCTTAAACATAGAATATAAGGAGTAAAATTGATCCAAAACATGTAAAAATCACATTGTATGATAATATTTTTACCTTATCCCTCTTAGTATCTATAATTTATCATTATTATAGACTGTTAAAATTTTAAAAAAAATGTTGGTGGAATTCACTCGTTCAAAAAAATTATATGTGTGCGACTCACCCTACTTATAAAAGGGATCCCTCTATCCTCTACACTTCACACATTAAAAAACACTTTTTATGATAATAAATTCCAATGTAACTTCCTAAATTCCCTCCCCAAATCTTATAGGTATTACAATTTTCCTAAATCTATCATAAGAATGACTTATTTCAAACCTAATGAGGATACCCTAATTAGAGGTAATGTTCTTCGATGATAATATTTATTTTACTTATTTTTGAACCTCCTTCAATTCTTATAAACATATTATTATATAATATCATATTTATCATCGAAATAATTTAATGTTTTTATCACAAGGTAATAACCTAAAACCATATCCACTTCCATCAAATGGGTTACAAAATCATCGTTCGAGTGTAATGTAGACTACCACCTCGCAAACTAATGTCCTTGGTTATTCCACTTCCTCCTCTCAAGGTTGGGTATGATGATGGATATAAAAAATATATATGTTATTTATAACATAGGAAATCCTATTGATTACTTATATCATATATATATATCCCTACTATTTCATATGAGATACAATAATGTTGATCATGTGTACGGCAGTGCACCACCACATGAAATTATGTCATCCTTCTTCTAGTAATGCTTCACATTGAAGGTGATAATGATAATTTTTATGATTATATATTATATAAATGAAATAATTATGATATTAAGTACATATCTATGATTATATGAAGATTATAGATATTATTTTATTTCTTTCATTCTCACTCACATAAAGATGATAACATTGTTCTTTTCTGTGTGCACTACCATGTGCATAATGCGATGTGCCTCTATTTTCATAACCACACCACATGGTTGAAATATATAAGTATATAATATTGTAATAATTATATTATACTCGCTATATAAAGTTAAAATTATATTTATCTTGTTTCTATAATGATTAGTGAAAAATGGAAACATTACTCTTGTGTACGTATGACTTACCATCTACTTTATCATAACGTAATTAATTTGTCATTACAATAATTCATGATTAGTTTTAAAATTATAATGGATATATAAATATGATAATTATTTCATTATTACATTTCTTTATATTATGAAAATCAATAATACGTTCAAGAAATGGATATTTAATGACAATACTCACCTAAGAAAACAAGGAAATTAACACCTAAAATATGAAAATAAAGAATGATTATTAATGAATAATTGAAAAGATGTTATGAAATAAAAATATATGATATTATAAATATTAATATGGTTCTTTAATAAATTAATAAAAATTTAAAAACCATTATCCAATAGAATAATTAATGTTCACCCAAAATGATGTGTAATGAAAGTTATTTTATCTCAATTTAGATTCCATTGACACTTATTTATTACTATGAAGCATTTCACATTTAGGTAGTGTATATACGACCCCTTTTAAATTTAATTCAGGAATAATTTGTTAATATTGGAATATTAAATCTCAATTTGAATTATTTCATCAAAGGATATTAGACGTGAAAATTAGAAAATGGTTAAAGATACTGTGCAATTTCAATTTATTTTGTGATTTTTATATTTATCATAAAACAAACACTTTATTGGGAAAAAACTCATTAAAAATTTCATTACTCTTATATATCTATATTATTATAATATGAATAATATTATTTCCTAAACTATATAACATTTTTATATAAGATGTTCACTTGAAAATTTATTTGATCAACTCTGGTAATATTGATAAATTTGTATCCTTTACTTAATAAAAATATTTGATGATAAGGAAAATTATTGACAAAATTAATTGATTATTTGATATATGATGATTGATTTGGAGATGAAATACATGGGATAGGGATCGATTAATTAATGTGAATATATGCATCAGTAGTCTCATGAGGAAAATCTCTTAGCCAAATAAGATTTGGTTTACCCATTATGTTTAAAACCATCTTGAAGATAGATCCTGAAGGTAAATGCGTCATCTTCATAGGAAAAATGTTGTCTAATAATTAAACATTACCTTCATTCAGTATTTATTTGTTACTAGAGAGGATATTTTATCTAGACATTATCTCGAGATGCATTTCATTATCGTTTATTTATTAAATGGATTGTGTTTCCATTTATCTAACATATAATATTTTTTATTCATTATTAATTCATATTGTCATGTTATTTAAATTGAATGTGTCTTCAGTTATTTACCTTGAAATATTTAATATTATTATTAAATCTGGATTTCTTCCACTATACTAAACCCTTTTTAATCATTTGATAAACCACTTTTTTTTATGTTCCCTAGGATATGATAATGACATCTGGAAATGATTTTCAAGGCTATAGTAGTTTTACTTTTATTATTATTTATATTATATTCCCAATGTAAAATGGGTATCATGAATTTAATATCTATCTCAAAAAAATATAAACTATTTTATTCTATGTGATGAAATTCCATATATCTATACAAATTTAATAAAGTAAGGTATCTTCTTTGAGATATTGGGGTTTATGTTGCTATAATTAGGGTTCATTTGGGTGGATTTGGCCACAACCTGAGTAACACATCCTAAAAACCAGAAACTTCAATGACCTATCCATTAATTGATTCAACCATCCATTTAATTTGAATCTCAAATCAATTCCATGGAACTCACTTAGTATAATGATCCAAAAAACATAATTGAGGTGGATCACCATGAATAATCACAAATATCCCAAGAGAAACATGTGGTGAAAAGAGGATGGGAAAAATGATCTTCCAACACCTCCTTCATCCCCAACCAATAGTGAAAAAGAGAGATTATATGTCCTAGAACCATTTAATAGACATTGTTTCTAAAAAACAACACTACCATTATCCTTACAGATCCTTTGTATTTGAGAATATCGCCTTAATTCACCAATTCCAAAAAACTATGGATATTGAATCCCTGTATGAGTAGCGTATTTTAGTAGTTCCAATTAACAGCGAACTCCCCACAAATTTATCGAGACAAATAGGATGAACTAAACAACATTTATAAAATTACATTACCAGGATTACATTTCAAATCCAATTTGAGATACCAAAATAAAATTCCGTATCGATTGGTGATAATAAAATATGATCGAGTATGGTGTACCAATGATTACAAGAAACCCATGACACCTGGTTAGTAAGAAAAGAATTTAACTATATATAATTTCAAAACATAAGAAGTTAAAAAATTTATAATCTAACCCTAGCAACATAGAGATAATAAGTTCCAATGAAACATTAGTATGTAAAGAGAAAATATATCAATTGTACATGTCATTCAATATATCATGATGATCCTAAATGATTGATTCTCTAGGCACTATAGAAATAGGTTATTCAGCATTTTATTCTCTTGAAGAAATAAATACAAGATTATTTTCTGTGGAAGTATTAATCTGAACTCTACCACTAGACCCGAATTATGATGATAAGGTTATGAAAAGTGATAAAGATGGAACATATCATCCATGATGATTAATAAAAAAGAACCATATCTAAGTCGATTTTTTACTATTGGGGTATGCTTCCCTACCTAAATTAATATAGCACATCATTCCACCAAGTTGTCAATTTGCATAGAATCACCACTAGCTCAATCTTACCAACTATGGAACACCCACAAATTAATTAATGTAATAAAACCACCAAATGTATCATCCCCATCACCAATAGCTACAATCATTGGACGTGGAATTTGCTCCACCAAATGACATTAATGACTTGCTGAATCACGAATTCCTATCCTAGACAAGAGGTTTCAGGAACCATCTATGCCGCAACATACACTCCAAGCTAGTACTTAAGTAGTAGAATATGTGTTGTTTGATCTGATTATTCCCTATCACCAGCAATATATTTTCTTTACACACCTTCACATTGGCATTAATTTAATATAGTCACAACAAATAAACTATTACATAACACATAAAACTCCCCTTATCGTTTTTATTATATGATACCACCTGACTATCTCTTATCAGTCATCATATATTTCCAATAGTCATTATACATATTCATATACTGTTAGAAATGGTACTCCAATAGCCTAGTTGAGTTGCAACAGCTCAATATATTTCTCTCCCATTATCTTGAAAAAAACTCTTGTGATGATAGAGAACTGCCGAGGAAAAATCATATTCTTCACTCAGAAATTACTAACATTCCACCCTTCCCTATTCTATTAAAATGTCAATATACCTCGACAAGCTGATGTATGATGCCTGTATTTTTCCTTGAGTTATTTCTCCATCATACCCCCTTTCCCCAAAATATAACATTAAATACCATTTCAATTTCAAAAACTGATAGGGATATGAAAATTAAGCTATTTGAAATTAAGAAGTGGACGTTACTAATAGGAAAAAGGAAGTAATCCCATGTGAATCATTAAATAGAACAAAAAGTGAGTTCCCATTTATGATTGTATTTATTCAAGGGTACCACATATAAAAATATGGAGTGACTTTCTATGAAATAATCTTTCAAGAGTTGTTCCTTTAATTGTGGTTCTCGATGAGCAGAAGCCCTTCCAACTTCTATTTTTAGGTAGTCCAAATTCATCTTTGTTTGAGCCATAAAACATAATGTTTACCATCTCAGGATTAGAGTTCGAAATCATCAAACTAGATTCAAGTAGTCTAAGATGGATTTCTTCATGACCACCCATAAGATGGACAGAATCCCAACACCAACATTGATCTCCAAATAATCTGACCTCCTTCCACCATTTGGTATAATGATGCCAATATAAGTGGATTTCCGAACCTGGAACCCAAGGTCCATTTCAATGAAATTGTCACACCAACTTACACCAAGTGTCTGCATGGTTGTAAAATAGAATGTTCTAGAAGAGTTGAATATGAAATAAAAAAATATCTATAAGATATAGTGACACCTCCACAGTGAGATCCGACATTGATAGCCAGCTGATATAGCCTTCTATACCTAGCTTCTCAGTTATTTATCTAATCTCCATGAGATAAAAAACCTGTTATTTATTACCCACATAAACATGATTTATTACATAATCATGTACTTAAGAAAACTCTAGGGATCGATAGGTCTACTTTCTTGTGAAATTAAGGAAATTACATGGAAACTTAAGACATAAAAAATACAACATCATTATTGAAAACTTCTTTTAAAATACTACAACATCACTTGTACGTAGCATTGTATTGGATAAAATTAGTAAATACATGTGAAAAGGGTTATAAATAATTCCCATTACGGTTTTTAACAAGTAATAACATAAAGAATACAATACATGTAAAGCAATAGCCAAATCAATGGAGCATAAGAGAAACATTAACATAAAGGAATGGTATTGCATGATTATCATAACATAAAAATGTGGAAACAACATTTAACATGATATTAGAAGGATCCAAGTCCCATTGAACATGGAGAATGAGTAAACCCTCATTTAAATTAAATTAGCATGAGTTAAACCTGATTTAACTTGACATATCATGATACTAATCTTTACCCTATTCATTGGAGCACTATCAGGGTGAACCCTTCTTAATCATTTCATTTCATTCATAAGTGTGCCACATGGATCATATAATATGGATTCATTAAACATCATCATTACTTCCATGATAAAGGAATGTGGAATTAATACATGAAACCCTATAATACATAATTAAATGTTCCTAATGGTGAATAACCTTGATAGAGAAATGGGTGTGGTATTCACTACATAATGACTTTGGCTTGGAAAATCATAGTGCAATTTCGGAAGTATAACGACATGAAATAATAATTCTTAAAAAATGATGATGAGAGTGAAAGGGGTGTCTCATCATATGTATGTGAAATAGATATTAAAGGGGTTATATAGATACATGACCCAACATATGTAATGTAATTTATATTCATAATACAAAATAATTTATAGAATGTAAATGAAAAGGGAGAAATTTCTTATAGAATTTCGGTATGGTAATATGTGTACATCGGAGGAATTAATGAGAGAGAAAGTGGTATATACTAATTAAAACATAAGGAGTGTTGTTTGGGGAGGTGAGAAATCATACCCCAACATTTTTAATGGAAAAAAAATTGTATAACAACATAATGAAATTTGGACAAAAATGAGAAAGGAAGAAATATATTATATGGAAGTGTGATCCCAAAGGCTTGGGAGAGGATTGAAAGAGGATTAATGGGAGCTTGGGGAACCTTGGAAGGTTATAGAGAGAGATGGGAAGGGTTTGGTAGAGATACAGTGGCTTTTAGAGAAGTAGAAGTGAGAGATTTGGTGGGTTTATATAGGAAAAGAAAGGGAAATCATTATTATTTAGGTTTTGGACACTAGATATTGAATTAATCAAAACCACAGAACAACCAATGGTTTTTTCCAATGGGTTTTTCCAAAGGGTTGTAGAAGAAAATATTTTATATGGAAAATGGACTAAAATTTTAAAATATTAGGATTTGTTATCTGTAGGTGAGTCACACTCTCATGGAAATAATTTTAAAAAGCGAAAATGTTTCATAAGTCTTGGAGGGTCCACTAAGGAACAATAAAACTAAGTAAACTAATCTAAAATCACTTTATATTAGATAAAAATCATACAGTTTTTGAAGATCTCATTTTTAGTATTTTATTACAACACTATTGTGTCTTTATGTTGTCATAAAACACATTATATATTTAAACGGTATTTAATTTTTACCCAAAAATCCGACTGTCTCATAAAATTATGTAAAATTTACTGATGGATAATTTTAATGTCCTGATTCCAGAAATAATATTCATTTCATCTAAATAATTTTTTAAATATTTGAATTTTTAATAAAAACTGACATTTATTGAAAATTCATGGGTTTTCACCAAAATAGATTTCAAACCTCAATAAACATTAAAATTGTATTCATAAAAATTATACGATCATTTATATATAATAAAAATTAATCTAGTAATAATATTTTATTAAAATATTCTTTAATTCAAAAATATATTAATTCATCAAAATATATTTCTTTAATTTAATATTAACTGAAATACTATTTGTTATTTTAAAATATTTACAACGTAACAATAATAAAAAAGAATGTATATTATTTATTTTGTACAAAAATAATACACATTATCGTATTGATATGATCTTGTTACATAACCCCTTTAAACACCTGTATAAGACCTAAGGGTAAGTTGTGCAATGGAGATATAGTCTTTGGGTGGCTCGGATGATAATGCTTAGATGGTAATCATTATTAACATACACTTCTCCCGTAGGTGGTTCTATTCAATCAAAACGTATTGAAGCTCGTCTTGGACTTGGTGGAGAGAAAAGGCAAGTGACACAACCTCCTTTATGAGATTCGACAAATGGGATTCGTATGGTGAAATTATACTAGATGAGGCCATCACTTCCTTTGTCTATGTAAATTGGATTTGTTAAAGCTGTATATTTATACTAACCAGGTGATCACTGTTCAATGGCTATATTAGAAATGGAAATAATTCATAATTCTTTTTTGAAATCCAAAAAAACAAGACCAAACCATTTTACATAATAAGACATTTAATTATATCAAGAGGAATTTTCATTATCCAAAGTATGGGTTATCACAATCATCCCCCCTTAAAATATTTCTCCAACAAAATTTCTTTTTCCCACACAAAAACAAATGTGGCTCACTCTGCTTCATCACTTCCTTTAATTATCATGTTGTGTAAGAACCAGGTTCTAATTCTTGAGGTATAAGTATCTTATTTTCTCCTTTCCTTATGTGTTTTTGAGAAAATAAGGAAAATGGGTGAAAATCCTAAATTTTGGGACTACACACCGTGTACTTTTCCACATGCCATATACTTTGGCCGTGTGGGATGAGTACACAGGGTGTGTAGCATTGTTGGTGATTAAGGGTGTAAAGCCTGAGTACACACCGTGTAGTGGTCCTTTACACGCCGTGTAGCCCTTCGGCAGACGAAACAGTATAGCGGTGGGAGAAGCCGCTAGCTGGGTGACAGTACATGCCATGGGGTTAGGAATACACATCATGTACTCATGTCAACATATGAACAGTTTGGCGGTGTCACATGAGGAATAGTTAAATGAGGGTAGTACACACCGTGTAGTCAAAATTTCACTTAGTGTAATTTTTTTTTCATAAAATGGCCAGTAGCCAACCATGTTCATAGGATTGTCTTAGAACTAGATGGGAGCTCGGGAGATGATGGCCAGTCATTCATGGATCTCCAGATCGAGCATCAAGAATCTATTTCTACTTCTGTCGATCACATTGGAACCCCACAGGTAGGCTCTCCCATCTCCTTGCATAGATATTTCCAATTCTACCTCTAATGTATGTTATTTCAGGTTGAATGAGAATTATCTTACCTCAGATCTACGATGTTCATGGACGTTTCAGAAGGTGTCATTCGGGTTTACCGTTCTTGGGTGTTTAAAGTAGGTGCAATGGTGTTTAAATTCCAACTGTTGTGTGTTTTGTGTACTGCTGAGATACACACCCATGAATGGGGTGTCCTATGGCTGAGGCCTTGTTGAATTAAATACCTAGAATTGTATAGGTAATTTAAATGTGATAATAAACTACTATTTGGCATCACTGCTTGGATCCAGGACCACCCCGAGGGTGCGTTCTTCTGTTTAGCCATTTGGACAGGATACTTGAGGGTATTACTTTATAATAATGATTGTAGAATTGCCTTGATAGGAATTTCATTTTGGGTTGCATGTATATTTCTTGTTTTCATATTAAGCATGGCCCAATTACTTGTTTAGACTGAGGGCAGTGTTGTGATTAGTCTGTGGGAAATGTACTACTTAGCCTATAGGAAACTTATTCTGTGCCAGTGGGTCGTTGATTCTATGCCTGTGGGAGACACCTTGTACGCTTGTGGGAAATATTTGATATGCCCGTGGACAGATTCCTGTGTTTGTATTCTCATTACCTGAGGTTAAGGGTTTACGTGTTTGAGGACTCTGGATGGTTTTCTAAAAATATTCAATGTGGTGATATCTTAAATTGAATGTTAAAAATAATAATAAAATGGAAATATAACTTGTAAAGTTAGTTACTTTTGAGTACTGCTTAGTTTATTGCATTTCTACTAATTCACACTATTTTTGCATCTTTTTACATAGTTGGGAACATGCCTTTGGTGGGTGCCTACTGGGATTTATTTCTCACAACCTGTTTGGGTCATGTATTCGGCCCAAACAGATTACGTTTCTGCAGGTGTGGATAAGGGCAAGGGTCCCTATACAAGTACTTGATTATTGCTGGAAAGTAGGGGAGCATGGGACCGAGCTTGAATTTCAATGCTACCAGCTATTTTGTTTTGTTTTGATATACTCTGTAATGTAGAGTAACATGTTTTGGTTGTTTTCTTAGAACATGAGACATGTTGCATCATTTTCTATAAAACTTTCAATTATCTTTTACTACAGTTGTTTATTTTAAATGTGTATGGTTTATTGATTCTTCTATTGTTGTGTTCTATTTATTTTATTCTGCTATGATACACTTTGAAAAATGAGGGCATAGTTTCCCCACTATCATACATGTTCCCTCGCTGCTAATCGACAACCTCTTGTGTTTGGGGAAATGCGCTTGAGGTCACGTGGTGAACCGGGTTTGGGGAACCTGTTGAGTGGCACCTGGAACAAGGATGTTACAATGTGGTATCAGAGGTAGGTTCTTTTCTTTGAATTACTATTTCGAGCCTTAGTCAGGGATAGGACGAGAGCGGTAGTTGATAATAAGTTTTTCCCGGGCGTAGCTAACCCATGTACAAGGAAAATCCAATCTATCTCGTGTGTCAATTTTACTGATTTTGCAATTTTACAGTTGAATTGATTTTCGTCGATGGGTGACGCACTTGTATTGTGTTGTTTATATTTAATTCATGGGTTCTATTTAGTTTCAACCCGATAAGATGAGGGTGTTCCATCTCATGCATCATTTCGGAACATTCTAGAAATATCAGGCTATTCATAGTTTCCATTCAATGTAGGTGCATCAGAAATTGCATGTTGTTGTGATAAATGTTGTGCTAGAAAATGCATGCTGTTGTGATAGCTTCTTGGATAGATACCAGCTATTTGATAGGGTATTATTGTGTGATCCTGTTTATAGAATGAATGCCAAACTTTGGTTTTTCGGGAGTATGGGCCCTCATTTACTGAAATTTAGTGGATCATTGGCTGTTTATCTGCTTATAACACATATAAGATGCCAAACATTGATTCACGGGGAGTATGGGCCCTCACGGATCATAATTTGGCACTTATGTGTTGTTTTTCAATATTTTAAGGGTTCTGGAGAATTTTTTGAAGAAAACATTCTGGAAACCTAGAATACACGTCAGGTAGTACCTTAAACACGCCATGTATGTCCTCTTGTTTGGGAAGAAAAGAAAACTTTTTTGAGTGCACGGCGTGTAGTACAAGTACACAATATGTAGTATCTTTCCGTGTCACAGACTGTCTGGGTGGGGACACGGGGAAGGGAAGTGCTTGGGGCGAACACTCCGTGTACCGGTAGTACAGACCATGTAGTCTGACCTAGGATCCGGTCGTGTAACTAACAACACAGGTTGGTGTAATCCTTTCGTGTATAAGACGTGTGTATATAGAACCCACCGTGTAGTGTGAGCCGTGTATCCGGCCGTGTAACTAACAACATGGGTCAGCGAAGCTCATCTAGTACACGCCGTGTAAATATGGGACACATAATGTAGTCTTGTCCGAGGATAGACCATGTGGACTTAGCCATGTGGCTGGGAAGACTGAGTGGTGTACATGCCGTGTGCGGGTGAAACACGCCGTGTAGTATCAAGCCGAGTAGTCGGCCATGTCACAAACGACACGGGTAGTTGGAAAATTACCCCATACAAGTTGTATAGATTATATACACTCCATGTAGTTTTGTTTATCTGGATCCATGTGGCATGTCCGTGTAGAAGGACCTTGGC
The DNA here is from genome assembly GCA_963277665.1 of Viscum album. Lineage (NCBI taxonomy): Eukaryota > Viridiplantae > Streptophyta > Magnoliopsida > Santalales > Viscaceae > Viscum > Viscum album. Next base: position 763,027,502 of record OY728126.1, on the reverse strand, counting down.
AGGGGAAGAAAAGTCAGGTACACGTGGTGTAGTTAGTATACACTTCGTGTAGTCTTGTTGTGCAATTGTAAATTCCTTCATCCTCCTGTTCCCCTTTGGTTGCTTCATTTTCAGACTATGAAAATCTTGATCTAAGGTGTGTGTTTGACCTTGTAGTGTCAGGCAATCGAGATGTTCACGTGTTGTTCTCCAGGAGAGAGACAATGAGTATACTCCGGAGATGGTGGGCCATGGGCTACCAGTTGATCCTCCAGTAGTGCCAGATGCGGTGCTAGCCATAATATCGGACACAGGCGCAGAGGCGCAGTTCCATGAAGGCTTTGTACAGTTCATTTAGACCTTTCAGGGAGCACCACCGGCTGCCACATCTATGGCTGAGGTGACTCGTATCTTCCAGCAGCAGCATCCTCCTACATTTTCAGGTGATGGCAGACCATAGGCTGCGTAGTATTGGCTGGGGTTGATGCTAACTATTTTCGAGCATCTTGAGACACCTCCAGGGTGGAGGGTCAAGCTCACAACTTATATACTGCGTGATTCCTCCAACGGGTGGTGGGATGTTACCACCCAGTCAGAGCATCACAGAGACATGGCGTGTGATTATTTTCAGATAGCCTTCTATGAATTCTTCTTCCCAGAGATGCTGAGGGCAGATCGAGCTCGATATTTCATGAATCTGCAGCAGGGCACATGTCAGTGATGGATTATTCTTCTTGTTTCACCGAGATTTAGCGTTTTGCACCCGTTCTGGTGGGCGATGAGACACTGAGAGCTAGATTCTTTGAAAATGGTATTCGATATGACATTCGATCACTGGTGAATGTTTTCAGGTTGCCTTATGTACACACTATTATGAACCAGGCACTGATTATAGAGAGGAACCTGTGAGAAGCTAGTGGTTTGGGCTAGGGCGGTTCAACACCAGTTTTTTGTACTATTTCTACTTGTAAGAGAAAGAGACAGATGGACTTATCTCAGGGTGGAAGTACTAGTGAAAAGAATGTTTCAGGTGGCCAGGTCATGCGCTACCAATGTGGTAAATAAGGGCACAAGAGACATCAGTGTCCACGAGGCCCAGTGGAGTGCTGAGCTTGCGGCAGGATGGGTCATCTGCAGCGCTTTTGCAGGGAATTTCCACCAGTGGCTAGTGAGAGGGGTTCCGTGCAGACTCCTCTTGTGGGAGTTGGACGAGCAACTTCTTACTAGTCGGGAAACTGGAATACGTCAGGGCGTGCTGGCATGGATGGTGCTAGTGGACGTGGTAGCCATACACCATGATCTCAAAGGCAGCAGGGCGAGATAGCTCAGGGTAGTCAGGCTGTGTCGCAGGGCAGCAACACTGGGCATGCATATGCAGTGCAACAGGCCCATCAAGAGCAGGATCCCAGACCTTCTTCTATCAGAGGTACTATTCTAGTAGATTCTGTTTTATCTGAAGTGATTTTTGATACGGGTGCTACACATATTTTCATATATGTACTCGTTGTGGAGAGCCTTGGGCTCTGTGTTTCTTCTTCTTCTACTATTATGACATTAGACACTCCGTTGGAGACTAGAATGGCTGGTGTGCATCAGTGCAAGGAGTTCCCCCTTGAGGTTGGTGGGTGTCACTTCCTTTGGGACTTCTATGTCTTAGAGATGACGAGCTATGATTTCATTCTCATGATGGACTGATTGGTACCCTTTCAAGCCTTTGTGGATTGCTATCGTCGCAGGGTGAGTTTCACATCACCAGAGGGTAGAGAGTTCTATATAAGGGAGAATGGGATGTTCAGGCGAGTCGAGATGGACCAGAGCATCATGGGAGAGGCGGAGTCACAACCCAGATTGCGAGCTTATATCTAGATGATCAGGGTACTTTTCAGAAGTATTTCCCTCTAGTGGTTAATCATTTCATGGATGTCTTCCCAGATGACTTTTCATGTCTTCCTCTAGAGAGAGGGGTGTATTTATCTATTGATATTGTTCTTGGAGAAACACCGGTGTCCATTCCTCCTTATATGATGGCTACACCAGTGTTGCAGGAGCTCAAGAGGCACTTATAGATGTTACAGGCAAAGGGTTTCATCCGACCCAGTACTTCTCCTTGGGGTTCGTCGGTCCTCTTTGCAAAGGAGGATGGTACCCTCAGACTTTGTGTGGATTATCGGAAGTTGAACCAGTTGACGGTTAAGAACCGATATCCCTTGCCAAGGATTGATGTTATTTTTTGATCAACTTTGTCGAGCACAAGTGTTCTTGAATATTGAATTGAGATCAGGATATCATCAGCTGTGTGTTAGACAATATGATATACCTCTCACAGCTTTCAGGAGAAGGTATGGTCTATATGAGTATACGGTTATTCTGTTTGGACTCACGAACGCACCAAAAGTTTTCATGGATCTGATGAATTGTGTGTTCCATCCTTATCTGGATTCATTTGTGTTAGTATTCATGGATGATATCTTGGTGTACTCTCACACTCGACATGACCATGCTACCCATCTTGAGATCGTATTGAGTACACTGAGAGAGCATAGGCTATTTGCTATGCTCTCAAAGTGACACATTTGGATGGACCATATTCACTTCCTAGGTCATATAATCTTTGAGGCAGGAGTTGTAGTAGACCTAGAGAAGGTGAGAGCAGTATTTTCCTGGAAGCATCCCGAGAACATGTTTGAGATTCAAAGTTTCTTGGGGTTGGCTGGTTACTACAAATGCTTCATACATGACATCTCCTGCTTAGTAGTATCATTGACGGGTTTCACTAAGAAGGGTGTGAAGTTTTTTTGTTCAGAAGCTTGCGAGACAGCCTTCCTGGAGCTGAATGGAAAGTTGACATCATCACCGATCCTGATACTCCCAGAGTAGGGGAAGTGCTATAAAGTTTACTATGATGCATTAGGTATTATGCTAGGAGATATGTTAATGCAGGGCGATTGAGTAGTTGCGTACGGGTCTCGAACATTGAGGCCACATGAGAGGAATTACCCAACGCTTGATCTCGAGTTGGCTTCAGTTGTTCATGAGTTACGCTATTGGAGACATTATCTCTTTGGAGAGAATTTTGTGCTTTTTATCGACCAAAAATTTCTCAAGTATATCTTTACTCAACGTGAATTGAACCTGAGACTGCGAAGGGGGGTGAATACCATCAGTCCTTTGATTTTGAGCTTTCCTATACACCTAGTAAAGGTAATGCAGTAGCTGATGCACTGATCAGGAAGACTCAGATACAGGCAGTGCAAGAGGCCAGTGGTGAATGGAAGCTTATGGCTTTGTTCTATGAGATTCATTTGGAGGTACATGACAGTCAGGGGAAGACATACCTTTCATCTTTAGATGTGACTTCTATCCTCCTGGATAGAGTGAGGATGAGACAGGTATCTGATTCAGAAGGCCTAGTCCAACGGGAGTCGGTGACCAGTGAGGACCCTTCTCTTGGTTGGACGATAGGCGATGATGAAGTAATGAATTTCCATGGACGAGTGTAGGTTCCAGGGGATATATGCAAGGAGATGATGTGGGAGTTTCATGCTTCAGCTTGGGAAGTTCATCCCGGGGTTACCAAGATGTATCGAGACCTGAGACGTCAGTACTGGTGGCCGGGAATGAAAAGGGATGAAGCTGGTTTTGTTACGAGGTGTTCCACCTATCAGCAGCTGAAGGCGGAGCATTTGAGGCCAGTCAGACTGTTACAATACTTACCCATCCTGGAGTGGAAATGGGATGATATCGCGATGGACTTCGTGACTGGGTTGCTGAGGTCACCTCGAGGCAATGCTGCCGTGTGGGTTGTTGTAGACATACTCACAATGGTATCTCACTTTTTTCCGATCAGGGAGACCTTCAGTGTGGAAAAGCTTGGGAATTTGTATATCCGAGAGGTCGTACGTCTTCATGGGGTCCCTCGTTCTATACTCTCATATAGGGATGCCTGTTTTACGTCTCGTTTCTTGTAGAGTTTTCAGAGGGCACTGGGTACACAGGTGCTTCTGAGCACAGCTTACCACCCTCAGACTGATGGTCACCCAGAGCATACGATTCATGTGCTAGATTATATACTGCGTGCATGTGTCCTAGACTTTGGGGGCTCTTGGGAGAAGCATATACCCCTAGTCGAGTTTTCCTATAATAATAGTTTTCAGGAAACTATTGAGATGGAACAATACGAGGATTTATATGATAGGCCATGCCGACCACCCTTGTGCTGGTTAGAGTCAGGTGAGACAGCTTTAATGGGACCGTGTCTTGTGCAGGAGACTTCTGAGCAGGTCCAGTTGATTCAGAAGCGGATGGCTACCACACAGTCTCGTCAGAAATCTTATGATGATCGATGTATATGACCCTTGGAGTTTGTGGTCGGGGATCAGGTTTTCTTGTGTGTTTCACCAAGGTTGGGACACAAGTAGATCAGTTGACAGGGTAAACATTAACTGAGGTATGTTGGGCCATTTGAGATTCTGGAGAGAGTCAGGCTGGTTGCCTATCGGTTGTAGTTACCATAGAGGTACTGAGCCATGCACGACGTCTTCCATGTATCTCGGTTTCGTCGCTATCATTCAGACCTATATCACGTCTTTCAGCCCGAGGAGGTTGAGCTTGAAATATATGCGTCCTTTGAGGAGAATCCCATTCCTATTGTTGATAGGAGTGTGAAGGTTCTCAGAGGTCAGTCAGTTCCTCTCGTATGGGTGCAATGGCCGCATGACCGAGTGCAGGACGAAACCTGGGAGCGAGAGACCAATATACGTGCTCATTGGCTAGAGTTGTTCATAGATATATCTTCGCCACCCTTGGAAAGACAATTTGGGGATGATTTTCTTTAAGGGGGGGTGTTTGTACGAACCCGGTTCTTATTCTTGAGGTATGGGTTTTTTCTTTTCTCCTTTCCTTATGTGTTTTTGAGAAAATAAAGAAAATGGGGGAAAATCCTAAATTTTGGGACTACACACCGTGTACTTTTCCACACGCAACGTACATTGGCCGTGTGGGATAAGTACACAGGGTGTGTAGCCTTGTTGGCGACTAAGGGTGTAAAAACTGACTACATTCCATGTAGTGGTACTTTACACGCCGTGTAGTCAGTGTGAAGACAAAACAGTAAGGCGGTGGGGCCAGTCGCCAGCTCGGTGACAGTACATGCAGTGTAGTCAAAAATATACACTGTGTACTCATGTTGACAGATGGACATTCTGGCGGTTCCACCAGAGGAACAGTTAAATGAGGGGAGTACACGTCGTGTAGTCAAAAGTACACACCGTGTACTTTGTTTTTTTCGCTTAAAATGGGCAGTAGCCAACCCTGTTCAAAGGATTGGCTTAGAATCGGATGGGAGCTTGGGAGAGGATGAATGAACCTTCGTGTATCTCCAGATTGAGCGTCGGGAATCAGTTTCCGCTTCTGTCAATCACATTAGAACCCCATGGGTAATCTCTCCCATCTCCTTGCATAGTTATTTCCAATTATTCCTCTAATGGAAGTTATTTGTGGTTGAATGAGAATTATTTTACCTCAGATCTATGACAAACTAGGATGTTTCAGAAGGCATCGTTCGGGTATACCGTTCATGTGTGTTTAAGGTAGGTTTCTTGGTGTTTAAAATCCAAATGTTGTGTGTTTTGTGAACCGTCGAGATACGCTCCCAGGAATGGGGTGTCATATGGATGAGGCCTTGTTGAATTAAATACATAGAATTATATAGCTTATTTAAATGTGATAATAAACTGCTGTTTGGGATCACTTCTTGGATCCAGGACCACCCCGGGGGTGTGTTCCTCTGTTTAGCCATTTGGCCAGAATACCCAAGGTTATGCCTTTATAATAATGATTGTAGAATTTCCTTGAGAGGAGTTACATTTTGTGTTTCATGTATATTTCTTGTTTTCATATTGGGCATGTCCCGGTTACTTGTTTAGCCTGAGGGAAGTGTTGTGATTAGCCTGTGGGAAATGTACTAATTAGCCTATGGGAAACTTCTTCCGTGCCTATGGGCAGTTGATTTTGTGCCTGTGGGTGACACCTCGTACGCCTGTGGGAAATATTCGATATGCCTATGGGCAGATTCCTGTGTTTGGATTCCCTTTACCAGAGGGTAAGGGTTTACATGTCTTGGACTCTTGATATTTTTATTAAAATATTCACTATGGTGATATCTTAAATTGATTTTTAAAAAGAATAATAAAATTTCAATATAACTGGTAAAGTTAGTTAATTTTGAGTACTGCTTAGTTTATTGAATTTTTACTACTACACACTGATGTTGAATATTTTCACACAGTTGGGCATGGCCCTTTGGTGGGTGCCTACTGGGATTTATTTCTCACACCCTGTTTGGGTCATGTTTTCAGCCCAAACAGATTACGTTTCTACATGTGTTCATAATGTAAAGGTTCCCTATACAGGTACTTTATTATTACTAGGAAGTAGGGGAGCATGGGACCAAGCTTGACTTGCGATACTACTAGCTGTTTTGTCTTGTTTTGATGTACTCTGTATTTTAGTGTAACATGTTATGGCTGTTTTCTTAGAACTTGAGACACGTTGCATCATTTTCTATAAAACTATTGGTTATCTTATACTGGAGTGGATTATTTTAAATGTGTATGGTTTATTACTTCTATTGTTATTTTATTCTTTTTATTATATTTCGCTGTGCTACGCTTTGACAAATGAGGCCATAGTTTCCCCACTATCAGACCTGGGCCCTCAATACTAGTCGGTAGCCTATGGCATTTTGGGAAATGCGTTTGAGGTCGCGTGGTGAATCGGGTTCGGGGCACCCGTTGAGTGGCACCCGTAACCCGAACGTTATATGTTTCTTCTTCAAACTTGTGTATTCTCTACCACACCATGATAAGGGTCATTGTCTTATTTCATATAACTCGTTACCTATAATCTAATATATTCACTGATATATATTCATAGGATAGGTCATTCTCCAATTATACCACCTCAGGATTGAGTACATGGAATGGGTCGAGTATGTACTTCGTCAGGAGTGATACTTGGAATACATCATGTACTTGAGATAGTTTTGGTGGGAGTTCTAGTCGATAATCCACTACTTGATTGTGATCAGGGATCTCAAAATGGATGTACCTTGGACTGATCTTTCCCTTCTTCCCAAATATCATAACTCTCTTCCATGGTGACATGTGGAGGAATACCATGCATCCAACATCAAACACTAGGTCTTGTCAATGATAATCATCATAACTCATTTTTTAATCTGAGTAGTTAACTGTGTTGTTGAATGTTATTAACCTTCTCCACCATTTATTCAATCATTCCTAGACCTAGGAGTATTCTCTCCCCAACATCATCCCAACATGTCAGTGTTCTGCACCTCTTCCGATAAAGGGCTTTATAAGGATCCATCTTGATGCTTGAGTGTAAACTATTATTATAAGAGAAATCAACCAGAGCAAGTTTTTGATACCATCCTCCATTGAAGTCCATTTATAATTCTCTGAAAATGTCCTCTAGTGTTTGGATAGTATGCTTCGATTGGCCATAAATTTGAGGATGAGAAGTTGTACAGAATTTCAGCTTTGTAATTAGAGCATGTTAAAGACTATTTTAGAACTAAAAAGGTGAATCTTGGATACAGATCAGATAAAATAGATAGTGAAACTCCATGCAGCCTTACCACTTTTATGATATATATGATCTAGTTGTTTCAAACAAAAATCCTCATGAATTTCAATGATATGTGCAGTCTTAATAAGACGATCCACAACAACCCAAATAGCATTGTTTCCTTTTTATGTATTCAGAAGTCCAGTGATAAATTACATGGTTATTTTTTCCATTTCCATTATGGTATGGGTAATGGATTCATCATCCCCATATAATTATTCCACTTGTCCATCACATGATAACATACTAGGCACTTTTATGAATACTTAGCAATCTCCTTCTTCATGTTATCCCACCAATAATGATCTCAGAGATCTTGATACATCTTTGTTTTTCATGGGTTAATGGAGAAATTTGAACTATGTGCATCATCCAAAAGTTATTTATTTAACTCAATATTTGATGGAACACATATTCTTAACCCAAATATCACAATTCATCTTCATTAACATTGAACTCTAAGAATTTCCCTTTTCTAACAGTTTCCACTTTCTTCTAAAATCCCACATCAACCTTTAGAGCATCCTTTAACCTTTCAAAAATATACAATTGATAAATTAATTGTGGATGGAATGATGATGTTCCATTATTTATTATTCTAATGTCCATCTTCATCAAATGTAAGAAGATTAGATCATTTTCAATTCTCATCAATGATATAATTTTTGGGTCTTTTATACTTAGATCATCTGCTACCTTATTCACATTACCAGGGTGGTAATGGATTGAGCATTAAATCTCTTTGATTGTCTCTAACCATCTTTTTTGGAACATATTTAAATCTTTCATTGTGAATATATACTTGTGTCTTTTGTGATCTGTGTATATTTCAAACTTCACCCCAAAGAGGTAATGTCACCCAAATTTTAAAGAGAAGATTACAGAAACTAGCTCCATATCATGTGTTGGATAGTTTTTTCTCATAAAAATTCAATTGCCTTGAAGCATAGGAAATTAATTTTTCATTTTTCATCAATACACAACGAAGTCCCTTTTTTAAAGAATCACTAAATACCATAAATAGTTCTCCACTTGTGGGTAATGTGAGAAAGAGAACAATGATAAGTCTTTATTTCAACGACTTCAATATTTTTCGCATCCACCAATCCAATAAAACATGACTCCATTCTAAGTTATCTAGGTAGGAGGGTTTGAAAATCATGATAAGTTTCTCAGAAATCGGTGATAATATCCATCTAACACCAGGAAGCTATGGATATCCATTACCGATGTCGACCTCGACCATCCCTCAATGGCATCTATCTTAGAAGGATACATAGATATCACATTACTAGTGATGATATGGCCCATGAATGATACATCCTTCAACTAGAACTCACACTTTATATACATTTCAAATAGATTCTCCTTTCGCAAGGTCTCTGGTACAGTGCTTAGATTCTCATTATTCTCCACCTTGTTTTTGGAGTATATTAGAATATCATCTATAAAGACTACCACAAATTTTTCGAGGTAATCTCTAAAGACTCTATTATTAAATTCCATGAATATTTTTGGAGCATTAGTGAGTCCAAAAATAATTAATATGAATTCATAGTTTTTGTATCTTGTACGAAAAGAAGTCATGGGGATATCCTCCCTCTTCACCCTTACTTGGTAATATCCTGACCGCAAATCCATCTTGGAGAATTATTGTTCTCCACATAGCTGGTCTAATAAGTGATCAATTTGAGGCAGAGAATACTTTTTCTTTATCATGATTTTGTTGAGCTCGCGATATTCAATGAAAAGGTGCATTAACCCATCATTATTCATGATGAATAAGATTGGTGCACCCCATAGTGAAGCACTTGGACATATATACCCTTTATCCAGATTCTTCTTTAGTTGTTTCTCCAATTCCACAAGCTCCACAACAACCATTCTATATAGATTCATGGATATTGGAAACACCCTAGGTATAAGAACAACTGAGAATAAAACATCTTTTCTTAGATAAAGACCATTAAATTCATTGGGAAACACTTTTCTGAATTCCCTCAAAGTAGGCATGTATTCAAGGATGGTTGCTTCCTTATACTTAATCATCTGATCCAAATATGCATGCTCATAGTGATGCAATATCCATGATCGATTTTATTGTGCTAAAGAATATTCATCCTTTTCCTTGCACTTTTACAGAATTTGGGGTCAATTCTCCATATGGAGAGTGATTTCCCTCTCACTACTATTTATGTTGTCTCTATATAAGGAAAACAAATCCATTCCAAAAATTGATTCAAAATACACCATAGGTAGTATGATGAGGTTCGTTGGAATGTAAAATCCAAAAATTATGATAAGGGAGGAGTTATATTAATGGGTTGCAATGTTTTCCTCATTTTCCATTCTCCCTAACATCTTTACCGCAATGATTTGTGGTAGTGTTGGATTTTTTCTACTAAACAATCAGGATATAAAATAATTTGTATAAAAAGAATAAAAAAGAACTTTCTATATTCTGGAATTATTATCTAGCGTAACCTTCACCACTTTGTTTTCGAGGATCAGTTTAGTGTTAATGATGGAAAAAGATCTCCCTTGCTACGTTGAAGGTTGTTGGTTGCCTCTGAAAATAGTTGACTTAGGGTACTAGTTTGAAAAGTTCCCTAGTTCTGTGCAGTTAAAGCAATGAAAAATGCATTGATGGCCGAATGGAGCAATCCTCTCCTCTATCATTGCTATGGGTTTTTCTTCTCGGTAGTTAATTACAAGGTTCCCTTCTCTTCGAAACCTAAAATATTTCCTTTTCCCCTTTAGAAAATCTGCAGGGTGCTTCTTTCTAAACCATTGGCATGCGGGGTGCTGTATTTTCTTAATACCTTTATATTTATCTATAGGACCATTAGAATTAAATTCCACATTATCCTTCTTATCTACATGATACCCCTGAGATTCTCCGATCTTCATTTCCACTTTGAAGGAACTTAGGACAATATCCTCATAGCTCGCATTGTCCCAAATCTCTTGGGCTTTCTATAGGCTAGGTTTTAGCCCACCAAAAAAGTGGTCAACCATGCATTCAGGGGTAATGACAAAGGTGGAGGAAAATCATGAAATCCATGTAAAGTTTATCATATATGTTCTGATGGATTCTTCGTAATTTTTATTGACAAAAAGAAAGTACCTTTCCATCTTAATTCAAAAGGTTTGAGGAAAAAATCTATGAAAAACATTTTCTAGAAATCCTTCCATTCCAACACCTCGATATCTTACTCATGATTTGTATATTTTTTATCAATATCCTTCATTGATAATCTACACCCTCTATACATTAAGAATCCAAAAGAACCTTCTCTTGTTCGGAACATTTAAGAATGGAGAAGATCATCTCAATGGAGTTGAGCCATTGTTCGGTGATTGCAGGATTAGATGATCCACTAAAATTAGGAGGACTTTGTCTCTTGAAGCCCTCAATTGCGACTTGTTCATTATTAGAGGGGTTAAACCTTTCTCCTAACCCACACTTATATTCAAAACATGGGTTAAATGAGAGTGTATTGTGAAAAAGTTCGTTATTACTACTCCAATATGATTGAGTATCTCATTAGAACAGTCGTCAAATTGATCTTCGCAGAGGTTGCCAGCCCGAATCCTTCTATTACCAACCAATGAAATAATAAAAGGAAATTTAGGGGTAAAACCTAAAGGGTAATTCAAAGGAAAAATTAGATTGCTTATAAATAACTTTTATTTACTCAACTCATTAATTTATAGGCTTCAATCTATGTCATCCATGATCTAATTCTCAATATATATTCTTAGGGGCATTTTTTATTCCCTTAATAATGGTTCATACTAAGCTTTTTAATTTACCAAAGAATATCCCCCAAGAGTGTTGTAACCAAGCATGCAACAAGGCCCGTTTTCATGCACCAGTTCCCATTCAAGTCTAGCCCCAAGTGGTGTTTTCTGGTTTTACCCCTAGATACATCAGTGGCAGAGCTGGATCTACCTGCTCATATCCAATCAGGGATGTATTTACATGATAAGCCACTTATTCAATACTCACCAAAATTGAGTTATGTTTTTATTATAATTAGTTTTATCCCTAAGTCTTTCACTAGGGTTTTCTAATCCTAATCCAAAAAATAACTAAACATGTCCTCTAATACCAACTATAGCAACCGTACTATTTATTACACACTTAAACATGATTTATTACATAAATTTGTAATTAAGACAACTCTGAGGATCAATAGATTTAGCGTCTTGGGGAATTAGGGACATTACATGACAAATTAAGACATAAAAATAAAACATATTTATTAACAACTTTATTTACATGACCACAACATTCCATGGTACCTAACATTGCATTGGATAACATAAGGACATACATGTGAATAGGGAGAGCTATAAAGCCCCGTAGAAGAGTAAACAATTCATAACATGAAAAATTCATTATATGTTAGGAAATAGTCATATCAATGGAGAACATGAGAAACATGAACATAATGGCATTGTATTGCAGGATTATCATTACATAGAAATGTGGAAAAAACATTTAACATTATATTAGCATAATCCAAGGCCTATTGTCAAGGGAGCATGAGTAAACCATAATTTCACTTGAATTATCATGATTAAACACTTAACATATCATGAAACTAATATTTACCCAATGCATTTGAGTGATATTAGTTCGCACCCTTCTTAGTCATTTCATTTCAAGCTTAAGTGTGCCATATGGATCATATAACATGGATTCATTAAACATCATAATTTTTTTGCGATAATGAAATGTGTAATTCATAAATGAAACACTATAATCAATAAGTAAATTTTAATAAAGGTGAATACCCTTGATAGATAAATGGTCATCGTATTAACTACAAAATGATCTGGCTAGGAAAATCATGGTGCAATTTCGGAAGCATAACCGCATGAACTAAGAACTCATAAAAAATGTTGATGAGAGAGAAAGAGGTGTCTCATAATAGGTACATGAAATGGATATTTAGGGGGTCAAATAGATACATGTCCCAACATATGAAATGGAATTTAGATTTATAATACAAATGAAATTCATTAATGTAAATGAGAAGAGAGAAATTCCTTACGGAATTTCAATATGGTAACGGGTGTACGTGGTAGGTATTAATGAGAGAGAAATAGGTATCTCAACATTAAAACATAAAAAGGGATATATGGGGAGGTGAAAAATTATACCCCAACATTTTGAATTGAAAAAAAATTTTTGTAACAACATAATGAAATTTGGACAAAAATGAGAAAGGAAGAAACCCTTACTTGGAAGTGTGATCCCAAAGTCTTGGGAGAGATTTGAGATAGGCTTCCTGGGAGCTTGGGGACACTTGGGAGGATTATATAGAGAGTGAATGGGTTGGTTGAGCTCCAAAGTATTTGAGTGAAGATGATGTGGGATCTTGGGTGGCATTATATAGAAAAAGAGAGGGAATTCATTATTATTTAGGTTTAGGATAACACACATTAAATTAATGAAAAACCACCAACCAACCCATGGGTTTTCCCATGTTTTTTCCCAAGGGGAGCGGATAAATTATTTTATAAAGGAAATGTTTGAAATTCTTAAAATATTAGGGTTTCGTATTTGGAGGTGAATCACACACTCAAGGAAATCATTTCAAAAAGATAAAATGTATTATAAGTCTTGTAAGGTCCACTAAGGCACCATTAAATTAATCAAACAAATCTAAAATCACATTATTTTAAATAAAAAACATATTTTTTCTAAAAATACATTTTTATTATTTTATTGCATCACTATTGGTACATTATGATGTAATAAGACACACTATATATTTAAACATTATTTAATTTTTACCCAAAAAATCGACTCTCCCAGAAAATTATAAAAAAATTCACAATTGGATAATTTCGACATCCTGATTCCCAAAATAAAATTCATTTTATTTAAATAGTTTTATAAATATGTTAATTTTTAATAAAAACTGACAATTATCGAAAATTCATGGGTTTTGACAAAAATAGCTTTCAAACCTTAATGAAAATTACAATTGTGTTCATTAAAATTATACTATAATTTATATATAATAAAAATAAATTCAGTGATAATATATTATTAAAATGTTATTTAATTCAAAAATATATTTATTCATCAAAATAGATTTCTTAATTTAATATTAACTAAATTACTATTTGTGATTTAAAAACTATTTAAAAATTAAAAATAATAAAGATGAATGTATATTATTTATTCCATAAAAAAATAATGCACAAAATCATAGTTGTATGGTATTATAATATAACCCCTTAAAACACCCTGATAAGCCATAAGATTAAGGTGCGCTGTGGTGGCAGACTCATGGGGTGGCTCGAATAACATTTCTTGGGTGGTAATCTCTATTGACTTACAATTTTCCTATAGTAGGTTTTGTTCGAGATTAACATGTTAGAGATATGATTGGGCATCCTCCAGAGTGAAGCCCAGTGACCCCACCTCCTTTCCGAGCTCCAACAAATGGGCTTCATAAGATGAAATTCTATTGGATGAGGCCATCACTTCCTTTGTCAAAGTAAATTGGATTTGTCAAATCCTTATATGTATACTAATCTGGTGACCACTGTTAAACGACTATATTATCAATTGTAACAATTCTTATTGGTATTTTGAAATCAAAGAACATAAAACCAAACCATTTTAAAAATAGGACAATTAATTAGATCAAGAGTAATTTTCATTAAAAAAGTATGGGTTTCTACACAAGATCCCAAGTAATTTAATTTGGTGGCCCTAGTATTATCCCATGCCCGTACACCAATTTCATACTTGTAATAGGTATTCAAAAATATAGTCCACACCAATTTGAAACCCATGGATGAATTCCACTTGAATGTATAACAATGTGTCTATATATTTTAACATTAATTTATTGATTAATTTCAGTCAAAAAAACATTACATTCTAAATATATATCAACCCCCTAAATTCAACCAAGATCATATATATATTTATATATAGTATGTCAAGATTATGAGGAATAACTATATAAATTCTATCCAATATGTGAATGAATCTAGTTAAAGCATTATAATTGAATTCTGAATACTTATGGCCAACTCGCTTCCCTCCAGTTGTTCAAACCACCTCCCCACTCAAAATAGGCAGTACCATAACTCTTCAATGAATTTGACCAAGATTCCATACATATACTATAATTTTTGTATATTTTTATTACACCCTATGTTCTAAAACACCTCTCACCCATAATTTTAGAACCCAATTCTAGGAACCATTTTTCTAGTAACCCCTTATATCTTTGTGTTCACAATCATTCACATAAAAACTAGAACTCCCTCTTGAGTGGGAGGTCATTATAATTACAGACCTATGGTTTTCAAAACACACTATTATAGTATATTACTGGTCTAAAAACATCCTAAAATTAAATGTGGGGCAGTTACAAGATCTCTTAATTATTTGATCTTTCATTTTCCACTCTCATGACTCATATCAGAGTGGTAACTTGTCACTCCCAGAGATAAATGATTCATGCATTGTATCTGAGTGAGTTCCTAGATTCATGTTTCATTTTTCCTTCTACCAACCACCAACATTTCTATGATAATTAATGAAAATGTTCCCTCTATTACCATGAAGATAAAGACATGTTTGAACCCAACTATATATCTCTCTTGATGAAGTTTCCCATTAATTCATATCATATGTCCATTATGATCACACCATAATAAGGAGGCATGGATCTAGACATATGGTTCATTTAACCATTTATTGGTCTTTCCCACCTCTACCGGAAACCCACCCACTCAGTGAAACTTCCCCTATAACCATTCCTTTAAAGAACAAACCATGTCAGGTTCCATTTAATTTTTATAGTGGATATAGAAATCATATCTACCATAAATATTCAGAATACTTAATGTGAGTTAAAAACCCAATCACATACAATAATTATGTTTGGGGGGTTTAGGAGTGGTCTTTTTGGAATGTCATATGTCACCACCACAAGCACGATCTTCCGATAATCCTTGGTGCATTTCCCATTCTAATATCCATCTTAACTCAACCCACTCAATCGTGAAATTTTGACCTTTATATCATCAAATATATATACCTATGAAAACATTATTTCCGTCCACATTGAACCCATCCCCATCTTCTCAATTGTGTCATAAAACCTTGTAATCGACAATAATAGTTACTGTTTAGATTATAATAAAGGATCCCAACCCCCATGCTCGAGATCCCATTCATAGGCCCCCAAAGCCGCGGAGATGAACCAAAGTCATCCATATCATGACCCCAACTATAAGAACCACATACTACTCCAATTTCATTGATTAATATTTCCCTCATCGTTCCTAAGCCTCAAAATATGCATGACTAAACCATTTATGTGGCTAGTAGGTCAGTAGTGGGTACTCTTAACACCCATTGGGTGTAAATGGATTGGTGATATAATAATGTGCATAATTCATTCATAGGTATCTATATTCTGGACTAGTTATCTAATTAGATTAATTATTTTTTGAGAATATCTTTATTTGAATGGATATCATACGTTACACCAGATTATGATATTCCAATACCATTAGCTAGTATATACATTTGACCAATGGATTGATATCGAAGTGGGAGTTCATTATGTGTATAATGAATAGAACCAATGGTAAAACTTTTGTCCAAGGGGATATAATGATATTGATGTATGAGATGGAATGAGAAACTCAAAGAAAATTATATTTCTTATCCCATAGATAAATAAGAATGTTTCACTCATTAAACGTAGTGAATCGCCTGATGCTGATTGTTAAACCTGGGTTTTTTGAGTTGATCCTCAAACCACTCAGCACATACAACATATCTATCAGTACTCTACTAAAATATTCATAGTCTAACTATTAGAGTAGAGTAATGTGAATCTATGAGGTATTAATTTCCCAATTGGAATCCCCCTATATCGGTAGCTCATTTAACTAAGAAAAAATTGATCATGAAACCATCCAAGTAGACATTGAGTTGAATATAGTCTTATCCTGTTGTGCTAGTAACCCATCAACCATGTTTTAATGGAATACAATTGATTTTCCAACCCATTATAAGTGAATAAAAACCTATATTCCCACTTTAACCTAGAACAAAAAGAACATTTCCAACCCATATATCTATTCGAACACTGATGCCCCTGACCAGTGGCTCAAATCCAAATAGGGGAATGTTTGACTCCACAAATATAGTAGGATATAGATCACTGATGTTATATTATATTTGGGAAATTATGATGAATCATTTTTCATCTATTCTCAAACCATATAGGTTTTGAGTGTACCATAGGTGGACTCTGAGTTATTGATTGATGTATTTTGGTCCCATATTGATTATAGAAGGATAGTTCAATAGTGAAAACCCTTGTTTTTTGATATAGGCAAACCGATATAAGAAGATACTGAATATGTTGGAGTTCCACCACTTAGTTAGAAAGAAATAAAAAATAGCACAACACCAAAACTCCTAGATAGTGTATATGGTGGTACATGTGTATCTTTTGTAAAATACAATGCTGCAAAAATAACTCATTTTCTTCTTTCTACCAACCCCACTTGCATGGTTGGTGGTGCTCAAAACTGATATTGGTGGATACCAAAAAATGGAAAAAACATGGAGTCTCAAATGGATGAACCAATGACATATCAACTTCTTTTCATCACCATACGGATGAAGTACTTGAACTCCATCAGTTTCTGAAACTGAAAATTTCCACAACTCAACCTAATATCTTCAATGAGTATGTAAAATATCCATGCTAATTTATAATGAGATGAACCATTCACTTTGTTTTCCCATTGACACATTCATATTAGTGGTAGTTTGGTCGATCTATTCTATCATTGAAAATGACCTATGATTGGTCTTTCAACCACATAAACTGGGGAACACCATATATGCTCTAGGGATGTGGTTTTGATTTCAAAGTCATCGATGACATGATGTTATAAGTTGGACTTTTTCTTTAGCTAAAACCTTCTGATGTTTATGGATACCAAACCTAGATATGGGGTATCTATAACTACGTGAAGGTGGAGCACTCGAATTTGGTGAGCGACAAGGTGAACGTGTTACCTCATACCATGCTGATGGGAAAAAGGAATATTTTCTGTATTGTTCAAGATAAAAAAGTATTTTTGTATCTCAGAATTTTGGAATGAAAATGAGACTATTCAATTATAATTGGGGTTTTTTAAATGGAATTTGATCTATTTCATTCAATTTTATTCAATTACTAATGATAACTAAAAATCAAAGGTCAGAAAGAAACTCAACTCAGAACAACTGGTCCACTCCAAATGATGTTCTATCATTGTGATATATGTATCATTTAATATTAGAGATACAAAAATTAAGGAAATGGACTAATATTTGTGACATGGGATGGAAAATAAATTTTCTTCATGAAAGTTACATTCATAATCCAGGTAATTATAGATACATGTGTGAATAAAAATGAAATCCTTCTTCATCCTTCTATGTGTCCCATATAGAGAGAAATCAGTAAACAATTTTATACTTTTTTAGGATTGTTTCTTTTTATGTAGTCATTTGAATTCGTAGATAGAATACTATCATAATATACATAAAATGTTTCATTTAAATGTAACATGTTTTAGTAAATGATGATTTTATATGTGGATATGGATTAATGGGGGATCATAATGTTTATTGATCTCTAACTATGTCATTATACCATGGTACTGAGTTCATGTGGTCTTGTTGGAGGAAATTATCCCCTATTTAAATGTTCAATACATTTGAAGATAGTTTCAATTAATTTTTTTTGAAAATAATTTGGGGGAATCATGTATTTTCTTTTATTAATTTCTTGTTTGGTTCATATGGTTGAAATAGTGTGAAATTAGAGTTTTTTCACTCACTTCAAATGAGTTCATAAAATAAATGTTTTGTGGATGATGAACCAATACACATGATGATCAATTTTCATACTGGTTCATATAATAAGGATCATAATGTTCAAGGGGGATAAAATAGTTACTCACGTGGTTCATTGGGAATACTAGTGTTTACATATTTTATTCAATTTCACATTAACATTTAAATGTTCCCATATTATTATTTGAACCCCTATCTCAATTAAGATTTATTGATATGTTAATGCACCCTTGACACCGAAAACCCATTGAAATGATACATTAAAAGTAATGTCAAAACCTTTAAAATATTATTATAGTGTCTGGTCTTATAGTGGGAACATAAACCCTAATAGGTTTGGGAAATGTTTTAAGATATTGATAATCACTATAGAACATAATTTAATACAATAGGATTATATAAGTGATATTATTTGGGCACTGAAAAGATATTTAATGCTTTATAATTATAATGGTAGTATAAATAATTATTTATTTATATAGTGATAGTAACTAGCTCATTATATAAGAATCCTCCTAAAATAATCCCATCCCTTGATTGGAATGAAATTGTTTTTTATAACAAATACAAAATCTATAATGGTCCTACCCTAATTTTATGAATCACATTTTCCTTATGCTCCAAATGTAAAATTTTATTCCTAATAGAAACATATTCCCTAATAAATTAGTATTAAACATCCTAAATGTAATTAGTAGCTATATATTTATGTTGGAATTGTTATTTAACTCAGTGTCTCGACAATCTTATGTCATAGATAATCAAATTTATAAAATTATAAATATGTAATAAATATTATTATTAACTTTTGGTATCTCTATAAATCATATTTAATAATCACATGATATCATTGGATATGATTTGGTTCCCACTTATAATTATCTTTATTCCATTTTCTTATGATTCCTTGACTTTTATGGTTTACTACTCTTAGTATCATTGAGCTCTCTATCTATAATACTTATGACCATATTAAAAAATATAGTATTGTGTCCTCCCCATTTTTCATTTCTTCTCATTCTATTTAATTACATAGAATATCATTAATATTATATTAATAATTTTAATATAAATAGGTTCCATATTTTTTGAACTGTAGTATTTTCATTCGAATTGGTAAATTTTTATAGTTTGCAATATCAAAAAATTCATGTTTAATATATCTCCTTTTTAATCTCTTATAGAACTCAGTATTTTGTTCTTCTTTTAAGGAATCTAGAAAATCCATGAGTATTTAAAATCATTACAAGTTAAAATGCTTGTTCACATGAAATGAACATCATCATGGATTGGAAAACTCCTTGAGGTGAAACTAGATCTCTATCAATAGATCAACCTTTCACTTGTTCCTTATCATCAACCTAAATGAAATCAACTTTTATTAAATAAGAAATTTATTTCCATGATGATTAATTATAACATCATATTATTATATATATTCAAATATTTTTTGAAAACCCTACCACCCTATGTTTTTATAACTAGGAATCTCTTAAGCATCCCATGTTTACCATTAAGTAATAATAAATGACTCTTATATTTTACTATCAGTCCTAGAATTTTTCAATATTCCAGTCAATATCAACCTGATAAAAATTTCATTAATTCTTATGTGTATGTGAATATTTCTTTCATTGGTCGAATTTACCAAATGATGGAACTTATAAAGGATAAAAACAACTCATATTAATTCCATACATAACAATATTTCATGTTATCATCATTACTATTGAGACTTATAAAGTATTATGACAATTTATAATATATTATACTCTTACATTGGGTCTTGTTAGCCCTTTTCATTTTTTATGAACCTTAAAAAAAGTGAGATGAATATTACATGAATTAGAGTTACCGTTATGTTTTCCCAAATTACCCTTATATAATTCTAGATAAATCTTACATTTATTTATGTTAACCATACCTTCTATGGAAATAAAAAATTATTTAATTCATGTGAATATTTACTATCCTGAGAATGGAATTTCCTATTTTTAAATATTTTATCTTTTACATAACATAACTATGATCATCTGTATTACGTTTTCTGATTTGAACATAGGAAATTTCCATTGATAAATTTTTTTATAGGATTTCAAAATATATATGAATTATATAATAATTAATTGAAATAACATGAATAAATTCAAAAACACTCATTTTCATCTCAAATGACTATAAATGACTTTATATAATATATGTACATTTAAAAATATCTTTATTACAACTAAAAATTATTTTTCAGCATTTGAGTACTCATGTATGTCTATTTTATCAAAGCATAACTACCTTTGTTAATGCCTATTTCAACTAAACATTAATAGCCTTTCACCCTTCATATAATCATATATAAATAAAATCCAATTAATTCTCAATGATTCAAGGATAATTTATTTTTCTATCAACCATATTTTTTATCCATTTAACCATCTCTAAATCTATTTATTCAATATCCACTTTCGTCAAAACTATGAAATTGATTGATGGATCTTTAAAAAGTAGCTATAAAGTAGTCCATTAATCTATATAAAATCTATCTCAACAATTATCTTATAAATATTTTTAATTAATTGAATATTTCCATCCTAATACTTTGAGAATGTAACTATATATCAAAATAATCTACCATCCATTTATGAAAAACATCAACCAAGTCTCTATTTCCCATAAATATATGAGAATATATCATATTTATTAATATCTTATTCCTTACCAAAATTTAGGATATATTAAATTTTTTATTTATTAACATATTGAAAATAACTAAATCATATAAATTGGGAACTACAATATCCCCCACTAGATTTTATATATATACCAATTTTAACTTTACATAAATATTTTTCTCTTATATTGACAATAGATTAGATGATTATAAAGAATGATAAATTTATATCCATCTGATGATTATTATATGTTATTTACATAAAATCATCTCCTCTGTATCAATATGTCAGTCCTACTATAGTATATTATAGAATAATTATATCAATATTAACATATAAACAAGTCACTAATTAATTAACACTATGTAAACCTGACCTAGTTTTTTGTAGATAATTAGTGTAATTAACATAGGTTTCAAATAATTAAATAAAAAACAATATAACATGTGATATTAAATATATTATCTAAATATAGTGGATGTTTAAATAATATCATCACTATATTTATATCCTAAAATAATCATTGATAAACATATATAACATACTCATGTCCCAGAATGTATCTCCCCTTATTTCTATGTTAACAAACACTCACCCTTAATTCATAAAATACGGTATAATTTAAAATAATAATAAATTGTAAGTTATACCAGAACCATAAAATTTCTTTAAATTTATTTATCAAATTCTCTATTCATTAAAAATAGAATATGGTAGATCATTAATCTTATCCCCCCCCCCATCAGGGGATTCATCCACTAAATCTTCATCACATTTGATTTTTTTAGAGAACAATATTGATGAATTATTCTTAATTAAATAGATATATTTTTATTTGGATTCACATATTTCATGATGGACGAATCATCAAATATATATAGTGATAAATAGTTTCAATAAGGTCTAGTACTTATATTATAACCTTAAATTCCATTCATAGAGACCGAAAAAAAACTATGGGGTGAAGGTTGATATGTATATCCTTGCAGTTAGAGAAATATAGATGAGATCAATTTTTTATTCCAGAAATACATTATTTATAAGATCCATCAGGAAAAGAACCATCCAACACTTGAATCCACTTTTATTTCCTATTATTTAATTTTTTATGGTATCAAAAATTTTATTCTTATAATAATAGTATCCTTTGTGATTATTTTTATTAATATGATTCATCCATGAATATGCATCATTTAGTATAGGTTTCCCTTTATTAGTTCTTCTTATTGAGTTGGAATAATAAAAAATTAATCTATTTAGATACTACCATATTCCTTGCACCTGCCATGAATTTGATCAAGTATTGTTAGGTTATGAATTTTAGATAACCATGCTAGAAATTTGAGTAATTATTTATGTTGAATTAAATGTTTTCCATTAAAACTATATTTTAATATTTATTTTTCCATTTTTCTAAAAACATTTATTAAGATGAAAAAAAATTCAACAATATTTTGTTAACAAGAATATATTTATTTAATTTTCAACATGGTTTCTTCAAAAACATTATGTTATCATTTTAGGTAACTTCTCCAGTTCATCATCAATAATTTATTCCATTAATCCAACCCTCTTGTACCTTTTTTGAACTAACAAGACTCTTTTGATACATTTTCTACCACCAATACTAATTTCCATGGCTTATTTAAAAAGTCCTGTATTTTCTAGTAGTCTCCTATAAAATAATAATTGTTTCCTTATTGATGGATCATACGTTTATTGTATACTCTTGGGTATACATTCCTCAGTTTTATTATTTGGTCCCAAAGGTATACCTTTCTACATTATAGTTTTGGACTTTTACATATTTTCTAATATTTTAATTAGTGATTCCTCCACATTATTATTATATTTTTTCAAGAACTCATCTCTAATGTGACCAAAATTTTTAAAACCCTCATATAAATATTTTAAACTCTTAGATATATTTTGAATGAATTTATTATTCATTTTTTTAGTGAATTTTGTTTTTTATATTATTTTTTCAACTACCTTTAGAATTTACTCAATTATATTGGGTATTTTACAATATGAATATGTTGACAAATTCATCCAAAATTTAATATACAAATGTAGAATTCTCCAATAAAAAAAATATCCATCAAACATTCTTCAGTAAAAAAACATTTGAAATCTAGATAGATCATACACATTGATATTTCTTCACAGAAACCCCATCCTTTTGGGTACCCTTTGTGTATCTAATCATAATAAATATGGAAACATTGATTATTTCTATGGTGTTTTATTAATTTTTTATTTTTCACTCATTTTTCCTTGATTATGATTTTATACACGCACTATTAAATGATCCACCATTAGTAATTATTAAAATATAAAATATATGAATTAGTTTTTTCCAAGATCATGTAGTAGATAGATTTATATAAAAATTCATGTTATGAATTATATAAAAGCATTCATCATTAAATAATTAATTATTTTATATCCATATAAGGTAGAAAATATTTAATTTTCTTTTTAGGAATTTTTATCTTTTAATTCTATTTAATTTAGAAATTTCATTTCATTTTCAAGAAAATTCATGTTGAGTAATATAATCCGACCTTCAACTGATCTCATACTTTATTCTCATATTATATTTAACATCTCAAAATAAAATTCAATATTTTTATTACTATAATGGATATAATCATAAACATCCTTACTTTTTTTTGAAAATATTTTATGAATCATTGAAATTAATATTAAATTTTTATGAATGTTCTATTTCATGAATTATTCCAATAAAAAAATTCATAAACACAACAATATAAAATATATTTCAATTGAAAATATTCTTAAATAATTAAGAATTGTTCATTATGGTGTAATATATTGTTCTTATAATATAAATAAAGTCTTCTTAAAGTGTTACTTTTTTGTATATTTTTAGACAAATCGTTCACTATATCATTAGAATCCAACACCAAATATTATTTTAGTCATATAATCCCTTTATGAACTAAAAAATATAATTTAAAACCTATATTTATATGTTGTTAAATAATATTTAACTTCATATTAGAGGACATCAGAAATTTAAATAGAGTTGTATTCCTTATACTATCCACATATAGAATTTAATTTTTCTAAAGGATTATAAAAATTTTTAATTTAGAGGTAGACTATTAATTTCATTAATTTCATGTAGTAGAAAATATTATTTCAATTTTTAGTTTCATCTCATATTCAATGCCTCATTTTTTTTCTTATGAAATCATAGGGAACCAATATTTACTCTAATGCTAGTTAATTTTCTTAGTAGATCATGCAAGATCACTGAATAGGTGGTGTATTTCACGAAATTTTACATTATTTATTGAATTATACCATCCATCCAACTAAACCACTATATCAGTTATTATCTATAGATCTATTAATTACTTATCAATAAATGAAACCTTAATTAATAAATTAAATACGATATAGTATCACACAATTCATTTTTCAATGTTTTTCCGATTGTGGGTACCTTATTCTTGGATTGATTAGGTCGAGTTTCAAGATAGTGATTTCAACTATATGATTTGAGGGAATGCATTAGGATGGATGAATTATTCTTACATGTGTCTAATAAATACTTCTACAACTATTATTATACATGGGTATTGTAAATTCTTTGGTTTGTTTATAAAAAATATCTATCTCTTAATAATAACACCCTTTTGATAGCTTTTGAGTCTCTCAATTTGAATGGTGGAATAATATCATGTATAAAAACCTATATGAAATGGAAATACATGCAATCCTCTAATAATATATTCTTTCTACCTAAAATGTCAAAACATCATCATAATAAGATATTCTTCCTCAATGAATATGTCTTCTATCACATGAATTAAATTAGTAACACTCTATTTAAGTTAAACAGGTTCTTCAACTCAAAATCAAAGTGATATTCTATCCCAGTGACTCAAAAAATTGAGATTCACAAATGATGATAAAAATAAAATCAAATTTTAGTATATTTATTAATCATCTTATATTATTCTAGGGTATTATATGATAAGAAATGTCACTATCTTCTCTTTATCCTTATTTAATTTTCTTTATAAATATTGTTGTACATGGATTGATACCTATATTTTCATTAGACTCATTATATTTGATTCAATTAAAAATATCCAGAAAACTAGAATCAATACCCCTCCATATATTATATTCTTATCCTAATATTTAATTTCAAAAAAATATTCTGATTATGGTTTCTATAATTTTTATATAGAAACATTCCTTATTTTATGGTGGTGTGACATATTTAATCAAACTGCCAAATTTTTTCAATTTAAAATCTCACAATATAAAATAAAAACAAAAACTTATTAATCCTAAAAGAGACTAATTTTTTTAATAAAATTTAGAAAAAATAATGGAATCTATTTGAGTTTTAAAAAAAATGCCATCTAAGCATGCACATTCATATGTAACAAAATTATCTACATGATAAAATTTGATTGAGGCACAACTAGATCCCCATTACAAAAAGATATATTTTAGTTTAATTAATTATTATCTTGAATAAATATCCATTTATAAAATTGTGGTATTTATTTTCTTATATAAAATTTATAACAATGTTATATATATCATCTATAATTGCTTTCTTGAAACTATTCTATTTATAGTTTTAAGAACTATTAAACTTTTAAAATTATCTTATTTACATTAATATTTGACAAAGATACCTCTATATTTTAATATGATTTTAGGACACTTAAAAATTTTTAGCCATCGTTATGATAATGAAAAAATAAATAAATATTATATATATATATGGATATTTCTTATTATATTAATATTTCATAAATTATATTTATTAGGAAGGAGTAAAGTATATCTTATAGGTTTTTGGGTTACTTGTATTTAAATTCATAATTAGTGGTAATTAGCCTTAAAATTTCTTGTGCCACATTGGAAACTAAATTTGACTTATTTTTTGGTTCATGATAACCCTTACGGTATTTATAAATGACTCAAATTCACATTATTGTTACACTTATGTTTTTCTATATAAACATTATAGAATTCCATAATACACTTATAGACATCTTATTTACTTATATGTTTTTTTGGAAATAATCAAATCCTTTATTTTTTTGGAAGGGTTATCTTATGAAAATATAATTAAATATTATGAAATGTCTTTAAACTACTACAGATTCACTCTGTGAATTATGAAAACTCTTATGAATTATACATGATAAGTTTCCATAGATATATAATTTTCATAATTATATATTATATTGTAATTACATAAAAAATAATTAAAAATAATTGAAGGAATTCTTAATCACTTAAAGTAATATAAAATAACTCTTATTGACATTGGAGTTTATAATTACATTTCTAATTATCATTAGTAGAACTTCAATATCCATTCTAGAATATGAGTTCTTATGTTTCAGTATATTTATAATAATTCACTTCCTTTTTTAAAAGATATATTCTAAAAAAGCATCCCAAACCATAATCCTCAATAAAATTTTTGTAAATATTTTTTATTTAAATATCAATTATTCAATGATGGATTTTCTCTCCATCATCAAACATTTCTTTATTTAAATATATCGCACAAGTATCTCATTATTTAGCCTTGTTATTGAACCCATTAAATCCTTATATATACAATTCTCATTGTATCTATATAAAATTTAACTCATAAATATTCTATCCACCTTAGAAATAATATATTGTTTATATATGGTTTCTATAATATTTATATCCTAGTATTTCAAAAATTATAATTACATTCCTATCTTCATTGGAATCCCTTTATGATGGAACAAAGTCAAAAAAATTTATTCATCTATATATGAACACATTAAAAAAATCATTAATCAATTTATCATCACCCAACATTGAAAGGTGATTATTTTATTCTTACATGAAATATTTACAAAATTAAAACTAACAAATTAGGAATTTCAGATCATAAATATTATTTTATTGTAGGAAGTTACAAGTTATGAACTTATAAAAAACAAAGTTTTCCAAAATTTATAATCAACGTAATTATTAGAATTGGAAATCTGAATCTACTGAATCAAAAATTTATATAAATACCTCAAAAAATATTTTTTTATTTCTCACCTTTAAAGACATAGGGTACTATTCCTAAACTACATAAATACATGTGTTTGATTTTATTTAATTTTTTGATATATCCTCAATAAGTGGTTAATGTTCATAGTTTTATCATTTACGAAACAATATTATGCAAGATAAACAGTAATATGTATAGTAATAATGAATATAATACTTTGTAAATGAAATAACAATATATTTCAAAGGATTCATATTGAAAATTATTTATATCAAAAGAAAATACACCTACCACTCTTAAGGGTAATACTAGGAATGAATTTAGATGTGAAATAGGAATTATTGTGTAGACATTCATGTGAATTAGAATCCTAGATTTAGTGAAGGATTTATTATTCAATAACAACAAAAAAATATGTGTTCCATGATGATATGTTAAAATATTTATAAAAACAATTTTTTTCTAACAAGGTTTTTATGATGTATAGATTATTTAATATTAAGATGAGTGGAGGTAAATTAATCTCAAATCATATAGATGAATTTAATACTAATAAAATTTAGTTTTTTTTTAATAAAATGTTATTTCATGGATGAAATAAATATGTTACCTCTCATCCCATAACTTATATAAAGAGTTTATGTAAGTTTATAATGGATTGTTTTTCTTATGAAACCAATAAATTTTAATTTAATTAAAATTGTGATATAATCATCATAGAAGGAATTTAGAAAATAAAATATTTATAACTCATATAAAATGATTCGAATGTTGATGGTAGTGGTTTATCATCAAATTGGGGAATGTTGGGAGTTTTTTTGAAGTCTAGAAGATAGAGACATGATAAATTAAAAGGAGAGTGTCCCTCATGTTATAAAATTGGAAGAAACAACATGTAAAGAAGGATTTGAATATAATAAAAAGAACTTGTGTAGAGTGTCAGTGAATAATACTTTATAAATATTAGATGATAAAATAGTAATCAGTGTCAAAATTACTATGGAGACATTGAAATACGAATGAGGTTCTCAATTCCATTCATACATAGATATGGAAAGTTTGAAAATTTTCATTCCAAGAAATTTTTTAAAATAATCTCTCAATGATATTATCCCCTTGATATTTTGGAAAATATTAGGTAAAAATTAGTATCAAAAATAAATATTCCTTTATTTTGAATAAGTAATGATATATTAATATATTTGAGGAAATTTAAATATAAAATGAAAATATTAATGAGAGCAGTTACTTAGACATATGTATGAAGGGATCTCTGAGAATCAAAAAATGTTTTCTGGTTATAGCATCAAGATTAAATAATGAAAAACATCATCTGGCTCATGATTCTAATTAAATGTTTAATTCTATAAATTTGGAAATAAATTATAAAACCATAAACTATAGATTGTTCCAGATGAGGGAGAAATGAAAAAATAATCCTATAATGAGGGTAATGCTACCAGATATAAAATTAAATTACAATATATTATATAATTATATAATTATTATGAAGTAAAGGAAATATTCCATTAATAATGAAGAATATAACATAAGGTTGAAATGATAGAGTTGATACATTATAACATATAGGGATATACCCTAGTATATTCTCTTGGTGGATAAATTTACTATAATAAATTCAACAATGAATCTACTTTAAAGGTATTGGATTATTTAATAAAAAATATTTATTAATTTGTTCTACTATTTAAAAATATGCGTGTTTTTAATAAAATGGAAAAAATGACTACACGCGAAGTGTTTAAAAAAAATGTTTGAGTGTTTGAAAATAATTATTTTAAAGTATTTAATTCAAAAATAATGGAATTCATGCCATGGGTATGAGGAATCATATTATATTATTCAATGGTTTTTTTTGTTGAATCAATTAACATTTCAACGTACAAGTTAAATTACGGTATGTCAATAATAATTTGATAGGAAAAATATAAGGATTAATGGATAGAAAATTAGAAAATTCCTTAGAATTTAATATTCATTATATATCAATCATATTTTCATGTTGAATTGTATTCTAGTGATATTTTCAAAACATATTCAATGAATCTTTATCACTGGAAATGTAAATGAATATTTCAGTTTCTACATCTAGGATGATTATAAAAGAATGTTCATTATAATATTTAATTAAATCGTTCAAGACCATTTTATTTCAAAAGAAAACTTGTTGTTGAATTTTATAAAGGGATAATGAAACCATTGCATCATGAGAAGGAAAATAATGGTTTACAAATCTTGTTAATATTAAGATTTAACAAAATAACTATAGTTTGTAAGTACATATTACGAATTAAAAAAGGTAATGTAGTAAAAATAGATATAAATATTTTATCTATTTTTCATATTTACTGATTGTTGAAAACCATTGTGTTAATAATAAATTGTGCATATAAATGATTCAGAAAAGTTAGAGTTGTAAATTTGAGTTGTGTTTCCATATTTTCAAGCTAATTTCACCTAGTAAATTGAAAACTTTCAAGATGTGAATATGTAAATACATATTATATTTGAATTCCATATCAAGTAATATATAATGGTTTTATAAGGAATATGGAATGACTAGTTGTGAGAGGATTTTAATATAAGTATGTTGTGATTTACACTAAATTTTGTTATCTTATTTGTATGTTAACTATTTAATGACCGATCCCACTAGAGCCACAATGGCCAACAGAAGGCTGAGTTTTTAGAACCCCAAGAATACCTCTACTATTGTAGAATATTTGGCCAAAAAAAATGATAAAGAGTAACTATAATGGGAGTTGTTTTCCTATTGATCATGGAAAATCATACCAAACTATCTACATGAAATTTTGTAAAAGAATAAATAAAATTAATGTAACATATAGATATAAACCATTAAAGAGGTAAATTATAAATAATATGTCATATTACAAAAAATACTCCTAAATTGTAAGAGGATAGATAATCACCCATCTAGAAAATAATGATCAACCAAAAAACAAATTGAAATATAGATATCTGAGAAAGCTTGGATCTTGATCTATATAACATACCATTGTTTATGGTAAATTCACCTAGGTATCACTATTCTATAAAATAATCACTGTTAATATATCCTTAATTTTTATAAGACATGAAACAGGTGGGAAAATACCATGCATGGGTAAGTATATACATACTCAATAGAATTTCTTGAAAACTAAAGGGGAGTGATAGAGAGATATAAAAATAGTCAACGCAACCAAATATAAGAGTGAAATTAAACCCCACATACACACATATATATTCACTCATAATTAAATATATATGAGAGAGAAATGATATCTCTATCTCACAGCCCATCCAATGTCGATAAGTCTATTCACAGCTCCAAGGCACATCTAGGATTCCAAAAATTAGGCACAACCGCATAAGATACCATGTGGATGGACACACTTTATTCCATTTCACATTAAAGATAAGGGATCCCCAACTATGTTACATGTATCCAACATAAAATCACTAGAATATGAGTGGAGTTTCATGCTCCTCCCAACTACACTCTATAGTTAAGGGATCCACAACTCTGGTAGAGGACCCACACACTAGTGGAGCTTGAAGAAGAGGGAGTACCACTTCATAGGTATAGAACCCACTCCTTGTATTAGAAAGTTAATAATTAACTCTACATGTGTATGAAATATAAGGAACTCGTTCCTTGGTGAAAAATGGGAGTATTGAACATGGTAACACCTATGTAAGGAACATCGAGAAACTACAACCTAGTGAAATAGGGGGTACTGAACCCAATAACACTCTGATGATCAAACCATGACATTACTATATTTCATGATCTAACGAAGAAATATCATGCTCGGAATACCTCATATCATATCTTTAGTTCATTAAGAATGTACACCATCTTTCTCTATGATGAAAAAACCAAGATATTATACTCAAAGTCCTAAATCCAAGTCCAAACAAAGACGATATCATAGGAACCTGTTGAAAGAGGAATTACACCATGTGTATGGGGGTCTACACCCCATATGACCCCACATTATTTGTTACTCATGTTATCCTTTAGAAATTTTTAATAATCCATGTCATATTATAAGGTATATATTGAACACCCATGGTGTATCTCAGCTATTAATGTCATGCACGTGTCGTCCTTGCAATGCTCATGTTTGTTGGACTATGCCCATGTACATATCAATTCATGTGTAATGACTCTTGTCAATATACTCCTATAGCACATGACATGTCCTCATGTATGGGGTCCATAGAGTGTGTTAGTTAGAACAAGGCCATATTTCTCAAGATTGGTCACACATCATGTTAACCCACACACATTGTGTGTGATCCTTATATTACCAAAAACCCATGCCGTTGTAGTTGGGTGGAGATATACTAAATATTTTATTAAAGCACAAGTAGTACAATCAATTTTTTTAATAGACGCCATAATATTTATGTTAATCTATATTTGGACTCCTTTCTATACATCATGGCCATTGGCCACCTAAAAATAGTTGGGTTCACCTCCAAATACCATTTTCTGGCCTTTTTTGGCCGGAAAATGGTTTCTGATCACTTATGGTGGTTATTCATGAGTCCAATGTTCTACCCATATCTTGTTGTCGTCCTTCATCATAGATAAATTTAATTTATCACCCAAATCCAGAAAAACAATCTCAATCCATCAGCAAAATCACCATCCCAATAATCATTCACACAACTGCCACAAATATGGAGGTTCAAACACATTTGAACTTTATCTTGAAATATTGAATAGTGAACCCATATGTAAATGTTCAAGAACACAAAAAATGTTGGGGGAAATAAAAAAAATAAAAAAGGGTAATGAACACAATTTCCCAAGCATGAAAAAAATATGATTGAAAAGCTAGAAATTAATATTGAGTTCATGAAATAAAAGAATAATTTTAATAAAACAATTTTATTTTAATAATGAGATCATGCTAAGGGTTAAAAAACAAATATCAATTGAAGACAAAATATCCATGGTAAATATTTTAATCCAAAGGGAGAAGTATAAAATCATTGATACCTAACTCGATTTGGATCGATCATTAGTGAAGTGGTCATTCACCTGTGATGTGGAGCTCTTTTTGTGTTCATGACCTACTAATCCACCTCAATCAGTTATATCATTATTCTCAGATGTGATCTACCAATGCTGAATGATGAATCTTATCCTTTATTTATCCATGTTTTATATAGCTAGCACTGGTGAAATGATATATCATCTTTTAAATAAAGTACATTAGATTCATTTAGAATTTATTAATTAAATAAATTATTTAATTAATTAATTTCATTTAAATGAACATCCAATGACCAACATTGTAAAACATTAGGATTCTACCATCTTTATGTCACACCTAGGGTAAACCCTATGTACCAAAATCAACCATTAACATTGAGTTATAATAAAAACTCAATTTGGATGTTATTCCACTTTTCCATTAAAATTACACACTGGTGATATCAATATATTGATTTATTTTAAAATATAATATTGAGTCTCACTATGCATAAAAATCTCACGTCATCTATGAAAATAGATCACAAAATATTATTTAGTAAAATTTGAATTATTGAAATGAAAAAAATAGGGTCACTACATTATTCTCCCTTCAATGATTTTCATCCCCATAAATCCCAAAAAAAAACATACGGGGATACTGATCTCACATCTACACCTATCTCTCCCATGAAATCTCTTGTATGCTTTCATGCTGCCACAACACACAAATGAAGAGAATAAACCATTCTCATAATGTCATATCTTTTCAATCGATGATCTCCTATGTGTAATCTATGAAGGTGTATCCATTATCGATGACCATATTACCATTTTCAATGACACATGTATTATCATTCATGTATCTCCTCATATATGGAATATAGAAGACATTAGGATCCTGATCCAACTATAGGGGTAATGTTACATAGTAAGAAACCTTTCCAACCGTACAAAACATTTCAAAAAACCTGATGAACCATGAGAATATATTACCTCCTCTGAAAAACATCCCAAATAATCATTGTTGGGAGACTCCCATAAAAAGAGGATCTCACTTCTTGATTTACAAGGGAAAACGACATTGACCTACATAAGATTTATGTCAGCCTTGGGCATTCCTCATACACTCATGAATCTCCTAAATTTTTTTTATCATCATATGAACAGTTTTTGGGACATTAAGATATGTATCATTGATATTATTCCAACATAAGGATAAACAATAGGTTCTTTTATACAAGTCCTCTAATTGTTCTATTCTAATCATAGATTGAATCTATTAATATAAGAAAAATCATCCAATAGAAGGTTATCCTCCCAACATTTTCCGAAGTACAAAACACAAGATCTAAGCATATCCTCCAATACCAAGATAAACAACATAGTCTTCCCATCCATCTATGGGTGATCCAATATAATAATCTTTAACCTGGTCCCTAATTTGAAACACCACAATATTTTCAGGTGGAAATATTTTTTCTTAATTTTAATTCATTAATAGCTTATGAGCTTAACAAATGATTAAATATTATTATTTAATTATTATTTTTATCTCCTAGATGTTAGGGACTGTAGGGAATGAATGAAATTAAGTATATTATGAAAAAATAAATTATACATGTTTATAAAATTAATTCTTTTGTTAACAATTAATTTTAAATGAAAACTAATTGAGTTTAAAGGGTGTATTTTTATAAAAAAACTTTTTTTATTCCCATAAAGACATTTTATATTAACAAATTTAGCAAATTTCTAATTGGTGGAATATATTAATTAAATTTATATGTTATATATGTAATCATATATTTTTAAATTGATTAAATAAGTTTGATAGGATTAATATTAAAATAAAACCAATTATAAGAATAAAAGCTATATTTTTTTTAAAAAGCTAATTTTACCACCGTTAAATGGATAAGTTGTTTCAAAAATACCTATTTTACTTTTATAAATTATAATTTATATAATAAAAACTATTTTTTAATTATTAACATTAAAATTTATTTTGGATAAATTTTTGGTATTTTTTTGATAAATTTAATTTTTTAATGATTAGTAATGTGATCGTTGGAATAATAATGTCACCATTTGGAATAGTAATATATCTAATAGAATAGTAACTTCTATAATGGAATTACTAAAAACAATTATGCATATTATGAATGAAAATAAAATAAATTTATAAAAAGGGATAATTAAATAAATGTGTAAAAATGATTAATTATTTATTGGTATTTTTGCGAAATGTAAATGTTTTTTAAAATTTTATTATTAATATAATCATTTAAATGAATATTTATTTTTATAAAATAGATTAATAAAATATTTTTTTGTCTTATTATTATAATATTATATTCTGTGACCTTGACTAGTTTTTCAATGTGTCTTAAAACTAGTTATAATATTAAAATTAGTGTTTTGGGAATAAATGGTAATTTCAATTAAAAATTAAATTTATGATAATTAAAAAAAAATTAATAAAATTTATTTCATTTTTTAATTATACATGCCAAAAAATTATTTGGATAATATTTTAGTATTTTTCTAAAATAGTAGATTTTTTTGTGAATAGTGAAATAAGCTAATTTGCGGTATATATACATTATAAGTAAAATACACTATTCATTGAGACATGGATGATATTATAACCATTGTTTTAAAATAAAATGAAATAGTTACATTAATTAGAAACAATAGTCAAACCTATAAAAGTCTTGATACAAAAAAATAAACTAATGAATAAAATATTCAAAAAATACACATCTTCTCCACTATAAATACCACCCCTTCCCCTAACACTTATAAATCCTTGATTCATGATTATATTCTACCTATTTACTCTACCGAACCACTCCCCTACATTATTTTCCTTATGTTATCGCAAAAATACCATATTTATGTTATTTAAAGAGGTTCTCAAAGAGAATAATTTAAGTGGTAAATCATTTTTCATTCTCTTTCAATTTCATTTAATTTATTTTCTTATTATTCAATATAATAATATTATGTAAAAACATTTATTATAAATAAATTATCTTATATATAATTTAATTTACTATGTTAATGGATTATCCATCATCAATCCACTTCCCTTCCCTCCTTTATTCTAAAAATGAAAACAACATTCTTGATGTGCCTATTTACCACCATCGTGGATGATGCCACTTAATTTTCCATTACCAGCTTGAATAATGGTTATAAAACCATAATTATGGTTAAAAATTATTTTATTATAAACTTTATAAGTTGGTTTTTATTTTGTAACAAATATATATACATGGTATTAATTAATAAGACAAAACTAGTTTGTGGTAATTGAAAACCTGCCAAAATAATCTAAACAATTATCATTAAATTTATATAAAATAAATCACCATAATATCTAGAAAAAACAATATACAAGAACATTGAATATTATATAAGTTCACTAATAGAATATAATATCAATTATGGATATTTATTTCTATTTCACATGATCTTTCGTACATGTATAAAGGTGGATTAATCATGAAAATGAAAGAACTGAACATTTATAAATGATGAAATTGAATATTATAACCCCTAAAAACGACCATGAATGAACATAATAAAATTATAAAAAATAAAATACAAGTAGAAACATTAATTAATTATCTAATTAATATATTTAATTTGACTACCCATGACATTAAGTGCAAGTGCATAAAACATTCAGACATAAGGTAAGGGGTTTCTCATCTCAAAATCATTTTTTGTGAAATATGCCTTATTCACTAAAATTTCATATGTATATTTATGTGAACTAAAAAAAATTGTATCATATCTTGAAAAAGAAATTCATTATGGTATTTAATGTTTCATTTTATTTTTATTAACTTTATTGGGCATATGATTATATAAACAACAAAGTGGAAACAGTTTCTTCCTGAACATACATATTTCATTAGGGTTACCCTTTCTCTCTATTTACCCCAATGTAATTATTAATTATTTTCATATAATTCTTATAAATTTTATTATTTGTTCCAAAATCATGTATCTATATCAGTTCATATTTATTGTGTCTGTAAATATATATTTTATAATAACACCTTTTCAATTTTTCTTGATGATCAAACCAGATTTAAGGGAACATTACAATATCATACCTATTTTCAGGTATACTCCATAAATTTTTTTTATCCCCCCAATATTTTTATAAAATCAATCATTTTATCCTGAAAAAATATATGATTTTATTTCTGGTTTTTTGGTAAAAAATTAATCCATTGTTCTTTTAAACACACATTAATATTTTTCATTAAACATTATTATATAGGTTCCTTTATTATGTTTCATAAAAACACTTTTTACTTGTTTCACATCAGTTGAAAGTAATTTATGACTAAAATATAATTTCATTATACTTATATTTCCTTTTCTTGTATATTCATGTTTACAATCTTATTTTATGATAAATACAACTGATTTTCCAAAATAACTCTTCTTTATAAAGTGAAAAAGATATTTATCTTAAGAATTTATCAATGATTTTATTATATTATTTTCATATATGATTATGATTTAAATATTTCATAGTGGTATGTTACAATTTGGATTAAATATATTTTTTAACAAACATATGATAAGTTAATTGGAAATTTTTATGTGATTGGTGGGGCCTGCTATATCCCCTCTATGCATCAGTAGGTCTCATGATATGAAATCAATTGGAAACAGACCCTTGGAATTTGTTTCCATGAAATTTAATTGTTAGGGGGTATATCTTGAAACAAATCAGATGGATTTCTACCCATGGACATAAACAATAAAGTAGATAGATCTTTAGAGTAACTATTTTGATGATATATCTTTATAGTTTAGACATTCAAAATTATGCATTCCATCATTATTATTATTCCATGTGATTATTTGAATAATTATAAAATCATTGATTTTGTTTCCTTCTCATGTGATTATTTATGTTAAATTATATATTCAAATGGTATTCCTTCTTTATTATTCTCAAGATTATTTTTTATTGTCGTGTGTTTTAGTTATTCACCTTAACTTATTGTTTGTGCTTACAATAACTTTAGCTATATTTTTTACACTTACTGATCATCTGATATCATTACTTTCTTGTGTTTTATTTTCCCTGAGAGGTGAGGATATATATTATGAATGACTTGAAGAATAATATTGAAGCTTAAAATATTTAAAATGGTTTTTATATTATGTTTTTTCTTTTTATTTTTAATGTAAATATTCTGCATATATCTAGTTTTCCAAAGCTAATTAACTATTCGGTCCATTGGGATGCATCCACATTTTCATAGTAATACTGTAAAAAAGAAAGTCACCAACTCTGGGATTCTGAGGTCAATATATTTACCTAATTAAAGTAACACTACTCTCTATAATCTAGATATAAACCACACATCATAATGAGATAAAATCATCTAGGGTCCCCTATTGAGCCAGATGATCTCTTGTGTGTACAACATTCCAAAAATCTCTATGCACCACAACTCCCAGGTGGAAAATAGATTGTTATGAATTAATTAGTTGGAAAAATATCACCTAGATGGAATATTTTCATCTCACTATATTTTGAATCCCTATCACAATAAACAAGGACATACCATCCCATTTTGACTTTGAGATATCAAGAGGTTGTGTGAATGTTGTGAAAACATGGTGCTGAACCTTCACCTAATGACATGTGAGATAATGAGAGTTGAAGTTTAAAACACTACACCTCCTTCTATACAACAAAAATTACTACGGATGTTTTAAGTACAAATTACATACAATATGATATATAGTGGAAGGATTTGTGTAAATTCACTCATCATATCCTCTCAATTAATGACCAGAATCATTGTTGGTCCTTGGAAAAAGATGACATGCTCGCATCCTTTAGAAATACCATTTGGTCAATCTAATGGTGATATTTTTTCATGGAGATCCCCAAATTCTATATATTATAATTGATCACCCCTTACACAAAAGACAAGAAGATGAGTCAACACTATCGACTAAAGAGAAGTTTCACCCCTCTTATCCACTATGGTCAGCTATAAAGAATTAAACTGGTTAGAGGCCACCTGCACCAAATGATAATGATACTTCATACTAAGGTAATTATCAACCATGACACCCTTCCTAAAGGTATATATTTTATTAAATCCATAGACTTGTTGGAAATCCAACCAATGTATTTTTCATAGGTTTAGTTCTATTTATGTGAAGATATACCTAGGACTCTGATGGACCATGTAAACAAAAAATAACTCTCCTAGAAGATATTTCCCAAATCATATTTAGATTAAAGACTAATGTTTCCATATATATGTTTTGTGTCTCATAGTTATACTCATGGGGTCTAAATTTCCATGACCCATATCTGGTCACATCCCGACTCATTATCAAAAAATATACAACCCATCACCAAATAAATCAAAATACCCTTTGAAATACACACCCCCTCTAGTAGGGTAAAAACATGATCACTATTTATCCTCATCCTAAACTCCTAAATGTATCTATAACACTTCTCAATATAGGAAAAAAGAAAAAATTTCATGTCAAGGTGGTCAAAGGGGATAAAAACCTAAATAATTCATCTATGATCCTCTTGTTGTACCATACTTATCCATGGAAACTCATCACCTATGATTTCATATTGGGTGGCTCCCATGAATGAAATACATCAATATTTACTCAGTCCATAACTATTCCATTCCCAAAAATTACATTTCCTAGGATGTGAACCTCATAGATCCTGAACTACTACATTGAGAACCAACCATAAATTGGGTTCTACCAATAAAAATATAAGACCTTCTTCAAGTGATCATGATGAATCTAATTGTACATAGAGAATATGAGTAGGTCAATAATAAAGATAACCAAAAATAGATCCAATTATGTATAGAATATTTGGTTCATAAAATCCATAAACACTTTGGTGTCATTCTTCAGACCAAAATTCATCACCAAGAACTCATAGTGTCTTTATAAACATCATAGTACCATATTTTGAATATTAGACTTCAAAACCCTCAACTGGTGGAATCCAAACGTGAGATTGATCTTACAGAACCAACTCATTATTCCCCACTAATAAAACTAGTCATAAATCCTTGGTAACATGTACTTTTTCTATACCATTTCTTGATTCAGGCAATGATAATCAACAAAAATCTAAAATATCTTGTCAGTATTTATTATGAACATGGATTTGGATTCCTAGGTGGACACACTATAAAAAATAAACCCATGTGTTATATTCCTTCAGCCACTCCATTACTCCCTAGATCTTGGGAGGGGAAATTCAATATGCTACAAAAAATATCAGTATTCTCTAGTGGTGTAACTATATAAAGAGGTCTATATCTCGCCACATAGGTTGTCCCAAAACATCCATTGGGAAGAGGTTCATATATTTCTCAACTATTAAGGAATCAAGATATCAAATAATCCCACAACACTAAGGGATAAAAACTCGAAATTATTAGTGGTGGGATGTATCCTCTTTCTTTGAAGACCCTTATTGTCTACTGTGAGATCACTCTCACCCACAAAGATGAATCTAATCCATCTTTAGGAATGAATATATCCCAACTATGATGAGAGTCAATATGGGATCAAACTATGGAAAACTAATTCATACCCAATATGATTTCATTGTTTTATCATGAAGATGAAGAGGTTAAACAAGAAACTAAATCTATAAAAAATATCTTAATCCATAACAATATAAGTGATATTCAAGAATCATTCCATGCAAGAATATCTATCCATATTTATTAGGATAAGTTATCTAAAATAATCTCTGCCTCTCAAACTAAGAATATGTAAATTAAGGAATGACTCACACCTTTTTATTCTAGTACTGAGGTAAGAGTCGTATAAACATATATTGTACCTCACATAATATCTTGTGTAACTTGGCCATCACCCTCCTTGTCTTACAACTACCCATAACCCCGATTTCCAACTCCCCAATCATTAATTTGTCCACCTGGTGGTGGTTGTGATGGTGATATCTAGTGACATCATCCTATAAAAATTTATCCTAAAGTTGAAGCTACTTCTACTCTTATTTGAGCAACATCTCCAGGAAGTCCACCCCATCCACGTTTGGGTGAGCCCTGATCCCGATGATGCCTCTACCATGAAGGACTATCCAATGGATACATGTACTTATCTACATGACATGTCAGAAAATCCTGAGCTATGTGAACTCATGTTCCACTAGCATAAATTCTCCCTTATATGTTTTTACTTGATCCTATACAAAATCGATGAGTTATTACTTCTCATATATGTGTTTGATAATGATAATGCTTCCTCCTCTAGGATCTCCATGAATGATGTATGCTACCTGATATAGATTAATTAGCCACATGATTTCCACCACATGCTCCAAATACCCAACACCCCAATTATTAGAATATCTCAATCACCAGATCCCACTTACCACACCAACATAAGTGGTTAGTCAAAAGAAAATCACACTGGATTGGATGTCTCAGCAGATACCATGCTCTAACATTGTCACTTGAAAGAAGATATCTCATAACACATTGAGGGAGTGCCATATAATGTTAGTGAAACTTTTGGAATACTCATCTAAAATCATGATACTCTACTATCAATCTAAAAGTTCCCAAATGAAAACAAAGTGAAATCATTTTAGTTAATACAGTTATTGAAATTACTACTAAATTTTTCATCATTAGAGTGTTGTCTTGTTATTAGTACATGTGACCCAAATCAACCATCACCCAGAATCTCTATAGAAGAGACGATCTACCAACACAACCATCTGATTTTTAAGGGTCCAAAGTAGCCTAAATATTCAAACCATCAACTCATGATAATCATGCACTCCCTGGGGATCTATATCCCCATATAACCCCAGTGGTCATTATCAAGGGAACTAATGGAGTGCACTAATTTTATGGGAATACCCATCTAGAATTAACATTTATAAATAACTATAAATAAGTTAGTGTGTTTCTACCTTCCCACCTTGAGGTCGGACATCGTGGGAGGGACCATGAACATAGACCTCATCACTCATCCAATCATCTTCACAGTATGAAATTTTTATCCTATGTTGTTATATTCATATACGAATCCTAAAATTAGTCGATATGTACCATTTTCGGATGAGAATGTATATATATATATATATGGGGAGATAACTCAAGATGGATAGTCAATGGACTCAATATTATATTATGCATGTATCAATATTCCCTATAACCAATGTCTTGTTATGTTCAGTTGAAATGAAGGTAGTCAAAGAATATGTTTATGGATATGTAGGATATTTCTACCCACATTA
The DNA here is from genome assembly GCA_963277665.1 of Viscum album. Lineage (NCBI taxonomy): Eukaryota > Viridiplantae > Streptophyta > Magnoliopsida > Santalales > Viscaceae > Viscum > Viscum album. Next base: position 762,985,916 of record OY728126.1, on the reverse strand, counting down.
GTTTTTGTATCCTAAAATCAACAATCGATACACTCTAATACTATTTCATATATTTAGAACCAATCCTACTATGTAGAAATCTCCAAACACTTTTTTTAGGATGACCTTCCTCTGATATAAATTTGTAATGACCCGATGAACCAGGGTCCTCCTAGAAGTATGATGGGAGTGATGTCATAACCCAATGATCTCATACAATACAAAAGGTGTTGGATATAAGAATTGAGAAGGAATATCAATAATGTGAGTAATTTTCCAAATGATAGTATATACATGAACCCAACAATATCCAAGCAATATTATATTGGAATATACATTAATTATATTGACATAAAGAGATAAACCATGGATTTATAAATCTCTAGGTAATTCATCATATTATAATAGAATAAAACAAAATCATAAGGGAAAAATACCTGACCATCCTAATATGAAATCCCAACTAAGAAAATAGGAAAAGAAGAATTGTAGAGACCCGAAGCTTGACATACATTGACATTACATTACATTTGAGGAATTATTAGTACATAACAAAAACACACACACAAGGATCTTAATAGTTTAGTGTCTTTGGAAACTCGGAATATTACCTTCTAATCCTGGTGAAAGATCTTCAACATCTCCCATAAAGATCTTCCTTTTTTTAATACCTAAAAACATTCTTTATATCCTGGGGAAAAGAAAACATAAAAGGGTGAGCTCAAATGCTCAGTAAGGGTAAACAAAATAAATATCAATCACATCATATACATAAGCACATAACTTTTGGAAATCTTAACCTGTAAAAAGATCATAATTTCATAACATGGGATAACTCATGGCAGTGAAATTTAATCACAATAATCATAACTTAAAACATTATACTTTGTGGAATACACACATAATCAAAGAGAATCATTTCTTATTAGTCAAGACTTATTGCCAAGACTATCTTAGTGGACAAAGTCCCTTTCTGAACCGAGTCACCCTTGTTTCAGTCCTGTTTCACTGAACCGGTATAACCTACCATTCTAGCCATGTCTATCTCATGAGATATAAAATCTTTACCCAATGCATTGGAGGGAGATATAGGTCCCACCCATCTCATAATGATACTATTCTTATGTGTGCCACAAAATCATAAACCATACATCATAGAATGACCCATGTAATAAAAATGGGTTCTTAAACATCTTGACATCATAAAACAATTCATATATGATAAAGGAATTCATAAAAATAAATCCATCACAACATAATCAAATAAATGTAATAATAGGGATAAAAACAGAACCCTTTATTATCTTAGATGAAAAATAATTTTGATAAAACACTTGAACTTCATTCTTGAGGAAAATATCCTTTCTACTTCAAAAACACATTTCCTTTCTTAACATGTCATAAAATTTTAAACTAAAAGAATTTGATTAAATATAAACTTGAAAACTTGTAAAGAAAGATTTTTGGAAATAATGTTTTTAAAATCCATTTATGCCATATATAAAAAAAACATTCTTCGTACTTTTTTCGGAAAAGTCAAAAAGTACCTCGTACGAAAAACGACAAAAGATTCCTTTCATTTCTTTTACTAAAAACTCACCGAAGGGTAAAAATGGATTTAAAAAATTGTAGGTGGATGGAAATAATATTACATATTGATGAAACATAGATGTGGATGATAAAATAAACCCCAGTAAATACTTACGAATAAACAATCTCGGATAAAAATGATATTGTGATATTTCCCTTACCTTATGTCCGATATTCTTTGTACATATCTGAACCTCCTGTATAATGATTTAAATAATGTCATCAACTTGTTACATAATCATATTCATTGTTATGATATCATATATGGTTCACTTAAGACTTTATATTAGCCGTTCTTTTGTAAATTCCATGTTAAAGAAGTGTTTTGGGTAACATCGTTTCATTTATCGTAGGTGTTTGGACTTGTTGTTCTTGAAATTATTATTACTTATATCATGATTTACTTACTTCAAGAATATAAAACATGATTTATATATCATATATATTCAATATATATATATATATAATAGATAGATAAATTAAATGAAACACACCGTTCATGGAGATGGTAGTCCGTATGTACGCATGAACGCTGTTTTCCTTTCCTTATTGTCTTGAATGGAAGTAAGTAGATGAAATAAATATATATATATACATAAATACAGTATATTTAACATGTAATATATTTAATTATTATTCATTATATATACTTTATAATCTTTCATGAATGGTTAATGTGGAGAATGAATCTCATCGCGTCGTGGAGACGGTAGTCCGTACGTACGCACGAGTGATGATATCGTTCTCATGATCGTCGGAATGAATTGGAGTGTATGAATACTATTTCAGAATCAATATCACTCTAAAATAATAATATATAGTGATTATTTACACCATTATACCCATCCATGTAAGGTGGTGGTGGAAAATAGATTTCACCACGGTGTGGAGACGGTATTCCGTACGTACGCACGCGCGGTGATTTCGTTTTCCGTAGGATGGATAGATGGTGAAATAGGATTGTTTCATACTTATAATAACATATCATTATTTGAGTGATACTGATTTTATTACTTAATAATGAAACATCCTAAGAAGAAGAAGTGGAAGAAGAAATAAAGGTGAAAGAATCGGTAACGGAAATTACCTCTTCTTTGAAGCACCTATTTGAGACCTCCTCTTAGGGCACTAAAATTGGTCTTTGAGGAAGACCAGGACCTCTAGGATGTTTCTAGGAAAGTTTAGAAGATAATTTGGCAGGGGTTGGTCGAGCATGAAGGCTCAAAGTTGTGTGAGGAAGAGAGGTAGGAGGTGCCCTTTTATAAGGGAGGAGAGGGGCACCTCTGGAATAACTAAAAATATTATTTTATTATAAAGTCAAGTTCGGTTTTAAATAGCTCAAAATTGATTTATTTTGAGGATAAGGTGTGGTTGGGTCGAAATCCTCTCATACAATAGGATTTATACAAGTTTAGGTTATTATTTTAACCTTATCAATTATATTTAACTCTGTTAAATAATTTAACTTTTACCGTGTCTTTTTGTTTTCTTACACTATATGGTTAATAAATTTACTATATCATGCCAAAAGAACCCCAAGTTGTTTATTATTAATATATATAATCTTATCTAAGTCATTTGTCCGAACCATAGTTTTTTAGGAATAAAATAACAATTAATAATATAATATTTGTTTGAAAAACTATTTTATGTCAATTTTGACACTATTTGGTACATGATTTTTATGAAATTCATAAAAGACTGATAAGTTCGAACCAAGTTACTTAAATCAACAATAACATGTCATATTAACCTATCAAATTTGTGTAAGTCATAAAAAGTCTCAAATTAATTTTATTTGGGCATTTATAACTTCAATTATGTCAATATTTCATTAATAATACAATTACTGCATCATCTTTGTGTCATAATAAATGATAATTATTTAATCTCTAAAAATTCTAAATAAATTCTTATGATGTAGATAACTGTATTAGATTTCTGGAGACTATTTATGTTCTAAGTTTCATGAAGTATATCACTAGATTTAAATTATTATACTTATAAGATTTAAGAAAGTGACATGTTGTCACATTCTTTGGTTTTAATAATAATTAAATTATTTCCATTGAAAAAATTTAATTAAATGAATCTAATCAGACTCTTAGGTGATATGGGTCTACTTTTAGTCATCCAATAGGATTTTGACATTTGTTAGGGTAATTTTAAAATATTATATTTACCCTTAATTACCCGATTTACCTTTAACTATGGTAAATAAAATTTACCGTAGTTACTATTCATAATTCCCAAAAATAAAAAGTTTCTTATTAACAAAATTTGGATCCACTGATTCCAAATATAGAATCCATTTTTCCAAATTCAATACACAAAAGTTGCAGAAATTAAATTAAAATTAATCCCGTTGACGAAAGAAAACGGGTTTTCTTTAAAACATTGCAAAAGATTGAATTGATTTAACCTATGAATTCAAGGTAAAATCAATGCTAATGTCATAAATTATATTAAATGGTAAAAATATATTCTATTTATACTTTAAAACCCTTCAATATTATAGTTTAACCACATAAGATATTATGATGAAAAAATTTGTTTTTAATTAAAATATAGCGTGTTTTTAGTATTCATTAAAATATGAAAGTTATCGAAAAAATATCAAAACATTATCTAATGTAAATTTTTATATCCTGATTCAAAATAAGAATTTTATTTTGTCAAATTTAACTTATAAACATGTTAAAAACTAGATTTAAAGTGGATGCGCCATCAAAAGGCGGCAAAACTACATTTTTGAAAAATACTTATTTTACCCGAAAAATTTATTTTGTTCTTATACCATGTTCTAGAAATGTTTAAGATGAATAATAATGTTATAAAATTCAAAATTTAGTTAACACTATTCATAACGGCTAGTTTATGACAATATTATAATAATATATCGTTGTTTATTAAAACCCAGTATTGCGTACAACACATGCTATCGAGGAAGGTCGCGATTGCGTGTAATGCAAGCCAAGTAAGGGTTGCGTGTTGTGAAAGAATCCTTTATTGTTTCGTATAACATAATCCAACCATATTTCATTTATACATTGAATATATATATATATATACTCAATGTTGCGTAGAATAACTATTATCAAAATTGTGTGTAACACGATCCAAGAATAGTGTTGCGTATACTGCAAGCTAATACGGTGTTGCGTATAGCGCAAGGTAATCTTGGAGTAGAATACAACACAAGACATTAATGAAATTAAAATAATATTTTTCATAAAATCTCGGGGTGTTACATTCTACCCCCCTTAAAATGAATTTCTCCCTCGAAATTCATTGGGGTTATAAAAGGTTTACTACTTGAAAGTTTCTTTAATAGAAACCCACATCATAAAAAGGAATACCAAAACCAATCTTTAAAAACAAAAGTTTGAAATGTAACAGTTACCCAAATAAATTAATCACTGGGTTTCCACATTGGTGAAAATATGGATATGGAAGTAAAATCTAACAATCATGTTCTGATGGAGAGTGGTAGAGAACATGGCTATGGAAAATCCAACAATCACAAATCCATAAATTTGTGACGATCTAAGGTACCATCTGATTAATCAGATATAAGAGCACTAGGACAACATTTTTGGTTTCCAAGATCGTTTCCCTAAAGTTGAAGAATTTGAATTAGAATAAACACTTACTTTATTTTGGTATAATCTCACTGTTGTTCGTGCCTTGAACAATTTCTACTTCATCTCTTAAATAAATGAAGTTGAATTTGTTATTCGTGAAGTGGTAGAAGATCATGTGATAGAATGAAGGGTCATTCCATCTGTCTCAAACAAAAGGATAGAAAAAGTTATACATAAGTCATTCTATAGTGAGATTAATCATATATAGTTCCTAAAATGGACTTATACTTCATATATCATACTGCTTAATATAATAAAACTAGTTTCTACTAAATAGGGAGTTCATGTAGGTCAGTGGTAGGCGATAAAGGCCAGTCGCACTTCGGTTGTGGGTTCGTTTCCCACAGCCTTGTCCGACGCGATGGGCTGTCGCCCGTCCTGCAGGTTTTCCTTTTTCTAAAACTACATTACTATAACATCACATGAATAATATATAAAAAAAAGTTCTATCCTTAAACAATACTAACTTATGGTCAACATAATCCATTCCAATCATTAGGCTTATCCATAATACTGCAGTCCACTCTCGTAATATAGTGAAAATGATTACCAGAAATTTAATACCATCATTGATCCCCATATATCGTAATACTGCATTCCTATCTTGTTGGTCACATTCCAATCATTCGAAGGCCTTAATCATGTATTCCATTGAACCTTAGTGAAAACATGAAGGCAGTTAAAAGTTAACACTTTCCACAAACCAAAATCCTCAAAATTCATTATAATCAAACCATGATATCACTTAGTCCTTATATCAATCATGAGCTCATGAATACTGTAAAACATTTAATTTTCTCTTTATAACTTCATTATGCGCATATCATCCACTTTCCAAAAAATATCTGAATAACCTTTCATTGTTACTCATACCATTCATCATAAACTTTCAAAACTTAAGGAAAGACAATAGTGTAACAATCCTTAGATGTATTTTTATTCTATAGTACAACATTACACTTGATAAACATGAAATCATTCCACTACCTTCATAAACCATTGACCGATCTTCAACAATTCTTTCATCTCACATATCATTTGTAGTCTCTTCATCATCATCCACATAAATACTACCCATACGACCATACTGATTCTCTTCATGAGACTCTCCCTTAGGATATTGGTTTGCATAATGCCCGTACATTCCACATTTAAAACATTTAACCATTTTTGATGTCGTAGAAATACCATTATCCTCATCCCTGGTGTTAACTGAACTTTTTCCTTTTCACTTACTGGATTTGTGTCCCTCTTTTCCACACCCAAAGCATCTTCCAGTTCCATTGAAGCATTCTCCTTGATGCCTCTTCCCACATTATTTACATAGGGGAGATTGAACTTTCTTTCCTCTATGATCATCATGAAACTCCATCTTTCTCTTATTAGCCGAGTCCGGAAACTTACCAAATTTTACTTTATTTATCATATTATGAGATTGCTGATTCGGCATAATAATTATGTTTGGACTTCCAAATCCCATTTCATTTTATTTCTCATGATGTATATCATTCCATTGTCCATCATATCCTCCATTATCGTGAATCACCTTGTTTCTAGCCATTTTCTAAAACCCAAAAAGAATAGTGTGAGATGCAAAAATCATACTAGGGAAAACAACATAATAAAAGAGGAAGTAACCTTAATATATAAAGTCTTAGGTTAAATTCTAATATCTTTAGCACAATTCTAGGACTATAACCTATACGTAAACTTAACCTTAGAGACATCCCAAGACATACCTTAGAAATATCTCTAGGGATCTCACTAACGTTTTCGCATCCTCGTTTCCAAAGGTTGACTAAACCTTTCTTCTGATACCAACTGTAGAGACCTGAAGCTTGATGTACATTGACATTACATTACATTTTCAGAATTCTTAGTACATAACAAAAATGGAAACACAAGGATCGTAATAGTTTAGTTTCTTTGGAAACTCGGAATATAATATTCTAATCCTGGTGAAAGATCTTCAACATCTCCCATAAAGATCTTCCTTTTTTTAATACCTAAAACCTTTCTTTATATCCTGGGGAAAAGAAAACATAAAAGGGTGAGCTCAAATGCTCAGTAAGGGTAAACAAAAGAAATATCAATCACATCATATACATAGGCACATAACTTTTGGAAATCTTAACCTGTAAAAGAGATCATAATTTTATAACCTGGGATAACTCATGGCAGTGAAATTTAATCACAATAATCATAACATTAAGCATTAAACTTTGTGGCATACACACATAATCATAGAGAATAATTTCTTATTAGTCAAGACTCATTGCCAAGACGATCTTAGTGGACAAAGTCACTTTCTGAACCGAGTCACCCTCGTTTCAGTCCTGTTTCACTGAACCGGTATAACCTACCATTCCAGCCATGTCTATCTCATGAGATATAAAATCTTTACCCAATGCATTGTAGGGAGATATAGGTCCCACCCATCTCATAATGATACTATTCTTATGTGTGCGAAAAAATAATAAACCATACATCATAGAATAACCCATGTAACAAAAATGGGTTCTTAAACATCTTGACATCATAAAAGAATTCATATACAATAAAGGAATTCATAAAAATAATTCCATCACAACATAATAAAATCAATGTAATAATAGGGATAAAAACAGAACCATTTATTATCTTAGATGGAAAATAATTTTGATAAAACACTTGAACTTCATTCTTGAGGAAAATATCCTTTCTACTTCAAAAACACTTTTCCTTTCTTAACATGTCATACAATTTTAAACTAAAAGAAGTTGATTAAAAATAAACTTGAAAAATTGTAAAGGAAGATTCTTGGAAATAATGTTTTAAAAATCCATTTATTCCATATATAAAAAAACATTCTTCGTACTTTTGTCGGAAAAGACAAAAAGTACCTCGTATGAAAAACGACAAAAGATTCCTTTAATTTCTTTTACTAAAAACTCACCGAAGGGTAAAAATGGATTTAAACAATTTTAAGTGGATGGAAATAATATTACATATTGATGAAACATGGATGTGTATGATAAAATAAACCCCAGTAAATACTTACAAATAAACAATCTCGGATAAAAATGAGATTGTGATATTTCCCTTACCTTATGTCTGATATGCTTTGTACGTATCCAAATCTCCTGTATAATGATTTAAATAATGTCATTAACTTATTAAAGAATTATATTCATTGTTATGATATCATATATGGTTAACTTATGACTTTATATTACCCGTTCTTTTGTAAATTCCATGTTAAAGAAGCGTTTTGGGTAAAATCGTTTCATTTATCGTAGGTGTTTGGACTTGTTGTTCTTGACATTATTATTACTTATATCATGATTTACATAATTCAAGAATATAAAACATGATTTATATATCATATATATTCAATATATATATATATATATAATAGATAGATAAATGAAATGAAACACACCGTTCATGGAGACGGTAGTCCGTACGTACGCATGAATGCTGTTTTCCTTTCCTTATTGTCTTGAATGGAAGTAAGTAGATGAAATACATATATATATATATATACATTAATCCAGTAGATTTAACATGTAATATATTTCATTATTATTCATTATATATACTTTATAACCATTCATGAATGGTTAATGTGGAGAATGAATCTCATCGCGTCGTGGAGATGGTAGTCCGTACGTACGCACGAGCGATGATATCATTCTCATGATCGTGCGACTGAATTAGAGTGTATGTATACTATTTAATAATCAATATCACTTTAAAATAATAATATATAGTTATTATTTACACCATTATACCCATCCATGTAAGGTGGTGGTGGAAAATAGATTTCACCACGACGTGGAGATGGTATTCCGTACGTACGCACGCGCGGTAATTTCGTTTTCCATAGGATGGATAGATGGTGAAATAATATTGTTTCATACATATAATAACATATCAGTATATGAGTGATACTGATGTTATTACTTCATAATGAAACAACCTAAGAAGAAGAAGTGGAAGAAGAAATAAAGGTGAAAGAATTGGTAACGGAAATTACCTCTTCTTTGAAGCGCCTCTTTGAGACCTCCTCTTAGGAACTAAAATTTGTCTTTGAGGAAGACCAGAACCTCTAGGATGTTTCTAGGGAAGTGTAGAAGAGAATTTGTCAGGGGTTGGCCGAGCTTTAAGGCTCAAAGTTGTGTGAGGAAGAGAGGGAGGAGGTGCCCTTTTATAAGGGAGGAGAGGGGCACCTTTGGAATAACTAAAAATATTATTTTATTATAAAGTCAAGTTCGGTTTTAAATAGCTCACAATTCATTTATTTCTAGGCTAAGGTGGGGTTGGGTCGGAATCCTATCATCCAATAGGATTTATACAAGTTTAGGTCATTATTTTAACCTTATCAATTAGATTTAACTCTAAGTTAAATAATTTAACTTTTACCGTGTCTTTTTGTTTTCTTACAATATATGGTTAATAAATTTACTATATCAAGCCAAAAGAACCCCAAGTTGTTTATTATTAATATATATAATCTTATCTATGTAATTTGGCCGAAACTTAGATTTTTAGGAATAAAATAACAATTAGTAATATAATATTTGTTTTAAAAACAATTTTATGTCAAATTTGACACTATTTGGTACATGATTTTTATGAAATTCATAAAAGAATTATAAGTTCAAAACAAGTTACTTAAATCATCAATAACATGTCATATTGACCTATAAAATTAGTGTAAGTCATAAAAAGTCTCAAATTACGTTTATTTGGGCATTTATAACATCAATTATGTCAATATTTCATTAATAAGACAATTACTGCATCATCTTTGTGTCATAATAAATGATAATTATTGAATCGCTAAAAATTATAAATAAATTCTTATGATGTAGATAATTGTATTAGTCTTTTGGAGACTATTAATGTTTGATGTTTCATGATGTTTATCACTAGATTAAAATTATTATACTTATAAGATTTAAGAAAGTGACATGTTGTCACACACTTTGGATTTAATAATAATTAAATTATTTTCATTGACAAAATTTAATTAAATGAATCTAATCCGACCCTTAGGTGATATGGGTCTACTTTTAGTCATCCAATAGGATTTTTACATTTGTTAGGGTAATTTTAAAATATTATATTTACCCTTAATTACCCGATTTACCTTTAACTATGGTAAATAAAATTTACCGTAGTTACTATTCATAATTACCAAAAATAAAAAGTAGCTTATTAACATAATTTGGATCCACTGATTACAAATATGGAATCCATTTTTCCAAATTCAATACAGAAAAGTTGCAGAAATTAAATTAAAATTAATCCCGTTGTCGAAAGAAAACGGGGTTTCTTTAAAACATTGCAAAAGATTGAATTGATTTAACCTACGAATTCAAGGTAAAATCAATGCTAATGTCATAAATTATATTAAATGATAAAAATATATTCTATTTATAATTTAAAACCCTTCAATATTACAGTTTAACCACATAAGATATTACGATGAAAAATGTTGTTTTTAATTAAAATATAGCGTGTTTTAACTATTTATTAAAATATGAATGTTATCGGAAAAATATAAAAACTTTATCTAATGTAAATTTTTATATCCTGATTCAAAATAAGAATTTTATTTTGTCAAATTGAACTTATAAACATGTCAAAAACTAGATTAAAAGAGGATGCGCCATCAAAAGGCAACAAAACTGCATTTTTGAAAATTACTTATTTTACCCGAAAAATTTATTTTGTTCTTATACCATGTTCTAGAAATGTGTAAGATGAATAATAATGTTATAAAATTCAAAATTTAGTTAACACTATTCATAGCGGCTAGTTCATGACAATATTATAATAATATATCGTTGTTTATTAAAACCCAGTATTGCGTACAACACACGCTATCGAGGAAGGTCGCGATTTCATGTAATGCAAGGGAAGTCAGAGTTGCGTGTTGTGAAAGAATCCTTCGTTTTTTCGTATAACAGAATCCAACCATATTTCATTTATGCATTGAATAAATATATATATATATACTCAATGTTGCGTAGAATAACTATTATCAAAATTGTGTGTAACACAGTCCAAGAATAGTGTTGCGTATACTGCAAGCTAATACGGTGTTGCGTATAGCGCAAGGTAATCTTGGAGTAGAATAAAACACAAGACATTGATGAAATTAAAATAATATTTTTCATAAAATCTCGGGGTGTTACAATAATGACGAGAGAGCTCATCGCCTGATCTCTATGTCCGACCACCATATCCAGTCAATGAACCCTGGTATCACTATGCACCACTATAATCACTGTAGATATGTATGACGTTTTCATAAGATAGGATATGTGTTGGAATATACCATACAGGGGTTGGTATGTACATAACCTATAAGACTCCATAAAAAATAAACTGAAGTGTTTGATAGATAAAAAATAGTCAACCCAACCTAATGAAATATTGAAATAAAACCCAATAGGTACATATATATGTGCGATTATATATAAAACCATATGAGAGAGAAAGGAGATATATATCTGATAGCCCAAAAAAATTAAGAGTTTTTATTTAGGTTCATTTCTCATCTAAAATTCATAGAATCATACACAACAACATAAAAACCTTGTGGAGTTTACTTCTTCTAAGAAATTTGAAATATAATTGAGGGATCCACCACTATGATTCAAGTATCCTGAATAACCTCACAAGAGTACGAGTGGAGGGTCCATCTCATTGCAACTATTCTCTACATTTGAGGGATCCACAAAACCATTGGATGACCATAACATTGTCAAAGATAGAAAATGTTGGGTGGGGGTCAGGGGTACCACTCTGTAGGTAGAGAACACATAACCTATATTAATAAGGGTATTACAAACTCTGTGTGTGTAAATTATATTAGGAAACCTTGTGCGATATAAGAGGATTGACCCATGTAAAACATATTTCAATAATATGGGGAACCCATGCCATTATAAAATTGGGTATCATTAACCCTAATAACACTAAGATGATCTAAACTGGCCACTACCATCACCATACATCACCAATAGAAGTGTTATTCTTAGAGAACCTGACATTGTATCTCATATTCAACAATGAAATACACCATATTGATCTATGAACGAAAAACTAAGGATAGTATACTCATTCAAATAAATCCATGTACAAATGACAGTAATTTGAAAGGAATAAATTGATTGAATAAATATATAGAGTGTAAAAGGGTCCACATGGCATTTGACCACACCTCATTGCATATCCTTTTTCTCCTCTGGAATCAACTTGGATTCCATGTTGTAACACAAAACATGGATGGAACACATGTGGTATCTCTATGCCACATGAGTCATATCCATGCCCTATTTAACATGAAAATTTAAATCAATCGGTGCTAGTGTACGTGGATATGCTCGATTACAGAGCCATTCCCATGTAATACTAGAGTACACAATATGTCCTTCCACACAGTGTCATGGGATTGTTCTAGTTGGCACATGACCAGGTTATTCTAGGAGGGACACATGGATTGTGGGCCCACATATATGTCATGTGATCTTAATATTACCAAATATGCTACAACTAGGTGAGGATACAAATTTCGAGATCATATACTACATTCCTTGTAATTTAGTTATTAATAAAAACTCTAGAATCATCACATGTTCACCTTATTTGGCCTCTATGACACGAATCATGCCAATTGACTACCCAAAACAGGCGTGGTTAAACAAAAATAATTGTTTATCACCCTATGGTTTCTATAAAATACATTTTGAGCATATTTTTTAGTTCATCAGGTGATCCTTACATTTCCTATCACCTATCATCGTCCCTGATCCATGATCTATGTAAATCCTTAGCTGCATCCTGTAACAATTCTCAATCCTTTAAAAAATAAACATCACAATAATCATTCATGAATCTACCAAAAATATGGGGGTTCAATCAATCCCATATATTCCCCATAAATTGCAAACCAAGGCCTCATAAAACAATTAATTATAGTGTGAAGAAGAGTGAGGGAAAACATAATAACCATGGGTGATAAACATCATTGGACAAGTGTTCTTGGGATATAAATGTTATATCGAGGAATCATGGTGAGATCATAACATAAAATAATATGTTGAATAAAATAATTTAATTCAACATTATGATATTGTGAATGGTAGAAAAAACAAATAAAAATTAAATAAAATATCCATGACAAATAATTTATTTTAAAGGAATAAATACATAATCGAGTAGGATTGCCTCAATTTGGATTGATTGTTGTTGAAGAATGAATTAACCTACGATATGGAGATCCCATAACATTCAATACCTATCGATCAAACTTAGTAAGATCACGCATTGTCATCTAATGTGATCCTCCAACAAATAACGATTAATCTTCTCTTTTGATACCTCCCAAGGTTATGTTTGTTACCCCAATGAAACATTATAACATCGTTTAATTTGGTGAGATTAGGTCTATTAGGAATTTAATAAAAAACTAAATAATTTAAAAATTGTGTTTCATTTAAACGGACCTTCAATAATATCCTTATCAAAACATCCATTTCCAACTAACATTATGTTAATCATAGGGTGAATCCCAAATTCCAAACTCAACTATAGTCTCATATTTTCAATCTGAGACTATGTTTGGCAAATAATTCAATTTTTACGGAAAACTACTCATGAATGATATTAATATAATTTATATTTTTAAAAATGAATTCTTTGATCACCATGCCTAATAATATTTTTTGGTCTTAATGCTTGTCTCTAAAAATAATAATTTTCTATTTATAATTCATACAAGGAAGAAATGTCACTAAAAAAATAATACTAGATTTTTGATGTGAATTTTACCCCCAATGGTATTACATTTTCATGAAATATATATGATGAAAAAAAATTCATGGAAGCTTAGAGGAGGATTTTTTATGTGTTACATCCTAAACTATTTGTTGTGATTAAAATAGGATCTTTTTGTAAGAATAATTACGTGGTATATTGGGGGAAGTAGCTACCATAGAATTAAAATTAAAAATTTAATTCATTCAAAAGAATTTTTTTTTGATAAATGTGACATGTGTAACACCCCAAGCTTCTACAGTACGCTTCTCTTTGAACAATGCGATAGCGTGTGTTGTACGCAACACCGAGTTCTAACAACCAATCAAACTAGCCGTTATGAATAGTAATATCTAATTTTTGAAATTATATATATTTTATATTTCAAAATGGACTTCATTTTTGGATTTGGAATATCGAATTTAGCCTAAGGTGAAATTTTGGTACTTTTCAGATAAATTTCATATTTTGATCAATAGTGAAAATTACTAAATTTTAATTAAAAACAACTTTTTTAATCAAAATAATTAAAAGTGATAAATTATGAATTTGAGTGGTTTTAAAGTATATTTAGAATATATTTTTACCATTTAATATAATGTTGGTCATTGGAAATAATTTTAAAATTAAACCGAACATAAACAAGTGTAAATCTTTTGATAGTTATTATCTCTTAAAAACACGCTTTTTGTTTTGACAGCGGGAATTAATTTTAAATTAATTTCTCCACTCCTGTGTTTTGAATTTAGAAAAATGGATTCCATATTTGGAATTAGGATGTTCAAATTGTGTAAATAGGTAACTTTTATTTTTAGACATTTTGAATAATTACTGCGGTAAATATTTTATTTACCATGGTTAAGGGTAAATCCGGTAAATAAGGGTTAAGAAATAACATTATAATAATACTAAATTACCTTAAAACGTGTCCTAGCCATATTGGATGAAACATGTTTGACCATAGGAATCTTTGGGTCGATTTTGGGACCCCATGGTTCCACTTGTAGGTGATAGGGACACTTTTTTTAATTAAGTTAAAATGAATACAAAAATGACACAAGCATATATCTTTTAGAAAAACAATTTTTACATAGGGTTATATATGTTTTATTTTATATTATAAATATTCTTTAAAAAGATAAAAATATTTACTACATAATTATATTTTATTTATAATTTTTAGACATTAAATAATTTAATTTATTTATGACACAATGATGATGTAGTAATTACTATAATATTAAAAAACTAAAATAATTGATATTATAAATACCCAAATAAATATAATATGAAACTTTTAATGAATTAAACTAATTTTATAGGATAATATGATATATTAGTATTGATTAAATTGACTTATTTCGAAGTAATCAATCTGTTATGAGTTTCACAAAAATCAACTATTGAATAGTGTCAAAATTGACATAAAAGAGTTCTTGAAACAAATATTATATTATTAATTGATATTAAATTCCCAAAAATCTAAGGTTCGGCCAAGAGACTTATATCATGATAGGTTAATCATTAATGTACCACTTGGGAGTCGCTTGGATGTATATACTAAGTTTATTAACCATATTATTTAAAAATATAAAGAGACATTGTAAAAGTGAAACTAATTAACTTAGAGTTAATACTTATAGATAAGGTTAATATAAGTACCCAAACCTGTCTAAATTATATTTTTTGATTTTTTTCGACCAATACCCACCTTAAAATTTAAATAATCAACTTTGGAGCCATTAGAAACCGAATATGAATTTATTATAAATTAATATTTCTAGCTTTTCCAAAGGTGCCCCTCACCCCTCTTATAAAAGGGCACTCCTCCTTCTCATTTCTTCACACCTTCAAAGCCTTTTGGTTTGGCCCAAATCTACCCAAATACTCTCCCAACGTACCTCACTAAAACCTAGAGGCCTTATTTTGATCAGAAATCCAACCTACGGAGCCCTTTTGATCAAATCAAAAGGAAGAACCCGAAGAAGAGGTAATGATTTCACCACCCTTTTCCAAGTTCATTTCTTCTTCCACTTCTTATTCCTTTGTTGTTACCATTATAAAATAATAAATCCAGTATCATATATATACTGTGATGTTATTATAAATATGGTACAACCATATTCAGTATTCTATCCACCCTTTGAATAATATGTCACCATACGTGCGTACGTACGGCTTACCGTCTCCATGTCATGGTGTAATTGTTATTCAATATAATATCATATGGATGGGTATAATAATGATTTGTAACTCATTTAAATAATGAATATAACATGTTAATTATTCTTTATATATGATATACCATACATTTATATATTATTTTAATATCAAAAGAATGATATTGTCGCTCGTGCGTACGTACGGACTACCGTCTCCACGAACGCGATGAGATTCATTCTCCATCGTATCCATTCAAGTATAATTATCATTTGATGATTTAAAAAACGATTTTTAAGGAATTGATATCATTCTGGATATGAATAATATACAACCTATCCTTTACAAACATGTCTTACGTAACAAAACATATAGAAGAAAACAAGTAAGTTAACACCCGAAACAACGATAATACTAAGATATTATTATCAAATCAATATTAAAAGATCATATATGATATCATATTATTCTTGTATAATTAAATAACAATTATTTCACCATTATACAGGAGTTTAACCTACCCCAACCAAGGAATAGTACAAGGTAAGGGTTATTTCACAATCTCTTCATTATCCGAGGTTGTTTATACGTAATAATCTACTGGGATCTCTTTATCATCCACATCCATGTTTCTTCAAAATATATTTCAACACATTTTTATTATTTACATGAATATGGGTAAATGTCATTTATTCCCTTGTTTGAATTTTTATAAGAGGAATCTTTCCGTCGTTTTCAAAACAAGGTCCTTTTTAACTTTTTCGACAGAATTAAGGTAAGAATGTTTTTTTAACTTATACGGTGGGTGCGGTTATTTTCCGCCGTTATAAAATATTCAAAGCTTTCCTTACAAGCTTATAATAATATTTTCAAGAAAATGTTTTATTTTATATGTCTCTTGAATGATTTCAAAAATAGAAAGAGATATTTCTCTAAAAAGTGTTTTGATTTCATCTCTGTCAACATCCTTTGATGGATTTTACGCTTATTTGAAGTTGATTTATTATGATACAAAACATCTATATTTTATTGAAGGTTTTGTGATATGTTTGACTGTGGATGTGCTATTTTTATACCATTCATAATTTATGGTGAAATTATTGACTTTTCGTATGCTAGTTTTAATACGAATGTTTATGTTATGTTTAAACCGTTTCATATGGGAATGCATTGGACTTAATATGTGACGGGTGGAGCCCGTTATAGCTCCTCGATGCATCGGTAGGTCTCATGAGACAAACTAGTTTCTTGGCTCAAGGCCTTGGAAAAATCTTATTTGTAGTCTTGGCACGAGGCCTTGGCTATGTGGTTATGATAGTATGGCATTATGCATTCCAACATTATGAAAGTGGTTATTGATTTTGCATGTGATTATTCGATTAGTAGAATATCCATGTGAATGAGTAAATGGAATTATTTCATTTTATTTATGCCATACAATGTTGAAAGTTCAAGATTGAAAGGATTTTGTTTTAGTTATACATTGCCTTAAATGTTTATTCTTATTTATGAAAGTTTCCGCTATATTGTTATCCTTACTGGGCATTTGAGCTCACCACTTTTCAATGTTTTATTTTTCACAGGAAGTGAAGAATTAAATTATGAATGACCTATAGGGATATTATGTGGGGATATGAGTGTGGATTATGGAGACATTATGTTATTGTAGTAGTTTTTCATTTTATGATGTAATGTAAAACTTATGAATATATCTAGTGTTACCAAGGCTACAAAACCAATCAGTCTTTCGAGATTTGATCTTTCTTGTGATTATTCCAATGTTATGTAATAATGCACCGAGTCTGGGTAACTAGTGTTGGGGCGTTACAGTTGGTATCAGAGGAGGTTTAGTACAAACCTTGGAAGTTAGATTTAGATAAACTCTGATTAGAGCACATAGACCTAAGATGAACTTTGAGGATAATTATAGAAGAAATTCCTAGAATTTTGGTATTGTAGAGATTTTGTGAGTTTTCCGAGCAATACATCCCTGTCTGGATACGAGCAGGTAGAGGCGGCTCTGGCATAGATGTACCTTGGGTTAAAACCCGAAAACACCGCTTTGTGCTAGACTCGAACGGGAACTGGTGCTCGACAACGGGCCTTGCTGCACTCTTGGTTACGACACTCCCGTGGGATATGCTTAGGATAACTCTCAATTTCTATACAAATAATTATGATGGGTTTATGAGTATATACTTCCTCAAAGAAAACATTTTTATTATTATGGATTATATCCATAAATAGTTCAATTTATGTTAAGTGTTTTATAAGTATGGGATTATGTATTTTGATTCATAAACTGATCTAGTTTATGCCATTGTTTAGAAATGGCACCTAGTGGAAGAAATGGAAACTGTATCAATGCACGCACTGCATGTAGGGATTGCCCTCCTGCTCAAGATAATTATAGTGGGGTTGGTGATGCAACTGGTGCCGATCAGCTAATCACCATACTGGGACAACTTACTCAGGTTATGAATAATAACCTTACCCGTATGGAGCACCCTAATCCACAGCGTGGAGGATCAATGTTAGATCGATTCATGAGGCAACAACCACCAACGCTCAATGGGAGTACAAATCCCTTAGTAGCTGAGAAATGGATAAATTCCCTAGAGAAAATATTTCAGGCTTTGGGGAGCAGTGAAAGGGAAAAAGTTATCATGGCAGTTTACAGCCTCACTGGAGATGCTGATCAATGGTGGTCATTGATTCAAAACATGAAGGAAGATGGTGAATTATCAAATATGGAATGGAGGGAGTTCAAAGATCTGTTTTTAGAAAAATACTTTCCTCACGACCATTGAGCAGATATGGAAAGGCAATTTCTGAGTCTGAGACAAAAGGAGGATGAGAATGTCACAAAGTATGAGGCTAACATTACAAGGGTAGCAAGGTATGTTGGAGATTATATACGTAACCCAAAAAGTAAGATTGATCATTTCTTTGATGGGTTAAAACCATTTCTTCGTCGAGCATTAGTCTCACAATCCTTTTCGTCATACGAAGACATTGTCTCATGTGCTATCAAGACCGAAAAGGAATTCTCTAAGTCTTATGACTTTAAAGCAAAGAAAGAGAAGAAGAGACCTACTGATCAATCTGGGAATGGAAATAAGGGGAAGAAGGGAAAGGTTGAATATCCATCCTGTGGTAAATGTGGGAAGAAACACCCCGGTACTTGCTTGAAGGGAATGGGAGTCTGTTACAAGTGTGGTGAAAAAGGCCACCAAGCTCGTGATTGCAAAGGGAAGAAGGAAGATACCAACGTTCAGTGCTACAATTGCAGGGAGATGGGGCATTATGCAAATGAATGTCCTAAGCGTCAGGAGAACTTACCTCAGAAAAGGCCAAGGGATCAAGGCCAGGCTTATGCTATCACTACTGCTGAGGTAGAAGCTCCGAAAGACGTGGTGGCAGGTAATTTAATGGTTTCCTCAAGTTTAGCAAATTCATTATTTGATTCTGGATCATCGCATTGTTTCATATCTTCCCAGTTTGCTAAGAAAATTAGATATTTCCAATTTGATTTAATAAGGAGGTTGTCAGTTAAAACTCCTAAGGGAAGTATCATTGCAACAATGTTTTGTGAATCAGTCCCCATTAGAGCACATAAATTTTTTTTATCTGCTGATCTCATCGTCATACCTATGATTGAGTTTGATATAATCTTCTGTATGGACTGGCTTTCGGACTATGAAGCGAAGATTTGTTGTAAGAAGAAAGAGGTTATGATTCTTTATGATAATGATAAGGAACACCTTATCTTTAGAGCAGAATCGTCACCACCTAATTCTTATTTAGATCCACCCTCAATAGCTCAACTAAATTCAATTATTGGGGAGGAAGAGAATGAAATAACTGTCGGTGAGGAAAGGAATGTTCAAATAGAGGATGTACCTGTTGTGAAAGAATTTGTAGATGTCTTTCCGGATGATTTACCTGGACATCCTCCAGAACGAGAAGTTGAGTTTTCCATTGATTTGATTCCTGGATCAAGGCCTATATCGAAGACCCCATATAGAATATCCACTGTAGAATTAGTTGAACTAAAGAAACAACTAGAGGAATTAAGTAATAAATGATTTATTCACCCTAGTGTTTCTCCATGGGGATCCCCTGTTCTTTTTGTTAAAAAGAAAGATGGATCTATGATGTTATGTATCGACTACAGGGAGATCAATTCTATAATGATAAAGAACAAGTATCCCCTACCTCGTATTGATGATTTATTTGACCAACTGCATGGAGCTCAATACTTTTCAAAGATTGACCTCTGATCTGGATACCATCATTTGTGTGTGAAGAAGTAAGACATTCCGAAAACAGCATTTCGAACCAGGTATGGGCATTACGAGTTTACTGTAATGCCGTTTGGATTGACTAATGCACCCTCTGTATTCATGGATCTGATGAATAGAGTTTTCAAGGAGTATCTCGATGAATATGTGGTGGTATTTATTGATGATATCTTGGTATACTACAAAACCTACGAAGATCATGAAAATCACTTGCGCATTATATTGAAGACTCTGAGAAGGCATGAAGTATATGGGAAGTTTAGCAAGTGTGAATTCTGGATTCAGGAGATTTATTTTCTTGGCCATATTGTCTCTAAAGATGGAATCTCTGTTGACCCTTCTAAGACCAAGGCAATCCATGAATGTCCATCACCTACGAGTATAACTGAGGTACGTAGTTTTATTGGTTTGGCAGGTTATTATCGATGTTTCGTCCAGAATTTTGCCCGATTGGCTAACACATTAACGAAGCTCACACGTAAAGGGGTTAAATTTGTTTGGACAAAAGAGTGTGAAGAATGTTTCGAAGAACTGAAGAGAAGATTTGTCAATGCTCCTATATTGACTCTACCATCGGGGAATGATGGGTTCGTTATTTATAGTGATGCATCACAGAAAGGACTTGGTTGTGTCCTTATGCAGAATGATAGAGTTATTGTCTATGCATCACGGCAGTTGAAAATTCCTGAACAAAACTATCATACTCATGATCTCGAGTTAGCAGCTGTGATCTTTGCTTTGAAGATATAGAGGCACTACCTCTATGGTGAAAAATGTGAGATTTATACTGATCACAATAGTTTGAAGTATATTTTCTCACAAAAAGAACTCAACATGAGGCAAAGGAGATGGCTTGAATTACTCAAGGATTATGATTGCATGATACACTACCACCCGGGGAAAGCAAACAAGGTGGAAGATGCTTTGAGTATAAAAGACCATGGAGTTTTAAACAATATGAGAATTCAAAGGGATCCAATTTTCATGGATCTAGTAAAGATGGAAAAGGGAATAACCAGGGAAGGTGAAACATCAATGCTTTTTCAAATGGTTGCCAAAATATCTTTACTAGAAAGGATTAAGAGTTCTCAGACTGATGATGAAGAATTTAAAAAGAAGATTAAAGCTGTGAATGATGGGATATTGAGAGACTTTGTGTATGAAGATGGAATTTTGAAATTCGGGAAGAGACTTTGTGTTCCCGATATACCTGATATAAAAAGGGAATTATTGGATGATGCTCATAGTTCCAATTTCTCTATACACCCTGGGAGCACCAAAATGTATAGATATTTGATGGAACAGTTTTGGTGGGACAACATGAAGAGGGAGATTGCTGATTTTGTGTCAAGATGTATGGTTTTTCAACAGGTGAAAGCTGGAAGGCAACAGCCTGGATGAGTCATGCAACCTCTTCCCATACCGGAGTGGAAGTGGGACAATATTATGATGGACTTTGTCATGGGTCTACCAAAGACTCCTTGAAGGAATGACACAATATGGGTTATTATTGATCGTCTTACCAAGTCAGCACATTTTGTTGCTATAATAGAAGATCTACCCCTGGAACGTCTAGCAAGACTATATATTAATGAAGTTGTGAGACTTCATGGAGTACCCCTATCAATTGTTTCTGATCGTGATCCCTGTTTTACTTCAAGATTTTGGGAAAGTCTTCAGAAATCCCTGGATACTGAACATCATTTGAGCACTTCTTACCACCCTAAGATAGACGGACAATAATAACGGACCATTCAGACCTTAGAAGACATGTTGAGATCTTGCTCACTTGACTTTCTGGGTATGTGGGATCAATATTTACCACTGGTAGAATTTTCCTATAACAATAGCTTCCATTCGAGTATTCAGATGGCACCATATGAAGCGTTATACGGAAAGAGATGTCGTACACCAACCTGTTGGGATGATGTTGGTTAAAGAAAACTTGTAGGCCCAGAACTGGTGGAGGAAACGGTAGAAAAGGTGAAGGTAATCCAAAATCACATCAAAGGAGCTCAAAGTAGGCAGAAGATCTATGCTGATAATCGAAGGAAAGATTTGGAATTTCAAGTCGGTGATCATGTTTTCCTAAAGGTATCTCCATGGAAGGGAGTCATACATTTTGGTAAGAAAGGTAAATTGAGTCCCAGGTACATCGGACCTTTCGAAATTCTAGAATGAATTGGGGTTTTGGCTTACCGATTGGCAATGCCGCCAAGTCTCTCCAAAGTTCACGATGTGTTCCACATATCTCTATTGAGGAAACACATGCATGACCCAACGCATGTACTCACCTATGAGGAATTATAACTGGTACCCGATCTTTCCTATTGCGAAGAGCCTGTCAGGATTCTTGATACAAGAGAACAAGTACTGAGAAACCGGACGACGCGTCTGGTAAAATTTTTGTGGAGAAACCATAAGATGGAAGAGGCAACGTGGGAACTTGAGGAACATATGATGAAAAACCACCCAAGTCTTTTCATGTGATAAGTATTCTAAATTTTCTAGGATGAAATTATTTGAAGGAGGGGAGAATGTAACACCCCAAACTTCTACGGTACGCTTCTCTTTGAACAATGCGATAGCGTGTGTTGTACGCAACACCGAGTTCTAACAACCAATCAAACTAGCCGTTATGAATAGTAATACCTAATTTTTGAAATTATATATATTTTATATTTCAAAATGGACTTCATTTTTGGATTTTGAATATCGAATTTAGCCTAAGGTGAAATTTTGGTACTTTTCGGATAACTTTCATATTTTGATGAATAGTGAAAATTACTAAATTTTAATTAAAAACAACTTTTTTAATCATAATACTTAATAGTGATAAATTATGAATTTCAGTGGTTTTAAAGTATATTTATAATATATTTTTACCATTTAATATAATGTTGGTCATTGGACATAATTTTACAATCAAACCGAACATAAACAAGTGCCAATCTTTTGATAGTTATTATCTCTTAAAAACACGCTTTTTGTTTTGACAACGGGAATTAATTTTAAATTAATTTCTACCACTTCTGTGTTTTGAATTTAGAAAAATGGATTTAATATTTGGAATCAGGATTTTCAAAATGTGTAAATAGATAACTTTTATTTTTAGAAATTTTGAATAATTACTGCGGTAAATATTTTATTTACCATGGTTAAGTGTAAATCCGGTAAATAAGGGTTAAAAATAACATTATAATAATACTAAATTACCCTAAAACGTGTCCTAGCCTTATTGGATGATACATGTTCGACCATAGTCATCTTTGGGTCGATTTGGGGACCCCATGGTGCCACTTGTAGGTGATAGGGACACTTTTTTTTAATTAAGTTAAAATGAATACAAAAATGACACAAGCATATATCTTTTAGAAAAACAATTTTTATATAGGGATATATATGTTTTATTTTAGATTATAAATATTCATTAGAAGGAAAAAAAGATTTCCTACATAATTATATTTTATTTATAATTTTTAGACATTAAATAAGTTAATTTATTTATGACACAATGATGATGTAGTAATTACTATAATAGTGAAAAATTAAAATAATTGATATTATAAATACCCAAATAAATATAATATGAAACTTTTAATGAACTAAAATAATTTTAAGGATAATATGATTTATTAGGATTGATTTAATTGACTTTTTTCGAAGTAATCAATCTGTTATGAGTTTCACAAAAATCAACTATTGAATAGTGTCAAAATTGACATAAAAGAGTTCTTAAAACAAATATTATATTATTAATTGATATAAAATTCCTAAAAATCTAAGGTTTGGCCAAGATACTTATATCATGATAGGTTAATCATTAATGGACTACTTGGGAGTCTCTTGGATGTATATAGTAAGTTTATTAACCATATTATATAAAAATGCAAAGAGACATTGTAAAAGTGAAACTAATTAACTTAGAGTTAATACTTAATGATAAGGTTAATATAAGTACCCAAACCTGTCTAAATTCTATTGGTTGAGTTGTTTACGACCTATCCCCACCTTAAAATTTAAATAATTAACTTTGGAGATATTATAAACCGAATATGAATTTATTATAAATTAATATTTCTAGCTTTTCCAAAGGTGCCCCTCACCCTTCTTATAAAAGGGCACTCCTCCTTCTCATATCTTCACACCTTCAAAGCCTTTTGGTTCGGCCAATCTCTGCCCATATACTCTCCCATGTTACCTCACTACAACCTAGAGGCCTTAGTTTGATCATAAATCCATCCTATGGATCCCTTTTGATCAAATCAAAAGGAAGAACCCGAAGAAGAGGTAATGATTTCACCACCCTTTTCCAAGTTCATTTCTTCTTCCACTTCTTCTTCCTTTGTTGTTACCATTATAAAATAATAAATCCGGTATCGTATATATACTGTGATGTTATTATAAATACGGTACAACCATATTCAATATTCTATCCACCCTTTGAATAACATGTCACCATACGTGCGTACGTACGGCTTACCGTCTCCACGTCGTGGTGTAATTGTTATTCAATATAATATCATATGGATGGGTATAATAATGATGTTTAACTCATGTGAATAATAAATATAACATGTTAATGATTCTTTATATATGATATACGATCCATTTATATATTATTTTAATATCAAAATAATGATATTGTCGCTCGTGCGTACGTACGGACTACCGTCTCCACGAACACGATGAGATTCATTCTCCATCGTATCCATTCAAGTATAATTATCATTTGATGATTTAAAAAATGATTTTTAAGGACTTGATATCATTCTGAATATGAATAATATACAACCTATCCTTTACAAACATGTCTTCGTAACAAAATATATAAATGAAAAAAAGTAAGTTAACACCCGAAACAACGATAATACTAAGATATTATTATCAAATCAATATTAAAAGATCATATATGATATCATATGATTCCTGGATAATTTAATAACAATTATTTCACCATTATACAGGAGGTTAACCTACCTCAACCAAGGAAAAGTACAAGGTAAGAGTTATTTCACAATCTCTTCATTATCCGAGATTGTTTATATGTAATAATCTAATGGGATCTCTTTATCATACACATCCATGTTTCCTCAAAATGTATTTCAAAACATTTTTATTATTTACAAGAATATGGGTTAAAGTCATTTATACCATTTTTTGACTTTTTATAAGAGGAATCTTTCTGTCGTTTTCAAAACAAGGTCCTTTTTAACCTTTTCGACAGAATTAAGGTAAGAATGTTTTTTTAACTTATACGGCGGGTGCGGTTATTTTCAACCGTTATAAAATCATAAAAGCTTTCCATACAAGCTTATAATAATATTTTCAAGAAAATGTTTTATTTTATATGGATCTTAAATGATTTCAAAAATAGAATGAGATATTTCTCTAAAAAGTGTTTTTATTTCATCTATGTCAACATCCTTTTATGGATTTTACGCTTATTTGAAGTTGATTTATTATGATAAAAAAATTCTATATTGTATTTAAGGTTTTGTGATATGTTTGACTGTGGATGTGCTATTTTTATACCATTCATAGTTTATGGTGAAATTATTGACTTTTCGTATGCTAGTTTTAATATGAATGTTTATGTTATGTTTTTAAATCTTTTCATATGGGAATGCATTGGACTTAATATGTGACGGGTGGAGCCCTCTATATCTCCTCGATGCATCGGTAGGTCTCATGAGACAAACTAGTGTCTTGGCACAAGGCCTTGGAAAAATCTTATTTGTAGTCTTGGAACGAGGCCTTGTCTATGTGGGTATGATAGTCTGGCATTATGCATTCCAACATTATAAAAGTGGTTATTGATTTTTCATGTGATTATTCCATTAGTAGAATATCCATGTGAATGAGTAAATGGAATTATTTCATTTTATTTATGCCATACAATGTTGAAAGTTCAAGTTTAAAAGGCTTTTGTTTTAATTATACATTGCCTTAAATGTTTATTCTTATTTATGAAAGTTTCCGCTATATTGTTATCCTTACTGGGCATTTGAGCTCACCCCTTTTCTATGTTTTATTTTTCCCAGGAAGTGAAGAAGTAAATTATGAATGACCTACAGGGATATTATGTGGGGATATGAGTGTGGATTATGGAGACATTATGTTGTTGTAGTAGTTTTTCATTTTATGATGTAATGTAAAACTTATGAATATATCTAGTGTTTCCAAGGCTACTAAACCAATCGGTCTTTCGAGATTTGATCTTTCTTGTGATCATGACAATGTTATGTAATAATGCACCGAATCTGGGTAACTAGGGTCGGGGCGTTACAGTTGTTATCAGAGGAAGATTAGTACAAACCATGGATGCTAGATTTAGATAAACTCTGATTAGAGCACGT
The DNA here is from genome assembly GCA_963277665.1 of Viscum album. NCBI lineage: Eukaryota > Viridiplantae > Streptophyta > Magnoliopsida > Santalales > Viscaceae > Viscum > Viscum album. The sequence goes on along the minus strand of OY728126.1, from coordinate 762,959,069 downwards.
AGACCTAAGATGAACTTTGAGGATTAGTATAGAATAACTTCCTAGAATTTTCGTATTTTAGAGATTTTGTGACCTTTTCGAGAAATACATCTCTGTTTGGATACGAGCAGGTAGAGGCGGCTCTGGCACAGATGTACCTAGGGGTAAAACCCGAAAACACCGCTTTGAGCTAGACTCGAACGGGAACTGGTGCACGACAACGGGCCTTGCTGCACTCTTGGTTACGACACTCCCTGGGGATATGCTTAGGATAACTCTCATTTTCATTACAAATCATTATGAAGGGTTTATGAGTATATACTTCCTCAAAGAAAACATTTTTATGATTATGGATTATATCCATAAATAGTTCAATTTATGTTAAGTGTTTTATAAGTATGGGATTATGTATTTTGATTCACAAACTGATCTAGTTTATGCCATTTTTTAGAAATGGTGCCTAGTGGAAGAAATGGAAACCGTATCAATGCACACACTCCATGTAGGGATTGCCCTCTTGCTCAAGATAATTATAGTGGGGATGGTTATGCAACTGGTGCCGATCAACTAATCACCATACTGGGACAACTTACTCAGGTTATGAATAATAACCTTACCCGTATGGATCACCCTGATCCACAGTGTGGAGGATCAATGTTTGATCGATTCGTGAGGCAAAAACCACCAACGTTCAATCGGAGTACAAATCCCTTAGTAGCTGAGCAATGGATAAATTCCCTGGAGAAAATATTTCAGGTTTTGGGGAGCAGTGAAAGGGAAAAAGTTATCATGGCAGTTTACCGCCTCACTGGAGATGCTGATCAATGGTGGTCATTGATTAAAAACATGAAAGAAGATGATAAAGTATCAAATATGGAATTGAGGGAGTTCAAAGATCTGTTTTTAGAAAAATACTTTCCTTGCGACCATCGAGCAGATATGGAAAGGCAATTTCTGAGTCTGAGACAAAAGGAGGATGAGAATGTCACAATGTATGAGGATAACTTTACAAGGATAACAAGGTATGCTCGAGATTATATACGTAACCCAACAAGTACGATTGATCATTTCTTTGATGGGTTAAAACCATTTCTTCGTCAATCATTAGTCTCACAATCCTTTTCATCGTACGAAGACATTGTCTCATGTGCTATCAAGACCGAAAAGGAATTCTCTAAGTCTTATGACTTTAAAGAAAAGCAAGAGAAGAAGAGACCTGCTGATCAATATGGGAATGGAAATAAGGGGAAGAAGGGAATGGTTGAATATCCATCCTGTGGTAAATGTAGGAAGAAACACCACGGTACTTGCTTGAAGGGAATGAGAGTCTGTTACAAGTGTGGTGAAAAAGGCCACCAAGCTCGTGATTGCAAAGGGAAGAAGGAAGCTACCAACGTTCAACTAAAATTGCAGGGAGAGGGGGCATTATGCAAATGAATGTCCTAAGCGTCAGGAGAACTTACCTTAGAAAAGGCCAAGGGATCAAGGCCAAGCTTATGCTATCACTACTGCTGAGGTAGAAGCTCAGAAAGACGTGGTGGCAGGTAATTTAATGGTTTCCTCAAGTTTAGAAAATTCATTATTTGATTCTGGATCATCACATTGTTTCATATCTTCCCAGTTTGCTAAGAAAATTAGATATTTCCAATTTTATTTAATAAGGGAGTTGTCAGTTAAAACTCATAATTGAAGTATCATTGCAACAACGTTTTGTGAATCAGTCCCCATTAGAGCACATAAATGTTCTTTATCTGCTGATCTCATAGTCATACCTATGATTGAGTTTGATATAATCCTCGGTATGGACTGACTTTCGGACAATGATGCAAAGATTTATTGTAAGAAGAAAGAGGTTACGATTCTTGATGATAATGATAAGGAACACCTTATCTTTAGAGCAGAATCGTCACAACCTAATTCTTATTTAGATCCACCCTCAATAGCTCAACTGAATTCGATTATTTGGGAGGAAGAGAATGAAATAACTATCGGTGAGGAAAGGAATGTTCAAATAGAGGATGTACCTGTTGTGAAAGAATTTGTAGATGTATTTCCAGAAGATTTACCTGGACATCCTCCAGAACGAGAAGTTGAGTTTTCCATTGATTTGATTCCTGGATCAAGGCCTATATCGAAGTCCCCTTATAGAATGGCCACTGTAGAATTAGTTAAACTAAAGAAACAACAAGAGGAATTGAGTAATAAAGGATTTATTCTCCCTAGTGTTTCTCCATGGGGATCCCCTGTTCTTTTTGTTAAAAAGAAAGATGGATCTATGAGGTTATGTATCGACTACAGGGAGATCAATGCTATAACGATAAAGAACAAGTATCCCCTACCTCATATTAATGATTTATGTGACCAACTGCATGGAGCTCAATACTTTTCAAAGATTGACCTTCGATCTAGATACCATCAGTTGTGTGTGAAGAAGGAAGACATTCCGAAAACAGCATTTCGAACTAGGTATGGGCATTACGAGTTTACTGTAATGCCATTTGGATTGACTAATGCACCCTCTGTATTCATGGATCTGATGAATAGAGTTTTCAAGGAGTATCTCGATGAATTTGTGGTGTTATTTATTGATGATATCTTGGTATACTCCAAAACCTACGAAGATCATGAAAATCACTTGCGCATTATCTTGAAGACTCTGAGAAGGCATGAATTATATGGGAAGTTTAGCAAGTGTGAATTCTGGCTTTAGGAGATTTCTTTTCTTGGCCATATTGTCTCTAAAGATGGAATCTCTGTTGATCCTTCTAAGACCAAGGTAATCCAAGAATGGCCAGCACCTACGAGTATAACTGAGGTACATAGTTTTATTGTTTTGGCAGGTTATTATCGACGTTTCGTCCAGAATTTTGCCCGATTGGCTAACCCATTAACGAAGCTCACACGTAAAGGGGTTAAATTTTTTTGGACAAAAGAGTGTGAATAATGTTTCGAATAATTGAATAGAAGATTAGTCAATGCTCCTATATTGACTCTACCATCGGGGAATGATGGGTTTTTTATTTATAGTGATGCATCAGAGAAAGGACTTGGTTGTGTCCTTATGCAGAATGATAGAGTTATTGCCTATACATCACGACAGTTGAAAATTCATGAACAAAACTGTCCTACTCATGATCTCGAGTTAGCAGCTATGATCTTTTCTTTGAAGATATGGAGGCACTACCTCTTTTGTGAAAATGTGAGATTTATACTGATCACAAGAGTTTCAAGTATATATTCTCACAAAAAGAACTCAACATGAGGCAAAGGAGATGGCTTGAATTACTCCAGGATTATGATTGCACGATACACTATCACCCGGGGAAAGAAAACAAGGTGGCAGATGTTTTGAGTAGAAAAGACCATGGAGTTTTGACCAATATGAGAATTGAAAGGGATCCAATTTTCATGGATCTAGTAAAGATGGAAATGGGAAAAACCAGGGAAGGTGAAACATCAATGCTTTTTCAAATGGTTTCCAAACCATATTTACTAAAAAGGATTAAGAGTTCTCAGGCCGATGATGAAGAGTTTCAAAAGAAGATTAAAGCTGTGAATGATGGGAGATTGAGATACTTTGTGTATGAAGATGGAATTTTGAAATTCAGGAAGAGACTTTGTGTTCCCAATATACCTGATCTAAAAAGGAAATTATTGGATGATGCTCATAGTTCCAATTTCTCTATACACCATGGGAGCACCAAAAATGTATAGAGATTTGAGGGAACATTTTTGGTGGGACAATATGAAGAGGGAGATTGCTGATTTTGTGTCAAGATGTATGGTTTGTCAACAAGTGAAAGCTGGAAGGCAACAGCCTGGAGGAGTCATGTAACCTCTTCCCGTACCGGAGTGGAAATAGGACAATATTATGATGGACTTTGTCATGGGGCTACCAAAGACTCCTCGAAAGAACGACACAATATGGGTTATTGTTGACCGTCTTACCAAGTCAGCACCTTTTCTTTCTATAAGAGAAGATCTACCCCTGTAACGTCTAGCAAGACTATATATTAATGATGTTGTGAGACTTCATGGAGTACCCCTATCTATTGTTTCTGATCGTGATCCCCGTTTTACTTCAAGATTTTGGAAAAGTCTTTATAAATCCCTGGATACTGAACTTCATTTGAGCACTGCTTACCACCCTTAGACAAACGGAAAATCAGAATGGTCCATTCAGACCTTAGAAGACATGTTGAGATCTTGCTCACTTGACTTTCAGGGTATGTGGGATCAATATTTACCACTGGTAGAATTTTCCTATAACAATAGATTCCATTTGAGTATTCATATGGAACCATATGAAGCGTTATACGTAAATAGATGTCGTACACCATCCTGTTGGGATGACGTTGGTTAAAGAAAACTTGTAGGCCCAGAACTGGTGGAGGAAACGGTGGAAAAGGTGAAGGTAATCCAAAATCACATCAAAGCAGCTGAAAGTAGGCAGAAGAGCTATGCCGATAATCGAAGGAAGGATTTGGAATTTCAAGTTGGTGATCTCGTTTTCTTGAAGGTATCTCCATGGAAGGGAGTCATACGTTTTTTTAAGAAAGGTAAATTGAGTCCTAGGTACATCAGAACTTTCGAAATTCTAGAACGAATTGGGGATGTGGCTTACTGATTGGCAATGCCGCCAAGTCTCCCCAAAGTTCACGATGTGTTCCACGTATCTCTGTTGAGGAAACACATGCCTGACCCAATGTATGTACTCAACTATGAGGAATTAGAACTGGAACCCGATCTTTCCTATTGCGAAGAGCCCGTCAGGATTCTTGATACAAGAGAAAAAGTACTGAGAAACCGGACGACGCATCTGGTAAAAGTTTTGTGGAGAAACCATAAGATGGAAGAGGCAACGTGGGAACCCGAGGAACTTATGATGAAGAACCACCCGTGTCTTTTCATGTGATAATTATTCTAGAAATTTCGAGGACGAAATTATTTGAAGGAGGGAGAATGTAACACCCCAAGCTTCTACGGTACGCTTCTCTTCGAACAATGCGATAGCGTCTGTTGTACGCAACACCGAGTTCTAACAACCAATCAAACTAGCCGTTATGAATAGTAATACCTAATTTTTGAAATTATATATATTTTATATTTCAAAATGGACTTCATTTTTGGATTTTGAATATCGAATTTAGCCTCAGGTGTAATTTTGGTACTTTTCGGATAACTTTCATATTTTGATGAATAGTGAAAATTACTAAATTTTAATTAAAAAAAACTTTTTTAATCGAAATAATTAATAATGATAAATAATGAATTTGAGTGGTTTTAAAGTATATTTAGAATATATTTTTACCATTTAATATAATTTTGGACATTAGACATAATTTTACAATTAAACCGAACATAAACAAGTGTCAATCTTTTGATAGTTATTATCTCTTAAAAACACGCTTTTTGTTTTAACAGCGGGAATTAATTTTAAATTAATTTCTGCCACTTCAGTGTTTTGAATTTAGAAAAATGGATTCCATATTTGGAATCAGGATTTTCAAATTGTGTAAATAGGTAACTTTTATTTTTAGACATTTTGAATAATTATTGCGGTAAATATTTTATTTACCATGTTTAAGGGTAAATCCGGTAAATAAGGGTTAACAAATAACATCATAATAATACTAAATTACCCTAAAACGTGTCCTAGACTTATCGATTGATACATGTTCGACCATAGGTATCTTTGGGTCGATTTTGGGACCCCATGGTGCCACTTGTAGGTGATAGGGACACTTTTTTTAATTAAGTTAAAATGAATACAAAAATGACACAAGCATATATCTTTTAGAAAAGGTTTTTTTACATAGGGTTATATATGTTGTATTTTAGATTATAAATATTAATTAGAAAGATAAAACTATTTCCTACATACTGATATTTTATTTATAATTTTTAGACATTATATAATGTAATTTATTTATGACACAATGATGATGTAGTAATTACAATAATAGTGAAAAATTAAAATAATTGATATTATAAATACCCAAATAAATATACTATGAAACTTTTAATGAATTAAACTAATTTTCTAGGATAATATGATATATTAGGATTTATTTAATTGACTTTTTTCTAAGTAATCAATCTGTTATGAGTTTCACAAAAATCAACCATTGAATAGTGTCAAAATTGACATAAAAGAGTTCTTAAAAAAATATTATATTATTAATTGATATAAAATTCATAAAAATCTATGGTTCGGCCAAGAGACTTATATCATGATAGTTTAATCATTAATGGACCACTTGGGAGTCTCTTGGATGTATATAGTATGTTTATTAACCATATTATATAAAAATACAAAGAGACGTTGTAAAAGTGAAACTAATTAACTTAGAGTTAATACTTAATGATAAGGTTAATATAAGTACCAAAACCTGTATAACTTCTATTGGTTGAGTTGTTTCCGACCTATCCCCACCTTAAAATTTAAATAATCATCTTTGGATCCATTATAAACCAAATATGAATTTATTATAAATTAATATTTCTAGCTTTTCCAAAGGTGCCCCTCACCCCTTTTATAAAAGGGCACTCATCCTTATCATTTCTTCACACCATCAAAGCCTTTTGGTTCGGCCAAACTCTGACCAAATACTCTCTCAACTTACCTCACTACAACCTAGAGGCCTTAGTTTGATCATAAATTCAACCTAAGGATCCCTTTTGATCAAATCAAAAGGAAGAACCCGAAGAAGAGGTAATGATTTCACCACACTTTTCCAAGTTCATTTCTTCTTCCACTTCTTCTTCCTTTGTTGTTACCATTCTAAAATAATAAATCAAGTATCATATATATACTGTGATGTTATTATAAATATGGTAAAACCATATTCATTATTCTATCCACCCTTTGAATAACATTTCACCATACGTGCGTACGTACGGCTTACCGTCCCCACGTCATGGTGTAATTGTTATTCAATATAATATCATATGGATGGGTATAATAATGATGTGTAACTCATGTAAATAATAAATATAACATGTTAATGATTCTTTATATATGATATACCATCCATTTATATATTATTTTAATATAAAAATAATGATATTTTCGCTCGTGCGTACGTACGGACTACCGTCTCCACGAAAGCGATGAGATTCATTCTCCATCGTATCCATTCAAGTATAATTATCATTTGATGATTTAAAAAATTATTTTTAAGGACTTGATATCATTATGGATATGAATAATATACAACCTATCCTTTACAAACATGTCTTATGTAACAAAACATATAAAAGAAAACAAGTAAGTTAACACCCGAAACAATGATAATACTACGATATTATTATCCAATCAATATTAAAAGATCATATATGATATCATATGATTCTTGTATAATTTAATAACAATTATTTCACAATTATACAGGCGGTTAACCTACCCCAACCAAGGAAAAGTACAAGGTAAGGGTTATTTCACAATCTCTTCATTATCCGAGGTTGTTTATACGTAATAATCTACTGGGATCTCTTTATCATCCACATCCATGTTTCTTCAAAATGTATTTCAAAACATTTTTATTATTTACAAGAATATGGGTTAAAGTCATTTATACCCTTGTTTGACTTTTTATAAGTGGAATCTTTCCGTTGTTTTCAAAACACGGTCCTTTTTAACCTTATCGACAGAATTAAGGTAAGAATGTTTTTTTAACTTATACGGCGGGTGCAGTTATTTTCCGCTGTTATAAAATCATCAAAGCTTTCCTTACAAGCTTATAAGAATATTTTCAAGAAAATGATTTATTTTATATGGCTCTTAAATGATTTAAAAAACATACAGAGATATTTCTCTAAAAACTGTTTTGATTTCATCTATGTCAACATCCTTTGATGGATTTTATGCTTATTTGAAGTTGATTTATTATGATACAAAACTTCTATATTGTATTGAATGTTTTGTGATATGTTTGACTGTGGATGTGCTATTTTTATACCATTCATAGTTTATCTTGAAATTATTGACTTTTTGTATGCTAGTTTTAATACGAATGTTTATGTTATGTTTAAACCTTTTCATATGGGAATGCATTGGACTTAATATGTGACGGGTGAAGCCTGCTATAGATCCTCGATGCATCGGTAGGTCTCATGAGACAAACTAGTGTCTTGGAAAAAGGCCATTGAAAAATCATATTTGTAGTATTGGCACGAGGCCTTGGCTATGTGGTTGTGATAGTCTGGCATTATGCATTCCAACATTATGAAAGTGGTTATTGATTTTGCATGTGATTATTCAATTAGTAGAATATCCATGTGAATGAGTAAATGGAATTATTTCATTTTATTTATGCCATACAATGTTGAATGTTCAAGTTTGAAAGGCTTTTGTTTTAGTTATACATTGCCTTAAATGTTTATTCTTATTTATGAACGTTTCCGCTATATTGTTATCCTTATTGGGCATTTGAGCTCACCCCTTTTCTATGTTTTATTTTTCCCAGGAAGTGAAGAAGTAAATTATGAATGACCTATAGGGATATTATGTGGGGATATGAGTGTGGATTATGGAGACATTATGTTGTTGTAGTAGTTTTTCATTTTATGATGTAATGTAAAACTTATGAATATATCTAGTGTTTCCAAGGCTACTAAACCAATCGGTCTTTCGAGATTTGATCTTTCTTGTGATCATGCCAATGTTATGTAATAATGCACCAACTCTGGGTAACTAGGGTCGGGGTGTTACAACATGTATTTAGTTTTCTATTTCAATTCATTGAATTATTTTTTTGCCTTACTAATTATATTTATTGAGGTAATTCTCATTGATGTTCCGAGCATGTAATGATTTCTTTTATAGAATATGAAATTATAAAAATAATTTAAATTTATGGATCTAGAAGAGATTAAAAAAAATCTTGTGGTTAGGATCATTAATTAACACAATTCTAAAACAATAATTCTATCAAAAACCTCCCACAAAAAAGGGTTTGATCAAGTTAATCATACCAAAGTGAATACCCCACTATATTTATTTTGTGAGTCACTTCAAGATATTAATGCAGCATTAACCAAATATAGATTGCAAACATGACTATATGTTGAATTTACCGTAAACATCAGTAATACATATTATGATGTATTACAAGTCCTTCACTCAAATTGGTATAACAATTGTAATGTGTTTTCTCCATAGGTACATAGAAAATATAGTAAAACATAATTGGGAGATATTTTAGTGGATGATGATACACATGATAGAAGCAAATTATATTTTTAAATGTGTTAATAAATGAATGATTTTATATGGATATGATTACATACACATGTGTAAGGATATTGAAAAAAACTGAGTAATACAAGAATGTTTGTACCTATGATACCATAAATGTAAATTGGGTGTCACAATTAACAAAGATTCTATGAATTTATATGGTAGAGTTAGATTATATTATTCTTAATGAGGAAATAAAGAAGAGGATTTGAATGAGGATGTTATTGAATGATTTTGAAACAAAGGCGATAATGTCTAACATTATGACATATATATTTCAATACATGTTGTGAAGAATACAATTTTCATTCAATGTTGAATTATATTATGATAAAATATCATTTAATTATAGAATTATTAGTGGATGGATATTTAAAATTCAGGTGATGTTTATTAAAAAATTGTAAAATTTATATCACATAAGGAAATTTGATACAATAAATTTGTGAGGGTAATTGTGGAGCATTGACTATTAAAGTATAGTAAATTTGTAATTTGTCTCCACGTGGGATAATTTTGAAATATTTTGATCCTGATTTTATATAGATTACATTGTACACCAAAACCTAACCCATCCCTTCAACCATGGTGTTGAGGTTTTCAAGGGTTTTTGGGTTTAACTCCCCACTTGTAGAAGGCTAGGGGTTGGGGGCCAAAGGCCTCACATTTTTTTTCTAAAAAGAACATGATGTATATGTGTACTTTTTACTATAAATTTTCTAGTGGTTGTTATAGAACATAGTGTAAAAGGTTTGATTTCATTTACAGTATATATGGGGTTATGTAAATAAATGATTCATTTGTGAAGCAAGTAAAAATGATAATGTCATTTTTTTCATTGATGAACACATTAATTCACTGAAAATGTATTTCATTCTAATGATGGTTTCAACATAATAATTAATGACATGAATGTTTTTCAATTATTAAAATATTCATAGCCCCTAGAATTATGATTAAATATCTATTTAACTAAAAATATCTATAAATCTCTAATAAAATAGTTAATAACGTCTCTATTATTTAAAAATATGATATTCTTATAGAACTGTTTAAATCCATTTGTATAATTTTATATCAATTTTTAATTTTGTGTTCTCCTATTTTTTCAACAAATGATGTTTTATAAATTTTAACGGTAGCTTTCACCCCCACCTATACCACCTCTTAGGTCATCCCCTATTTTGTTTTTTATAATTTTACATATAATAAATAATATTTTAATGTACTGTTATCAAATAATTATAAATTCATTTACAAGTATTCATAAAAAAATATTTTATCTCAAATAATGATACTTTTCATTAAAAAGATTCCAATCTCATTTTTTATTCCCAAACTAATTTAGGTTAATGGAAAACTTCCCTAATAAAAAGATTAATACTTCCAAAATTCCTTTTTAAAATTATCATAATTGGTGGGTAAAAATACAATAAACCTTATAAATATAAAATATTGATTCAACGATAAATTATTATTAATTAATAATAGTTCAATAAAAATATATATACCATAACATGATAATAAGTTTAGTATACCTTTAAATTAATAATATTAAACATTTATGAAATAAATATAAATTTTTTAATGATATGTATGAGAAATAAATAAAAAATAATATACAAATATAAAATTGAAACAATGAACAAATTTAATTTGGAAATTATAATTATTATTTTTATCATTCACTTAAGGTTAAATCCTAGTGATAAATGTCTAGTGGAATATTTTTTACCAATGAAAACTGGATTGAGATAAGGACTTTGTAACATTAATTAGTTAGTAAATAAGGGAACCTTTGGATTGGTGAGTCCACTAGGGGGTAACCTAAAAAAATTTAGTCAAGGCCAAAATATATATTTTTAGACTTGATAAACTATTTCCTCAATGAAAGTTGTTAGATCCATGACTGTAGGCTTTACTTATATTTTTTTGGTTCTATCCTAGTGACAATGTAATGTATAATTCAACAACATTGTAATGTGGTGAAGAATATGACACAAATAGAAGGGGTGGTGTTAAGGATAATGGTGAAATTAATAACATTATGGGGGATACAAAAACAAATTATAGGAGTGAAATTGAAAATAAGCCATGATTGTATATGGTGAAAAAATGTGGCATGGAATTAGATACTAAAAAATCATGTTTTATGAGTCTATAAGACATTATAATTACATGTAATCATATTAGAATTTGAATAATATATGTGGATGGGTATGATCTAATTGAATGTGTTCATTATGAGTGTATATTCTATTTGGTTTTTGATACAATCTCCATACATATTATAGATTCATGGAATTATTAAATATTGAATGTTTAGTAAATAGTCATTAATTTTTATAATTAAATAATAACAAGTAATGAAATAAACATGGAAAAAATACCTATAATATTTAACTCAAATTCCCTAAAAATGAAATTTGAGTGATAAAATATGTAAATAATGCTGATGAACAAAAAATGGATGGAAAATGATTTATTAAGTATGAATATATTAGAAAATATAAATGAAATATAATAATTAATAATGGAAAATAATTATTTTTCGTTATTAAGTGGTTTTTAATTATATAAATATTGTTTCTATAGATATCCATTCCATAAATAATTCTATAGAGATATTCTAAACATAATAAAATGATCTTGTAATTAGAGTGTTTTTATGAAATATTATATAAGGCATCCTAAATATTTTTTAATATCAATCAAAATTTAGGTTAAATGGGTTTTCATTAAAAATAATATTGATTGCTGTGAAAATTTTTCTCCATTGAATACTCAAGTGAAGATTTTAATGAGTAATTTTTAAAATTCAACATATAAAGAAAATATAAAATCCAATTATTTAGTCTACAAGAATGTTTTACTTAAAATATCAACTAAAAACTACCTTTGGAAAAGTTTGTATGATAATTTATTTATTTATTTAATAATTCATAAAACAGTTTTTAACATAAATCACTATATAATTATATTTAACAACTAATATAACTCACCCATCACAAAAACTGACCAAAAAAATACATTTCAATGAAATGTTTTCATAGATTTGATACATGTAACAAAAATCATATATTCCATAAATTACTCAACAACTTCAATAAGTGGAAAATATTTTTTTGAAAATTTAATAGTAATAAAATTATTTTAAACAAATAATTTAAAAAAAAAACTAAATACCCTGGCCCTAGTAGTCCATTGTCGGTGGTTAATTTATTATATTGAATATATTTATAAAGAATCACATCCTGATTGACTGACCAATATTGTAGTCTTGATAAACTACAAACATAATTGAATCTCATGTTCATTGTAAAACCTAAAAAATATACTTCATATTAGAAAAAAATTATTCTCTCAAGAATATTCTTTAATATCAATCATTGTATTCTTATTAGTATCCAAGAGAATGGATGAAAATATGGGTTAACTCAGATGCTCAATAAGGGTTATATTTAACAGAATATATAATGAGTAAATAACATAGAAGTAGCCAGTTATGATAAAATGATTACATATGCATAATAATATGATATTGAAATATATCCATGGAAATTATTCAAAATAATATATTTGACATCATTCATTGATCTCATATTGATGAAAATCATAATTATGGACATTTGGAACACACCATCAAGGCCTTATGTCGAGACGATTTAAAATATTGGTAGGTACACCCCACAACCTATTTAATATGACTTGCCAAAAATAATATCTCATTAGAACTAGAGATAAATCGATGAGCTATATAATTTTAGGCTCCACTCTTCAAGTTATATGGATAATGCATTAATCATATAAAAAAATTATATTAATATTCCTTAAAAAGTATTAAATTTCGATATTATAGAAACTGTATTATGGAATATTAATATTTAATCCTTATAAATTGATCATAAACCATCTAGATAAATGATAAGGTTGTTTTCATTACAACATATCCAAGGTAGAGGATATATAAAATAAGTAGTTCCTTTCATTGATGAATAGAGACACCATAAAAAGTTCATTAAAAATATTCTTTTTAAAAATATATATCTCACTTTTAAAATTATGATTATTAACTAAAAAATTTTAGAATATTATGAAAGTATTTATATTTGAAAAGAAATATGAGAAATTAAACTGGAATCATCAAATCATTTAGCGGTCATGATGGAGGTAAATTTTATTCATGTTCTATATGTTTAAAAGAACCATCCTTTCATATGTATATAATAAAATTCAAAAAGTATATCACTTGTAAAAAGAAAATAACATTACTTTTAAATTTTTTTGTAGAAATAGAATAAGGGTATAAATCTATTTATAAATCACTAAAGAATAGTAAACATAATCTATAAAATATTTCAAGAAAAGTATGGATATACTGGAAAATAGTTCTTGGTGAGTCTAAAAACATATTAAATTTTTATTAAATACCTTATTTTGGTATCATGAGTACTTAAGGAAAGGAATATGAAAGGAAAATTAGAAAAATATAAAAATAACTAACGCAGAGTAAAATATATTTTGTTTAAGATATAAAGATAAAATAATTCCCCTAGTAAATACTTAACCATTAAAAATCATAAATATTGATGACATTTTGAACTAAAACCATAATATTTCATTAACTTTTGAATAATTACTCCCATGAAATAAATAGCTTTTAATGAGTCACTAATTAAAATAAATACAAATATAATCAAGATATATCACATCAAAGGAGAATTATATACACCACATGAAAGAATCAAGCAGTGCATATGACTTATGTCTCATAGAAACAAAAGTGAGATGAGAAACCCTTACCATAATTCCAACATTCTTCATATTTATTTGACACTCTTGTATAATAAATATAGATTTATTATATATCTATTCCAAAAGCATAATCCTATTTGTTATTAATCCGTAGTTTGGGTCATTTTATTTAATCATGATTCTACCATATCTATAATGTTAATCATGATATAAATAAAATATATATTCATTAAATATGTCCTTATTATCATCCACATAAATAATAATTGAAAAATAGAGGATATTGCTTTCTGGATGTTGTAGAACACATGTACGCATGAGTGATGTTATCTTTTTCCAATTGATTAGAAACTAATAATGTATATATGATATTATAATTACAGATAAAAATTTATGATGTAAATATAATATATATTCATTGGTTCTATCTTTATAACCATCTATGTAATGTGGTGATGAAAAATGAACTGTATAGATTTTTGGCAATAGTAAGCCATGCATATACATGAGAGATGTTTTCTCATTTCATAGGATGGAAAAGGGACTGAAAATGGTTAGACCATAATCATAATGAATTCTATGCATATTGATAAAACTGAACATAATATTTTATAATGTTTACAACAAATTTAGTGGCAGTTAATGAAGAATGAAATTTGAAAGATTCGGTAAAGTTGACTTCCTATTCCTTGAAAGGGATCTTTTAGATATGCTCTTAGGGAATATATGGTTTGAATTTTTGAAAGAAAAAAATCATCTAAAACATGTATAATTTTATTTAGAATTGGTTTTGGTAGGTTTGGTAGAGATAAGAGGATCTAGGGGTCTATAGAAGATATGAGAGGTTATTCTTTTTTATAGTGAATAAAGGACACCCATGGAATTAATAAACAAAATTAAAAGTAATAAGTTCATATTCATTTGAATGTGTAAGAAATTGTATATAATTTCAAATATAATATAGGACCTTCAACCTATAAAATGTGGATCAGTTTAGTTGGTTTTTAAACCATATCTTTTGGATTGACACATTAGTTATACTATTTTAACCTTAATCACACTAAAAATGTTTTTACACATGATGGGTTACTATTTAACTTATAAGGATCATACTAGCCCAAAAATGGCCATGGTATGATATTTTAGACCATATATTATCCCAATTTTATTTTTTAAATATTTTTTATATTAAATAAATTAATGAAATATCATTTTTCTAAAATATATATAACGTCAAATTTGACAATATTAATATAGTTTTCTTTTAAAAACATCTATAAAAATAAATTATTCAAATAGGGAGTTTTTAAAAAACCCATATATTTATTATATATCTAGAAAATGTTTTTATCCCACTATATAACCAAAATATTACTTTTAGATTATTTAATATAATAAATGTATTTCCTAGTAATTAGATAAATATTATATCAATGTTTCATAATGATTTAAGGTAACTATAGAGTCATTAAAATTTAGAAAAATTTTACCTCGATAGAAAAATTCAATTTTCTTTCATGAAAACCATTATTAATGACAATGAACATCTTTTCACAATATAAAAATATTTATTGTTACTAAATCCAAGATGGTGAATTTTTATATTTATTCTTTTCTTAAATAAATATAATGTATTAATCAATGAAATATTGAAGAAATTAGATATATATTAAACAATTGGATGTAAATAGTAAAAATAAAACCATTAAAATGGATATATTAAAATGTGGGGTTGATTTTGTGACTTTATATAATGGTAATAACCATCTTTTACCCTTTTTACCATTACTAATGTGATAAAAATTATCAAGGTTATTATTCATAACGTCCAAAATTTAATGTAAACTATTTAAAAATTTAGAAATATTGATTAAAAATATGGAATAATGTTTACAATATTAAATTCTTATAAGTCCCATAAATCAATTTATAAGGAAAATAGAATCAGCAATGAAAAACTATTTTTTAGAAAAAAATGAATTTTAAGTATAATTTTGTTTACAAAAATATATAATAAAATTTCTTCCAATAAAAATAATTTTATTAATAATAATATATAAAAACAAATTTTACATTGATAACACTTTGAATCAGAATTTATCTTTTTTAATGCTTCAAACAACAATACAATTTTTATCAAAATACAACATTTTTCATTATTGCCTAGAAAATAAAACTTTTTTAATAAATATAAATAATTCATCCTAACATAAATTTTAAATTATTATTTCAAAACTGAACTTTATATTTACAATAAAATTCTATAAATGTGGAAAAAATTAAATATTATATTTCATTATAAAAAGTAATAAAAATATTTTTGTATGAAAACATATTTTTGAAAAATAATATGACATTTTTTAAAAAAAATATTTATTTATTTCTTAAGAATTAAAAAATTACTTTGTATTGATTTTGTAATTTATAAATATATATTTTATTATGAATTTATTGATATTCATAATCTCTAATTCAAGATCTAGGTTATAATGATCATAGTTAAATAATAATATTATTTCATTATTCATTTATGATAAGTGTTGTATGTGGTATAAGTGACTGAAAACATCATTATTTTAAAATATCAAGGTGTCACATTCCCCCCCACGCTTTAATAATTATTTCCCACATAATTTGAGCAAGTGATACGTAATCAAGGTTTTGACATTTGATAATACTTTGTTAAAAACCCACAATATAAATGGGGTTAATAAAATATCATCTTAAAAAGAAGGAATGTGATGTACTAAGATCATCTAGAATAACACAAAAATTGGTTTCAAATTAAGATATCATTTGTTCGAAGTGAAAATATGGACATAGGGGAGAAAAATTATTTCTATGGACTAATAGAAAGTAAAAGAGAACATGGTCATGAAGATGTTAAATACCAAAAACTATAAATCTGTGATGGGTATAATGATAAATGATTTGTCAAAAAATTTATGAAAAGAATAAAATTTTAATATCATAATACTCTTCTATTTTTTATGGATTATTTTACTAAAATAATAGGATACACTAAAAATATATATAAACATGATAGCTTTTTATTTCATAAGCATAATTTCATCTTTGGTTGTGCATTGATAAATTTAAAATTAAACTATTACTCCATTAAATGAATATCCAAGATAAATTTTTTATTCACGAATTTCTGATATTAACAGTTAATGGGTTATAAGAATCAGATAAATTAAATTTATTTCTCTATGTCTCTAAATATTTATCAAAACAAAATTGTTTTGCAAAATTTATCCAATATAATGTACTAATCTCTAAATATGCAGAAGTAACACCTAAAGGTAAAAAAATCAATTAAATAATATTTTATCCATAAAACCATTTCAAAATATGCCAGATCAAGTTCAAAATCTGAAATAAAGGAAAGAAGGTAACTTAATTTTTTATAGCAACTTATCATTAATCTGCTAAACAACATAAAGTATCTCATAATGTCACATAGAAAAATATTTTAATACCATTTTAAACATAAATTAAAAATAAAAACATAAATAATTAACAAAATTATCTATATACTTATTCCTTAAAAAAATTATAAAATATATTTTATTAATCTCAAAATGAAGAGAATTCCATCATATTTTACTCTTTAATCAAATCACTAAAACATTTCAATGTCAACAATACTATTATATTTACTTATTTAATTTAAATCATCTCTTTATCCCAATTAAGCACTATTAATTCCCAATTCAAAACATTTTATACAGTTTCTTTAATATATTCATTTTTTCATAAATAATTTCAGAAAATCGATTTTCTTGGTAATCGGTACCATTAAACATATGCTTGAGAATCCTCAAAGAAAAAATACTTGAGAAAAATACTAATTTTTTCAATATTCATATATTAAATAAATAATTTATATAAAACTTCAAAGATATTATTATTGAATACCAATACATAAATACCTCATTTATTTCACATTAGGTGTAGTATTTGAATATGCTTGGTCTTTTACATGTGGAACCTCCTATAGTAATTTCTCCCAATTTTTGGGAATTTTTTTGGAATTGTGTCCAATGTATATATAAATAATTCATTATACTCTGATTTATTATATCTTACACAAGAATGTTTTAGCACGATTAAATTTTTCTTCACACTTGTAGAAAACTCCTTTTACCACTTTACATGTACCTTAGTGTTTCCTACCATAAGTATCACATACTTGAATGTCCCCATTTAACTTATTCCCCTTATACATTTTTTTATCAGTTATCATATTTTTATATTTATTTCCCTAAAATTCATAGGACTTAGAGAATTATTTCATGATATTGATATAATATGGTATCAAACCAGCCTAAGGTGAGAATATTTGGGTGATTAATTCCCTAAGAAGGATTGGATTTATCCCATCAATGAAATGGTCAATCATACTATTTGTATTATGTACATAGTCTAAAATATTAATTTCTAACTTTTTAATGTTATATTAATAAATAAAATCATTTTTCTATTCCTTTTAAATTAAACATGGATATTATCTACCCATAAACTCTTCTTGTTCATGTAGAAAATATTTTTCCAAGAAATATATTATGAAATACAACTACATGATTGATATTTATTCATAATTATTTGTGTTTTGAATCAATAATAAAAACTTATCCACCTTAGTCATGAAATAATTAAATGCTATGAAATTTTTTCCCTTTCATTACATCCTAATGTAATTAATATCAGTTCTAAAGAAAATATCAATTATTCAACTAAAAATATATTGTTGGTTCCATTGACTGGTGTAGGATGTTGTAACCTAAAATGGTATAACATTGTTATAATACATTATTGATCAATTGTGTGCTCCATTCATACAAGGTTATTAGGAGAACCTAAGTTAGTTCCCCCAATATAGTTATAATTTTTTCATTTTTAGCACCAAATATATTGTCATTATCTTTCTTATAAGGGAAATCCATATATAATACATTCCTTTAAAAGGATCCATTCCTTCTACTATTTCTCATTTATAAATGTCATATACCCTGTATTTGATCATAACATTATGAATCATAATGTATATTTTTGAAAATATAGAATCACGTAAATTAAATTAAAAAAATTTATACATAGATAATCATAGAATTATTAGCCTCATTTCATTGAGATTATTCTCAAATAAAAATAAATTGGAATTTTTTGTAATGATTTGTAAAGAAAATGAGTACCAACCAAATTATATCTATCAGGAATGCCACATAAGGTGCATAGTAAAGGTACACTCACCATTCACCATAATGAGTCCAATATATACTTGGACAACTATTTTTGGGGTTATCACACTATTGACACTCCGACCTGTCAAAGAGTTTAAAAAATGAAAAAGGGAAATATAAAAGAAATATGAGGGGAAAATACATAAAGAAATTCATGATATGAAATGGCATGAGATTTGGGTCTCCCTAGTAAGACCAAAAGGGCGTCAGCATGCAGTCTACTTTTGCACCCCCATCTGTCACGTAACCTACTTGCGCGCCCAAAATCCATTCTCCCAAGGTCTTGTTTTTTCCAATAAATAGTCCCTCAGGGCCTTCATTTGTATGGAATAATTTCCTTCAAGCCTATTTCTACTCTGGCCACCCTAGTGCTTCGCCCACGTCCTCCTAAACATTCAAGGTAGTTCTTTAACACATTTTGCAGAGGAATTTTGGAAGGATCACAGGACATATGTCCGTTTATTATTTTAAATCCATAACACTTGAACGCCTAAAGCTCCCAACCTCCCAAAATTAGGTACACTTGCACACCACTTATTCCTTTCATAGGAACCGAAGCACCCCACTTTTGGAATTTCCTGTGAATACTACTAAAGTCTTGAGCTAGGTCTCTCCCAAGTATTACCGTAGAGGTTTTTCATCGCTTAAGTGAATATCAGGTCTCCCAAGTCTACTTGTTTCCCATAATTGCACTCCCTTCTATAATTGGTCTCCCCTCATTGATTCACTTACACTCTTCAGTTTAAAATCCATCAAGCCATCATTAAATCCATTCATAGCAATGCTTCTTCTTCATTGTCTCCCTTGTTAGAAAGGGATTATATTGAGACCTCCACCAGAACCTCCTAACATATAAAATCCTTTGAGAAAGACTCATCATTTTGCCTCTTATTTTGGGTTTGTATATCTATATTCAATGGTTTCCCACATTTGTTTAACAATGGATTTCGTATTCATGAAGTGTCTATGGGTTTTTATATCTGCAACCACATTGACCGTTATCCCAAGAATAGTGTTGGGAAGTTCCCGGTTTGGAGGAGGGTTTTTCTCCTGACATCTCCCTTCTCAAAAAGACTATGAACCTCAGGTATTCTGGTAGGGAAGGTATGGTTAACAATTTGTTTTCCTTTTAAGTGAATTAGAAGTCCCCCTCCACTACCAGGATCAATTTTAGGGTAGCCATCATGTTGTAACCCCTAAAACTTCATCCCTTATTCCTATAATTTGGCCCTTGTCTAATGTGAATAGAACATATAGAGGTCTCATCGCCTCTCCCTCGTCCACCCTAACCATCATAGGTTTTCCATCTTCCACCAGCGGAAGAGGGAAAGTGTTAGTGCCATTGTTGAATATTTCACATCCTCTTTTTTCTCATACCGACATTACTCACGTGGGATTAGAGATTTTTTATGATTACAACATATACACAAACAACCATGGTGAATGGACTACAAGTACACCGATTCCCACCATAATTGGGATATGTATGAATCCCTCTTAGGGCCCGAGCTCACTGGATATCCTATTCAGGAATCCAACCCTAATTTCATTAATATGGGAATCCTCTTTAGGAATAAGCCCAAAATTAAACCCACAAGTCATCAAGGAATACTTTTTTGGTATTAACCACAAAATCATCTCTGTCAAAGGAATATATTATCATATAAGACATATCAAACTATGTGGTATTTAATTCCCATTCACATAGGATACATATGTAGACTCATTGAGGTTCAAACTGGATACCTTAAATCAACCCTATTCTCCTTGGGCCACCTTCCCAACATGGTCTAATCTTACTTGGTAACCCATATCCTTTCCATGTTCATTGGGTCTTTACATCATAAGTCCCACACCAAACACTGACTAAGCACCTTTTTCTCAGATGTCCATACCACATGACAATAAACTATATGGCTAGGTCCTTTTCACAAGGCCTTAAAATTTATGTTGACTCCCATTATTTGGCACCAAAATACAAGGGTTATGATTCCTTTCACAAGTATACATAGGTAAAAAATTTCATGGGTATGATCCCAATATCAAAACAAACCTTCATATACATAGATGAAAATAAATTACAGAGTTCCCCGCTGAGGGCTTAACAACCAGTATCATCATAAAGATGATTAAAAGGATATATACATAGTATATTATAGGATACTATTGATATAAAATCTTGAATACATAAAGATATATCCATTAATGAAGAAGCATGAATACATATGGATGATTATAATTTTGACACATGTTTATACGTGATTTCAAATTACAAGGGAAACTTATGTTATACTTGGTGAATTAATAAGGATTCAGGAAAACATCTTAAATTTATAAAGAGAGTCCTAGAGTAGAAAATAATTCCACCCAAAAGGTTTGATGTGTCCAACATCCCATCCTCTCAGCCAATAAACGTTCT
The DNA here is from genome assembly GCA_963277665.1 of Viscum album. Lineage (NCBI taxonomy): Eukaryota > Viridiplantae > Streptophyta > Magnoliopsida > Santalales > Viscaceae > Viscum > Viscum album. Next base: position 762,937,429 of record OY728126.1, on the reverse strand, counting down.
TAAATATCATAAAATTAGAACTTAATTAATGTATTCCTTTGGAAAGAAGGTCCCCTTTAGAAAATGAACTATTGGAAGTTTCTAGTTACATGAATAAATATAATGGAAACCGCTTGGAAGCAGTGATTCTTAAAACTATAACACATGTTTAAAGGACTACGAAACAAAATTGGTGAACCCTAAGTGAATCCATAACCAAGTTAATAATGTTCGCTAACTGTTAGGCTCCTATCAATTGATAAAGTAAGGCTAGACAAAGGAATCATGCATGCATGTATCCATATAAACAAATGTTTATTTTATGGTGTTTATTGTTGTTGTATTCAATTTTTTTCATAGAACTCCCATCTTTCCAGAAAGGGTTTCTTCAAGAAGATGTCTATGAACTTCTTGATCATTGCACTGGCTAGATCATCATCCACAGGAAAGATGTTATCACCCACCTAGTGTCTTCAATGCTGGGTCTCCAACATGCTGATGAAGGAGTACATTCACCAAGGTAAAATCCCAACATTGGAGGCTACCCAACAGGCCCTTCAGGTTAATAACAATCCTCAATTGTCTGGCCAACGATGATATATGATCTAGAAGCATATGGTTAAAACCACCATTTTCAACAGTTTTGAGTAATTATCCTCAGAATGCAACAAACAGTACATTCCATACTATAGGGAGGTAGATCAAGAGGTCACTATGCGCATCAATTCAATGATATAGGGGTCCTTCCTGAGGAACCCCACAAACAATTTCCACTATTAGAATTGTGCAGAAGGGAGCCCCCAACATGATGGGGGTGTTGCCTCTGGAAAGTTAGCCCAGGACTCTCAGACCCGAACGTTAAAGACGAACTGTCGGGGAAAACATTTTGTCAATGTGGTGTAGGTTCTTACGTCTTAACCCTATAGAGAATTCCATCAACCTATCTTGATGGAGAAAAATGAGTGGGAACATACACCCGTCCATCCTAATTTTGTTGTCCAACAGACTCATCTGGAAGCAGCCCACTAATCCCACCAGATAAATTCGGTGGAGTACTATGGACATGCACATACACCAACTTACATGTTATCATCCTGTCAACAGGCTCGTCTAACTGCATTTAATGATGCCCACCAATCCAATGTGGTGGCGACAGGTAAACAGGAACATACCCCTCTTTATATTCCCCAATTCTCCCAGTTGTCTCCTCTACCAGTATTGAAGGAATTTCGTCAACCATACCTGACAGAAAACAGCTAGCAGGAACATAATCATGCCATTATTCATCAATCCTATCAACTATCACGTTTGGAAACACCTAGAGAAGTCAGTCGAAAAGCTCCAATGAAAAATCTAGGGTTAACCCAACTTTCTGCCCCCATGCATGAGTACATTAATTACCCACTGACAGAAAAAGGATGATAGGAGTTGGCACATACACCTACTCCAGATACAGAATGGACGTATATTCCCATTCTGGCTTCTAGAGTCACCAAACACATCTTATCAATGATGAAAAGGCAGATACAAATTCCTTCCCATATTCTAGAAGAATGATAGGATATTATAACAACTACTTCAGTAGTACTAGGGAAGAAGACACATAAATCTGTCCCCACACATGGTATGATACATCGTTATTCAATCTCAACTCACATACACACATCTGTTATAGTCCATAATGGCCATGGGGCATACTCCCCCATATCATATAGACAACAAGATTGGGGACATACACCCTTTCTAATCGAAGGTAATTGGTCCATTATGGTAACCAATACAAAGTAAGCACATAAATCTACCCATGATAACCTCTTCTCCTAGAAAGTGGTCTCTACTATGTGTAAGAGAACATCCAAGAATAATTTTTGTCAAAAACAGTTAAAAAATCAAGAGTCAAGCTGCAATTTAGCTCCTCTTATTGATGGAGTTCTTGAAGCCCCTAGACATTTATCTATTACATCCCATGATCCTACCCTATCATTACAAAATTATGGGAGTAGTATCATTAATTATGATGTTACCTGTCAAAAACTTCATCATGAAGGATTTCTTCATGAAAATTTGGCCAATTCAGAGAGCCTATATCTAGATGAAATCCACGGAAACCCACCATGTGGCTAGATGACCAAGGATCAAGAGGATTCATCCCTTGATGTAATCCACCATGGTGGTCCTCACCATGATGGAATTCACTACGAAATTAATCTTTATAATAGTATTTTGAATTTTCAAGGTAATTCTATAATTTACAATGTAGTGATGAGAAAACCCTCTTATCTCAAGGAACTTGCAAACACAAGACCAGTCGTGTCTAATTCATTGTCGTTTATGGGACAAGCACTTTTTCAAATAGATGAAATCTTAAGGAGAAGATCATTATTTGAACCTCACTTGGGTTATTCATCTTCTAATATAGAGTTTCCACATTGGTCAGATCAAGTGGAGAAATGTCTATTGAAATACGATAATGATATGATTAGCATGAGAAAACAATTGGCTAAAGGATAAATGCTACTATTTTTATGGTCTTTGGAAAATTCTTATTACTACATTACAAAACTAATGGCATAAGATTGCATTCATGATATCCACCTCATCTTATGGAAGAATATTGATCTTTTAAAAACCAAAGTATTACCATATGATGAATATCAAAATCATGTAATGGTAATAGAAGGGTTGAAACACCAAATTGACTTGGCATCTCTCTCAGTTTACCGACATCTAAAGGTTGAAAAATAGCAGAGAACCCTTCAGAATGCATGCCTCAATGCTCTAAAGAGACTATGCCAATTACATTCTCATTCCTCATATGTTGTTTATATCAGAGGATGGGGTGCACATGGAGCATTTCATTTCACTGATCTCCAGAATCAAGAAATCCTGCCAAAAGATGTCTCATTCAATTTTATTTCCCATGGCCGGCTACAATCAACATATTTTTTATGTAATCAAATGTACTCTCTGGAACAGGTAATATCTAGCTCTCATCAGAGTCAGTTACAAAGAAAATGATTTGATGAGTTACTTTTACATCAAGGATCTTAGAATCGTGAGAAGGCCTCCCACTTAGAGGATTTCAGCCAACAGATGACACAAATTTATGAAATAGGACAACGATCTTCCGAAACAGCTTATTTGAGTGGTTTTTGTATAATGCACCTAGATAATGTCTGAAACAAAATTTGCAAAATCCGAAGAGAAGTTGTGAAAATCTCATGCATAGCAGCTCAAGAACCACCCCATCTTGCAGATCTGGTGGATAATTTAATTAAACCTTCAAGTTCATTAAACAAAGCTCCAAGGTTTCAAGAAGAAGAAAAGGAATAGTCCTAGCCTACAAGGCTGGGGTATTTTTCACATCTATAATCCCCTCCTCAATTGAAGTCAATTTTCTCCCGATTAGGGATGAATCAAAAAAGAATCACACAACTGAATTATCCAAGGATTCCTTTCAGGTTACTATCCAATAAACAGCTCCTGAGAATCCAAATATAGAAGATCAGATTCTCATGGATGATACAGAGGGAGAAAATCTAACAATGATAGCGATAAAATGCCATCAATGAATTATGAATTAGTAAATGAAATTAACACAATTATAGAAGATTCTATAGAAAATTATTGTAGTTCAAGGGAATTAGAAGATGAAGTTCTTATCCATAATACGGAACATAATGAAACAAATGAAGATGGTGTACGTACCTAAAATCATTGTCTTACCCAGAATCTAGGTATACCTTCAAATAACTAACTCCTACCCCTCTAAAAGGCATTTAATAAGGGAAAAGTTAAAGTCAGATTAGATCTAAATTTTCTATAGGAGAAGTCCAATCTCTTTCACTTTAAGAAGGATTTTCATAGTAATAATATGATATGAAAGAGTTTAAAAGACTCAATACAGAGTTACTTTGAAGCATTTTCTCTGCTAGATGAATTCAATAGGAAGATCCTCAAATTGCACATCATGTAGGACCTCCTCAAAAAAGAGGATTTTTGGTAACTACATATGAAAATAATGAATTCCCTCTATTGGGTACACATCCAAGGTAGGATCAAACACATATTGATAAGCATGTTCCCATGGGTAATCCATGGAAAATAATTGCACCATCACTAGTGGTTTTGTCAGTCATTGCACCAGCTTAATCACTAGTTGTTGTACCTACACAGGTTCCGGATTATCCATATATTCCCAAAATTCTTATGAACACAATTGAGGTAGTAATGACTCGATTTTAAGCTTTAGAGGAACGATGTGTGCCAATTGAGCTAGAAAAAAATCATACCCTGAGTCAGTGGACTTGATTCCTCCCCCACTGAATTTTATGAATACTACATTTCCAATATTTAATGGATTGGGAGATCTGTGATAGTACTAAATGCATTTTTATTCTTTTTATGATCCCATTATGGGAACTCCTCAATAACAAGAAGTAGTAATGCTTAGGTGTTTTTTTCATTCATTACAAGGATCAAATTTTGTATGGTAGACAAGGTGGAAATCCAAATCAATTACTAGATGGGAAGATCTCTGTTAGAAATTCCTTCTTCAATTCATCTCAACATTACCTAAGACAATAGTTTTCAATCATACAAATTGAAAGCAAAGGTAGAATGAAATAGTTTCAGATTTTATTGCTCGATAGAAAATATTAATGTATTCTTTAAGTCTGGAACTCCCTCAAGATGTTTTGCTTTCAATTTGTGTGGAAAATATATGTGATGAGTTAGCCACACCACTGATCCCTATAAAACACATTGGAAGGTTACAATACCTTACTACAATAGCTCAACCGACATGAAGATTTTATTATATAAACTAAGGCTAAAACTCATGTAATTATATCATCTCTCGGAAGGAGAATAGGGAAAGAAGAGGCTGCTACAGTTACGCACAAGAAAGCACCTGTACCTGCTTCCACTTTAAAACCTTCATCGTATTGAGGGGATCCACCTCCAGATCGTCAACCACAATGACCACCCTATCAAGATGATCATAGATATCAAAGGTAGAAATTTTTTGGTGAATTAAAGATAAAATTTAATTCCTTCTCGAATGAACAAGTTCTCAGTTACATTATCTTACCTTTGGAGAAAAATTTCTTTCAACTTCCAATGCTGAAGAAGACAAACAAAGAAGGAGATGAAGATCTTCCAAATTATTTCCCCTTTCACCAGATGTTGCGGCATCCCATTTAGAAGTGTTTTGATTTTATAGACCTCCTGTAAAACAAATTGACTCTGGACAAGTGAAAATGAAAAGTTAATCAACTCAAGTAGCATGTGTTACTACTACTAATCCAGAGGAAGAAGGAGAATGGCAGAAAGTCAAAAATAAAAATGTGTAAAAATATGATGAGAATATGATCTGGAAAATGGTCAACAAAACTCATGTCCTTCTACAGACATAGCTGAAACAAATGATTGTGTCTTCTGCCCCTCCTTCCACATTTAAACCACCTTCATAAAATTGCCAATCCTCAAGAAAACGATGTGATCCTAAAGACAAAGAGAAGACAGAAAGAAGATGATCATGTGTTAAGGGAAATGTTGTCAATGACCGATGAAGATTTCATGCCATCTACTTCCAAGGCATGAGAATCACCCTGCCAAATGGAACAACCAAAACTAACCTATCATGCAGAATCTTCATCAGATAAAGAATTGATCTTTCGTTCTGTCAACATAATCCACATAACGGGTCCCTATGCCAATGGTGATTCAGATAATAATGAGCCTAAGATCCCTGTACCTAATTAGGGAACTAGATGAAGAGGCCAAGGATGAGGATATAGTAGAGATGTGGGTATTCTATAATCCACTATTTTAACTGTACCGCTGCTCAAATCGTATATGTGGCAAAAACAATTGTGGAAGAGACTTATAGAGAGCTCAAAAATAACAAAGAGATTCATACAAAAAAGACTAGTTCTATCCTAACAAGATTATTTTGGAGGACTGATTAGAAATCACACTATTATCCTATTTGCAAGTAAATAGACCAAATCTGTCTAATCTACCAAATCCTAGAGTATTTCCAGCTACTGCAATGACATAGGGTACATCTACATCAGAAGAATCAACTTCCAAGGCACCTACAGGACCACATCTATAAAGACCCAGATTTTTTCATGTAATTTCTTTAATTATATGGAATATTAAGTGTCCGTGAAAATTGAAATCTAGTGATTACAAGGCCCGGAGTTCCCCGATTGAATTTCTAATCTTTTTGATAGGTAAGTTTAGTAAAGGTGCGAGTGGGGTTTTTTGACATTGAAATAGGTTCTCAGAATTGAAATACATGGTCACCATTGAACTCACATCACTGATATTCGCTTATGAAGACCTTCACCTCGACCATAGTAGGTCGAGGATAGAAGTTGGGTTTTCTGCTTTTTTGGGAGAATAAAAATAAAATATAATAAAACCACATTTATTTTATTTTCCTTCAAACCTCCTTTTTGAATTCTGGTGGTGGGGACCACCCAAACACTTCTTTAATGTGAGGAAAACCCTCTGGATCCATCCACATTATTGTGCCAATTTATTATTCCAATTTATGGTGCCAATTTAATGTTCCCACTATGTTATGCCAACATTAATCCTTAACCCATTAAATTTTCACTACACCTCTATTGGGAGAATCGTAGGAAAAATAGGAGAGCTTTAGAGAGTTGGAAAGAACATTATCCAATGAAGAATCACCCCAACGAACAATGAGGAAGCAATGCCGAGCCTGGATTAGAAACATCTTAAGAAAGCGACGAACGCTGACGTCACGATCTCATCGACATTGTCTTCTTCCTCGTGAAATCTCTTATGGGAAAACTAGGTAGGGATTTTATTTATGTTTGAATTTACTTTATTGATTCTTTTTATCCTAGATTCATGATGAAGATGGACAAATGAACATCACCTTCTTCCCACAAATAAACCTTGATCCTCTTTCTTTTTATTCATTGTGCGTTCTACGTGCGTTATTCAATGCCTAATATTTATTGATGCTGGAAACATGGTGTTTTGCTGAGTGTGATATATGGAAAGAGAGCCCTTGATGCAAGGATCACGAATATGCGATTGTTTAGATTTTTGGTCTAGGAACAAATGCTTAGTGACTCACAGAAGAAGGTGGCGGCCAACACCTAGCCGGCCTCGAGGAAGGAAGTGCGGTGCATGCTCTCGCCATTGGTTGATGTGGAGGTCATGGCCCGTCGGACTCAGTGGGGCCGGGTGGCGGCTGAAAACTGGCCAGACGTGTGGTGAAGGGGTAGCACGTGCCTTCCCCAATGGTGGAGTTGGGGGCCGCAGCCGCTTGGCCATGGTGGAGGCCGAAGGGAAACCGACCTTCCAGCCGGCCGTGGTGGAGCAGCGGCACACGACCACACTGTTGGGAGGAAGGTCATCCTGCCTTTCGGACGACTACACCAGATCGGTCGTGACCCCTCTGACTGGTCCCATGTTCCACCCAAACTAACGGTCAGATGGATCATTCGGGAAAACTAGAAGCGGGGTGCTCCCCCTTTGGTGCATTCTTGGGAAGACCACACACCCAACGGGCCGCACCGCAGCGGGTCACGCCGTAGAGGGTCGTGCCGTAGCGGACCAAGCCCACCAAGGCCCAGGACATTCAGGCCGGACCCAGATCGGGATGGGTCGACCTAAAACGGGTTGGGTCAGCCTAGGTCGGGTTGGGATGGGTCGGTCCAACTAGGGTCGGACCAGACCACAACCCATCTGGACCCAGTTTCACCTTTTTCCCATAACATGTGATCCGAACGTCCGTATGACGAACCATCAGTGGAGCTAGAATCCTTGGATAGAGACAGTCATTATAATATAATCCACTTGAGTTTTTTGATATGTTTGGAGTATGGCTGGGTTGTATCAGACCCAGAATCTAACCAGGCCCTTAGAGGAGACACACTAATAACTTATAGACCGGACATCCGATTGATGTTCAGTCTATTGCGTTGGGTCCCTTTTGATTTGAGGGACCTTTGGGATAATTTTTTGTGGAACTTTGGGGTGGATGAGTTATGACCTATGGCTTGGGGAGCGGTTCTCCCAGGAGCGATACATATGGAACCCTGTGACTGGCTTAGACCTGATGACTACTGACTATTTCTACTCGGAGTGACTCAACCAGACTAGTGGGGAGAACCTCTATGTGAGGTGACAGACCCATGGTGGGGAGTTCTACTCTATGAAGTGGTAGAACCACGATACTCGATAGGAGGAGTACCTCAGAAGGCCACGAGGGGGATCTCCTCTGTGTGACACAACAAACCCATGGTGGGGAGCACCTATGTGTGATGGGACATACCCATGTTACTCGATAAGAGGAGTACTGTAGTAGTCTAAGGATAGTTTGAAGCACCTCTGTGTGATACGGATGGCCCCCTATACTCAATAAAGGAAGAGTTCTCTGACAGCAAAAGATTTCGACGTTGTGCCTAGGAATGTTACTTCTTACAATCCCTATAGAATCATGTGGCTGGATATCATCTTCCATAGCGATCATGTGTGGGTCAGATTCATAATTTTGTTCCTCGGAGTTGTATATCTGTTGTGAGATGAGTCTTTAACTTTGTCGTATTCTTTCCTTCATGGAGTAGTTGAGCTTTGGAATTTTGTGTTAGGCGTTGTGTTTCCTCATGATTGAGATGGGTATGCTCGGAAACTTAGGTATATGTATGGGAATATACCTAACTAGGGTTGACAGTTGTTTTAATACTGTTTGGTTTATCCTTTGTGTATTTTTTGAGACCTTCAAGTGTCTCGGGGTCCCTACTGAATATCATTTTACACACCCCGACATGGGCTACTCCCGCACCTTGTTGTGTTTGGTGTAGACAACAGAAAACACTGACTGATGACGAGGGTACCAGGACTGGAGGTAGCTCGGAGGTGTACATTAGATGAGGTGCACCATAGAGCTGCACATTTGAGATTTGTACCTACACTTCAGGTAGGATCTTTGGAGGGTGTTTCCAGGATCTATTTTTTTATAGTTGTACATTTCATTTTTTACTTGTACTTTTCAGTTGGGCTTGTATTTTGGCCCGTATACTTCATTTCCACACCCTATTTACTTTATAGTTTAGTTTTTTTCTTTGTTGTGTGAGTTTAAATTTGAAAAAGGCAGTGATTTCATAGTTTCAGAGAATATGCCTTTCGGTGCAAGTCACCAGCCCCTGGCATATGGAATGCGAGCTTGAGGTATTTAAATCACGGGCCTCGGGGGATGATTCATGACAAATTGGTATCATAAGAGTTCGGTTCTACCGAATAACTAGGACTCTGATCTTTTCTTTGAAGCAATAGTGTTAGGTGTTATGAGAGTGGTTTTCAGTTTGGGGAGTCCAATTTTAGTGCAGTGGCCAATGTCTCCACACAACTAGATCCCGACTTCTGATTTCCAACTCATTGCATGAAAACACCAATTGTGTAAGTGCTTTTGGAATGTTTTCTTTATGATATCTTTGATTCAGCTGACCAGGTATAACTTAATGACAATGTCGCACCTAGTTTTTTTCAGGATTCCTCCATGAAGACAACCATTCGGGATTCTAGTTGGAGTATGTAATGACAGCCCACTGAGCAACAAGGCTTCTTTGCGGGGCCCCCTTATGGAATTTGTACCACCGGGTGGTGTACCAGCAGCACCACTACCCGTTGGGCGGCCGGTGCTACCATCCCCAACAACAGAATGTGCAAGCCGCTTGAGAGTGTTTCATGAGTTATTGTTTTAAAGGCCACAGATGATCTGGGGTGAGACAGATCCACATGCGCCTAAGGATTAGATGAAGGTTGTGGTTAGAGGTTTTCGACTGGTAGGGACACCAGCTGATCTCATGGTGATCCTTGCCGCCAACCTTCTTCAGGCAACAACAGGAAGATGGTGAAGCCTGATGATCCAAGTTCACGATGAGGTCACTCTCATCTGGGTGGGCTTCGAGAGCCTTTTCAGGGTAGAGTTCGTCCCAGAGACCCTACGCTTAGTGTGTATACAAGAGCTTCTCCACTTGCAGTAGGGTATTATGACTGAGGCTTAGTATTAAATGAGGCCCACCAACATCTCGCGCTACTCCACTAACATGGTGTAGGACCCTTTATTCTAGTCCCAAACCTTTGAGTAGGGGCTCAGACGAGAGATTTCAGCTTTGATGGTTTCTTGCAGCATCCTGACATAGGTGGGGGTGTTAGAGCGAGCACTCTTAGTGGAGAGATTCCTTGTGGAGCAGTCACCTGCAGCGATAACCACCACAAGGCATCATGTAGAAGAGTCATCTATAGCTAGTAGTAGAAAAATGATGCAGAGGTCCTAGAGGACCAGAAATATAGGAAGACAACCATATGATACTGGGTCGGTGGTGCAGGACCCTCGAGGTAGAGCATGACAGGCATAGATCATGCAGTGTTACTCGTGCAATAGGCAAGGTCACATGGCTCATGACTTCTTGACCCGCCGTACCAACCACCAATAGACGGTCGAGAGACCACTGTGGTAGAGACCGAGGATCAATCAAGGAGGTCCAAAGGTAGGAGGTAGACATGGTAGAGGAGTAGTTCGTGCAGCAGGCGGTGGGAAAAATTTCTAGGTTCCACCACCTCCACCACGAGGTTGTCCACCTCGACCACATGGTGTAGGTGGACAGGGGCAAGATCATCTCTAGGTAGCTGAGGCTTACAAACACAGTGCTTCATAGGTGATATGAGTTACAATCTATGGCTAATACACCATAGTTTCAGTACTTATAGACATAGGTTACAGTCAATAATTTATTTCCATGACCCTCGTTCAGAGCTCAGAGATTGGGATAGAGGCATTGGATTGATCCTTACGTCTATAGAATCCTACAAGAGTGGATTTGATGATCACTCACTACTGTCGGTAGCATGAGCTTACTCTAGGAGGTGAGAGCTTTGGATGGGATATCCTAGTAGCAGCGTCGAGGCCTTACGACGTCATCTTGGGTATGGATTGGTTATCTACAGTCCATGCTCAGATTGAATGTATTAGGCGCAAAGTCTGCTGTGTGCGCATAGATAGAACCAAGTTTTCCTTCACCGGTGCTAAGGTAACCATTGCAGCATAGGATGGACTTACCTGGATGAGGGTGCAACAGATCACACATAAGTTGGTTAGCCTTACCCTCAAAGTGGTTAATGTAGAGAGTCAATGTTATACTATAGTGGTGGACCGGTACACAGATGTTTTCTCAGATGATGTTTCAGGTCTACGTCCTCAAAGATATGTAGACTTTTACATCTTCTTGTATCCCAGGTTGACACTGATATCTACACCAGCATATTGAATGGCTCCCGCGGATCTTCAAGAGCTGTGGGTACAGCTGGAGGACTTGCAGAGCAAGGGGTTCATTATAAACTGGGTTTCTCCTTGGGAAGCCCCAATTTTGTTTTCCAAGAATGCGATGGGATTTTGAGACTATGTGTGGACTATCGTCACCTGAACCATGTGACTATGAATAATAAGTTCCCACTCTCGGGGATTGACGATCTCTTTGATCAGTTGAAGGAAGAACGATTGTTTTCGAAGATAGCCCTCAAATTAGGCTATCACCACCACAGAGTACGAGACAAGGATGTGCAGAAGATGACCTTTATATGTCGGTATGGCCATTATGAGTTCTTGGTTATGCCTTTCGGCATGACCAATGCCCCAGGAGTGTTCATGGGACTCATGAACATGATCTTTCATCCATACCTTGATAGCCTTGTGGTAGTCTTCATCGACGACATCCTGATATACAAAGTGACAGAGGAGGAGCATGCCTATCATCTGCGGATAGTTCATGACACACTCTAAGTGTACTAACTTTATGGTAAACTCTCGATGTTCTAGTTCTTAATCTAAGAGGTTCCCTTTATAGGACATATCATCTCAGAGGCTGGAGGTGCGGTGAATCCAGCAATGATCAAGGTTGTGCATTCTTGGGAGCCTCCCAGGAGTGTGACGCATGGGTAGAGTTTCATATGTTTGGATGGTTACTATTGGAGGTTTGTGCCTAACTTTTACAGAGTTGTGGAACCCTTAGTAGCATTGAAGAATAAGGGTCAACCATTCATGTGGTCGGAGAGATGCCGGTGGAGTTTCTCGGAGCTGAGGAAAAGACTGACAAGTTCCCCTATAATGAGGCTACTGGAGGAAGGTATTGGGTAAGTAGTATACTGTGACACATCAGGGACTGGATTTAGATGTGTCCTAATGGAGGAGTGATCAATTATCACATTTGGTTTCTGACAGCTGAGATAACATGAGCTGAACTACACTACACATGAACTGGAATTAGTAGAAATGGTATTTTCCTTGAAGTTGTGGAAACATTACTTGATGGGAGAATTTTTTACAGTCTACTCTGATCACTATCGTCTCAGTTATATCTTCTCTCACAAGGACTTGAACCTAAGACAGTGGTGTTGGCTAGAGTTCCTCCAGGACTATTACTTTGAGACAGTCTATACTTCTGTGAAGGGGAACATAGTGTAAGATTTACTCAATAGGTGGTCTGGTATACAATGTTGAGTGAATATAAAAAGTAATTATCCACTTTTTAGATATACTATGTGGATCAAGATGGATCATATAGTCTTCAGTCTCTGACAGTCACTCACCCACTCCTTCCACGAGTCAGGGAGGCGTATCTTGGGGAAACCGACTGCGAGGCTCGACGTGATCAGATATCCACAGGACAAGCATCTAATTGATTTTCTGAATGTGGGGATCAGGTAATCCTCTTTATAGGATGTAATTTTGTACCAGTTATACTTCAGGAGGATGTTTAGAGAGAGTTACATACATCCCCTCTAGCGGTATATACTAGAGTGGCGAAGATATACCAGGACCTCCAGTGTCATCACTGGTGGCCGGGAATGAAGAATGAAGTGGTATAGTTTTTCTCTCGGTGCCTCACTTGTTAGAAAGTGATGTTAGATCATTAGGTTCTAGTAATCATGGTTCATAAATTAGAGGTTACATAGTGAAAGTGGGATTGAATCTCCATGGACATCATGAGAGGACTTCCATGTATGTCCAAGAGTCATGATTCTATCTGGGTGATCATTTTCTGACTCACCAGGTCATCCCACATCCTACCTATCAGAGAGCAGAATTCAGTAGAGGGATTAGGATGCCTCTACATACAAAAGATATTACGGCTTCATGGTGTGCCATTTACGATTGTCTCCAATCATGATGCACGATTTAATTCCCAGCTATGGAAGGGGTTGTAGGAAGAATTCGGGACACAAATTCGGTTGAGCACTACCTTTCATCCTTAGATGTATTTCCAGAGAGAGCAGACCATTTAGACCCTTGAGGAAATGCCTCATGCTTGCTTCCTTGATTTTGGATGCAGCTTGGAGGATCACTTTCCTTTTTTGGAGTTCACTTACAACAATAACTATCACTCCACTATCAGTATGGCACCATTCGAGGTGTTGTACATGCAACCTTATAGATCACCCCAATACTGGACTGACCCCGGGGAGTTAACACTCATGGGACTAGAGGTGGTACGGGGTACTGTGGAGAAGGTAAAGATCATCCAGGAGTAAATAAAGACCGCGCAGAGTAGGAAGAAGTCCTATGCTGATAGGAGACACAGACCACTTGAGTTTGAGGATGGTAACCATGTCTTTATATGGGTCTCACCTCGATGAGGTTTTCAGAGATTTTGTTGGGGTGGGATGTTATCTCCAATGTTCATCCAACCTTTTCAAGTCCTCATCAGAGTTGGCATGGTGTCTTACCACTTATCTCTTCCCCCTCAATTACCCCGAATTCACGACGTCTTCCACGTATTCCAGTTGAGGAGATAAAAGCACGACCCATCACACATTACTTACTAGGGTGAGCTGGACATTGACGATGGGGTGACATTTTCAGACCATCTATTAGATATTTTGGATCAAATAGATAAGGTCCTTTGTGTCCAGTTGATACCTCTAGTGCGTATTCGTTGGAAACATGGGAACCTCTAGGATGGTACATTGGAGAGGGAGGCTCATATTTGTGCTTAGTACTCCCACTTGTTTCCCTAGTTTTTGTTGTGGATTTCAGGGATGCAAAGCCCTGAGGTGAGGAGTATGTAAAGACCCGTATTTTTCCATGTAATATTTTTTAATTATATGTAATATTAAGAGTCCGTGAAAATTGAGGGCGCGTGATTCCAAGGCCCGAAGTGCCCGAAATGAATTTCTGATCTTTTTTAGGTACTTTCAGTAACCGTGAGAGCGGATTTTTGTAACCTTGAATCTAGTGCCAGGAATTAAAATCTAAGGGATCTGTTGAACTCACAGTGCCAATATTCATTTAAGGAGACCTTCCCCTTGACCTTAGTATGTTGAGGGTAGATGTTTTTTTTGATTTGTGTGGGAGAATAAAAATAAAATAAAATAAACCAATTTTTATTTTATTTTGTTTGAATCATCCTTTTCGAATTCTGGTGGTGGGGACCACCTGAACCCTTCTTTAATATGGGGAGAAACCTTTTGGATCCTTCCACTTTATTGTGCCAATTTATTGTAACAATTTATTTTTCAAATTGTATGCACCAATTTAATATGAAAACATTAATCCTTAACTAATTAAATTGGAAACACACCACTTGTGAGAGAATATTTTGAAAAATACGAGAGATTTGGAGAGTTAGAAAGAATATTCTCCAATGAATAACGACCCCCCAACGAACAATGATGAACCAACACTGAGCATGGATCATACATGTCTTGCGAAAGTGATGAACACCGACATCACCATCTCATCGACTTCGTATTCTTCCTCATGACATCTCTTATGGGTGAATGAGGTTGGGGTATTATTTATGTTTGAATTTACTTTATTGATTCTTCATACCCTAAATTCATGATGATCATTTCCAGACAAAAAAGGCCATCGTCCCACACATAAACCTTCCTCCTCTTTCCTTTTATTCTTCATGCGTTCTTCAATGCCTAATATTTATTGACATTGGAAACATAGAGTTTTGCTGAGCACAATATATGGACATGTAGACCTTGATGCAAGGATAACAAATATGTGATCGTTTAATTTTTTGGGCTTGGAATGAAGCTGTAGTGCCTCGGGAAAGAAGGAATTGACCGACAGTCTGACGGCCATGAGGAAGGAAGGGCGACACGCGTCTGTGTCACCGATTGATGAGTAAGTCGTGACTTGTCAGTCATGGTGGGGTTGGGTGGCGGCCAACAACTGGTCGGACACATGGTGGAGCAGCAACGCGTGTACGTGCCACCAGTGGAGTAGGGGGTGGTGAATGTTTGGCTGCAGCGGAGGCCAAAGGGCGGCCGACCTTCCGGTCATTCATGGTGGAGCAGTGGCGCATGACTGCACCGCTGGGAGAAAGACCAACCGACTTTTCTATAGGCCACACCAAACTGGGTGGGACCCCTCCAGTGGGTACTGCATGCCACCCAGCTAAATGATCTGATGGGCCATTCGGGAAAACTGAAAGGGGGGCGCTCTCCATTCGGTGCCACCTAGGATAGACCACATGCCTAGCAGGCTGCCCTACAGCGGGCCACGCCCCATGGGCCATGCTGCGCCACCGGGCCGCCCCAGCAGGCTGGGTCGGGCCGCCACTGCTCAGGCCAGACCGGACTATGGCCCAGCAGGTTGGGCATGACTATGGAACAGTGGGCAGAGCCTGCCAAGGCCCAGGCCATCCGAGCCAGACCTGGACCGACTCAGTCCGACCGGGGTCTGACCAGACCCGGGCCCATCTAGATGCAATTTTTCCTTTTTGTCCATAACTTTTGATATGATCCTATGTTTGACAAACCGTCAGTGGTGCTAGAATCCATGGATCTATACGGTCTTTTTGGTATACTCCACATGAGTTTTGGATAAGTTTAGAGTATGACCGGGTTGCATTGGACCCCGAACCCAACTGGACCCTCAGAATGGAGACGCTAATAACATACAGACCAATCATCTGATTGACATGTTCTCTATTGTGTTGGGTCCCTTTTGACGAGATAGGACTTTGGGATACTATTTTATTGAACTTTTGGGTGGTTGAGGTATGACCTAGGGCTTGGGGAGTGGTTCTCCCATGCACGATATGTATGGAACCTTGCAACTGGTTGAGACCTGAAGACTGGTGACCGTTTTGACTCGGAGTGACTCGACAAGACCAGTATGGAGAACCTCTATGAGACTTGGTATACCCACAGTGGGGAGCACCTCTGTGTGATGTGGAAGACCCATGGCACTTGACAGGAGGAGTACCTCAACAGGTCATGAGGCGGAGCGCCTCTGTGTGACGCGGCTGACCCACGGTGGGGAGCACCTCTATGTGACGTTGCCGACCCACATTACTCGACCAAAGCAGTACCTTAGTAGTAAATGATAGTGGTAAGCACCTCTGTGTGACACGGTTGTCCCACTTTGCTTCATAGAGGATGCGTTCTCCATAATCTGAGGTGATCGACGTTGTGACTGGGAATGTTACTTGTTACGATCCCTAGATAATCTCATGGCTGGATATCTGCTTCCATAGCGATCCTGTGTGGGTCAGCTTCATAATTCTGTTTCTTAGAGTTTTATACCTGTTGTGAGATGAGTCTTTACCTTTGTGCTATTCTTTCCTTCATGGAACATTTGAGCTTTGGGATTTTAATTTCGTCATTGTGTTTCCTCAATATTGAGATGGGTATGGTCGACAACTTAGGTATATTGAAGGGAATATACCTATGTAGGGTTGAAATTTGTTTTCATTCATTATGTTTTATCCTTTGTAGATTTTGTGAGACATTCGAGGGTCTTGGGGTCCCTACTACGTATTTTTATACTCACCTTTACACGGGCTATGCCCACACCCTGTTGTGTTTGGTGCAGACAAAGGACAACACTGACTAATGAAGAGGGTACCCGGACTTGAGGTATCTTAGAGGTGGACATTAGAAGAGGTGTGCTGCAGAGATGACCATTCAAGATATGTACCTACCCTTCTGGTTGGATACTTTGCGGGTGTTTCCCAGAGTTGTTTTTAGTTATACTTGTACTTTCCACTTTTACATGTAC
The DNA here is from genome assembly GCA_963277665.1 of Viscum album. Classification (NCBI taxonomy): domain Eukaryota; kingdom Viridiplantae; phylum Streptophyta; class Magnoliopsida; order Santalales; family Viscaceae; genus Viscum; species Viscum album. The sequence goes on along the minus strand of OY728126.1, from coordinate 762,920,379 downwards.
TTTACAGTTGGGCTTTTATTCTAGACCCTTTAATTTCTGTACACACCCTCTTTACTTTATAGTTTACTTTTTTCTTAATTTATTGAGTTTAAAGGTTAAAAAGGAAATTCCTTCCTTGTTTCAAGGAATACTCCATTTGGTACTAGTCTCCAGCCCCTGGCCTATGTGAGGTGGGCTTGGGGTAGTCATGGCACGATCCCCAAGCGATCGGTCATGAAAACATCTCCATGCTAGAAAACAGAGACCTTTGGACCATACTTATGATGTCAATAAACAATTATTCCAAGTACCGACCATGTTTTCAATTTTGGATGCCTTGAATCTGTCAAAGGATTTTTAAGAAGCACTTATTGAGGCTTTTTGAGGTCTTCAAATGTTTGAAACTAAAGTTGTTGCTTCTATGGTTTATCGTATAAAGAATGATGCTACAAAATTTCATGCAGTCATATATTTTATAGATGAAGATGAATATTATGTTGTACATGGATATATTATACCCTTGTATATATATATATATATAGGTCAATTACATAGACATCCTATGGTCCTTCAATGATTATGACTCTGGAGTCAACCTCATTCCCATTTGTACACTTTGTCGATTGGGACGTAATGAATCTGATTTTGTCATTCTATATTAATGTTAAAAGGATATGAAAAGAATGGGAAAGAAACTTTGGGTGAGATTACACTCAGAACTGGGTTTAGAGATCTTATGTCTACTTCATATTTCATGGTTGTTCTTGAGGACACAACCTTCAACATTCTGCTTTGAAGGCCTTGGATAAATCAACATATGGTCATACCATCATCATACTACAAATATATTATTAACTATTTTAATGGTAAACTTGGGACATTTTATGGTTACAAGGATCTGTTTAAAATGATCAAATCTTTATACATTGAGGAATTGTTTTATCACACAAAGGGAACAATGTCCATGCTAAATGAGATAACAAAAGTCAATCCACTAAATGGACTTCAAATGTGCTCAGCAAACCCATTCATAAATTTGAGCAAAAAATATGTGTTACAAATTAATCAAATCTAAAAGGTAAACCCCAATCCATGAACTCGCCCAATAACTTCCATAATGTCAATCGTGGCAATAGTGCCATACAACATGGGAGAAATTGTTGATTCACTAAGAAGTGATGAAATCTTAAGTGGATATGTCTTTATTTCATCCACTGAACAATAGATAATCTCAAATTATTCAATCAGAATAGATTAAGTAATAGATATTCTAGAGGAATGAAAAGATGTTGATTCCCAATCCATCACCTCCTCTTTATTAACACATAAAAACCCATCATCATTAGTAGGGTCAGAAATGGTGGCCTCTTCTTCAGGATGTTCAAACACTGACTCCTCTCCTAACTCTGAATATTTTGTTTCATAATATACTATGAATGTAAAAATAGAAGAAATAAAACGTAATGAAGAAGATGTGGATGATCTCAGGGATGGTCATCTAGCATTTGAGGAAGGTGTCTGTACCACTGTAGATGAGCTCGGAGAAATAAATCTGGGTACATAAGAAGATCCACGTCCCACTCTAATTAGCGTGGGCATGACTTCTGAAGAGAAAAAGGTGTATAATTAATTTTTATGGAATCATCGAAATATATTTCCTAGGAATTATATAGAAATTCCTAGTTTTATCCTGATGTAGCCACTCATCATTTGGGTTTTCCAGAAGGACATCATGGATTAAATCAGGCAGCAAGAAGAACACACCCAACTCATGCTTCTAAAATTGAAGCTGATGTTGATCAGATTATAAAGACTAACATTTTTTGGGATGTTCAATATCCCAAATTGATGGCCGACATTGTCCTCATAAAAATGAATAATTGTAAAATCATATTTTTCATTGATTACATATATATTAGCGGGTATTTTCATAAAGATGATTTTCTAGTTCTGATCACAGAGCTTTTAATTTATGTAATAGCTGGCTATAAAGATATTTCATTTATGGATGGCTACTTTGTGTATAATAAAATCCATATGTCCCTAGAGGATGAATACACTAAAGCCATCAGAGCCCGTCAAGGCGTTTTTTTCTATCAGGTAATGACATTTGGCTTAAATAATGCAGGCGAAACGTATCTACATGCCGTGCAACAAATTTTCAAACCCTTATTAAAGAAATTTATTTAATGTTTTGTGGTTGATTTGGTGTTCAAATCCAGAAAATGTTCCCATCATAGGGCTGATCTGGAGACCACATTCAATAAACAATGGCAACACATTTTGATGATTTACACCTTGAAATATGATTTCAAGGTAACCTTAGGAAAGATGCTTGTTTTCGTTGTATTCCATTGTGGTATCAATGTTGATCCTGGAGAAAAAATCAATCCTTGGCATGTCACATCTTCATAATATGAATAGATTAAGAGGAATCCAAGGACACTTGGCCTATATTCGTTGAATTATCACCAATTTGGCAGGAAAATGTTTTCCCTTCAGTATATTAAAAGAGAAGGGAGTCACCTATCAATGGAATGTGTACTTCCAGGAAGTATCTGATACCCTCATAAAATATCGCTCGATTCCACCAGTATTAATGCCAGATACTAATGGAAGACCTCTTATTTTCTATGTGGGAGATTTAGAGTGATCACATGGTGCCTTTCATGCCCAAAGAAATTCTAGGAATGAAAACAACCTTTACTCTCTCAGTTAAACTATGTTTGATGTAGAAACATGGTATTCAAGTATTTAAAAGTGATGCTAATAATTAAGCTATTCAGTTCATAAATTGAGGCACTACCTGCATCATTATGAGGTCCAATTAGTGTCTCACAGTAACCCGCTCAAATTTACCCTTAGTCTTCCTATTCTTACAGGGCATCAGAAACAGTTGGCAGTTATTTTGAAACAGTTTGATGTCCAGTTTTTTCCATAAAAGGCAATAAAAGGCAATTTTCTAGATGGATTCCTTTCTAAACATCCATATGAAGAATAAATATCATTGAATACTGAATTTCCTGATGAATATGTTTTCTCTATTCTAGATAATTCCCAAACATGGGGAATATAGTTTGATGGTGGCTCTAGAAGTTCAATAGGAAATAGAATGGAAAACACTAAACTCAATAATGCTCGGTGAGGAGTTTTCCTTATTTCCTCGTAAAAAGAAGTATTTATTTACTCTTTTTTGTTATCATAAGGTGGTACCAACAATAAATATGAATATCAAGCTCTCATTTGAGGATTGGAATTGGCACTTCAGGTAGAAGTGAATCAGTTGAAATTGAAAGGTTACTCAGAATTGGTAATCTAACAGATCAATGGTGAATATTCTCTTAGAAAATAAGAGTAAATCCATTTGTGTGATTATGTTAGAGGGTTAATGGATTAATTTCCCATAGATCTGACATTGTCTTATGTCCCATGATCAAAAAATGATGAAGCTAATGCACTGGATAATAAATCCTAACACTTGGAAAATCCAAATTGGGATGAGACAATCATCACCATAGCCCATTGTCATGCGCTATCACTTTTTGTTCAAACCATTATGGAGGAAATTAATGAAAATAGCCATATTTCTGAGCCATATGGTCATACCATGTGATGGAGAATAGCCATCACGGAATATCTTCAAAATAGAGTAAATCCACCAGATAGGGCTAAAAAGAACATATCTAATGATGAGATTCTAATTTTACAAATTATGATAGTCTAGAACACTGGATAGTACTCTACAGGTGATGATTTGAGGGAATTCTCTTCAGATATATTAATGGAGAACAATCTATAGCGTTCAAGAGTGAAGTACATTCTGATGTTTTTTGGGATCACTAGTTTGGGAATAGGATTTACGATATAATCCTAAGGATTTGATATTTTTTCCTTCCATGATGTAGATTGCACAGATTTCACTAAGAAATGTCATACCTACCATGTGAATTCCAAATTTATTCATCAACCTCTGGAGTTTCTACATACAGCTAAATACCTCTGGCCATTTTCTAAATGGGAAATGAATGTAGAAGGAAGTTATCATCCAACTACAGTTAAGTAGTTCGAGCATATCCTTATTGTTATTGACTTATTCTCCAAATGGGAAAAGGAAATTCATATCAAATATGTCAGAGCCAAAAGAATTATTAGTTATTTCAAAACTAACATTATCACAATAATTCGTTTTCGTCATACTATATCAACGGAAAATGTATCAAATTTCTATTCTGTTGAGGTAACGAAGTTATATCAAGAGAACATTATCAAATATAACCATTAATCTGAAAATCATGTGCCATCTAATGGACAGAGAGAGGCTTTCAATAAGTCCCTATCAAATTTACTCTAGAAGATGGGGGATAAAGATAATAAATATTGGAATGAAAAACTTTTTCATGCTTTGTTGTCTTATCAGACTACTACCCATACTAGCACCAAGGAATCCACTTATTCATTGGTATACAGAACATAAGGGATTTTTCCAATTGAAATGTAATTACCTCACTCAGAGTTCAAATCTGTGATCAATTGTCGAAAAATGATAGGTATTAGAAATGGTTTAATGAGTTAGAACTATTAGAAGAAAAAAATTGCATAATTTTCATCATTTATATGTCTATCAAAATAGAATAGTGCAAGCATTTAACAAGAAACTTCACCACTGTTCATTTCTTCAAGGATAATTGGTATTGGTCCTCAGGACTCCAATTTTACTTAGAAAAAAACCTCCAAATCCTGATTCAATGTTAGAAGGAACTTATTCTATAAATAAGGTATACTAAAATGGTGCTTAAGCCTTAATCTCAATGGATGGATATCTTATCACAACTCCAACCAATTCAATATTCTTGAAGAAATACTTTTTGTAGTTCCACACATCATCCTTGCTGCAAGACTGGAAACTTTACACCCCACACTTTAATACTACAAGACTTAAAACCACATAGTACAATGTCCTAGTTGAAGGATGTTAAACTATGTAACAACCATAAATGTCCATATTCCCTGACGTTGAAATACATAGCATCTTTGTCCCAGTTGCATGATGTTAAACTACAAGACATCATTTTTCCTCATTACATGACATTAAAATATATGGCTAACATCTTCTCTAATTGATGTTAGGAACTTCCATAAGCATAAATCATTGATATCATTGCTACTCCTTTGTGGCACATGATTCCTTTTCATCCCTATATTTGAATCAGATATGCATAGGGAACTCATTTCAAGAACTATGTGTGGCTTGATTCTCATCTATTTGAGATACATAGAGATTCCTGGATGTAACACCCCAAAAATTTACAAATAGATTTACTATAGAATGAATGGATCCCTAAGTCTATACAAACACCACTTTATTATAACCTAGCAATGTAAACATAATTTTTCACTTCTGTGATGTGAATTTGGAAAATATGACACACACGATTGTGATGAGTAAGTTATATAGAGTCTGATAAGGAAATCTAATTTTTGGTGAATAGTAACCCACCCTTATGAATAGTAACATACCCTTATGAATAGTGATATACCCTACTGAATATTAACCTTACCTATGATATTATTTAAATAAAATTCACATTGGAGTACGATATACCTTTGTTTTGGAATAAGTAAATAAATATTTTAAGACTGTTTTTTAGAATAAATAATGATTTTAATTAAATATTAAATTAATCATAATTAAAAAATTATTTTTGAAAAATGGACATCATTTTTGGATTATTCACATCAAAAAATGGTTGTGGGGGAATTTTTGGTATTTTTTTGAAATACTTGATTTTTTTATGAATAATGAAATACCATAATTTACAAAATATGAGAAATACACTAATTATAGAGTCATGTATGATGTTATGCTGATTTAAGCCAAATTTTTTTAAATCAACATGACAAAATTACCATTCTTGGTCATGGAAGACTCACTATTCATTGTCTTTTGGAGAAATAATAAATTAATTAATATAAAATCGAGAAATTCCCTCTCCCCTGCACTATAATAACCGCCCATCAATCCCTCTTTTCTTCACTCCTCTATAGCCTTGTGAATTCTAAAAATTCTGTAAAAATATCCTCCCATACTCCTATCACACTTCCAAAAAACCTTTGCCTCATAACAAGACCAACATCTATCCGTTAAAGTCGCTCTCAAGGCTGTTTGGTTCAAGAGGTAATTTCCTATTTTCAATTCTTTGTCTTTCCTTTCAAGTTCATTTGTTTTCATTTTCTATTATTACCTCTACATATCCAAATGTTGTGATGAATCTTGTACCTTTCTTTCACTATAATGTTATCTTGATAGTGGAATAAGTTATCATTATCTCTTCCTTTTACCTTCTATTATACTAGTGTCAAGCACACAATCCAAGATGGGTCAATTTACCACATTCAAGGACGATGGGCTTTCAATTTATATTATTATTCTCAAGTATGACCATGAAACCATTCTTTTCATGGTTGATCAAGATTATTATATGTGTAATATAACCTATTTATGGTTTTTTAATCCCTTTGTACTAATTTTACTAATTTATAAAGAAAAATTAGTTCGATGTAATCAAAACCCACAAATTAAATGGAATAGTTATCATTAAAGTTATATATAATAATTCATCCTTGTTCCATGTAACCAAATTAAATAAATGACCACTAAAAACTAAATATGATCATAAATTATTTGTGAATTCAATTCTGGATATTTACATCCATTCCACATGAACTTTATTATTAAGAACATATGATCCAATTATAAAAATAAAGAAAACAAACACTGTGGAACTACAAAATTCAATATAATAACTTCTCAAGAAGGGAATAAATGAAATAAAAAAAATTATGATAAACTAAATTCATGTATAATAGGTTCTTAAATAAGTTATTAATAATTCTTATTTCATATTCCATGACCTTAATTTCAAGAGTGGAACACATTCAGACTTAAGGTAAGGGGTTTCTTTATCTCACTTCCATTTTTGCGAGGTTTCCCATATTCACAAATAATACTTGTTTATAGTGTATGTATACTGACCATTGATGTATCATATCATTAAAATCTTTATTTTCATGTTATTCAATGTTTCATTTTAATATTATTAATTTTGGGGCATATGAATCGATTGATTACAAACTGGTAAGGGTTTTCCACCCAAACCTCCATTTTCATTCGGGTTACTTTCATTGTCTAATTACCTCAATGAAAATCTTGAGTATTATTATTTACTCTTCATAAATTCTATTTGAGTTTTATATATATGTTCTGAAACCATAATAATTTTTTATTCTATGTAATGTTACATGTTTTAAATGAAATATTCAAAATTGATTTTGAAATACAAACTTGATTCAAGGGATATTTTCAAATTCTAAACCATTTTCAATATACTAAAAAATATTTTTTAATCCACCATTATTTTTATAAGAACACAAATTTTATCATGAAATATGATCTTGGATCATTTTTTTATTTATGAGAACAAATGTTCCTTTCCACTTTAAAATTCTCTTTAATACATTCGGTAAAATGCTCTAAAATGTTTTATTTATAAATAATCTTAAGAACTCTTTTTACATGATTTCACTTTAATGGGACATAATTTATACCTAAAATATAATTTCAATGACCTACTATTTTTAATGTGATATTCATGTTTAAAATAATATTTCATGGAAAATATAAATGATTTTCCCAAAGTAATCTTCTTTCAAAAGTAAAAAGTATTTTTCTTATCTCTCATTAAATTTTATGATATATATGCCTTGTTCACCAATTATTTATTTCTTGGGGTCTATTTAATGCCTTTTATAATATCATATCAAGAGTCTCCTTTTTTTCATGATATTATCTAAGGGATTATGATTTGAATGTTTCAAGGTGGTATGGGACACTTTGGAATGTTTAAATATTTTTTCCTCAAAATTTTTTCAATGGTCACATTTATAAATATATTTTTCAGTGTCAACATCCTTTGTTAAATGCTGTACATAATTGAGGATTATATTTTAATATATCATCTAGAATATGTTGGTGAAGGGTTTCAGGTTATTTTGACCATGGATGTTCTATCTTGATATCATTCACTGTATTATTCTAAATGGTTAGTGTTTATGTTCTATGTTTTGGGAATGTTATTTACATTTCATTTGTTAGTTTCAATATGAATGTATATGTATATATGCTCACCCCATTAATATGAAGAATGCATTGGAAATAGTAAGTGTTGGGTGGGGCCTACTATATCCCCTCAGTGCATCAGTAGGTCTCATGAGACAAACTATGGTCTTAGCACAAGGCTTTGACAAAATGATTATTTATGGTCTTGGCTTCAGGCCTTGATAGTATGGTTATGTTTACCCTCATTATGAATTACCTCATTATGAAAATAGAATTTATGGTTTATGTGGTTATTAGAATAGTATAATACCCATGATTATGTTTTATTTTTGCATTACTTACTAAGCTCTTATTCCAGTCATAATGTGTTCACGTTTTTGTTAAAGGAACATGTTTTATGTATTCGGAATGCCTATTGTTTATGTTATGATATCTTTCATTATATTTCTCACCCTTACTGAGCATTTGAGCTCATCCCTTTTATCTATTTTTCCGTCCCCATGTTAAGAAGAATAGATCTTTTTTTTTCTAGGATGTAGTTTTTTAGCTTTTGTTATGTATCATATTTTGATTCATTTCAAAATGTAAAATATGTTCCATGTATGTATATAGTTTCTATAAGACTACTAAACTGGTCTGTCCTTTAGGATGCTTATTCCTTATTTATATACCAATGTAATCAAATAAGGCACCAGCTCTAGAGAACTAGGGTTGGGTCTTTACAGTTGGTATCAAATAATGTTTAGTAGAAACATTGGCAACTATATCTAGAAAATGTAGGTTAGGGAAATAAATGTTTGTTAAGTCTCTTTAAGTGATTCTAGGCGTCCCGGGATTAAATCATAGAAGATGCATATTTCTAGGTACTATAGCAGTAATGTAGCAATACTGTAGAGGGAACTGTAGAAGTAATGTAGTGAGAACTGTAGTAGCAACTGTTTGGCACTGTAGTAGTCGGGATGATTTCCACATTTGGGCATTAGGGCCACCGATTTGGTCCCCGAGTACTTTAAGGCCTTCGGGCCACCCAGGACTACAAGTCAGTAAGGAAATTTGGCTACCTCAAGGCCTTCGGGCCACCTTAAATGCAGATACAGACCAAACAACTTATAAGGAACAAGCTCATGAAGAAAGATGAGCAAAGAGATTTCACCACAGTAGAAGCTAAACAAATTGCATGAATTTGAGGGTATGGAACCTTCCATTTGGACAAGCCTGTGAATGCACGGGAATGCCTAGCTGAACAGCCATGAGAAGTTGGAGAGCTGATTTTATGATGAAGATACTGGGGAGGAGCAGTTCCAAGCAGTGAGTCTGGGTTATATGAAATGTTTGAAGCCTAAGGGAAATGATTTCCTCTATGGCCTACAGGCCATGTAATGCTTATGCCTATGGGCCTTGTAAGGGTTCCAACTCACCCCTTGAAATGTGTATTATCAAAATTTAATAAAATATGAAGGCCTTCAGGCTATTAGAAGAGGCTATAAAAAAACAACATATAGTTTTGGTATGTAATATATTATGTGCATATTTATAAAAAATACATCTATGTCTAGATACAATCAAGTAGAGTTGGCTTTGGCACATATGTACTTAGGGGTGAAGACTCTGACAAGGAGTTTCAGTCATGGCTTGAGGTATCTTAGTACGTGACAACGAGCCTTGATGTAATCATGGTTTGACACTCCCAGGGGATATGCTTAGGATAATTCACATTTTATTTACCCACTATTGTGAATAATTCATAAATTAATGCTATGTGTTATACTATGTTTAGAGTTATAGAGAGATCATAATTTTATGGGCTAATATAGAATATGGAATTGATTAGATATGGAGCCTATTAGATGGAATGAGAACTTCACCAATGCACGAGATGGGAAGAGTAAGAAGAATCATATCTCTAATGGTCTTAAGCCATATTTTCAAAGGAATATTGTCTCCCATGTATCCTCATCACATGATGAAATAATATCATGTGTTAACAAGGTACATAATGACTTCTCTAATTCTTATGTATTTTAAGGGAAGTAAATGAATACGAGAATGGAAAGGAGATATGGGGATAAAGTGAAGAAGGGAAAGAAGTGTTTTCCCACATGTGAAAATAGTGGAATGAATCACACTAGTAAATGCTTGAAGGGAATGGGTTTTTTCTACAATTGTGGAGAAAAAGGACACCAAGTTCCTGATTTCAAGGGTAAGAAAATGGTTTCCAGTGAACAATGCTTAAATTGCAAGGAGATGGGAAACTATGAGAATCAATGTCCCAAACGTCAAAGGAATATACCCCAAATGATGATTTAGGATAATGAGAAAGTTATGATGCTACTGTAGAGGAAGTAGATTGATTAATATGCCCTGTCAAGAATCATTTCATTTTTATATTTGGTCAGTAATGTACTATTTGTATGAATTATGAGATATATATGGATTTTACTACGGTACTATTTCATTAATTATTTGAGTTCATATGATGAATGGTACAACAAAAAAGTGATTAAGTGGAAAGTTAATTTTTTTAGAAAAAAACCATTATTGAGGGAAAGACAACCCTTAATATTTATATGATGTTGATATATTGATTAAAAAATGATTGATTCAGATAAGTATTACCAACCTTGGAACTAATTATTGACTTGATAAGAAGTGGTCTATTCTATCATTAATGAAGTTTAAAACACTTTTGGATTTAAGGAATATATCCAATAACATGTATCTTACTTAAGGAATATGGAAGAATTAATGTATCCAATATTTTTTTATGATAATTCATGTTACTATGATATCTCAAGAGGATAAATGATGAATTTATACACATTTTTGGAATGTGAATTTTAGAGCTACTTTTTATCGATTAAGGGTTAATGATCAGTTCATCTTTTAAATTTAGAGGAATTGATTATAATGTGTTAAATCATTATATTTTTTATTATTTTAACCATTTATGAAATTGTTTAAGTTGATCATTGTATGAGATTTTAGTGGATAATCTATTACTTTACCAAATGGTGTAACCCATGATATGTGATGACATATAGATAGTTAAACTACAATAAAAGGATGAATTTATATGTGTAAATGTATATTTATACTCTTATAAAATGGAATAATTCCTTGACTCAAGGAAATTAGTCCTAAAAAAATGTTTTCCTATTATAATAATAATTGATAATATCGATGAATTTATTTTTTTAGTTTAAATTTATTTAGGAATAAACATTCATCTAAACATGTCGCCTATCATGTTCCATCAAAACATCATAGTTATATTTTTTCCCTTTCTAGTTTTTCCTTCCAACTAATGTCACATGATTCAAGAGAATACTTTTTGGGGTGACCACATCATCTCTAATAACCTGTATTAGTAGGATATTTTATTAACCCTATTTTTGTGGTGGGTTTCCATAAGTTAATTTTCATGTATCAACCATTATATTTCTAAGTTCAATTTCAATTTTTGAGGACAAAATTTATTTAAGGACGAGATAATGTTACACCCCAAGAATTTACTAATATATTTAGTATAGAATGCATGGGTCACTATGTCTCAAAAAACACGACTTTGTTATAACCTAGCCATGTAAACATAATTTTTTCACTTCTGTGATGTGAATTTGGAAAAATTTACATACATGATTGTGATGGGTAAGTTGTTTGGAGTCCAAAAATAATAATTTTTTGTGAACAGTAACCTACCCTTATGAATTGTAATATACACTAATGAAAATTAACCTTACCTAAGATAGTATATAAATCATATTCAAGTTGGAGTACGATATACCTATGTTTTGGAATAAGTAAATAAATGTTTTAAAACTGTTTTTAGAATAAATTATAATTATAATTAAATATTAAATTAATCCTACATAGAAATTTATTTTTCAAAAATGGACTTCATTTTTTGATTCTACATGTCAAAAAATGGTTGGGATGAATTTTTTGGATTTTTTTGAAATAATAAAATTTTTGATGAATAGTCAAAAACCATAATTTACCAAATAAGCTAAATACACTAATTATAGAGTCTTGTATAATGTTCTACTGATTTAAGCCCAATTGATTCAGATTCACATGATACAATTACTATTATTGGCCATGGAATACTCACTATTCCTTGTCTTGTGGAGAAATAATAAATTAATGAATATAAAATTGAAAAATCACCTCTCCCCTCCACTATAAAACATCCCATCATTCCCTCTTCTCATCACACCTCTCAAGCATTGTGCCTTCTCAAAATTCTGTCCAAATATTTTCCCAACCTCCTCTCCCACATCCAAAAATACTTGGTCTCATAAAAAGACCAAGACCTCTCTCTTAAGGAGGCTCTCAAGGATGTTTGGTTCAATAAGTTAATTCCTCTTTTCAATTCTTTGTCTTTCCTTTCATGTTCATTTATTTTATTTTTCTATTATTACCTCTCTTTATGAAACTGTTTTGATAACTATAGTACCTTAAATGTACTAGAATTGTTTCATGATATTGGAATATGTTATCATCATCTCTTCCTTTTACCTTCTTTTATATTGTATTAAGAACACCATCCTAGATGTGTCAATTTACCACATTCAAGGACGATGGGCTTTCAATTTCTATTGTCATTATCAAGTAAGGTCCTTAATCCTTTCTGGTTATGGTTGAATAAGATAATATTATATTTAATATACTTTATTTAAGGTTCTGTAATCCCTTGGTACTAATTTAATTATGTTATAAAAATGAGTTAGTTGTAATCAAAACCCACAAATTAACTGAAATAGTTATCATTAAAGTTATATATAATAATTCATCCTCATTCCATGTAACCAGATTATATAAATGACGTATAACACCTTTATATGATAATAAATAATATGAAAATTCAATTATACATATTTACATCCATTCCACATGAACTTCACTACATAAGAACAAGTGAACCGATTATGAAAATAACAAAAATGAACACTGCGGAATGATGAAATTCAATATAATAACTTATAAATAAGGGAATAAATGAACTAAACATAATTATGATAAAATAAATAAATCTATAATAGTTTTAGAAAAACATTATTAATATGTCTAATTTCATATTTCCAGGGCCATAAGTTCCAGAGCGGAACACATTCAGACTTAATGTAAATGGTTTATTTATCTCACTTCTATTTTTGTGAAGTTTCCTATATTCACTACTAGAACTTGTGTATGTTGTATATATAATAACAATTGATGTAACATATCATGGATATTGTTTTCATGATATTAAATATTTAATTTTAATATAATTAATTTTTGGGCATACAAATTGATTGATTACAAAGTTGAAAGGATTTTTCCACCCGAACCTACATTTTCATTCGGTATACTTTTATGGTCTAATTACCTCAATGAAACAATTTTGTATTATTACATACTATAATAAATTATGTTTTATTGTTATATATATGTTCACCAACCAGAATAATTATTTATTTTATGGATAGTTACATGTTTTATAATTAAATTTCAAAATAGTTTCTGAAATACATACTTGATTTGAGGGATAATTTCTAATTCTTACCCATTATTAAGTGTACTCAAAATCTATTTTAATAAACCATTTGTTTTATAGAAACAATAATTTTATCATGAAAAATTATCTTGGATCATTTCAAGATTTATGAGAACAAATGTGCATTTCCACTTTAAAATTATCTTTAATACTTTCTTTAAAATGCTCTAAAATGTTTTAATTATAAAGAATCTTAAGAGATCCTTTTACATGATTTCACTACAGTGGGACATCATTTATGCCTAAAATATAATTTCAATGTACTATTATTTTATTTTATGGGATATTCAGGTTTAAAATATGATTTCATGTAAAATATAAATGATTTTCCCAATGGAATCTTCTTTCCAAAGTAAAAAAGGATTTTTCTCATCTCTCATTAACTTTTATGAGATATTTTCCTTGTTCAACACTTATCTATTTCTTGTGGTGTTTGTAATTTCCTTTGATATATATTATAAAGAGTCTCCTTTTTCTCATAATGTTATAAGGGGTTATTATTTGAATATTTCAAGGTGGTATGGGTCACATAGGAATGTTTAAGGATTATTTCCTCAAGAATTCATCAATGGTCTCATTTATAAATATATTCATCTACATCAACATCCTTTTCTGAATTTTGTACTTAATTGAGGTTTATCTATTACTATATCATCTACAATATATTGCTGAAGGGTTTCTGATTATTCTGACTATGGATGTTTAATTTTATATCATTCACCATATTATTCTGAATGGTTAGTGTTTATGTTCAATTATTGGGAAATGTTATTTACATTTAATATGACTGTTTCAATATGAATGTATATTTTCATTATGTTCTCCCATTTCATATGAGGAATGCATTGGACATAATAAGTATCAGGTGGGTGCCTCTATAGCCCCTTGGTGCATTGGTAGGTCCCATGAGAGAAACCACTCTCTTAGCACAATGCCTTGACAAAATAATTATTTATGGTTTGGGCATGAGGCCTTAATGGTATGGTTATGTTATAATGAATTATGCAATCAATCATTATGAAAATATAATTTATGGTTCATGTATTTATTTGACTGGTAGAATAACTATGATTATGTTTTATTAAGTAATTACTTACTTAGCTCTTATTCCTGCCATAATGTGTTCATGTTTTTGTTAAAGGAACATTTTTTATGTATTCAACAAGACTAATGTTTATGTTGTGATATCTTCTACTATATTGATTACCTTTACTGAGTGTTTGAGCTCACCCCTTTCATTTTTTTCCTTCCCTAGGTTAAGAAGAAGTGATAATTTATTGTGTTTTCATGGATTATGTTTATTATCTTTTTTTATGTATCATAATTTCTTCATTGAAAAAAATAAAATGGGTTCCATGTATGTATATAGTTTCTTCAAGACTAATAAATCGATTTGTCCTTCAGGATTATTATTCATTAATTATATACCAATGTAATGGGAAAATGGGGTCGGGTCCTTACACTGGATCTCCAATCATGGGAACAACTACGAAAAAACAATTTTTATTTCCCTTCTTATTCTCTTGTATGTGAACAAGATCTATAAAGAGTGATCATTTAAGATACATGATTTTATTTTCATACCATCTTGTGTTTTAAATTTAATCTTTTCTCTAGAATGTGTTAAAGCCCCCCGTCTCCTATGTCAAACTCAATTGGTGTGGGAAATGATATTTTAAAGAACTATTTATGGTTTGATTCTCATATATATGAGATATATAGAGACTCTTAGATATTCAATCATGGGCCTAGACACGATATAAAAAAACAAAAAACAAAACCCCTTTATTTGTTACATAAGAATCAAACCAGCATTGGGAATTTTTAATGAACTACGTATGGCTTGATTATTTCCCCCAGCAAGACACGTATTGAAACTTGGGTTTTATCCCTTAGTCCTGTTATAATATGTCTTTATTTTCACATCGGTTCATCTTCATCCATACTGCATGATTTTAAACTGCATGGAAATCTATCACCCATATTCTTCACTTATGTCACCTTTGTGTTATAGAAGAAACCCTTAATGCTCTGTGTTTCTGACACCGAGCATAGATCGTGTGGGATTATGAATTAGGTAAAAGGCTTCTTTATATAAATTAATTGTCTCATATTCTTATGGGGATATCAATGTCCTCACTGCATGACATTAAATTGTATAGTATAATTACCTTACTTCATGACATTAAAATTCACATCACAATGTCAATTCAAAAGGAAACAAAGAAAGTATACATTTAACATATGAGATAGATCTTTGTAAAGGACCTCAAATTCATGGACAATATTGATTCAAATATTTTTTATGTGCATTGAGAATAAACCCTTCTATATTTCACACTATTAATCTTGAATCTTCCTAGATCATTATACTCTTTCATATGATTTCTGGTGAAATAGTTTCTAATATCTAAAAGTGGTTTTTCCTGACGATACAGCATGTTCCCATAGGTGGCCCTGCATAAATTTCTTACATAATGGTCATATCAGTTAAAATATGACACTATTTAGCTATGCATCATATATGGCAATTGGACCTCCATAATATATCCCCATAACAGGTTTTTCAAATTATAGTAATTTCATTCATGGTTACAGTGTCATTGTCCCCATAAAACATTGATGACAATATAAAAGAATCTATATTTTGAAATAGTCATCCATGTGTATTTGCCCCATTATCATTCTATTGATCTGAATATCTTCAAGACCAGGGTTTACACATTTCCCTCTCTATGTGTTCAATGCAATATGAAATTTCATTGGGATCACATAGCCACATATCTTATACTGTTTCCATTTTTGGTCCTAGTTATATGTCCTTAGACTACAAACACTATACCTCCTACGTTTGGGTCAGACATTCGTAGAATTCTTATTCCTACGATTCTTTGGAAATCTTCTTTGGAAATATCCTCTCCATATTCAGGTATGTTTTTCCATAAACAAAACTTGGTGATCCAGAAAATCTAAATCTCCCTAAACATTCTTCGGCTTTTTAGAAAATGAATGTCAAACTTATGATAGCTCTTTTTCCTATCTATGAATCACGTTCCCTTAGGCGGCCATAAATAATTTTTTTACATAACAAGAATGTCAGTCAAAAGATGCCACTATTTGGCTATGTCACATATTCCTTAATTGGCCCTACATAACACAACCCTTGTAACGGATTTGTAAAATAATGGTATATTTGTTATTGGAAATGACTTCCTCTAGTTCCTTTAGCCATTTTTCCATATCATTCTTCAGATTTAGAAATTCCAAAATCATAGTTTACAATTTTCCTTTCCGTACATGAATATGGTAGTATGTTTTCAATAAAATTACCAAGAAATTGGGAGAGTCTAATTCCTTTGGTTAGAGATAAATACCTTAAAATAAATCCACAAAATTTCCCCACTGCATGACTTAAAACTACATAGTATAATGTCTTCACTGCATGACTTAAAACTGCACAATATGATATCAATAATTCTCCCTTATTAAAAATTTGAACCATTCCTCATACATCAAATTTTTATGGAAATGGTATTCCTATTCAAGATATATGTCATCATAAAATATACATTTCATTCTTAATATTCCATTCCTTGTAAAAACCACCAACTGTGGTCTTGATCCACCTAAATCTTATATTCCCTTTCATGTCAGTAGTAAAATGTTATATTTCAAAGAGCTCTTTTTCTTGACTATGCAGTACATTCCCCTATGTGGCCTTGCATAAGCCTCCTACATAACATGCCTATTAGTCAAAATATTCCACTATTTGTCTATGAAGCATATTCCCTAGTAGGCCATGTATAACACAATTACCATAACGAATTTTTCAAATAATGGTAACTTCATTATTGAAAGATACATATGATAATAGAAGATTTAAATTTGTTGACCATAAAAATCATGGCTCAAGATTCCCCATGGAAATATTTAAAGAATATTAAAGAAATTATTTGTCACTAAGTATTGTTTGAGATGTTATTTCAACATTTATGGCCAAATATATTCGACCTTAAACCTTAATCCTTTATAGGCCAACATGTATGACTTTAAACTACCAACAACTACATAGTACTCACTAGATTGGGAACCAAAAAAAGACACTCTGAACAAATGTTTAGTCCAATCTCACTAAATGTAAATTTTGTATTATTTAGGTAATATTGAGAAATAAAAAGTCAAAATATGAAAATATTTTCGGGGTTTTCCATATAACGCTAGAAAAATTAAACTATTATTACTAGTCCCAATGGATTATGTAAAACAAAAGAAGCTAGTGAAATAGAAAACCAAGATGATTAAAGACAAAATGATTTTCATTTATGAAAAAAATTTCACATAGGAACATCAATAACATAGTCTCCCTTTAATTAATAATCATAAAAGGTTTTCTACATCAATCCTTATTTGATTAATAGCCTCTTGAGCACCATCATCTTCTTATTAAAGCTCGATTATTTGACCAGCTCTACTCTCTTCATCATGATGAATTGATTCATTAGCATCTACAATGGATTTTGCACCATCCCTATGTACTTATAATATTATTTGAAGCTGGTCATGCTCCCCTATAATGATATCCAATTCTTGTTGAAGGTACAACTACTAAACAGACTTTTCATTTATTTTTAGCTTCAGTCCCTTCGACTTTGTAGCATGATAAGCCTCAGCCTGGGGAAACACTACTATGAATTATTAAGTGTTGATTTTTTTGTCTTTTATAAAGTCGTGATGAAGCTTTTTCTCTTATTACTTCCTATGGATAATCACTTTCACCATTGTATGAATTTCATGGTACTCAAAACCGCCAAATCCTAGTATGATAAATAGAGATGAATGTCATGGATTTATTAAAGGTAGTTCTTTAAGGGGAATCTCAAATATTATCTTCCATATATTCTGCCATGATATGAAATGTGCAAGATGAAGATCCTTTTTCAGATTGGGGTCTGATTCAGAATCAGTGTCATAAAGAGGGATGTTTTCTCTGATTAATTCACTTAAAGAAGTTCCAAGTCCTCCTCCTTCCTAAATAATGGATGCTTCACCTTCTAGTATTGTTTGGGTTGATGAAAAAACTTCACGTCCAGACCTATCCATTGAAGTTGATAACACTATATGAAAAATAAAAAATTATAGTTCTGATTAGCATCAAGTAATAACAAAAGTAAGTACAATCACAACATTAGTATCTCTTACCTAATTGTAGATCAATATCTTGAGAAGAATCCTCCCCAGTGTTCTTAGTTTCAATATTTCTTTTTGATATTTCTGGGTGGGGAGTTCTATCTTTAATTGGCACAGGATCTTAAGAATTATTATCAGGAAAATAATTTCTCTCAAGATTAATCTAAGACAATGTCTCATCAATGATGGGATTTCCATTAATATAAATACTTCCTTCCAGAGTCAGTACAGTAAGAGTTTCTTTAGATGGAACTGCATTTTTCTACCATCAATGGTTAGAAATTTAATCATAATAAGATTGACAGGATGAATAATGAAAACTCACATCCAGTTTATTTTATACAAGGAACTCCAAAATCATTTAAAGAATTTTTTATATTAATATGTTCTAATACTTCATAAAAATACATGTCAGGGTTCATTATTTAATCCAATGATATCCCAGATCCCAAGTTATTCTTACTTGTGGGTGCACTCAGTGTGTTTTCTTTGCAACATTCCTCTAAAAACATTTGAACCTGAATATTTTTATTAGAAATAGTTGTGGGATAAACATCAGTCATTTCCAGAAATTTCAGATCATGTGATGAACATAAAGTAACACAAGATTCAAGTCAATTGTAGTTACATTTGACGTCTTAACCATTTTTGATTTACCAGAAGCCTCCACCCCTCTGATAGCAGGATGAAGAGCAGGGTGGGGAGTAGAAGTTGGTTTTTTTGGCCTCAATGCCTCTTCAATAACCAACAGATTAGCCATATTTTGTGCCTGTTCAGTAGCACCCTCCATAGTTCCTTGAAGCTTATCAGTAGTTTCATTCAAAGAAGAAACAAAAGAAGCCCCTGTAATTCCAAAAATCATAAACACTTTTTCCTGAATAAATGCTAAAATTGATGATTATCATGACAAATTGTCACTATTATGATTGAATGTAACAATGGATATATTTCATTGGTGCTTTTTCTTCGTTATCTTCTTAGGGGTGGATTCTATAATAATCTATAAAAAACGAATTAGAGATTACAATACACACTCTATTTCATCCTCCATGGCTTGTTAGCCTAGAGATAATTCTCCCAAATTCACAGGGTGATCTAGTAGCTCCAAGATTATTGCCTCCAAGGCTCTACCATGGAAAGGGAATTCAGTTGTTCTTCATTTAAATAGATAAAAGTTAATATGATTTTCCCCAGAGTAACAATGATATAACTAAAATTCAAATTGCAATTAAGAAGGGAATATGAGAAAAAAGAAACTTACATCCTCATGATCCGAAAATTCATGCCATTATCCATCTAATGAAAGGATAACCCCTTTAGTCGTACCATGATCTATCATTTCCATCAACTGATTAGTGGTGGGAATTGATTCATTGGTTGCATATATGATCATTTCCTACTCTCGAATGTGGGTCCTCACCTCATTGGGATTGTCCTGAAAATGAATTTCACAAGAATCCCCTAAATTCCCCACTCCTAGAATATGCATCCATTCATGTAGATCCATACACATGGTTTAATTATCTAATTATAAACTTTTCCATATTTGAACAGCCTCTGGACATATATATTTAGAGTGTATGTTAGAGGGTTGTGAAGAGGATCTTACAGCATTGGATTTGAGTTTCTTCCCAACCCCCACAGTAATGAGTGGGGGATTATAAAATGGATCTCATCGTTCTTCAGAATGATGGTGACTTGATCACGTTGATACAACATTGGTAGGGATTAATGGGGTGGCTATCTTAACTCTAGTAGGGGTTATACCTGGAACGAGGTATATTTGGTGAATTTGAAGCATCTTCACCATCGCCCTCTAAATCTCGTGAGTCGGACCCTGATGATAAAGTGTTACCTTCCAAAATTAGGTGTTACCATATACTACTTATCTTCACCCCCACTCAAGGGAAAACATGATTTAATACCCCTTTAGGGTAAGAAGTGACCCAGTTTTCAGCATACCAGATAGTCAATCTGCATACTACATCAGCGACAGGTAAATTAAATATTTCCCCGATCATCTCTACAGATGTCAAACACCATAGTTTTCGGGATACCATATGAGGTTTCTCTAATATCAGATAAACATGGGGGGATACAATATTTACTTGTAGACATTTTAATTTATGCGTAAATATATTAGGAGAATAGTCCTAACATATGTTTTCACCATCAATCCTGGTGGTTAGTTTACTATCTCTACAAGCTTTCATATATGCCCTTAACTCTAAACTGGCTATCCCATCATCAATAAATAACCCAGAAGGAGGGTTACCATAATGAAATAGATGAAACTCCTTATGCATTCCCAATATGTCATTGATGTCGTATGTGTTTAGAGATAAGGATGAAATACCATAAAATGTCTGAACAGATGGTCAAAAGGGACTTCCAAAATCTTATACCCCACTTTCTACAATAAAAGTTCTAAAGTGAGTAGTGATCAATCCCCAAAACACCTGGAATGGTCGTGCTTTTCTAAAATGAGACATCCCTATATAAATTTTCAATACTCCCCTATGAATCTTGGTCAAAACAAGAGTGACCAACCCTACCATCCTTTTCTCATCCATCTTTGCCACAATGACAACGTTTCTTGGCCTCGCACATCCTTTGGAGTCTCAGACTAGTAACAAATAAATGATGAGCCACATGGCCAAAAAACCTTCCAGATGTGTCTCTGTAGAAATTTTTTGGTCGACTTCATATCCCCATTTATCAAATTATCCTTTCTCCAATTTTAGCCAAAAGGTGTTAGGGGTACCTGTCATCTCTTCCCTTGGACAGATAGTATGATGGGTGTAGTATGGACCCTATTCATTCTTCTTTATCAAAAATATTTCCATCCATTCCTTTGGATTAATATCCCTCCTAGTTAGAGACATCATGGTGGTCATGTTCTTGAGTTTGTTAAATATTTTCATCAACTCACGAACCAAAGATAGTGTCTTCTCCGAGTCAGTCCATGTCACCTTTGGGCGAATAAATTTAACATACATGGATCCAAGGATTGGAGTTCCATAAATCTTGTAAACATCCCATAAGATGATGCCTACCTCTCTATATGTTTACTGGAAGTAGTTAGTCTCTAGGCTCCATAGGCTTAAAAATTCCTGCCTGAAATCATCATTACTTTACACATAAGTTTTCCCAACCCAAACATACTTATAAATCACAATGCCTTTCAAGTAATCTATAAATTCATTATAGGTCTTGTAAACCCAGTATGCATCCATATGGGTTTTACACCTCCTCCTGGGTGGAAATACCAACTTTTCTTCCAACCCTTGTATTGATACATCTGAGAATCCTCAAATATGGATGAATAATAATGTGGTTTCAGCTCGAGTGTGTGTGCTTTCAAATATAGATCATGTGGGATGAGATGCAAGATATGCGATTTCTTTGTTATCCTGACATTAGAAAATTATCCCCAAACAAAAACATTGATAGATGAAAAGTTGGTATAATCTTGAATCATGGAATGTGAAAAATAATTCTTTGGGTCTGTAAAATTAATATCCTACAATTGGACATAGCTATAAAAAGGCAGATAGGTTCTTCGGGGAAAGTTGAAATGAGACTTATTCATATATTTAGCTATGTTTGGAAGGGTGGTGTCGAAAAAGTGAAATTAGTCATGATTGACACCATTCATCATGTCATTAATTACCTAACTACATAGTTCATCATTAGTTCCAATTATTTTGGGATACATTGAAGCTGTAATAGGGTAGAATATAATCTTCTATGTATTTTCATTTTTGTTTTTATTTTTTAAAAAATAATTAAAAAATATGAAAAGGAATTAAGGTGCATAAGTGAAAAATGGCATGCAGGTGTCACGCCCCAGTTATAGCGTGCAACTAAAAACATACAGAAGAAGCACGGTGAAACAAAAGTGTCTTAGTGAAAGAAGGCTTGTGTACCAAAAGATGAAATTATGAAAGTCGTGATTCTTTTCATGAATGTAATGCTGTTATATATATGTGTTGGTCATCACCCTGTGCACTAGAATCCTATGCAATGCCAATTTACATGACTAGTTGTTCTACATGCATAAAAATTTTGCGCCTTAGTACTATCATCTTTCTCCTTCATTCCATTACATCGGTATAAAATCCTATTTTCATTCTAGATCTAATTATGAGGGGGGGGATTTTTTTGACCCTCTGTTTCATCTTAGAGTTTAAAAAAATAACAAAGGGAAATACCTTAGAATTAATAAAAGAAAATACATGAACAAAATCAAGATTTGCAAAGGCACAATCTTTGGTTCACCCTAGTCAGACCAAATGGGTGTTGATGTGCAACCTATATGCGTACCCCCTTATATCACTTATCTTACTTGCACTCCCAAACTCTTTTCACCCAAGGTCATATTTGTGCCTATAAATAGACCCTTGGGGCCTTCATTTGTGTGGAAAAATTTCCTTGAAGCCTATTTGCTGCTCTGGTCACCCTAGTGCTTCACCCAAGTTCTCCAAAACACTCAATGAAGTTCTTTAACACCTAAAGAGGAGTAATTTAAGGAGGATTATAAGACTTATGTGATTTTAGTGTTTGAAATTCATAACACTTATGCCCCTAAAGTGCCAAACTCCCAAAATTAGAAACACTTGCACACCACCTATTCCTTTTACCGAAACTTGAGCGCCTCACTTTTAGTATCACCTGTGAATACTCCAAAAGGCTTGATCCAGATCTCACCCAAGTATTACCATATATGTTTTTCATCACATATGTGAATATTAGGTCTCCTAAGCCTACTTGTGTGCCCATACTTGTGTGTGCTCCTCTACTTGAGCACCCCTCTATGATTCACTCACCCTCTTCAGTCTAAAAGCCAGCAATCCCTCATCAAAGACATTCGTGGAATAGATTATTCATCATTATATCCCTTGTATGAAAGGGATTCTATTAATACCTCCATGAAAACATCCTAACCCATCAAAACCTTTCGGAAAGGCACAACATCCTGCCTCCTTTTTTGGGTTTGTATATTTGTGGTCAAAGGTTTCCCACATTTGTTTCACAATGGAGTTAGGATTCATGATGTGTTTGTGGAATTTTATATCTACAGTCACATGGACCTTTCTCCAATGAATAGTGTTGGGAATTTCCTGTTTTAGAGTAGGGTTTGGGTCATGACCTCTACATTCTCAAAGAGACCCAAAATCTCAGGTCTTCTGGTAGGGAACGTATGGTTCTCAATTGTTGTTCCATTCAAGAGAATTAAAAGACCCCCTCCCCTACAAGAATCAATTTTAGGGTAGCCATCTGGGTGTTAGCCCAAAAATATTCATCCCTTCATCATTTCATTAGACCCTTTTCCAATGTAGAGAAAATTGATGGAGGTATTGTCAACTCTCCCTCGTCCAGCATGTCCACCATAGGTGTTCCCTATTCCACCAGCAGAGGAGAAAAAGTGTACGTGTCAATGTTAAGTCTTTCACATTCTCTTGTTTCTCACAACGATCATGACTCATGTGGGATTATAGATTCTTGATGATTAAAACATGTACACAATCACCTATGGTGAATGAACTACAATAACTCTTATTCCCACGATAACTGGGATACGTAGGAATCCCAATTAGGGCCCGAGCTCGATGAATATCCTCTTCAGGAATCTGACCCTAATTTCATTCATCTAGGCTTCCTCTTTAGGAATAATATCTATATTAAACCCTGAATTCATAAAGGCATACTTTTTTGGATGTAATCCCAAACTCATCTCTCTCCGTACTATACTCTCATATGAGATTTATCGAACTATGTGGGCTTTGATTCCCATTCACATATGATATGTAAGAATCCTCCTTAAGGTTAAAACATGATATCTTTAATCATCCATGTCATACTTGGTCTATATTCCCATTAGGGTATAATCTTACATAGAAACCCATATCCTTTTCAAGTATATTGGGGATTTTAACATAAGTCCCACACCAAACTATGACTTAGCACCTTTCGATCATATAACCATACCACATGAAATTAAAGTGTATGTCTACGTCCTTATCACATGAACTAAAAGGGTATAATGTTTTCCATTTTGTAGAACCTAACTATGAGGGTTCATATTCCTTTTACAAGGATACGTAGGTAACCCATTTCATTGGTACAATCCCAATATCAAAACAAACCTTCATCTCTATGGATGAAAATAAATTTTATAGTGCCCCGTTGAGTGGCTTAAAAACCAGTATCCTCAGAAAGATGATTAAAGGAATATCTAAATAGTATATGAGAGGATTACATTGATGGAGAATCTTGAATACATATAGATATCTTCATTAATTAAGAACCTCAAATTCATATCGATGATTCTAATTTTTACACATATTAATTAGTGATTGAAAATTCCAAGGGAAACTCATGTTATACTCGGTGAATTAACAAGAATTCATTAAAATACCTTAAATTTATAAAGAGATTCCCAGATTAGATAATAATTCTCCACAAAAGGGTTTTATGAGTCTGACCTACCATCATATTGAACAATACACATTCATAAGTATTGTAATATTCAAACTTAACGAACATCTGGCTTATGAAAGAAGGTCCTCTTTTGATAAAGAACTGTTGTATGTTTTCTATTCCATAAATATATCCAGTGGAAACTTCCTGGAAGCAGTGATTCATAAAACAAGATAACGCATTTCAAGGAACTACAAAACACACCCCAGACAGAATCTAATCAAAAACCATGTCCACTTGTAGTGTTCGAACAAGAGTGTATTTCAAGGAAACTGATATAATCTCTACCTTACCAAAATAATAGTATCAAGTACTATACTAACACTTATCCATAATTTCAATCACAGGGTTATGTTATTTAATCCATGTTTTCATAAATATGGTTGATATGGTTTTTACTAAAATTATTCTGAGACCAACTGTAAATAACGACACACAAGTAGCCTAGATTGAGTGGTTAAATTATTATTTTGGTACTAAATAGGGTGAATTTAATTCTAATGGGAAAATTTTTTAGTAGTATTAGTAAAATAGATACATACATGAATCTCACATATATTTGAAAACATAAAAATGAATTTTATTTGACAATAACATTATTATCATATAATATCATATAATACCAATCATAGTACAATTCCTGCTATATTTTAGAAAAGAAAAAAATATGGGTTAGCTAAAAAATTTGCAGACAGTTTTGTACAATAGAATCTATCTTGATTAAACAAGGCATAGTCAATATGGAATGGTAAATAAATAAAAAACATTTAATTTGATTTATTGAATGAATCTAAAAACTAATCTGTCCGGAGTAAATAATGTTCAAATAATTCCTTATAAATAATCATGTGATCTTGAAATATATCCAAGTATATTATTTGAAATAATCACACAGACATTAATAAATAATTTAATAATTATTTATTGCTTAATGTTGAACATATGAAGCTTAATATTGAGGTCTTATTCCATGATAGTCTAAACTATATATAGGTATACACCAAAATCCCATTAAATAAGGCTATCCGACTAGTTTTTTCCAATGAGGAATATTGATGTATTGAGGGGCTATATAATTTTGGGCCCCATCCATTACATAATAATTCCAATGCATTTGTCATATAAATAAATAATAAAACATATTCAACATGACATAAGAATAAAAACTGTCACTATTAGAAGAAATATAAAAAAAAATGTTAATACATTTTATAGTAAAAATCCTCATATACCATCAAAATAAAGGATAAGTATTGTGTTATTACACCATTTATTTAATGAGTAATATATAAAATAATGGTATACTGTCATTCATGAATATAAATTCCATAAAAATATCCTAAAAATAATTAATCTACAAAATACCCTTATCCATTGGAAAATCATTTTTATAATATAAATATTTCAAAAATATTTGGAAAATAAATTTACATAAAAAGAAACATAAAAAAATGTAGTGAATGTTTCAAAAAAATTGACTATATATGATGGTTGTAAATTCTTTTCCTACCAAATAACCTAAAAGCATCACTTTCACACTTTTGTAAGAAAAGTCAAATAATACCTAGTTCAGAAAATGAAGTGAAGAATACTTATAAAACATTATAGTAAAATGAAAACATGGGTGAAAATATCTTTAATTTATCATTAGATACTATGAAAAATATACATTAATTTTTCTAAATAAAAAATTGATATTGAAGAAAGATATTCTAAACCTCGTAGATAAAAACTTCGGTATTCCTTGAAAATATTTTTTATCATGAATACTCAAATAGAGAAAAATTAATGAAAAAAATATATTTAATTTTGAAAATTACCATAGTATAAAAAATATTCTGGTTTTAATATAGAAATAACAAATAATTCTCAAATCAAATACTAAAACTAAACAATTTCAAATAAAGATGAGATTATGTAAAAACTCTTACTATTGTGGTAACTATTGAATCATAACCATTGTGAAATAACTATAACTAAATAAAACATAAAATACCATGAATATAAATGAAATAATTATATATCATATCCAATTGGTATTAATTACACCACATTAATGATAAATGCGAAGAATATGATAGATATCTCACGGAAACAAGTATGAGATAAGAAACCCTTACCTCTTATCTAAATTCATTCGTATATGTTCAACCCATCTATATAATAAATATAAATTTATTATAAATCAATTCAAAACCCATAATAATATATATAATACCCTATATTATTTACTCATAACCTTTTATCACCAATTTATTTACAATTATTCATTAAAATCACTATTCGAGGTGGTAACAGATTTTTTTCATGTTTGTTTTGGTATGGTTTTTTGTCCCTTGTACATAAATAATTGGTAAATAATATATCTAATTTTATTAATTATATAAATATGATATATATTCATTAATTTTATAATTATTAAATAAATATAAAGCATAAATGAAAAATGGATCACATCGCGTTGTGGAGGTGGTGAACCACAAGTACACATGAGTGGTGTTATCATTTATAAATTAATTGGAAGGTAATTTTGAATATATGAGATTCAAATTATAGATGAATATTTATTTTATAATAATCATTTTTAGTAATTGTTTAAATCTTTAATCCCATTGAATTAAATTGGTGAAAAAATGAACTACACAACTATATGGAGATAGTATGTCGTATGTACACTCAAGCGTTGTTTTCTATTTTCATAGGATGAAGATATGGAACATGGTTATAAAATTATCATAATATTATATCAATATATTAATTATATTTGAGTTATGATTTAAAAATATTTACAGTAGATTTATAGGGAGTTTAAGAGTAATGAAATTTTAAAGGGTTGATAAAGATGATTACTCTTCTTCGAAAGACCTCATTTAGATATTTCTTTATGGGACCTATGGTTGGTATTTTTGGAATTATATAACCCAAAAATATTTTATAAGGATTTTTATAAGAGGTTTTGGAAGGTAATTTTCAACATAATATGCTCTAGATGCTGTATATAATACAGGAGAGGTGCTGCCTTTTATAGTGAATAAAAGGACAAACATGGAATTTTAAAATTATTTAAATATAATAATTTTTTTTCATGTGAAATTGGAACCATGTGGACTTAAATTTTAATATTTTATAGGATATGGTAGATATCCATACATAAAGTAAAATTTTGATAGGTATAGTGTTATTTTAAACCTCATCGTTTGGTTTTACTCATTATTTAATTTTTTCAACCTTAATTGTTGTAATTCCCTTTTCACTCTTAATTGGTAATAGTTTTATATATAAGTGAATGAATTTTATAATAAATTTCCATGATATATAATTTTATACAATATATAATTCTAATTCTCTACTTGATATATTTTTTATCTATTTTAAATAATTTTAAAAAAAATATTATTGTTCATAAAATATCTATAATGTTATTTTGGACTCTACTTATATTATTTGACATTAAAGAGATAAAGTTAAATTCATATTTAAAATAGACACATTAAAATCTTCTCTAATATGTAAAACATATTTATAAAATTCATCATTCTTTTTAAATAATTAAAAATTATAACTTGTAAATTTTTGAAATAGTTTATATTATTTTTTTAATAATTGAATAAATACTATAACAACATTGCCTAAGAATTAAAGGTAATTATTTAATAAATAATAATTCGAAATTCATTAAAATTATAAAAAACTTTACTTTTTCTTTAAAAAAAATATTTATTACCGATATGTTGGTATTTATATTCTTATAATAAAAATTAACAGTTGTTAATGTCAAGAGAGTGATATTTTTTATTTATTTTTTCTGCAACAAATTTAAAGTTATTATTCAAAAAAATATTGAAAATAATGTCTATATCTTAATATAATATATTTAAATGGATGAAATAGACTCATCAAATAGGATACATACAAGTTTTCTGTTTATTTTAAGATGTTATCTCAATGTTTTAACCATATTTTCCCACTTTTATCTCTACTATGGGGACAAAAATTTACAAAGGTTATGATAAATAATAATATTAAATAAAAGGGTCCAATTTACTAAATTTCCACCACATTATTTCAAATATTAAATCCATGTTTCATAATTTAATTTCTAATAGTGGGAAAAATTAATTTATTATAATAAAAAGAAAAAAATATCACATTTTCATAAAAATGCAATTTATGTACATAAATATGTTTGCACAAAAATTAAATAATAAAATTTATTACAGTTAAATTAATTTGAGTAATCAAAATATATGAGAACAAATTTGTTTTGAATTCATTTAAAAAATATTGAAATTTTTAAGTGATTGAATCAAAAATTTAATTTTCAATAAAAAATTTAATTTTTCACTATTCACTAGAACATAGATCTTTTCAAATAAATCCCAAAAAATACTCTATGATAATTTTTAAAAGAAAATTTAAAAAATTTTGTTCAAATTTTCATCTAAATTATTAATATGTGGATAAAATTAAATATATATATTTTCTCCCAAACATAAATAAGAAACAATTTTTTAAAGAAAATAATTTTTGAATCATAATATGACCATACAAAAAATTGAATTTTTATTTCAAAATAATTAATCAATACATTTTTATTGATTGGGATATATATAAATATATATATATATATATATCATATTTTGGTTAATTCTATTCAACCCCTGCAATTCAACAAATAGGTTGTAAATATCATATTTTAAAAATAATATTTTATTATTATTTCATGCTTGATGTCGCATTTCATATTATATATTGAGGATATTTCCCTTTTAATATCATGGAATGTCATAATAATTGTTAGATCCAACACTAGAAATTATATTTAATAATTATTTCGAGAATTTATTAATGATCGATCATCTAAACAGACTGCCAATTTAAGGGAACTATTTTCCATGAAACACACTTAGAATAATTTACAATTAAATGTGGGAAACATTGATATATATTTATATAATTACTAGAAAAATAATAATTTATCAATACATATCATTAAAAATTACAATAATGGTATAACATTTTTTATAAATTTATTATTATTATAAGAGTATCTTCAATCATTGAAAAGGAATGGTTTTTATAATTTTTGTGAACGGAGGATAAATTCACTCATACCATATTATAATAGTCTATTTCATAATCATAAATGAAATTTTATATAGGTATCAGGTAAAGATGATAGATTTATTTTTTCATACCTTAACACGAGATCAATTAAATATTGGGAGTCTATTTTTGGTTAAAAACCTTTTCCCAATACAATATTATAGATTCTTACATAATTCACACTAGTTAAAAGAAGTGATAAATGAAAGTGTTAAAATGAAAATAATTAGTGATAAGATAGGTTATCTATATATCATTATACGATTATATTCAAAATATTACAAATGGGTATGTTTTTTTATTTGGAATATGTATGATCTTTCCTTAAAAAAAATAATATACACAAAAAATATAACATTTCACTTGTAGATTATTTCTTGAATGATCATAGGAAAAGGAATACTTGAAGATTTTATGTTAATTAAGCAAAATTATGTTCAGAAATAAAATGTTTTAATCTAATTGTTATAATAGTTAATATTTATCCAAACCATGAAACACTTATGAAGTATTCTATTCAATAGTTACGGATACTTTATATATGTCTCTGAGTAAATAAGATCATGACATATCCATTTATGTAATAATTCCATTAAAACTAGCCATGTTGATTTGTTTTTACTTATTGTTCTATCTATTCCATTGATTTTTTTTGAAAATAGTGAGAGAGTAGATTAGTACACTATATAACATATAAAAATTGCATGAAATTTATATCATATATAAAATATTGATCATTTTTACTAGTTTATATGGAGTTCATCAATGATAATAAAAAAGGCTCATAAAAATAAAAGTTATAAGTGGAATCATATTTTTTTTAATTTTTGTTGAAATTTAACTCTCATATTATATTATAACTTTTATTTTGATTGTTCTTCTAATGAACTATGTTATATTAGAAAATTATAAAATATATTCACAGTGTTAGATACTATAGTTTAGGAATTAATATGATTTTGTATTATTAATGGAAAATAAGAAAATTATTTGACTACTTATTATGGAATAGAATAATTTAATAACATTTTTAAAATTAAATATGGTTATTTTTTACATTTTTGTGAATTTTAATTAAAATTATAATAAAATTATTTCAATATTTAGAAAATTTGATAAAATTAATGTTGATTTTGAAAATTTTATTTCCTTTTGTAATAAACTTAGATATTTTATTCATTATTATTAAATCATATTTCAATGTTTTCATTTTAATGTTTTAATTTTATGGTATTTTTTTAAAATGTGAATCTAAATTTTACACCATGACCTTGATTTATGTCATTCATAATTTGTGTTCCCAAGAAAAAATTAATTTTTTATTAGTGTATCAATACATGATTAATGATATTGATGGTGATTAAGAATAGGTTTTCATTATTGTTAAATATTCCCAATTAGTCCAATCTTTTTTGGGATTGGAAAATTTTGATAATGTAGTACGAGAATTAATTCCATTACTAAAAAGGAATTATATTTACTAGAATTGGTAAGATGAGTTTGATTAATTATAAAAGAGTACATTGATATTCAGAAATTAAAGTGGATTGGAATTCATTTTATGGTGTCCATGTTTTTTAGTTGTTTCATGGCCTTTCCCAATGGGGCCTATTTTGTGACTCCCCAAGCCCTCCTATAATAGGTCAGGGGTTTATGACTTGTGCTGGTAGGAATATCTCTAACATTGGAGGCCTTACCCTAAAGTAATTACACACATGCACACATCTCCAAGACCATACAATGTTGAAATTTAAAATCAAATTAAAGAAAACATTCATGAATAAATCTAATCCCACTACAAAAGTAAAAAAATATTTAATGTAATGTAATGAAGTAAAAATAAAATACCACTACAAAGAGTTTGAAAAAAGAACATATTTAATGCAATTATGGTGATTGTTGTCAGAATATTCAAAGGAACACACCCTAATCTGTCTAGCTCACTAAGAACCACCTAGTCCTGGTCCATCTTGGAATCCATCAAAAGGTTGATCATCTAAAAAATACATGACACATGTGGTAGTAACACTTGTAAGGGGGACTATAAAAATAACTTGTAATTCACCCCCAAAAAAATCATATAATAAAATAATAATAGTCATCTTTACATAGGTATATGTCTATAGAAAAAATTAAATGTATTTCATGATAAACTAAACAAATGACTCATGGTCTCAAGGTAATTTCAGAACCATAAATCCATCATATAATTTCTTCTTAAAGATTACAAATCACACTCATTCGGGATAACACACTCCCTGAGTTGGATAAAGCTATCTGCATCCATCTGAGAGGTTGTGCTCATCATGTCTCATCAAATTAGATATAAACTAGTTCTCTGAAATGATGTGATATATAGATGAGTAACACAACCATGTCCATGGGGAATATCAAGCACACAATTTTGAATAAACCATTGAGTTTATGTTCCGTGCTCTTGATCTGTTGGTCATGATGACACCAAGAATCCCACCTAGGGAAGGAAGATGGTATTTGATCTCACTCTGGGCCTCATATAATGATTCCAACACATCCATCCAAAAAGTCTTGATAAAGGGAATACTATCTTATGTGTGGTACGTGATTCCATACTTACCATTAGGGAAAATGATATTGGTAATTCACTCTAATGAAGGTTTCCAATATGGATAGGAAAATGGATCAAATATAACATTTTAAGGGGCCATGACAACAATTTCAAGTAAATGAAATTCCACATCAAAATTGGTTCTTTAAAATGTTAACAGTATATTCCTATGTCTGTAAATTTATATAGCATGCCCATTCTTGTGTAGTCTCTATTAGTTTCCAGGTATATGACTATTCACTTTTAAATAGGCCTAGCCGTGTCCGTGTGGGATTACAAGGTGTTCCCATGTATTGTACATTTATCCATGTCCATATTCCCTCAATCCTATATATTGGTCCTGTCATAATGTTGTCTATTTGATATGATAGGTTTCAGACATAGTGTAAACCATAACTTCATGCCAAACTCTATCCACCATGAAGAGGTTCCCAAAAAGCTTGTAACTCTAGTGTATATTCCAGGTATTGGGAAATTTTTCCATAATTATAGATTTGTAATCATGTGTATTCTCTAATCCAACATAAAATTTTCTGACCATGACCCATCTGGAATCTAAGGGATACTGTCACTTGTGCCTTTCCATTATTGATCATCCGGATCCAACCCTTAAATCGATAAAAATTGGTCTTGCATGCCATCAATCATCGTGCTCGAAAAAAAAAACTACATATCAAAACCATCCAATCTATTTTCACTTACACCATTGTTTTATAACCATATCACATCGAGTCAAATTCAGTGATATCAAATTGTTGCACCATGAAATATGTTCACAATATTTGATTCTTTTGTATTTGATGAACTGCGAGCTAAATGATTTTCCCGCAATGAAGAAAGAAAAAAAGGGGAGAAACACAAAATCAAATCCATGGGAAACGAAAATTGGCAATTTTTAATATTGGTCTCAATATATTTTTTTTATAATTATGAACAACGTGATAATAAAAAATATGAAGCAATTACCCAAAAAATTATTCTTAGATAACACATATCATAAAATGACTAATTGAATACTATATTTGTTCAATGATTGATTCAAATTAATCTCAGAAATATTTAATAGGGGATAAATCCAAAAAAAATATCCCACCATCGATTGGATCAATTTCTAGTGAAGAACAATGTTTTTTCATTGCCATTGGTGAGATCCCTAATTTTTATTGCATGATGATGGACAATCCTCGATATAGAAGTTTTCCGGACATTGAATCTCTTCCATGATCTCTCCAAGGTTTATTTGGATCTCTAGGTTTTAGAATCTAAACCTAAGAAATACTCTCAAAATTTATTCTTATAAAATAATATTGTTCTCTTCATCAATGATAAAATAAAATAATTTATTTAATTATTTTATGCATTTTACGCCCCTGAAAACATTTTCAAAAACAACCTGTTCTAACATTGGTTGTGTCTTTACAAGGGTAAAACCTGAATTTTGAACTCATAAATTCCCTTAGAATTATGATCTGGGATTCTATTAAGAAATTAGTAAACATTTTCATGAAAACCATATTTTCATGCTATTTAATATATTTAATATATTTCCATCATTTAGTCTAGGCACATCGGGCCTCAAATTCACACTTTTTCTCAGCTAATGGGTTTAAAAATAATCTATAAAATATCCAAAATTAATAAATAGAAAAAATGAGTCCCTACATTCTCCCCACCAAGGGGCCTTACCTGCTAACAATCCAAAACGAATTGTTATACAAAAATTTTCTGGTACTTAGTATGAATCTAGGCCTCCTACCCTAAGGTTCACATGCTGTCACTAGACATGCACTAAGGGAATCTATCCCATAAATTATCATCTCCATTTCTTCCTAGACCTCTATTGGGTACTCAGAAAATATAGCTCAAACCTCGATGTTTATCTCTCATGAGTTCATAACCTTCGATGGTTCATCCATGTAACTCCTCGAATGTGACACATGGAAGACACCATGTACCAGATCTATATTTGGTGGCATAAATAAGTGGTTTTCCACCCCACTAAATCTAAAAAATATCTAAAAAGGGACAAATAATTTTGAAGATATCTAGTGGCCCTAGGAAATTTTTCATAATCTAAGTTGAGGTGAAACTCATATAAACATAATGTCTCCCTACTCTAACTCCAAAGACCTCTTTCATCAGTCATCGTAGGAAATATAATGTATTTGGGTAGTCTTTATCCACTCCTGGATTATCTATAAAGTCTCTTTAGTGTCTTGTAAAAATTATAGTTCCATAACTACTAAAGCTATTAGTTCAATCTAGAAAAGTGTTGGCCTAAATGTTACACAATTCAAGGCCAAAAATCGTTCCATACTACGGTGGAATGGTATCTTCTGTTGTGAACAAACCACACCATGGGTAACTAATCCTCCAAAATATGGCTAATGTACAATATTCTTTCTCATAGAATGTCCTCAAGAACCAGAATGGTCAACTTAGTGTGGTCATTGGTCTGGGGGTGAAAAGTCATTATCAAATGAAACTGAATCCCAAACACCTCCTACAATCCCATCTATATCTTCTATGTGAAATTAACTTTATGGCCACAAAAAAACATTAAGGGGAATCTATGTGGTTAGTGTATATCCTACATGTAGACACATCCAAAGATCTCTACTGAACTTTTCCCTTGGATAGCTAGGAAGTGGGCTGACATGGTGAGTTGGTCTATGATTACTCAGATGGAATCATGTCCAATGAACATAGATGATAATCCCAATATGAATTCCATGAATATCCCATCCCACATATACACTGTATCCTCAAGGGTTTGAGTAAACATGCTAAGACTTGGTTCTCAACATCCACTTTCTGACATGTATTTCATCGAGAGACAAACATTGTAACTACCTTCTACATTCTTAGACACCAATACTGATGTCACAGTTCCTGGTACATCATTTCTACAACTATATTTACCACCAACGAATATGAATGAAGCACTCTCATATCCTCTTCATGAAATGTCACTTGTACAGTTGTGTGTCCTCTAGAAAGAGTGACATGCTTTCTTCCTTTAGAAAATTTTTCAGGAGAATGTCCGGTTGATATATGGTACATAGGGTCTCATGGTTAGTATCCACAAGCTCTACCTCCCCAACATGCTGCAATATTGGAGGAATCAAAATCATCGACTATATGTGATGTTCTTCATGT
Organism: Viscum album; assembly: GCA_963277665.1. Taxonomy (NCBI): domain Eukaryota; kingdom Viridiplantae; phylum Streptophyta; class Magnoliopsida; order Santalales; family Viscaceae; genus Viscum; species Viscum album. Next base: position 762,884,226 of record OY728126.1, on the reverse strand, counting down.
CCATTCAAAAAGGATAACTACAATGAGTTCAAGTACTCTAAAACCTCGACTAAGAACCACAAACAAGTTCTCTTACTGAGGCAATCTTCAACTATGTTCACATTCCCTTTATTTTAGAAAATATCAAAGTCATAATAATGTTGGAACTCTATAAATCACGTTTATCTCATGTTAAGATACTTCAAAGAGAATATATATTTGAGAATATTAGGATCACAATAGATGAATAACTTTTCACACATCAGGTAGTGTCTCAAAATCATTAGTGCGAATACTGCCACTACTAACTCAAGATCTTGGGTAATGAAGTTTTTCTCAGGAAGTATCAACTATCATCAACCATAGGCAATCACCACATACCTCAACAACTGAAAAAACAATTCCCAACTCCTAATGCATAACTGAACTATATGTACTCAAGAACCTCCTCTGGTAATCTAAATATTGGAGAGTTCTCAATACCTACCTCAACATCTAAAAAAAATTCTGGAACCTCTCCATCACATGAATGGATACCCATATTATGTCATGGATATCATGGGAGATGATATCCTAGAAAATTAGAGATGAATATATAATAATAGCCAACCAATACAGGTATGTTATGCACCTCAATCACAATATGAGGTGGCACCCAAGCTAACACTATAATGACCGTCATTGGGCCCATTATCACACCATTTACTAATATAACATGTCCCAAAAAGTGGATCTCCTGAATGCCAAACTAGATCATTGAGAGATTCCTATAATGATAGTTCTCAGAAAGTCAATCTAGGATCATCCTGACGCGTATTGTGTTCTCCTCCTCATATTTTTAGTCCTCAATGATATAATCTATGAATACAACGACAACCCAGTACAAGAATTATTATATGATCCGATTTATGAGTTCCATGAACACTATTATGGTTTTTCCATCCAAAAGGGCATCATCATATAATCATAGTGACTATAGCAAGATCTGAATTCCATATTCAATATATCATTGTCATGTACTCGCAATTGGTGATTGCCTGATCCAAGGTAATCCTTCGAGAATAATCATTTCCCTCTCAACTGATTAAAGTGGTCATGAATCCCCAGTGGTAACACCCTGAGTTTTTTAAAAAAAATTTATATAAATTATTTATCTATGATTTCTAACATCACATGAATCACTATATTATGATTTCATTATATGGTACACCAATACCAGCTTGTGATATATAGAACACTGACTTAGCTTGTGTTACACACACAATTTATTTTTTACGAAACGACCATTTAATATTATAATTATTTACATCAGATAAATATAACATAATCATTAAACATAGTAATATGAATAAAAGTAACTAATTTTTAAATATTATTTATAATTGTTTTATATAAATGAAAAATAAAGATAATAAAACCTAAATTTTTTTAAAGTGTTTATAAGTTTGAAAATACTATTTTCTTAAATGAATTTCATTTTACATCCGTATATGAACAATAATAATATTAATTTTTTGAAACATTTAGAAATTTAATATTATAAAATAAACCTAAATATTCAATTCATGATGTGAAAATTATCTTATGTTGATTCGTAGGGATTTTTCTGGAGAACATCATTTTTGGATGAATAGTGAAAACTACGAAATTTTAATTCAAAAATGTTATTTCATCGAATTTATTTATTCTGTTAATAAGTTATTAAAAATATAATTTTATGAATATTATATAAATTAATCTAATATAGTTCATTTGAACCAATTTCACACTGAAATTGGACATAAAAAATATTTCACTAATTAAACATTTTTTTCATTAAAACCAAGATGTCGCGGCATATATACGAGATTGATATTAAATAAATTTCTACCACATATATGTTTTGAATTTTGAGACATTTATTACATATTTTTAATAAATGTAATTTATAATGTGAAATTATGTGAAATTTATTTTTTACAAATAAAATCATATTAATTATATTTAATTACAGATATTAAAGTAAAAACAAGATTACTTAAAACTTCAACTTCAACTTAAGGGACCAAATAACCTTGAAACCTGACCAAACTAATTTAATGGAAATATTTTGAAAACATTACCTCTTTTATTTAAAATGGATAATTATTAGAGTCAAATGACAAAATATATACCTCTCAATAGCGTTTTCTTTTTTTATATTTACTAGAATGTTACCCTCCTCAACTATAAAAGGGTTCTCACCCCCGTCACATATTCACACCTCTCAAGAACTTGGTATAATCCAAAACCTACACCAAAAAAGAAAAAAATATTCCTTTCATTAATCATATAAGTCTCATATTATTAATAAATCAAACTAAGGATGCTTTTTGCTACAAACTAAAGGAGTTACCCAAAAAATATGTAACATTATTAAATGTGAATGTTTATTTTATTTATTTATACATAAATTCAATTATTCCTATTCTATGATTATATAATAATATTTTTAGAGTCAATATATTGATATATTTTATTATATGGTTTCTACCTACAACTAAACATACTTCCTTAAAATGAGTAACAAACTTACTGATTGTGTGATAGATGAACTACCTCCTCACAAATCGATGTCGTTCATTTTTCCTTTACAACTATAATGGTTGGGAAATTTGATAAAAACAAAATTTTTATATTACATTTTGGATATTTAAGATTTATTTATGCATCTGGTTTTATTATATAACACATACCTTCATTCCTTCCATTTTGGTGGAATATGCTAACTCTGTTTGGGGGTGTGTAGACTATCGCCTCCTCAAAGTGATGTGTTTCATTCACACTCTACATGAAATTGTATTAAGAATATGATTAGTAAATGTATATGATATATATATTAAATAATAATTTAACTAGAATGAAAATATATATATATATATATATATATATATATATATATATTTCAGTTTCTTTTTTTCTTTCATTATAAAAAGAATAGTGAAACAATGTCCATTCATATGTACAACCTACCATCCCCATGAATGGTGTATTCCATTGCAGATTTATATATTTTATATATTATTATAAATTATTATATATTGAATATATATGATATTTTATGATTTATTAAATTTTATAAAGATGTACATCACGATCTATGTAAAATTTTCAAGAATAATAAGTCCAAAAATAAATGAAGAAAAAGTAGTAATTACCTCAAACATAACACTAACATGGAATTGTTAATAAGTGGGTAATATTAAGTAATAATAAAATAATATATGGTATTCTATAAGATAATATTTTTCAATAAATTATTTCTAATATAGTTATATTTATTATATAAGAGTCTTGAAAGTGTGCAGAGAAATTAGAGACCTAAGGTATGGTTTTTCTAATATCACTTTTATTTCTGCGAGACTTATGCCTTATTCACCACTAATTTATTTTATGTGTTGTATATACTACAAATTAATGTATTAGATGATTCTTATAATTAAATTTATGGTTATTTAAATATATATTTTATGATCTTTCATTATTGGGGTTTATGGTTCAATAGTTATCAAATCTGTAAAGTATTTTTTGCTCAATCTTACTTCTTTTAGGTATGTGCCATGTTTTCCACTTATATATTTCTATGAGGTCTCTATACTACCCTTTGAAATTTTATGTCATAAATATTATTATTTTAAATAAATTTTATGAATAATGTAATGGTATTCCTTCAATAATATTATGAATCAATGTTACCAAATTGGTAACGATTTATTACTACAATCTCATCCTTTATCGAGATTATTTATGATTATGCTGAAATTAATGAAATATTATGATCCATATATTAATATATTTCATTAAATTTCATCTAATATATTTAACCATTATATATCAATGTACATTTACAATTTTGTAATCTTTTTAATTATTATAATTAATAAAGTGTTTTTAAGGAAATCATACATTATTTCTCTCTTCGGTAGAAAATTTAATTTATTCAATTTTTTTAATATTTTCTTAATTTTTTTTACTATGATGTAAAAAAACAAATTTTAACAATATATTAAATTTCTAATTAATTTTTTTAAGAATAATTTCGTGGTCGTTTTTTGATCAAGGAACTTTCATAAACATTTTATGATGAAAAAGGAATGCTCGACATGTTTGAATTTACCCACAATCGTGACTGTCTTTTCCGTGAATATTTATTTTAATGTTTACAAGTTTATTTTTAAATAAAATTTATTTTCCAATATTATAAAAATTATTTTTCTTAAGTGTATTTTTATGAAAAAGCATTTCAAAATGTTTTATGAATAAAAATGAATTTTTTAAGTGAGATAGGATATTTTCTGAAGAAATGTTTTAAATGATTCTAAAATATTTTGTTATCAATTTTTCAAAGTGGTTTTTAAAGAATAAAATGATAATTTTTTAGGTTTATAAATTTTTATTCAAGGAAAGGTTATTTTTTGTAAGAAATATATCATTTTAAATTTCTTATTCCTTTACCATATGAGTTAAAATGATTTGATATAGTTTTCTCTTTTCTAGGGATACTATCCATGGACACCATTATTATTATTTCTTTGAAAGGTTTATTTTTAAGGGGGTAATTTTTTATGAATCTAATTTATATTCTATGATTCATACCATGATAAAACTATTATTAAACCCACAACCTTTCATCTGATATTCTATGATGAATTATTATGAAACCTATAACATTTTCAAAACTTGTGATATGATGAAATGTTTGTATTACCCATTTCATTTCATGGGTTAAAATATAATGTCTATGAAACCCATATTTTTTTATTTTTATGATATGATGAATGTTTTGGTATCTAGTTCCACATGCATTTATGAATTAATTATTTGATTGGTGGGACTTATATCTACCTCTAATGAATTGGGTAGTGGTGGATGAATAATGTTTATATATTTTATATGTAAACCTGATTTCATACACACAATGTTATGCATGGAACTGATAATATGTCCATAATTTCATGGATGAACCTTATTATATTTTCAAAATATTATGTGGGATCCTTATTATATGTTCAGAATGTTTTTTGTGGACCTCGTGTCATATCCAAAAGTTTATCAGTGGATCTGATTAAATTTTCACAATATTAATCATGAACCTGATTACATGTTCATAATGTTATGTGTGGACCAGGTTACATGTCCAAATGTTTAAGTATAAATGTAATTATATGTTCTAAATTTTTGTCATGAACCTTATTACATGTTCACAATGTTATGGGTGAACCTGATTACATGTTTTGAATTCTATGAATGAACCTGATTATATATTCACAATGTTATTCCTAAACCTGATTAAATTTTCATAATGTTATTTATAGACTAGGTTTCATGATCAAACGTTTATTTAATGGCATAATTTCATGTCCTAAACCTAATTAATATACATATTTTTATTAAATATGTTCACATTGTTATAATTTTATGTGTATAACACATGTCTATATCTTTTGCCAATATTATTATCTCATGTCTTTTGTTCTCTAATTTCATTAGGATTCATGACTTCAAAACTACAAATTTTTATTCCATGGTTCATGTTTATGATATTTGATATGAGGAGTTTGATATTATAAATATATAATAATGTTCTCATTCCCTTATTCTCATGTTATACTTAAATAACTCAATTTTTTACCCTTACTATGATTCTAAGGTCAAACTTTTCTTCTGTTTCATTTCCCCATGTAATAAAGAGATGTTTTAGGCATATGTACTAAAGGGGGAGATCTTTAAGGGTGATATTGATGAAATTTACCCATGATAGATGATTATGTTTCCAAGTTCCAAATACAATGAATTATTATAGTTCTTGGTCATGTAATTTTTTATTGTTCTGAATATTCATCTAATACAATGTAACATCCTTTTATGTTAAGCTTGGGCCTCTATAGTTGGTAACAAAGTAATTTTTCAGTCATCCTTTGGAATATATAAAGAGAAATAATTCGTGAGATACCTAGGGATATTCCTATGTATATATCTTGGGATATATGTAATTATATGATCAAGGATGACTCAATGTTTAAGAAACTTTCTTGAAACATTGTTAAAATATTGAGCAAGTGGTTTCTTAGAAATACATCATAGTCTTGATACTATAAGTAGATGTAGATCTGGTGCATATGAACATAGGGGTAACAAACCCAAAAACACCATATTGATATAGACTCAATAAGGAAATGGAGAACAACAATGTGTATTTCTACAAACCTCTTTTAATACTCCTAGAGAAAGTGATTTGTAAATTCAATGTCTACACATGAACAATAATGATGGATTTAAATAGATGATGAATATGAATATCCTTAGAAAAACCTATGATGTTGTAGATTAAAGAAGAAGGTTTCATTATTTAGATATCATATAAGTGGTTTTTCATGATTATATGGTTCCCAACTATGATTAGTGTATCTCACACCAGGATTTTGGTTTTATTCAATGGATGGAACCCAATGGAACTGTGTTACTAATGAATTCATTAGACAGTTCAATGATATTCTTCCTAAGTAGCAGATTTTTATGGGAGATGGAATATAAAATCTCATTGTGATACCTAAACAAAATTATCAATCTATCAATCATGGTGAAAATTCAAATGAGAAAAGAAGGGAAAAAAATTTCTATGTCCTTCAGGAGGAAATTAGCACCTTATTTTAGTGGTTCCACATACCCGTTAGTTGTTGAATAATGGATCAATACCACTAAAAGGGTATTTGTCGATCTCGAGAGTTCATAGAATGAAAAATTCATTCTAGTTATCAAACACTTATAAGGTGATGTATATCAATTCAAGAATCTTTTTATGAATATTATGTAACAAGGATAAATTGAATCCATGAAGTGTGATGAGTTTAAAAACATATATTTTATTAAGAAATTTACATGTATACTTTTTACAGAAAATGGAGAAGGAATTCTTACATCTAAAATAGAGGGATGATGAATCTTTTGGTACATATGAAGTAAATTTTACAATACTTCAAAAGTATTATTCTTGTATTATAACTCATCCTAAAAGTATGGTGATTGATCCTTAAGTGGATTGAAACCAAATCTATGAAGGGTGTTATCCATAACTAACATTTAATTATACTTATAAATCATTTTATGTGCACTAAAAGTGGAAATAAGTGCTGGGAAAACTCATAGTTTTTTTGACAAGAAAAGTATAATAGGGTTTAATGGAAAATACAATGATATTTCACATTGATAAAATATAAATATTTAGACTCATACTTTATAAAACTATGGAAAAGATAACTTAGGTGAGTTTGTGAATGTAACAAGAAGGTGTTTAAAGTGTGGCAAGTCGGGCTATCAGGAAAAATAATGTACATGTGATGTGAAGAGGAAATTCAATGAAATGATGAGATAAAGGGCTCAATAGAATGCATGATTTACATGGATGTTACTGACATTTTTTTTCCTATTTTCATTTAGTTTTAATTAATTTGCTAACCGCTTCTTGTGTTCTTAGGTTATTTTTGTAGTATTTTAAATATTTTAGTTGTTTCTATAGTTTTTAGTTAGTATTATATTATTATTAGTTATTTATTTTCATTTTTTAGAATTTTATTTTATTAACATTTCATATTTTATTTTTACTTTTAGTTTATTAATTAATTATAACTATAAATATTCATATAACTCTATTTATACTAATTTATTTTTATTTAACCCTTTTATTTAATTAGTTTTTATTTTATTTTATTTTATCTAATTTGAAATTTGATTTTTTTTATTTTTTATTTTTCCTTTCCCTTCTATTTCCCTACCCCTCCGTTTTTTTATCCTCCCTGCTGACCCGCTCTCCCCCGCATCTCCCTCACCCTATCTCCAATTATCCCATGCGGTGCCCCACATATCTCTCGGCCGAACCCTACCCGCCGCCCTCATCACCTTGCTTCCTTTTTTTTCCGCGGCCCCCCCCCCCTCCTATACCATCATCTACCCTGTGGAGCCGCCACCCTCATCTCCACGAGTGTGCCAGCCTGCTTCCCCCCTTCTCCCGGCCGTCCGCACTCCCTGCGCAACTCTCTCCACCCCGCTCGCCCTCTCCCTTTTTGGCCCGGCTGTACACCCGACGCCCCCTAAGCCTACCCAGCCCCGGCCTCTCCACTCTCCCGGCCGTGCGCACCTCCTCTCACCCGCCGTCGGCCCCCTCTCCATTATTCCGGCCGCCTCTCCCATCCCGATCCGGCTCCCCCTCCACGCCGCACTCCCGCTGGAACGCGGCGGCCCCGCTCCTCCTCCCTATCCCGCTGGCCGCGCACCCCCCTTCTCCACGACGGCATCTCCCCTGCCGCCAGCCTCCCTCGCCACCTCTCGGCCAGACCAGCTCCTTAGCCGCACCCTCTCCCTCACTAACCCGCAACCCGCCGGCCTCCTCTCCCTCTCTCGGCCGAACCACCCCGGCGGCCCCGCTCCACTCCCCTTACCGCGAACCACCCTGCTCCTCTCCCTCTATCTTGTTTTCTTTGCAGTGGACCGGTCACCACCATCCGAGGAGTCGACCATCAGCCGCACACCGCTCATATCATCCATTCCGGTGGTAGCGAAGCCGGCGCGCGACGTCATCATGTGCCGAGGTGCAGTCAGGCAGTGAAGCGCAAATTGCATGCAGCGAGAGTGAAGACCGACACGATCATTTTTGTTGGTAACACGGTTTTATTTTAAATGGCTTGTCCTATTATTACCGTGCTTGCGTTTTCAGTTGTGATGTCGGGGTGATTTTCTTAGTGTCGGGATGTTGGTTGAATGATAAAATTATTGCGCATGCCATGCAACGTACTATTTAATGATTAATTGTCAATTAAATTTATTTTAATTGACTATTTATCTGTTTAAATTATATTTGCACTGAATTAATTGCTAAAATTAAAACTGGCCATTTTAATTATAAGTCGACGCGGCGGTCCGAGAAGGTAAACCGCGTTGACTGATGGTAGGTGCAAATTAGTGACACAACTTTGTGAGAAACGGGTTGTGTCATTTCGCCGTGTAGTTCGGGGCTTGAACGAATTTTCTAATTTATTTATGACACCAGAGAACGGGACTTTAAATAAAATTGGGAAATTAAAATTGAGCATCTAAAAAAATGGTCATATTTTCGGAACTGGCGATAATTAAACAGAATAAATAATTAATCATCCTAAAGAATACCTTGCACGGCTGCGTGATAATTTAATTGTGACACCCTCATCCCCGACACATTTTGTTGACTTAGAATCCATCATCATTTCCGTTTGCATTTTTCTTTTTATCTTTTATCTTCTCACCTTTTAGTTTAAATAAAAAAAAAGAAAACTCAAAAATAGGTATTCCTTCAATCCCTTGTCCTTGTTCTTCTAAACACCATCCAACGAAATATTTTTAGTGAACTAGATTTCGTGCTCTCTGTGGTTCGACCCTGCTTGCCACTTCTACAGTAGTTAGTAGGTAAATAAATATTGCAAATTTGCACGCGTTGCGATGCGCGTGCCAAATTTCTGGCGCCGTTGCCGGGGAGCACGCGCACGTCTAGCATTAAGAAAATTTCAAGTAGACCTTGCTTTAGGCACTGTTCGCCTAAATGGTGAACACTCGTACTTCTGATCCGTCAAAGAACGACACACCCCTTGATCCACAACTTGAACATCAAAGAAAGGGAAAAGAACAAGTCGGTACCTCAGCTGCAAACGCAATGCATCCACCTGCGGAAAGCGTTGAAACTCATATTCCGACACTTCCTAGTGGACAAGTCCATCCACTTTTCCAAAACCGTCTCGATAATCAAAGACCTCGGACTACTATGAGACAGGAGTTGCGACCCAACACAGTCGGAATAAGCTCAGGTATAACACGCCCCAGAATTCAAGCAACGCACTTTGAATTGAAGCCGTCCACGATCAACCTGCTCCAACAACATGCACAGTTTCATGGATTGAGCAGCGAAGACCCTTATATGCATGTGAACAGATTTCTTGAAGTCTGTGACACATTTAAATATAACGGAGTAAAGGATGATGCGTTGATCCTACGACTGTTTCCATTTTCGTTGCAAGGGAAAGCAAAGGACTGGTTGGAGAGTCTCGACCCCGAAACAGTTTTCACATGGGAAGTATTGAGAAGAAAATTCCTTGATCGATATTACACAACAGCCCAATCTTTGAAAAACAAGAGAGACCTCGACTCCTTTTGTCAAAGTGAATACGAATCGTTAGGAGAAGCTTGGGAAAGATTCAAATCCATGTTAAGACGTTGTCCCCATCATGGGATGAAGTTGGAAAACCAGCTGCAAGATTTCTATTATGGACTTCAATCCGAGAGTAAATCTGCCATCAACACAGCTACTGGAAACGCGTTCATGGAAATGGATCCGGAGGACCTGTACATATTGATTCAAAACATGGCCGAACACAGTTTCCAGTGGCCAGAAGATTTTTCAAGACGAAAGGTAGGAGTGCATCACGTTGATACTCAAACATTCATGGCTGCACAATTTGAAGCTCTCAACAAGAGGATTGACAACTTGTCAATAAACCCGCCTAAGCCAGTCCATGTTGTTCAAGCTGAACACTGTCCACACTGTGGTGGTCCTCATGATTATTCCATGTGTCCATATAACACTACAGAGACCAAGATATCTGAAGCTAACTTCGTTAGTTACAACCATGGAAATTATGGGAACAATTACAACACAAACTGGCAAGGCAATACCCAAAATCATGGTTGGAAGGAACCAGTGGCTACTCAGCCGATGAACCATAACATGGGTCCACCTGGATTCACTTCTCAACCTACCTTCAGACCCGCCATGCAAACACAAGAGCAAGGGTCTCAACAGAAATACCGACCACCGTTCCATCAGCAACAGCAGTATAAGGAGCAAAAGCAAACAACAGACTGTGCCCCTGCTGCAACACAAGGTCAAAAAGATTGGGGAGAAACTATAGCCAAGTTAATGATGTCCAATCAATCTCGGTTTGAATCACAAGAGATGGCAACCCAAAACTTACAGGCTTCCATGCGCAACATTGAAAATCAAGTCGGTCAGTTAGCCGCACAAATGCAAAACCGACAGCAAGGAACTCTACCAAGCAACACAAGAGTCAACCCAAGAGAAGAAGCAAAAGCCATCATACTGCGAAGTGGCACACAGTTACCAGAGCACCAAAAGCCTGATGTTCAACCAAAAGATGAGACGCCTATACCTTCCACTGAAAATGGCGACTCAACAAACAAAGCAATCCAACTTGAACCCAAAGAGGAGGAAGATCCAAACAACCTTGCAAAGAATGAAAAGGCAAGAAAGGAGAAGGAAAATGAGGCACTCAACGAAAGAGCGAAATCCCACATACCACCTCCTCCATTTCCACAAAGACTGAAGCAAAGGAAGTTGGATGCTCAATTTTCAAAATTCATGGAGATGTTAAAAAAGCTTCAAATAAATATTCCTTTTGCGGAAGCCATCACACAAATGCCCCACTATGCCAAATTTCTCAAAGAATTTCTGTCAAAAAGAAGAAAATTAGATTATGTGGGAACGGTCATAATGCACGAGGAATGTTCAGCAGTCATACCCAGATCCATACCTCCAAAACTAAGAGACCCTGGGAGTTTCACTATTCCTTGCAATATTGGAGGATGTCAATTCGGAAGAGCTTTGTGCGACCTCGGAGCTAGTGTCAATCTCATGCCGTCTAGAATCCTTGAAGAACTGGGCATCACCGAATTAAAGCCAACGAGAGTCGCCTTGCAAATGGCTGACCGATCAGTGAAGCATCCTCGAGGGATTCTAGAGGACGTTCTTGTCAAGGTTGATAAATATTACTTCCCTACTGACTTCATTGTCCTCGATATGGAAGAAGATAAGGACGTCCCACTCATTCTCGGGAGACCCTTCTTGGCGACATGCAGAGCACTGGTTGATGTCCAAGAGGGAATGTTAATTTTTAGAATTGGGGACGAGAACCTAACATTTGATGTCCTAAAGGCCATGGAAAAACCATCTGTAGCAGACTGTCATTTCTTGGATACGATTGAAGAATGGGATGAGTTTGCAAGCGATGTGCTGGACCTCGCAGATTTGCACAAAGAAAATAAAGAGTTCACTGAATCAATCGAGGAAGTGGAATTCATCAGGAATATAGTCGAGCCTTTAGATAGACATGAATTCACTTCACTTACTCCATCACTTGAAAAGCCTCCAACACTTGAGCTTAAACCTCTTCCATCAAACCTGAGATATAGCTACCTGGGAGATTTAAACACCTTACCAGTCATCATAAATGCCAATCTTTCGAGTGAACAAGAGAGCAAATTGCTCAATGTCCTGTCACAAAGGAAACCAGCAATAGGTTGGACGATTGCTGATCTAAAAGGTATAAGTCCTGCCATCTGTACTCACAGAATACATATGGAAGATAATTCAAAACCCTGCAGGAAACCACAACGACGCTTGACACCTCCCATGAAAGAAGTAGTCAAGAAAGAAGTCATTAAACTTCTTTATGCCGGTTTAATTTTTCCAATCTCCGACAGTCAGTGGGTTAGCCCGTTGCAAGTGGTACCTAAAAAGGGTGGAACCACAGTGGTTGAGAATGATAAAGGAGAATTGATAACCACAAGAACAGTGACTGGATGGAGAGTGTGTGTCGACTATAGGAAATTGAATGATGCCACTAGAAAGGATCACTTCCCATTACCCTTTATTGATCAAATCCTTGAACGATTGGCAGGACGAGATTACTACTGTTTTCTGGATGGATACTCGGGCTATAATCAAATAGCAGTGACACTAGAGGATCAAGAGAAAAGCACGTTCACTTGTCCATATGGTACATTTTCCAATAGGCGAATGCCTTTTGGAATGTATAATGCTCCAGCCACATTTCAACGATGCATGATGGCAATATTCCATGACATGATTGAAGAATTCTTGGACATTTTCATGGATGACTTCTCCATGTATGGAAATTCTTTTGATGACTGTCTAGAACATTTGGATAAGGTTTTGGCAAGATGCGAAGAAAAGAATCTGGTACTTAATTGGGAAAAGTCACACTTCATGGTCCAAAGTGGAATAGTCTTAGGCCATCAAATTTCAAAGAAAGGAATTGAAGTTGACTCCACAAAGATCAGTACAATCTCTGAGTTACCCATGCCTTCTTCAGTTCGTTCCATTCGAGGTTTTCTTGGGCACGTTGGATTCTATAGACGCTTCATCAAGGATTTCTCTGTTATTGCCCGACCCCTTACGAATCTATTGGGAAAAGATGTCACGTTCCACTTCGGCCCTGAATGTCAGGAAGCATATAAATTATTAAGGCAGCATTTGGTTGAAGCCCCAATAATGATTTCACCTGATTGGGAGCAACCATTCGAGTTAATGTGTGACGCTAGTGACTGGGCAGTTGGAGCTGCCTTGGGGCAAAGAAAAGAAAGGATCTTTAGGCCAATCTACTATGCTAGCCGAACATTGAATGAGGCCCAACATAACTACACAACAACTGAAAATGAGCTGCTAGCAGTTGTTTTTGCCTTTGATAAATTTCGATCACATCTGTTGTTCTCAAAAGTCACTGTCTATACGGATCACGCTGCACTTCGGTATCTAATGGCCAAGAAAGATGGAAAGCCGAGACTCATTCGATGGATACTGTTACTTCAGGAATTTGACATTGAAGTCAAGGACAAAAAGGGAACAGAGAACGTCGTTGCTGATCATTTATCACGCCTCGACCATGACACAAGTGAAATCAATGTCGAACTAATCACTGAAACATTTCTTGACGAACAACTCTATGCCATTGAGACAATCACACCTTGGTATGCTGATTTCGTGAACTACTTAGCTTCAGGTGTGATACATCCAGATTTATCAAAGGAATAGAGGAAAAGATTTCTGAATGAATCACGACATTACTACTGGGATGACCCTTTACTTTTCAAAGACTGTGCGGATGGAATGATAAGAAGATGCATCCCTGAAGAAGAAGTGGAGAGTGTTTTGAACATATGCCATACTGGAGAAGCTGGAGGACACCATGGGATTCATCGAACAATCAGCAAGGTGTTACAATGTGGTTTGTACTGGCCGACCATGAATCGTGATATTCGTGAATTCGTCATGAATTGTGACAAATGCCAAAGAACCGGGGGTATAAGCTGGAAGCGCGAAATGCCACAACATTCAATCATGGGAATTGAAAATTTTGACATATGGGGAATTGACTTCATGGGTCCTTTTCCTAAATCTTTTGGGAAATCCTATATCCTTGTCTGTGTGGACTATGTGTCAAAATGGGTGGAAGCTGAGGCATTCTCGGAAAATAATGCTCAAGTCGTCATTAAATTTTTGAAGCAACACATTTTTACCCGGTTCGGAATTCCAAGGCTAATCATCAGTGACCGTGGTACCCACTTCAATAATGCGCTGTTTCAGAAGCTAATGACTCGCCATGGATGTCACCACTACATGAGCACCCCATACCATCCACAGACCAATGGCCAAGCTGAGGTTTCAAACCGAGAAATTAAGTGTATTTTGGAGAAAACTGTAAGTACATCTAGGAAAGATTGGGTCACCAAACTTGATGATGCACTATGGGCCTATAGAACTGCCTACAAGACACCCATTGGAATGTCCCCATATAGGTTGGTCTTTGGGAAAACCTGCCACTTACCTGTAGAATTGGAACATAAAGCTTATTGGGCTGTGAAGAAACTGAATTTTGATCTCAAAACTGCCCAAGAGAAGCGTTTTCTACAAATGAATGAACTGGATGAGATGAGGAGAGAAGCATATGACAATGCTTTGATTTACAAAGAGATAACTCGAGCCTGGCATGACAAACGGATCCAACAAAGAAATTTTTCAACAGGCGACAAAGTTCTCCTCTTCAACTCACGACTTCGAATCATGGCTGGAAAACTCAAGACGAAGTGGTCAGGTCCTTACACCGTCACAATTGTTTATCCACATGGTGCTGTCGAAATTTCTGATGGGAAGATGCCCCCATTCAAAGTAAATGGTCAACGCCTTAAACTTTACCACACTTCGGATAAAATAGACATCATTGAAGAACTACAATTGCAATGAGAAGTTATCCGTCTGGCTGAAGACGTAAAACTTAGCGCTGATCGGGAGGCAACCCGACTGCTTCTTCATTCTTTGATCTTTGTTTTCATACTCTATATCTATCTCTCTATCTGCTTTGTGAATGCAGCTAAAAAGAAAAATGTCTAGCTCTTCTGATTCTTCTGTGGTCATCGATGCGCTTGTTCCGTCTCCCTCTGACTTAGTACGACAGATAACTCAGGAGCTGGCTGATATCGAGCGCCGGCTTGAGGAACTTTCACTGGAGATTCGTGCTCAGCATCCAGCACCACCACAAAGAGCACAGATTCTGTTCCTCCCTCACCAGCTTCACGCTCACTTTGCTCTGGAGGTGGTTAATCCCACCAAGCGTCCCCGTGAGATCGAGGATACAGCCACTAGTTCTCGTAAGAGGCAGAGGAATTCTGAGCTGATGGACCAAGACGTTTGAACATTGTCCATCCGTCTGGCTGAAGACGTTAAACTTAGCGCTTCCTGGGAGGCAACCCATGTTCCAATTTCATTCCCCCCCTTTTTCTCCTTTTACCTGTTCTAATTTTTTTGAAAAAAAAATAAAATAAAATAAAACATGGCATGTGTGATTTTTCTGTTAGCTCCTCCTGATATCTGTATGCACCTGTCACTCTTCTGCATCTATGCTTCTATTTAGATGATTCTTGGTGTTATCTTTATGATATGATGCGGGTATGTGTTGTCCATATGTAGTTTTTATAGGTACATCATTTCTGGAACTTCATCGGATACAGGCAGCCTCTCCGCATCTATCTGCACTTACACAGGGAAGTGTTTTAATTTTCGCCATATTTTCTGCTTCCAAAAACACCATAAAAAAAAGACTAACACTCCTGTCATTCATGAACCCACATAAGAACTGTTGTATTTTTACCGCAACCCAGTCGGGAACATACCACTTGTGTCCCTAGGCAGTTTGAGCACCTGATTCTTGTTCTGGATTTCTTTAATCCTTGACCTCATGACTTAGATGATTGCTGATATTATTTCATGCTTCGAAAGATTTTTCAAAAACTTGAATATTTTTGAGACACTTATTTTCACTCATTCTCATCTGTGCTGTCCAACATTATATTTCCATACCCGTGAGGACTCTAATCCATTTCAAAATAATCTCTTATTTCTCTTTTTCTTGAGGGAATCTCAACCATGTTTTGTCTTCTAGAACTTGCCATGTTTTTCCATCAAAGTGATAGGAATTTTTGAAAGTTTCACCAAAATGATCGAGGCATCTGTTTTATTTTTCAGCCCCGTTGACCCACTGAGCCACCCTTACATTTTCTCCGTCGTATAGCCCTTAGAAGCCATGAAGAAGCCTCTTAGGATGAACCCAAGCCGATACCCTTCCATACCAATTTCTTGAATTTTTCGATGATTATTTCAATCTAAGTGTGGGGGAGAGAGACTTACTCATGGAGAGGGTTCTTCGAGGGGCAGTGCGTCATTTGATGTACATGGATTGACATTATTCCATCCTGCTCATATGAGTTCTTTTTCACAGTAGCGACATTCATTTCATATTATTTTGATATAGGAATATAGAACCCTTTTCAGTTCCAACAATGGGTACATTGGTGGTTATTACGCGGTAACCCTCGACTTTGGGGATACCTATTAAAGTGATGGTCCATTACTCCAGGAACTAGAGAATTTTCTATATGACCTACCTTCATTGCGATGTTACAACATATACACTGCTTGTGTACCATTCTTTGGGATTATTGTCTGACACCTATTCCATGGGGTTTTTGAGTTGATACTCACCAGTTTTTTTTCCTGACCATATTATGTGAGTGAGTTGTGTTTAAAAAAAATGAGTGAAAAAAAACACGAGCGAAAGATTGGCTTATCATATGCTTGGGGACAAGCAGTGTTTTAAGTGTGGGGGAGCGAGAGTTTGAGGGACACATTTAGATTGACTTATCATGCATTTATTTCAAGATTCAACCCTCCTTTTTACCAAAAAAAATGTCAATTTTTTTACCCACCGTCCCACAGCTTCAGAAACATTTAAACCTCATGTAAAGTCCTTGAGATTGGTGCATTCTTTTGATTTCCACTAGTGGAGATGTGAAATTCATGGCATGCCTATGGTAAGCCTGCATGTGTATGGGAACTGAGAAAATCTTTGATCAAATGTTTTTGAGAGATGAGAGTGATGGTGAGGTAGGTCACATGATGAATGAGTGCACGTAATTGTTTTGAAAAAAAAAATGCAAGTGAAAGAACAATTTTTTGAAACTGAAGTTTTAAATGAAGCATGATATTTTATGAGAAAAGAGATTGACAAATTTTGAACTTGTAATTTTGATGTTTTGATCTGTCTCCTGTCACTTGTGTTTTCTTTCTGATTGTTTTGCCCAGGAGTGCAAAAGTTTAAGTGTGGGGGATTTGATGTACATGGATGTTACTGACATTTTTTTTCCTATTTTCATTTAGTTTTAATTAATTTGCTAACCGCTTCTTGTGTTCTTAGGTTATTTTTGTAGTATTTTAAATATTTTAGTTGTTTCTATAGTTTTTTGTTAGTATTATATTAATATTAGTTATTTATTTTCATTTTTTATAATTTTATTTTATTAACATTTCATATTTTATTTTTACTTTTAGTTTATTAATTAATTATAACTATAAATATTCATATAACTCTATTTATAATAATTTATTTTTAATTAACCCTTTTATTTAATTAGTTTTTATTTTATTTTATTTTATCTAATTTGAAATTTGATTTTTTTTATTTTTTGTTTTTCCTTTCCCTCCTATTTCCCTACCCCGCCGTTTTTTTTATCCTCCCTGCTGACCCGCTCTCCCCCGCATCTCCCTCACCCTCTCTCCAATTATCCCATGTGGCGCCCCACATATCTCTCGGCCGAACCCTACCCGCCGCCCTCATCACCTTGCTTCCTTTTTTTTCCGCGGCCCCCCCTCCTATACCATCATCTACCCAGTGGAGCCGCCACCCTCATCTCCACGAGTGTGCCAGCCCGCTTCCCCCCTTCTCCCGGCCGTCCGCACTCCCTGCACAACTGTCTCCACCCCGCTCGCCCTCTCCCTTTTCGGCCCGGCTGTACACCCGACGCCCCCTAAGCCTACCCAGCCCCGGCCTCTCCACTCTCCCGGCCGTGTGCACCTCCTCTCACCCGCCGTCGGCCCCCTCTCCATTATTCCGGCCGCCTCTCCCATCCCGAGCCGGCTCCCCCTCCTTGCCGCACTCCCGCTGGAACCCGGCGGCCCCGCTCCTCCTCCCTATCCCGCTGGCCGCGCACCCCCCTTCTCCACGACGGCATCTCCCCTTCCGCCAGCCTCCCTCGCCACCTCTCGGCCGGACCAGCTCCTTAGCCGCACCCTCTCCCTCACTAACCCGCAACCCGCCGGCCTCCTCTCCCTCTCTCGGCCGAACCACCCCGGCGGCCCCGCTCCACTCCCCTTACCGCGAACCACCCCGCTCCTCTCCCTCTATCTTGTTTTCTTTGCAGTGGACCGGTCACCGCCATCCGAGGAGTCGACCATCTGCCGCACACCGCTCATATCATCCGTTCCGGTGGTAGCGAAGCCGGCGCGCGACGTCATCACGTGCCGAGGTGCAGTCAGGCAGTGAAGCGCAAATTGCATGCAGTGAGAGTGAAGACCGACACGATCATTTTTGTTGGTAACACGATTTTATTTTAAATGGCTTGTCCTATTATTACCGTGCTTGCGTTTTCAGTTGTGATGTCGGGGTGATTTTTTTAGTGTCGGGATGTTGGTTGAATGATAAAATTATTGCGCATTCCATGCAACGTACTATTTAATGATTAATTGTCAATTAAATTTATTTTAATTGACTATTTATCTGTTTAAATTATTTTTGCACTGAATTAATTGCTAAAATTAAAACTGGACATTTTAATTATAAGTCGATGCGGCGGTCCGAGAAGGTAAACCGCATTGACTGATGGTAGGTGCAAATTAGTGACACAACTTTGTGAGAAACGGGTTGTGTCATTTCGCCGTGTAGTTCGGGGCTTGAACGAATTTTCTAATTTATTTATGACACCAGAGAAAGGGACTTTAAATAAAATTGGGAAATTAAAATTGAGCATCTAAAAAAAATGGTCATATTTTCAGAACTGGCGATAATTAAACAGAATAAATAATTAATCATCCTAAAGAATACCTTGCACGGCTGCGTGATAATTTAATTGTGACACCCTCATCCCCGACACATTTTGTTGACTTAGAATACATCATCATTTCCGTTTGCAATTTTCTTTTTATCTTTTGTCTTCTCACCTTTTAGTTTAAATAAAAAAAAAGAGAAAACTCAAAAATAGGTATTCCTTCAATCCCTTGTCCTTGTTCGTCTAAACACCGCCCAACGAAATATTTTTAGTGAACTAGATTTCGTGCTCTCTGTGGTTCGACCCTGCTCGCCACTTCTACAATAGTTAGTAGGTAAATAAATATTGCAAATTTGCACGCGTTGCGACGCGCGTGCCAATGCACCACCAATAATTGAGTGTTTGTAGAGAATATATTTTGGGTACTATCTGAATAAATTCCCCAATAAAAGGGTAAAAATGTATAAAAAGTCACAACAACCTCTAAGGACAAAGGAAAAAAGTAAGGATTAACTAATAACAATGGATGAGGCAAATAATATCTATTATTTCACTCTTATCCTACACTCCTTAATTGATAATCTAATGTTTTATTTTTTATGAATAATCACTATGAAAATATTATTGTTCAGAATTTATTAAAAATTTATGTTATTTTCTCCCAATACATTGATTCTAGATTAATAAAATCAAATTTGATATTCTTTCAGTAGATGAACGAAAGCCAATTTACAAAGAAAATATTTTTATTACAATATAATTTATTATTTAATGAATAAATGGTTATTCATTTTTTGGAAAGGATATATGGAAAAAAATTAATAAAATAATTAATGTTATAATTTAGATGAGGTTTAGATATTAGGGTATTATCTCGTTATATGAGGATATATGCATATTAGATAAATTGTGCTAAACTTTTTGTTATGGTAAATACATATGGAAGGAATTATCATTATATTTAAGGATATCATGATCTTCAAATGATTTATGAATGAAAAATTCACCATCATTTCTTGGATTAATATATGTACTGTTAATTAATCAAGGAACAACAAATTAATAATATTATGCATATGAAATAAAATTAAATCAAGTATGTATATGTTCTTTTGAAAAATTCTTCAAAATTAAGAAAATTATCATTATGAAAAATTTCATCCTTCTATCATATTTTTATGATATTAATATTTTTTTTCATGCCTAATTGTTTTATGTATTTTTTATTATTAATAATCTCTAGACCATGTTCTATGTCATTCTTCCTTAAAACATTATAGTTATATTTATTTCCCATGTCCATGTTTTCACTCTTCACCTATGTTATCCTATGTGGAGACCATTTGTGAGATACTTTGGGTAACTGCTATTGTTAAAAATATGCACATAAAAAAATTATAATTCATTTTTATGATGTGAGTTTCTATGAATGGATGTTTAAATTATTAAACAATCGATAAACTAGATTAATTTCATGGGAGAAATTCAATTTAAGGGGGGTAGAATATAACACCTTGAGATTTTATGAATAATGTTTCCAAAAATATAAATTTTAATTGATGTATTCGGTTTCACATGACACCAATTTTTCATTTTTTTTATCCAGTAAACCAAGTTAATCTTGTTCTATATGCCACACTGACATAGATTGCGTTACATTCAACACTGAGTTTATTCGAAACATCATTTTATTATTATAAATATTTAAATGAGATACTTATAACATAACCACTAAACATAGTAATATAAATATTAATGACTAATTTTTAAATATTATTTATAATTTTGATATGTAAATATGACCTATTGATAATAAAATAAATAATTTTTGGTAAAGTCTTTATATATTTGAAAATATTATTTTCTCAAATGAAATGTGTTTTACATCCTTCTTTGAAAAAAAAAAAATTAATTTTCAAAAAATATCCAAATTTAATTTGATAAAATAGTATTTATTATTCAATTATTAATTTCAGTATTAACTTAGAGTTATTTTTTGGATTTTATGAAAAACATCATTTTTGGATGAATAATGAAAATACTAAATCATAATTCAAAACTATTTTTCATATAGTTTATTAATACTGATAATTTCTATTATAGTTTGATTTAAATGTGGTTTTAGATAAATATTACATCAATTAATCCAATTTAGTACATTATATCCAATTAAAATTTAAAATTTTATATAAAAACATTTCAAACTATAAAAAAAATTTCTTTAAAAACTCGTTGTCGTGACATGTCTGCAAGATTAATTTTGAATTAATTTCATAACATTATGTGTTTATAACATATAAAAATGTTTTAATTTTTTTATAATCATAATTTATAATATATAATAAGTTATATTTAGTTTTTGACCAAAAATATTAGTAAACGTATTTAAAATTAATTACCGTGATTAAGTAAAAATAAGATTACTTATTTTTTAAACTATAACTTTATGAAAAAAGTAACCTAGAAAAATTTTCAAACGTTTTTGTCTATAAATATTACAACCAATTTCTCACTTGGATCAAATATTTAAATTTAATTGCGAGACATGATGTAAGGATGGCCTCTCAATAATGATTTACTTTTTATATTTATAAGAATTCCACTCTTCCTCTATTATAAAAGGGTTGTCACCCCCATCACTTATTCACACCTATGAATCCTTTTGGATTATCCAGAAAAATTATTAAATAATTTCCCATCTTCCCAAACTTCATCATATAATTCTAACAATGTGAATGAATCCAACCATGTAATCCCTTTCGTGCAGACCAAAAATAGTTATGCGAAAAAGAGGTAACTCTCTTCAACATGAATTGAGAATTTATTTATTTATATTCCCATTCATTTATTCTTATCAAATTAAAATATAATAAAATCAATACACTCAATATAATAATATTTTAACACCCCAATCTTCCATGGTACGTTTCACTTTGAATAATGTGGTAGCCTGCGTTGTACGTAACTTGGAGGTTTAACACACCACGACCAATCCAACTAGTTGTTATGAATAGTAATTCACACATTTTGAAATTTTATAAATTTTATTTTTCAAAATGGAAATCATTTTTGAATTCTGAATAACGAAATTAACTTAGGGATAATTTTTTGTTTTTTTCTGAAAACTTTATATTTTTTATGAATAATGAAAAACACTACGTTATTGTCTAATACTAAATTTTTATTTAGGTAATTAGTTATTTTATTTTTTCTATTTTAGGTAAAAATAGAAAATTAATGCCTATATATGTTCACTGTAATTTATTGGAGTCATTTTATAATAATTTTAGATATATAAAATTTTATTGAACTTTTTACCGACTTTTACACACCTTCTTGGAGAATTTGCACACATGCATAAAACATAAATTGACTACTTATGTGAGTTGAATTTCAAAATTTTGAGACACAAGGTTGACATCAGTAAGTAAAATTTTCTTCAATAAGTTGAAATTTGTTTTGGTGAATAGTAACTATTGACTTTTATTTACCATTGTTAAAAGTTAATAGGGTAATTACGGGTAAAAATGATATTATAATTACCCTAACACATGTCCTAATTCTATGGGATAAGTGTAACTCGACCAAAAAAAACCTTATGAATAAAATATGATCTTATTTGTTCCACATGGATTCGATTAGGACATTTATTATTACATTATTTAAAGAAGAGTTAAAAGAGTTAAATTCATTGTATAATAACTAAAATATTTTTAATATAAGGATACACATAATATAAATTTGACTATAAATATTAATTAGAAATATAAATAAATTTCCGACATAGTGGTATTTTATTTTTTATTTTTATAAATTAAATAATTTAATTTACTTGTTACACAAGGATGATACAGTAGTTACCAAAATAATGAAATATTAAAATAATTGACAATATAAATATCCAAATAAATGTAAATTGAGACTTACGATAAATTCATCTAATTTTATAAGTTATTATGAAATATTAGTGTTGATTAAATACATTTTATTTGAATTTATAAATTTATTATGGCCTTCAAAAAAAATCAAATACCAAATAGTGTAAAAATGACATAATTGAGTTTTTAAAAAAATAATATATTATTAATTGATATAATATTATTAAAAATATAAGGTTTGGAAAAAGGACATAGGTAAGGTTATATATGTTAATACCGAACCAATTGGGGTTCTATTGGATTTTTATTGTATTTTTATCAACCATATAATATAAAAATACAAAGAGACATGGTAAATGTCAAACTATTTAACTAAGAATTAAATCTAAAAGATAAGGTTAATATGGTGACCCAAACCCATAAAAATCCTTTTGGTTGATAGGTTTTCAACTCATCCCCACCTTATCCTAGAAATATATCATTTTTGGAGCCATTAGAAATCGAAAATTATTTAATTATAAAATAATATTTTAAGGTTTTCCTAAAGTGACACTCACCTCTCTTATAAAAGGGTACTTCATCTTCTCATAATTTCACACCTCCAATGCCATTTTTTCTCGACAAAATCCTCCCCAAATATCATTTCAAATATCCCCCCTCAACCTAGTGTCTTTAATTTGATCATAAAGCCAACCTAAAGAGTCCTTTTGATCAACTCAAAAGGAAACACCCGAAGAAGATGTAATAATTTCACCACCATCTTTCGAGAACTTTTCTTCTTGAACTTATGCTTTCTTGGTTGTTTCCATACCAAAATAATAACTCCAGTACCTTCAACATACTGTGATTTTATTTTTAATATAGTACAACCATATTCATTATTCTATCCATCCTATAAATGACTAAGTCACCATACGTGCATACGTATGGTTTACTGTCTCTACGTCATGGTGTAGTTTGTTACTCAAACACATCATTATTTGGATGGGTATAATAATGTGTATAACTAATGTAAATAATAAATATGAAATTTTAATGATTCTTTATATATGATATAACATCCAATTACTTATGATTTCACCATCAATATAATGCTATTGTCACTCGTGCGTAGGTACGAATTACAGTCTCTATGAACGTGATGAGTTCATTCTCCATCGTAATCATTATAGAATAATTTTCATTTTATGATTAACAATAATGTTTATAAAAATAATATAATTATGTATATGAATCAAATAAATTCTATCCATAACAAACATGGCTTACATAACCAATCATATAGTGGAAAAGAAATCAGTTAACACCTGAAACGATGATACTGCTGAAATATTATTAAAAAAGAAATATTATTAACAATGAAATATTATACGCTCATATATGATATCATATTTATGTATATAGCTATTGTATAATTAATAACAATGTTTTAACTATTATACATGAGGTTAACATACCATCGTATAAGGAAAAGTACAAGGTAATGGTTAATTCTACAATCTCTTTTCTTATCTAAGGTTGTTAATACGTAAGTATCTATTGGGACCTCTTTATCATCCACATCGGTGTTTTCTTAAAATTGTAATTCAAAACATTTTTACAATTTACTAGACTATGGGTTAATGTTATATATACACTTACCACATATGTTTTGAAAGATATCTTTCCATCGTTTTCCAAACAATGTACTTTATGACCTTCTCAACAAAATTAAGGTAAGAATGTCTTTTTAACTTATACATCGGGTGAGGATATTTTTGTTCCATTATAACATTGGTGATGTTTCCCATACAAGATTATAAGAATCTTTTCAAAATACATGTTTTCTTTTATAATTATATGACTTTTAAATGATTTCAAAATATAATGAGATATTTCTCTACAAATTTTTTTGATTTCATCTTTGTCAACATCATTTGATAAATTTTAATCTTGATTGAAGATGATTTATTATGATACAAATCTTCTTTATTATATTGAATTATTTTTGTTATGTTTGACTGTGGATGTGTTATTTTTAAACAATTCATGGTTTATGGATAATGTATTTAGATTTATATGTTAGTTTTAATACCAAGGTTTATGTTATGTTTAAACCTTTTCATATGAGGAATTCATTGTACAGAGTTAGTGATGGTGGGAGCCCGATATACTCCTCGATGCATCGATAGGTCTCATGGGAAAAACTAGTTTCTTGTGACAAGGCCTTGAAAAATATATTATTAGTAGTCTTGGAAAAAGGAAATTACTATGTGGTTATGAATTTTGGAAATATGCATTCCAAAATTATGAAATTGGATATTGATAATACATGTGATTATTCGACAAGTAGAATATCCATGTGAATAAGTAAATGTAATTTTTTGATATATATTTAACATATTATGATGAATTTTAAGTTTAAAAGTCTTTTTTTAGTCTTATACATTCCTTAAATGGTTAGCCTTATTCTTGAAAGATTCCGCTATATTGTTATCCTCACTGAGCATCTGAGCTCATGCCTTTCTTTGTTTTAAGATTCCATGGATGCGAAGAAGTATATTATGGCTGAACTCCAGGGATAGTATAAGGGATGAATGTGTCCAATGGAGAAACTTTTGTTGTTTTTTTCCATATTATAATGTAATGTAAAACTTATGAATGTATCTAGTACTTTCAAGCCAACTAAATTGATCGGGCTTTTTGGATTTTGACCACTTAGGATCAGAAAAATGTTATGTAATAATGAACCAACACTGAATAACTAGAGTCAAGGAATTATAGTAGGTATAAGATAATGGTTAGTATAAACCTCAGATACTAGATTTAGATAAACTCTGATTAGAGCACATTACCCTAAGATAGACTTTGAAGATTGGTATAGAAGAACATCCTAGATTTTTGGTAATGTAGAGATTTTGTGTATTTTCTAATAAATACATCACTTTCTAGATATGACCAAGTAGAGGCAGCTCTGGAATAGATGTACCGAAATGTGAAAACTCTGACAAGGAGTTTTGGGCTTGACCCAGGGTATCCTGGTACATGACAATGAGCCTTACTACACTCCTGGTTACGACACTCCCAAGGGACATGATTAGGATAATTCACATTTTCATTACAATCCCTTATGAAAAATTAATGAGTATATACCTCCTCAAAGAAAACATTTTTTATGATTATATATTATATCCATAAATTGTTGAATTTATGTTATGTGTTTTACAAGTCTGGAATTATGTATTCCAATTCATAAACTATTCTAGTGTATGGAATTATTTTGAAATGGCTCATAGTGGAAGGAATTTAAATCATATCAACACACATAATCCATTTAGACACTTCCCTCCTACTCAAGATAATTCTAGTGGAGTCGGTGATGCAACTGGTGTTGATAAACTTATCACCATACTAGGACAACTCACTCAGGTTATTAATAATAACCATAACCGTATGGAGCACCTATATCCACAACATGGAGGATCATAGTTAGAGCGCTTACTGAGGCAAAAAATAATAACATTCAATGGGAGTACGAATGCATTTGTAGATGAGTAATGGATTAGTTCCTTAGAAAAAATATTTCATGCTTTGGTGAGTAGAAAATGGGAAAAGGTTGTCACGACTGTTTATCGCCTCATGGGATATGAAGATTAATGGTGGTCACTTATCCAAAAAACAAATGAATATGAAGATGTTTAGAACATGGAATTGAGGGATTTTATAGAGATTTTCTTAGAAAAATACTTTCCTCATGACCATCGAGCGGATATGGAAATAAAATTTCTAAGCCTGAGGAAAAATGAGGATGAGAATATTGAAAAGTATGAGGCTAACATTACAAGGATAGAAAGGCATGTAGAATATTATATATGTAACCCATGATGTAATATTGATCAATAATTTTATGGGTTAAAACCATTTCCTCGTCGAGAATTATCCTTACAATCTGTCTCATCATACAAAGATATTGCCTCATGGCTATAGAGATAGAAACGTAATTCTCTAAGTCTTATGAATTCAAAGAAAAAGAAGAGAAGAAGAGATATGATGATCACTCCAAAAATGAAAATAAGTTGAAGAAGGGAAATTTTAAATATCCATCCTATATTAAATGTGATAGGAAACACCTTGGTACTTTCTTGAAGGGAATAGGAGTTTCTTACAAGTGTGGTGAAAAATGCCACCAAGCTTGTGATTGAAAGGGAAAAAAGAGGCAGTCAATGTTAAATGCTAAAATTATAGAGAAAATGAAAATTATGAAAATGAATTTCCTAAGTGAAAAGGGATCTTACCTCAGAAATGACCAAGGGAGAAAGTAAAAGCTTATGCGATCACTACTGATGAGGTTGATGCTCCAAAAGATGTGGTGGCAGGTAATATAATCATATCTTCAAGTTTATCCAATTAATTATTTGATTTTTGATCATCACATTGTTTCTTATCTTTAAAAATTTCTAATATAATTATATATTTTCAATTTGACTTAACAAGGGAGTTGTCAGTCAAAACACTTAAGGGAAGTATCATCACAACATTGTTTAGTGAATCAATTACCATTAGGGCATGTAAATGTACATTATATACTTATCTCATCATCATACCCATTATTGAATTTGATAAAATCCTCATAATGTATTGGATTTCAGGCCATGATACAAATATTTATTGTAAGAAGAATGAGGTTAAAATTTTTGATGATGACTAGGAGTACTTTATATTTAGAGCTGAAACGTTACCACCTAATTTTTATCTAGATCCACCCCCAGTAGATCTACTGAATTAAATTTTTGGGTAGGAAGAGAATTAAATAATTATGGGTGAGGAAAAAATGTTCAAATAGAGGACATACCAATTGCGATAGAATATGTTGATGTGTTACCAAAGGATATACCTGGACATCCTACAGAATGAGAAATTGAGTTTTCCCTTGATTTTATTCCTGGTTCAAGGCCCATATCTAAGACCCCTTATAGAATGGGAATTTTGGAATTATTGTAAATAAAGAAACAACTATAGGAATTGTGTAATAAGGTATTTATTCTCCCTAGTGTTTCTTCATAGTGATCCCCTGTCCTTTTTGTTATGAGGAAAGACAGATCTATGAGGTTGTGCATTGAATATAGGGAGATAAATGATATAAAAATAAAGAACAAGTATCCCCTACCTCTCATTGATGATGTATTTGTCAACTTCATGGAGATAAATATATTTCAAACATTGACCTTCAATCTAGATATCATAAGTTGTGTGTGAAGAAGGAATAGATTCTAAAACTGCATTTTGAACTAGGTATGGGCATTATGTGTTTATAGTAATGCCTTTTAGATAGACTAATTCACCATTTGTCTTAATGGATTTAATGAATAGAGTTTTCAAGGAATATCTTGATGTATTTTTTTGTGGTATTTATTGATGATATCATAATATACTCAAAAATCTACAATGATCAGGAAAATCACTCGCACACTATTCTAATAAACCTTAAATTAAATGAATTATATGGGAAGATTAGAAAGTGTGAATTCTAGATTCAATAGATTTCTTTTCTTGGCCATATTTTCTCTAAGGAAGGAATCTCTGTTGATCCTCCAATGACCATGTCAATCCAGGAATGGCCTGCACTGATGAGTATATCTGAGGTACACAATTTTATTGTTTTAGCAGGTTATTATCGACGTTTCATCCAGAATTTTTCCCGATTGGATAACCCATTAACCAAACTCAAATATAAAGGGGTAAACAAATTTTGGACAAAAGAATGTGAATAATGTTTTTAAGAACTAAAGAGAAGATTATTTAATGCTATTATCTTGACTCTACCATTAGGGAATAATGGCTTTTTTATTTATAGTGATGCTATATAGAAAGGAATTTGTTGTGTCTTTATGCAGAATGATAGAAATATTACCTATGAATCATGATAGCTAAAAATAAATGATAAAAACTATCCCACTCATGATCTTGAGTTTGAATGTATAATATTTTCTATGAATATATGGACACACTGTCTCTATGGTGAAAAATGTGAGATTTATACTGATCACAAGTGTTTAGAGTATATTTTCTCACAAAAATAAATCAACATGAGGCAACAGAGATGGATTGAACTGTTGAAGGATTATGATTTCACAATACACTACCACTTGGGGAAGGGAAATAAGGTGGTAGATGCATTGATCAGAAAGGATCATGGAGTTTTGATCAAGATAAGAGTTTTAAGGGATTCTATTTTCATGGAACGAGTAATGATTGATATGGTAATAACCATGGAAGGTGAAACATCAATAATTTTTCAAATATTTTCCAAACCATCTTTACTATAAAGGATGAAAAATTCTCGAACTAATGATGAGGAGTTTCAAATGAACATTAAATCTATAAATTATAGGAGATTGAGTGATTTATATTTGAAGATGAAATTTTGAAATTTGGGATAATAATTTGTGATCTAAATATAACTAATCTAAAAAGGGAATTTTTGGATGATGATCATAGATCCAATTTCAATATACACCTTATGAGAACCATGATCTATAGAGATTTGAATGATCATTGTTGGTGGGACAACATGAAGTGGGAGATTGTTGATTTTGTGTCAAGATGTATGGTTTCTCAACAATTGAAATCTAGAAGGAAACAACCTGGAGGATCCCTGAAACCACTTCCCATACCTGAGTGGAAATGAGATAATATTATTATGGAATTTTTCATTGCACTACCAAAGACTCCTAGAAGGAATGATGCAATATGGGTCATTATTGATCATCTTACCAAGTCAGCATATTTTCATGCTATAAGAGAAGATTTACCACTTGAACTTATAGAAATACTATATATTAATGAAGTTGTAAGACTCAATGGTGTGACCCTATAGATTGTTTCTGATCGTGATACCCATTTTACATCAAGATTTTGGAAAATCCTTTTGAAGGACATAGACTCTGAACTTCTTTTGAGTATTACTTACCACCCTAAAACCAATGGACAATCAGAACAGAATATTCAATCCTTATACGTCATGTTGAGATATTTCCCACAAGACTTTGAAGGTATGTGGGATAAATATTTAACTCTGGTATAAATTTTCTATAACAATAGCTTCCATTCATGTATTCGGATGGCACCATATGAAGCGTTATATGGAAAGAGATGTTTCACACCAACGTTTTGGGAGGATGTTGGTGAAGGAAAACTCTTAGGCCAATAACATGATGAGGAAAAATGCAAAAAGGTTAATATTATCCAAACCCACATCAAAGAATCTAAAATTAGACAAAAGATCTATGCCGATAATCATAGGAAGGATTTGGAATTTCAAGTAGGAGACCATGTTCTCTTGAAGGAATCTCCATGGATGTGTGTTATATGATTCAGTTCTAAGGGTAAATTTATTCGCAGGTACATTAGTCCGTTTGAAATTCTAGAACGAATTGGAGTTTTGGATTATAATTTGGAAATGCCTCTAAGTCTCTCCAATGTTCATGATGTGTTCTATGTATCACTGTTGATAAAATATATGCCTGACCCAACACATGTACCAACTTATGAGGAAGTTGAACTGGAACCTGATATGTCTTATTGTGAAGTGCGAGTCACGATTTTTGTTACCAAAGGACAAGTGCTGAGAAACTGGACGACTCGTCTGGTAAAAGTTATATGGAGAAACCATAAGATTGAAGAGACAATGTGGGAACCCATGAAAATTATAATGAAGAACCCCCTGATTTTTTTATGCATTAATATTCTATAAATTTCGAGGAAGAAATTATTTTAAGGAGGGGATAATTTAACACCCCATGTTTCCACAACATATTTCCCTTTGAATAATATAATAGCTTTTGTTGTATGCAACTTTGAGTTTTAACACACCACGAACAATCTAACTAGCCATTATAAATAGTAGTACACACTTTTTGAGATTTTATAAATTTTATTTTTCAAAATTTAGTTCATTTTTGAATTTCAAATTTCAAAATTAGCTTAGGGTGAATTTTTCATATTTTTCTGAACACTTTCAATTTTTGATGAATAAATAAAAACATTGCATTATTGTTTAAAAACAATTTTTTATTTAAGTAATTATCTATTTTATTTAAATTTAATTTAAGTAAAAATAGATACATAATACCTATATATGTTCAATTTAATTCATTGGAGTCATTTTATAAAAATTTTTGATATATAAAACATTATTGAACTTTTTATCGTTTTACCCACCTTCTAGGAGCAATTGAAAATTTTCCTAAAATATAATTTTAACACTTCTGTGAGTTGAATTTAAAATATCCAAGAGTCATGATTGACATCATTAAGTAGAATGTTATTCAATAGGATGAATTTTTTTGGCTGAATAGTAACTTTTGACTTTTATTTACCATGATTAAAGGTAAATAGAATAATTAAGGGTAAAAATGATTTTATAAATACCCTAACACATGTCCTAATTCTATTGGATAACTTTAATTAGACTAAAAACAACATTATGAAAATATTATCCTTTTTGATTCACTAAAATTAGAATAGGACATTTATTATTATTTTATTTAAAGAAGAGTTAAACGATTTAAATTCAAACTTTTATTACTTAACCATTTTTAATATATGGTTACACACAATATAAATATGACTATAGATATTGATTAGAAAGAAAAAAATATTTTAGAAATAATGGTATAATATTTATAATTTTTAGACAGTAAAATATTTAATTTATTTATGACACAATGATGATGCAGAAATTAACTTAATAATGGAATATTAAACTAATTGATATTGTAAATATCCAAATAAATGTAAATTGAGACTTATGATGAATTAAAATAATTTTATAGGTTAAAATGAAATGTTAGGGATGATTTAATAAATTTTATTTGAGGTTATAACGTTTCAATGGCTTTAAAAAAATCAAATACAAAATAGTGTCAAAATTTACATAATTGAGTTTTTAAAAGAAATACTATATTATTAATTTGTATAATATTTTTAAAAATATAATGTTTCTCCAAATAACATTGATAAGGTTATATATATTAATACTGAACCACTTGGGGTTCTATTGGCTTTTTATAGTATGTCTATTAACCATATAATATAAAAATACAATGAGACATTGTATACGTCAAACTATTTAACTAAGAGTAAAATCTAAAAGATAAGGTTAATATGGGGAACTAAACCTATCTAAAACCAATTGGTTGAGTGGTATTCGACCCATAACCACCTTATCCTCAAAATAAATCATTTTGGAGCCATTATAAATCTAAAATGATATTATTTTAAAATAATATTTCAAACTTTTCCTAAAGTGACCATCACCTCTCTTATAAAAGGGCACTTCCCCTTATCTTAATTTCACACCTCCAAAGACATTTTTATCATCCAAACCCTTCCTAGATATCCTTTAAACTATCCATCCTTCAACCTAGAGGCCTTATTTTGATCAAAAAGGCAATATAAAGAGCCCTTTTTATCAACTCAAAAGGAAACACCTGAAGAAGAGGTAATAATTTCACCACCCTCGTTCAAGGGTTTCTCTACTTCCAATTCCACTTTCTTTGTTGTTTCCATTCCAAAATAATAACTCCATTATCTTATACAAACAGTGGTGTTAGAATAAATATTGTACAACTACATTCATTATTATAACCATCCTATAAATGACAAAGACACCATATGTGCGTACGTACGGCGTACAGTCTCCACGTCGTGGTGTAGTTTGTTATTCAAACACTTCATTATTTGGATGGGTATAATAATTAGTATAACTAATGAAAATAATAAATATAACATGTTAATGATTCTGTATATATGATATTCTATCCAATTACAAAATGATTTCACCATAAATATAATGATATTGTCGCTCGTGCATACATACGGATTACTGTCTCCACAAACGTGATGAGATTCATTCCCCATCGTAATAATTCAAGAAAAATATTCATTTTATGGTTAAAAATAATGTTTATGAACATAATATCATTCAATATATGAATCAAATGTATCATATCCATTAAAAAAATTGCCTATGTAACAAATCATATAGAGTAAATGTAACACCCCAAGCTTATACGGTACGCTTCTCTTTGAATAATGTGATAGCGTGTGTTGTACGCAACACCGAGTTCTAACACACCATAACCAATCAAACTAGCCGTTATGAATAGTAATACCTACTTTTTGAAATTATACATATTTTATATTTTAAAATGGATTTCATTTATGGATTCGGAATATCGAATTTAGCCTAAGGTGAAATTTTGGTACTTTTCGGATAACTTTCATATTTTAATGAATAGTGAAAATTACTAAAATTTAATTAAAAACAACTTTTTTAATCAAAATAATTAATAGTGATAAATTATGAATTTTAGTGGTTTTAAATTATATTTAGAATATATTTTTACCATTTAATATAATGTTGGTCATTGGAAATAATTTTACAATTAAACCGAACATAAATAAGTGTCAATCTTTTGATAGTTATTATCTCTTAAAAACACGCTTTTTGTTTTGACAGCGGGAATTAATTTTAAATTAATTTCTGCCACTTCTGTATTTTGAATTTAGAAAAATGGATTCCATATTTGGAATCAGGATGTACAAATTGTGTAAATAGCTAACTTTTATTTTTAGACATTTTGAATAATTACTGTGGTAAATATTTTATTTACCATGGTTAAGGGTAAATCTGGTAAATAAGGGTTAAAAATAATATTAGAATAATACTAAATTACCCTAAAACGTGTCCTAGACTTATTGGTTGATACATGTTCGACCATAGGCATCTTTTGGTCGATTTTGGGACCCCATGGTGCCACTTGTAGGTGATAGGAACACTTTTTTTTAATTAAGTTAAAATGAATACAAAAATGACACAAGCATATATATTTTAGGAAAACAATTTTTACATAGGGTTATATATGTTGGATTTTAGATTATAAATATTCATTAGAAATATAAAACGATTTTCTACATAATTATATTTTATTTATAATTTTTAGACATTAAATAATTTAATTTATTTATGACACAATGATGATGTAGTAATTACTATAATAGTGAAAAATTTAAATAATTGATATTTTAAATACCCACATAAATATAATATGAAACATTTAATGAATTAAACTAATTTTCTAGGATAATATGATATATTAGGATTGATTTAATTTACTTTTTTGCGAAGTAATCAATCTGTTATGAGTTTTAAAAAAATCAACTATTGAATAGTGTCAAAATTGACATAAAAGAGTTCTTAAAACAAATATTATATTATTAATTGATATTAAATTCCTAAAAATATAAGGTTCGTCCAAGAGACTTATATCATGATAGGTTAATCATTGATGGACCACTTGGGAGTCTCTTTGATGTATATAGTAAGTTTATTATCCATATTATATAAAAATACAAAGAGACATTGTAAAAGTGAAACTAATTAACTTAGAGTTAATACTTAAAGATAAGGTTAATATAAGTACCCAAACCTGTCTAAATTCTATTGGTTGAGTTGTTTTAGACATATCCCCACCTTAACATTTAATTAATCAACTTTTGAGCCATTAGTAACCGAATATAAATTTATTATAAATTAAACTTTCTAGCTTTTCCAAAGGTGCCCCTCACCCCTCTTATAAAAGGGAACTACTCCATCTCATTTCTTCACACCATCAAAGCCTTTTGGTTCGGCCATACTCTGCCCAAATACTCTCCCAACTTCCCTCACTACAACCTAGAGGCCTTAGTTTGATCAGAAAGCCAACCTAATGAGCCCTTTTCATCAAATCAAAAGGAAGAACCCGAAGAAGAGGTAATGATTTCACCACCCTTTTCCAAGTTCATTTCTTCTTCCACTTCTTCTTCCTTTGTTGTTACCATTATAAAATAATAAATCCAGTATCATATATATACTGTGATGTTATTATAAATATGGTACAACCATATTCAGTATTCTATCCACCCTTTGAATAACATGTCACCATACGTGCGTACGTACGGCTTACCGTCTCCACGTCGTGGTGTAATTGTTATTCAATATAATATCATATGGATGGGTATAATAATGATGTGTAACTCATGTAAATAATAAATATAACATGTTAATGATTCTTTATATATTATATACCATCCATTTATATATTATTTTAATATCAAAAGAATGATATTGTCACTCGTGCGTACGTACGGACTACCGTCTCCACGAACGCGGTGAGATTCATTCTCCATCGTATCCATTCAAGTATAATTATAATTTGATGATTTAAAAAATGATGTTTAAGGACTTTATATCATTATTTATATGAATAATATACAACCTATCCTTTACAAACATGTCTTACATAACAAAACATATAAAAGAAAACAAGTAAGTTAACACCCGAAACAATGATAATACTAAGATATTATTTTCAAATCAATATTAAATGATCATATATGATATCATATGATTCTTGTATAATTTAATAAAAATTATTTCACCATTATACAGGAGTTTAACCTACCCCAACCAAGTAAAAGTACAAGGTAAGGGTTATTTCACAATCTCCTCATTATCTGAGATTGTTTATACGTAATAATATACTGGGATCTTTTTATCATCCACATCCATGTTTCTTCAAAATGTATTTCAAAACATTTTTATTATTTACAAGAATATGGATTAAAGTCATTTATAACCTTTTTTGACTTTTTATAAGAGGAATCTTTCCGTCGTTTTCAAAACAAGGTCCTTTTTAACATTTTCGACAGAATTAAGGTAATAATGTTTTTTTAACTTATACGGCGGGTGCGGTTATTTTCTGCCATTATAAAATCTTCAAAGCTTTCATTACAAGATTATAAGAATATTTTCAAGAAAATGTTTTATTTTATATGGCTCTTAAATGATTTCAAAAATAGAAAGAGATATTTCTCTAAAAAGTGTTTTGATTTCATCTATGTCAACATCCTTTGATGGATTTTACGCTTATTTGAAGTTGATTTATTATGATAGAAAACTTCTATATTGTATTGAAGGTTTTGTGATATGTTTGACTGTGGATGTGCTATTTTTATACCATTCATAGTTTATGGTGAAATTATTGACATTTCGTATGCTAGTTTTAATACGAATGTTTATGTTATGTTTAAACCTTTTCATATGGGAATGCATTGGACTTAATATGTGACGGGTGGAGCCCGCTATAGCTCCTCGATGCATCGGTAGGTGTCATGAGACAAACTAGTGTCTTGACACAAGGCCTTGGCAAAATATTATTTGTAGTCTTGGCATGAGGCCTTGGCTATGTGGTTATGATAGTCTGGCATTATGCATTCCAACATTATGAAAGTGGTTATTGATTTTGCATGTGATTATTCAATTAGTAGAATATCCATGTGAATGAGTAAATGGAATTATTTCAATTTATTTATGCTATACAATGTTGAAAGTTCAAGTTTGAAAGGCTTTTGTTTTAGTTATAAATTGCCTTAAATGTTTATTCTTATTTATGAAAGTTTCCGCTATATTGTTATCCTTACTGGGCATTTGAGTTCACCCCTTTTCTATGTTTTTTTTCCAGGAAGTGAAGAAGTAAATTATGAATGACCTACAGGGATATTATGTGGGGATATGAGTGTGGATTATGGAGACATTATTTTGTTGTAGTAGTTTTTCATTTTATGATGTAATGTAAAACTTATGAATATATCTAGTGTTTCCAAGGCTACTAAACCAATCGGCCTTTCGAGATTTGATCTTTCTTGTGATCATGCCAATGTTATGTAATAATGCACCGACTCTGGGTAACTAGGGTCAGGGCGTTACAGTTGGTATCAGAGGAAGTTTAGTACAAACCTTGGAAGCTAGATTTATATAAACTCTAATTAGAGCACGTAGACCTAAGATGAACTTTGAGGATTAGTATAGAAGAACTTCCTAGAATTTTGGTATTGTAGAGATTTTGTGAGTTTTCTGAGAAATACATCCCTTTCTGGATACAAGCAGGTAGAGGTGGCTCTGGCACAGATGTACCTAGGGGTAAAATCCGAAAACACCGCTTTGAGCTAGACTCGAACGGGAACTGGTGCACGACAACGGGCCTTGCTGCACTCTTCGTTACGACACTCTCGGGGGATATGCTTAGGATAACTCTCATTTTCTTTACAAATCACTATGAAGTGCTAACGAGTATATAATTCCGCAATGAAAACATTTTTATGATTATGGATTATATCCATAAATAGTTCAATTTATGTTAAGTGTTTTATAAGTATGGGATTATGTATTTTGATTCATAAACTGATCTAGTTTATGACATTGTTTAGAAATGGCACCTAGTGGAAGAAATGGAAACCGTATCAATGCACGCACTCCATGTAGGGATTTCCCTCCTGCTCAAGATAATTATAGTGGGGATGGTGATGAAACTGGTGCCGATCAGCTAATCACCATACTAGGACAACTTACTCAGGTTATGAATAATAACTTTACTCGTATGGAGCACCCTGATCCATAGCGTGGAGGATCAATGTTAGATCGATTCATGAGGCAAAAACCACCAACGTTCAATGGGAGTAAAAATCCCTTAGTAGCTGCGCAATGGATAAATTCCCTAGAGAAAATATGTCAGGCTTTGGGGAGCAGTGAAAGGGAAAAAGTTATCATGGCAGTTTACCGCCTCACTGGAGATGCTGATCAATGGTGGTCATTAATTCAAAATACGAAGGAAGATGATGAAGTATCAAATATGGAATGGAGGGAGTTCAAAGATCTGTTTTTAGAAAAATACTTTCCTCGCGACCATCGAGCAGATATGGAAATGCAATTTCTGAGTCTGAGACAAAAGGAGGATGAGAATGTCACAAAGTATGAGGCTAACTTTAAAAGGTTAGCAAGGTATGCTGGAGATTATATACGTAACCCATGAACTAATATTGATCGTTTCTTTGATTGGTTAAAACCATTTCTCCGTCGAGCATTAGTCTCACAATCCTTTTCATCGTATGAAGACATTGTCTCATGTGCTATCAAGACTTAAAAGGAATTCTCTAAGTCTTTTGACTTTAAAGCAAAGCAAGAGAAGAAGAGACCTGCTGATCAATCTGGGAATGGAAATATGGGGAAGAAGGGAAAGGTTGAATATCCATCCTGTGGTAAATGTAGGAAGAAACACCCTAGTACTTTCTTGAAGGGAATGGGGGTCTGTTACAAGTGTGGTGAAAAAGGCCACCAAGCTCGTGATTGCAAAGGGAAGAATGAAGCTAACAACGTTCAGTGCTACAATTTCAGGGAGATGGGGCATTATTCAAATGAATTTCCTAAGCGTCAGGAGAACATACCTCAGAAAAGGCCAAGAGATCAAGGCCAGGCTTATACTATCACTACTGCTGAGGTAGAAGCTCCGAAAGACGTGGTGGCAGGTAATTTAATGGTTTCCTCAAGTTTAGAAAATGCATTATTTGATTCTGGATCATCGCATTGTTTCATATCCTCCCAGTTTTCTAAGAAAATAATATATTTCCAATTTGATTTAATAAGGGAGTTGTTAGTTAAAACTCCTAAGGGAAGTATCATTGCAACAAAGTTATGTGAATCAGTCCCCATTAGAGCACATAAATGTTCTTTATCTGCTGATATCATCGTCATACCTATGATTGAGTTTGATATAATCCTCGGTATGGACTGGCTTTCGGACTATGATGTGAAGATTTATTATAAGAAGAAAGAGGTTACGATTCTTGATGATAATGATAAGGAACACCTTATCTTTAGAGCAGAATCGTCACCACCTAATTCTTATTTAGATCCACCCTCAATAGCTCAACTAAATTCAATTATTGGGGAGGAAGAGAATGAAATAACTGTCGGTGAGGAAAGGAATGTTCAAATAGAGGATATACCTGTTGTAAAAGAATTTGTAGATGTATTTCCGGAAGATTTACCTGGACATCCTCCAGAATGAGATGTTGAGTTTTCCATTGATTTGTTTCCTGGATCAAGGCCTATATCGAAGACCCCTTATAGAATGGCCACTATAGAATTAGTTGAACTAAAGAAACAACTAGAGGAATTGAGTAATAAGGGATTTATTCTCCCTAGTGTTTCTCCATGGGGAGCCCCTGTTCTTTTTGTTAAAAAGAAAGATGGATCTATGAGGTTATGTATCGACTACAGGGATATCAACGCTATAACGATAAAGAACAAGTATCCTCTACCTCGTATTGATGAATTATTTGACCAACTGCATGGAGCTCAATACTTGTCAATTATTGAACTTCGATCTGGATACCATCAGTTGTGTGTGAAGAAGGAAGACATTCCGAAAACAGCATTTCGAACCAGGTACGGGTATTACGAGTTTACTGTAATGCCGTTTGGATTGACTAATGCACCCTCTGTATTCATGGATCTGATGAATAGAGTTTTCAAGGAGTATCTTGATGAATTTGTGGTGGTATTTATTGATGATATCTTGGTATACTCCAAAACCTACGAAGATCAAGAAAATCACTTGCGCATTATCTTGAAGACTCTGAGAAGGCATGAATTATATGGGATGTTTAGAAAGTGTGAATTCTGGCTTCAGGAGATTTCTTTTCTTGGCCATATTGTCTCTAAAGATGGAATCTCTGTTGATCCTTCTAAGACCAAGGAAATCCATGAATGGCCAGCACCTACGAGTACAACTGAGGTACGCAGTTTTATTGGTTTGGCAGGTTATTATCGGCGTTTCGTCCAGAATTTTTCCCGATTGGCTAAACCATTAACGAAGATCACATGTAAAGGGGTTAAATTTGTTTCGACAAAAGAGTGTGAAGAATGTTTCGAAGAACTGAAGAGAATATTAGTCAATGCTCCTATATTGACTCTACCATCGGGGAATGATGGGTTTGTTATTTATAGTGATTCATCAAAGAAAGGACTTGGTTGTGTCTTTATGCAGAATGATAGAGTTATTGCCTATGAATCACGACAGTTGAAAATTCATGAACAAAACTATCCTACTCATGATCTCGAGTTAGCAGCTGTGATCTTTACTTTGAAGATATGGAGGCACTACCTCTATGGTGAAAAATGTGAGATTTATACTGATCACAAGTGTTTGAAGTATATTTTCTCACAAAAAGAACTCAACATGAGGCAAAGGATATGGCTTGAATTACTCAAGGATTATTATTGCACGATAAACTACCACCCGAGGAAAGCAAACAAGGTGGCAGATGCTTTGAGCAGAAAAGACCATGGAGTTTTGAACATGATGAGAATTGAAAGGGATCCAATTTTCATGGATCTAGTGAAGATGGACATGGGAATAACCAGGGAAGGTGAAACATCAATGATTTTTCAAATGGTTGCCAAACCATCTTTACTAGAAAGGATTAAGAGTTCTTAGATGGATGATGAAGAATTTCAAAAGAAGATTAAAGCTGTGAATGATGGGAGATTGAGAGACTTTGTGTATGAAGATAGAATTTTGAAATTCGGGAAGAGACTTTGTGTTCACGATATACCTGATCTAAAAAGGGAATTGTTGGATGATTCTCATAGTTCCAATTTCTCTATACACCCTGGGAGCACCAAAATGTATAGAGATTTGAAGGAACATTTTTGGTGGGACAACATGAAGATGGAGATTGCTGATTTTGTGTCAAGATGTATGGTTTGTCAACAAGTGAAAGCTGGAAGGCAACAACCTGGAGGAGTCATGCAACCTCTTCCCATACCAGAGTGGAAATGAGACAATATTACGATGGACTTTGTCATGGGGCTACCAGAGACTCCTAGAAGGAACGACGCAATATGGGTTATTGTTGATCGTCTTACCAAGTCAGCACATTTTCTTTCTATAAGAGAAGATCTACCCCTGGAACGTCTAGCAAGACTATATATTAATGAAGTTGTGAGACTTCATGGAGTACCCCTATCGATTGTTTCGGATTGTGATCCTCGATTTACTTCAAGATTTTGGAAAAGTCTTCAGAAATCCATGGATACTGAACTTCATTTGAGCACTGCATACCACCCTCAGACAGACGGACAATCAGAACAGACCATTCAGACCTTATAAGACATGTTGAGATCTTGCTCACTTGACTTTCAGGGTATGTGGGATCAATATTTACCACTGGTAGAATTTTCCTATAACAATAGCTTCCATTCGAGTATTCAGATGGCACCATATGAAGCGTTATACGGAAAGAGATGTCGTACACCAACCTGTTGGGATGAAGTTGGTGAAAGAAAACTTTTAGGCCCAGAACTGGTGGAGGAAACGGTGGAAAAGGTGAAGGTAATCCAAAATCACATCAAAGCAGCTCAAAGTAGGTAGAAGAGCTATGCCGATAATCGAAGGAAGGATTTGGAATTTCAAGTCGGTGATCATGTTTTCTTGAAGGTATCACCATGGAAGGGAGTCATACGTTTTGGTAAGAAATGTAAATTGAGTCCCAGGTACATCAGACCTTTCGAAATTCTAGAACGAATTGGGGCTGTGGCTTACTGATTGGCAATGCCGCCAAGTCTCTCCAAAGTACACGATGTGTTCCATGTATCTCTATTGAGGAAATACATGTCTGACCCAACGCATGTACTCACCTATGAGTAATTAGAACTGGAACCTGATCTTTCCTATTGTGAATATCCCGTTAGGATTCTTGATACGAGAGAACAAGTACTAGGAAACCGGACGATGCGTCTGGTAAATGTTTTGTGGAGACACCATAAGATGGAAGAGGCAACGTGGGAACCCGAGGAACTAATGATGAAGAACCACCCGAGTCTTTTCATGTGATAAGTATTCTTGAAATTTCAAGGACGAAATTATTTGAAGGAGGGGAGAATGTAACACCCCAAGCTTCTACGGTATGCTTCTCTTTGAATAATGTGATAGCGTGTGGTGTACGCAACACCAAGTTCTAACACACCATAACCAATAAAACTAGCCGTTATGAATAGTAATAACTACTTTTTGAAATTATATATATTTTATATTTTAAAATGGACTTCATTTCTGGATTCGGAATATCTAATTTAGCCTAAGGTGAAATCTTGGTACTTTTCGGATAACTTTCATATTTTGATGAATAGTGAAAATTACTAAATTTTAATTAAAAAATAACTTTTTTAATCAAAATAATTTATATTGAAAAATTATGATTATGAGTGGTTTTAAAGTATATTTAGAATATATTTTTACCATTTAATATAATTTTGGTCATTGGACATAATTTTACAATTAAACCGAACATAAACAAGTGTCAATCTTTTGATAGTTATTATCTCTTAAAAACACGCATTTTGTTTTGACAGCGGGAATTAATTTTAAATTAATTTCTGCCACTTCTGTATTTTGAATTTAGAAAAATGGATTCAACATTTGGAATCAGGATGTCCAAATTGTGTAAATAGGTAACTTTTATTTTTAGACATTTTTAATAATTACTGTGGTAAATATTTTATTTACCATGGTTAAGGGTAAATCTGGTAAATAAGGGTTAAAAAATAATCTTATAATAATACTAAATTATCCTAAAACGTGTCCTAGCCTTCTTGGTTGATACATGTTCGACCATAGGCATCTTTGGGTCGATTTTGGGACCCCAGGGTGCCACTTGTAGGTGATAGGGACACTTTTTTTTAATTAAGTTAAAATGAATACAAAAATGACACAAGCATATATCGTTTAGAAAAAAAAATTTACATAGGGTTATATATGTTGGATTTTAGATTATAAATATTCATTAGAGAGATAAAAAGATTTCCTACAAAATTATATTATATTTCTAATTTCTAGACATTAAATAATTTAATTTATTTATAACACAATGATGATGTAGTAATTACTATAATAGTGAACAATTAAAATAATTGATATTATAAATACCCAAATAAATATAATATGAAACTTTTAATGAATTAAACTAATTTTATAGGATAATATGATATATTGGGATCGATTTAATTGACTTTTTTCGAAGTAATCAATCTGTTATGAGTTTCTAAAAAATCAACTATTGAATAGTTTCAAAATTGACATAAAAGAGTTCTTAAAACAAATATTATATTATTAATTGATATTAAATTCCTAAAAATATATGGTTCGGCCAAGAGACTTATATCATAATAGGTTAATAATTAATGGACCACTTGGGAGCCTTTTAGATGTATATAGTAAGTTTATTAACCATATTATATAAAAATACAAAGAGACATTGTAAAAGTGAAACTAATTAACTTAGAGTTAATACTTAAAGATAATGTTAATATAAGTACCCAAACCAGTATAAATTATATTGGTTGAGTTTTTTTCGACCTATCACTACCTTA
Source organism: Viscum album (assembly GCA_963277665.1). Lineage (NCBI taxonomy): Eukaryota > Viridiplantae > Streptophyta > Magnoliopsida > Santalales > Viscaceae > Viscum > Viscum album. The sequence goes on along the minus strand of OY728126.1, from coordinate 762,840,849 downwards.
AAATTTAAATAATAAACTTTGGAGCCATTAGAAACCGAATACGAATTTATTATAAATTAATATTTCTAGCTTTTCCAAAGGTTCCCCTCACCCCTCTTATAAAAGGGCACTCCTCCTTCTCATTTCTTCACACCTTCAAAGCCTTTTGGTTCGGCCAAACGCTGCCCAAATACTCTCCCAACTTCCCTCACTACAACCTAGAGGCCTTAGTTTGATCAGAAATCTATCCTACGGAGCCCTTTTGATCAAATCAAAAGGAAGAACCCGAAGTAGAGGTAATGATTTCACCACCCTTTTCCAAGTTCATTTCTTCTTCCACTTCTTCTTCCTTTGTTGTTACCATTCTAAAATAATAAATCCAGTATCATATATATAATGTGATGTTATTATAAATATTGTACAACCATATTCAGTATTCTATCCACCCTTTGAATAACATGTCACCATACGTGCGTACGTACGGCTTACCGTCTCCACGTCGTGGTGTAATTGTTATTCAATATAATATCATATGGATGGGTATAATAATGATGTGTAACTCATGTAAATAATGAATATAACATGTTAATTATTATTTATATATGATATACCATCCATTTATATATTATTTTAATATCAAAATAATGATATTGTCGCTCGTGCGTACGTACGGACTACCGTCTCCACGAACACGGTGAGATTCATTCTCCATCGTATCCATTCAAGTATAATTATCATTTGATGATTTAAAAAATGATGTTTAAGGACTTTATATCATTCTGGATATGAATAATATAAAACCTATCCTTTACAAACATGTCTTACGTAACAAAACATATAAAAGAAAACAAGTAAGTTAACACCCGAAAAAACGATAATACTAAGATATTATTATCAAATCAATATTAAAAGATCATATATGATATCATATGATTCTTGTATAATTTAATAACAATTATTTCACCATTATAAAAGAGGTTAACCTACCCTAACCAAGGAAAAGTACTAGGTAAGGGTTATTTCACAATCTCTTTATTATCCGAGATTGTTTATACGTAATAATCTATTGGGATCTCTTTATCATCCACATCCATGTTTCTTCAAAATGTATTTCAAAAAATTATTATTATTTACAAGAATATGGGTTAAAGTCATTTATACCCTTGTTTGAATTTTTATAAGAGGATTATTTCCGTCATTTTCAAAACAAGGTCCTTTTTAACGTTTTCGTCAGAATTAAGGTAAGAATGTTTTTTTTAACTTATACGACGGGTGCGGTTATTTTCCACCGTTATAAAATCTTCAAAGCTTTCCTTACAAGCTTATAATAATATTTTCAAGAAAATGTCTTATTTTATATGGCTCTTAAATGATTTCAAAAATAGAAAGAGATATTTCTCTAAAAAGTGTTTTGATTTCATCTATGTCAACATCCTTTGATGGATTTTATGCTTATTTGAAGTTGATTTATTATGATAAATAACTTCTATATTGTATTGAAGGTTTTGTAATATGTTTGACTGTGGATGTTCTATTTTTATACCATTCATAGTTTATGGTGAAATTATTGACATTTCATATGCTAGTTTTAATACGAATGTTTATGTTATGTTTAAACCTTTTCATATGGGAATGCATTGGACTAAATATGTGACGGGTGGAGCTCGCTATAGCTCCTCGATGCATTGGTAGGTCTCATGAGACAAACTACTGTCTTGGCACAAGGCCTTGGAAAAATCTTATTTGTAGTCTTGGCACGAGGCCTTGGATATGTGGTTATGATAGTCTGGCATTATGCATTCCAACATTGTGAAAGTGGTTATTGATTTTGCATGTGATTATTCAATTAGTAGAATATCCATGTGAATGAGTAAATGGGATTATTTCATTTTATTTATGCCATACAATGTTGAAAGTTAATGTTTGAAAGGATTTTGTTTTAGTTATACATTTCCTTAAATGTTTATTCTTATTTATGAAAGTTTCCACTATATTGTTATCCTTACTGGGCATTTGAGCTCACCCCTTTTCTATGTTTTATTTTTCCCAGGAAGTGAAGAAGTAAATTATGAATGACCAGAAGGGATATTATGTGGGGATATGAGTGTGGATTATGGAGACATTATGTTGTAGTAGTATTTTTTCATTTTATGATGTAATGTAAAACTTATGAATATATCTAGTGTTTCCAAGGCTACTAAACCAATCGGTCTTTCGAGATTTGATCTTTCTTGTGATCATGCCAATGTTATGTAATAATGCACCGACTCTAGGTAACTAGGGCCAGGGTGTTACAGTAAAACGAATCAGTGATCCCCCAGAATGATGATACTACTGAAATATTATTAACAAGGAAATATTATTAACAAAGAAATAGTATAGGATCATATATGATATCATATTTATGTATATAGTTCTTTTATAATTTAATAACAATGTTTTAACTAATATACATGAGGTTAACATACCATTGACTAAGGAAATGTAAAAGGTTAGGGTTATTTCTATAATCTCATTACTTATCTAAGATTGTTCATATATAAGTATCTATTGGGACCTCTTTATCATCCACATCCGTGTTTTCTTAAAAATGTAATTCAAATTTTTTTTACTATTTACTATAATAAGTTTTATTGTCATTTATACCAATATTTGACCACATATTCTTTTAATGGAATCTTTCTGTCATTTTCCAAACAAGGTACTTTATGACCTTCTTGACTAAATTAATGTTAGAATGTCTTTTTAACTTGTACAATGGGTGCAGAAATTTTCCACCATTATAACATCATCTAAGCTTCCCATAAAAGCTTATAAAAATATTTTAAAAATAAATTTTTGCATTTATAATTATATTACTTTTAAATGATTCCAAATAGAATGTGATATTTCTCTAAAAAAGTTTTAATTTTATCTATGTCAGCATCTTTTGATGGATTTTTACACCTATATGAAGTTGATTTTTTATGATAAAAATCTTCTCAATTGTATTCAAGGTTTTGTGAAATGTTTGACTGTGGATGTGTTATTTTTAAAACATTCATGATTTATGGATAAATTATTGAAATTATGTTTGATAGTTTTAATAACATTGTTTATGTTATGTTTTAACCTTTTCATATGAGGAATTCATTGGACTTATTATGTGAAGGGTGGAGCCCGTTATTGCTCCTTGATGCATGAGTAGGTCTCATGAGACAAACTAGTGTCTTGGATCGATGCCTGGACAAAAATATTATTTTTATTATTGGCACAAGGCCTTGAATATGTGGTTATGAAGTCTGGCATTATGCATTCCAACATTATGCAAATGGATATTGATATTACATGTGATTATTCAACTATTAGAATATCTATGGGAATAAGTAAATGGAAATTATTTATTTATCTTTGACATATTGTGATGAAGTTTATGTTTAAAAATATTTTTTTAGTCTTATACATTGCCTTATATGTTTAGGCTTAATCTTGATAGTTTCTGATATATTGTTATCCTCACTGAGCATCTGATCTCACCCCATTCTATGTGGTATATTTCCCAGGATGCTAAGAAGTATTTTATGGCTAACCTATAGGGATTGTCTAAGGTATGAATGTGGTCAATGGATATAATGTTTTTTTGTTTTTTATTTTATAATGTAATGTAATACTTATGAATATATCTAGTACTTCTAAGGCAACTAAATTGATCGGTTTTTCAGGATTTTGATCCCTTGTGATCATGACAATGTTATGTAATAATGCACTGAATCTGGGTAACTGGGGTTCGGGCATTACATATATGTTTTTATTCTTAGGTTTCAACTAACACCTACACACATTTCTATCAAATGGGTAACAAACTTACAAATCATATGTGTGGTAGACTACCGCCTTGAAAAATGATGCCCTTATTTTTTTCCATTACCACTTATAATGTTTTAAATTATGATAAACATGTTTTTTATATGATATATAATATATTTATTTTATATTTATACTTATTTTATTATTACATAACACATACCTTCAATCTTTCCATTTTGTGGGAATACGATTACTTTTTTTGTGGATGTGTGGACAACCATCTTCTCAAAGCGATGTGTTTCCTTCACACTCTATACAAGTTGTATCAAGGATATGTTTACTAAATGTAGATGATTTATATGACATAATAATTCAACAATAATGATAATATATACATACATTTACGTCATATAAGTTTTTATTTCAATATAACAAGAATTCATAAAAAATGTCCATTTGTACATACAAACTACCATCTCCATTAACGGTGTACTCCATTTCATATTTATATCTTTTATATATCATTATAAATAATTATATTCTGAATATATCCACATATATATGATATTTATAAAAAAATACTTTTTTTTAATGAATTAAATCATGATCTATGTAAGAGGATCAAGAATAATATGTCTAAACATATACAAAGAACAAATAGATTATTACCAATAACATGACATTAAAATAGAATTTTTAATAAAAAGGTAATATAAAGTTATAAAAAAATAATATAAGGTATCATATATACTAATAATTTTAGGTGGTATATTTATAACAATCTTTTATTTACTATATACTATGATTGAACATGTATGATGAATATCAAGACTTACGGAAAGGATGTTCTCATCACACTATTATTTCTATGAGAATTATTCATTATTGGACACTCATTTCCTATGAATAGTGTATATAATTCCCAAGAATTTATTATATGATTATTTTTATTAAATTTATGTTTACTTACATATCTTTTTATGATATTTTTTATTGGGTTTATGGTTTAAATGTTACCAAATCTGAAAAGTAATTTTGTCCCAGGTTTCCTTCATGAGATACATGCCATGTTATGCACCTATATTTTTCTATGAGGTGTATTCAATGAAATTTTACATTTTATATCATAGATAACCATATTTTAATGATGTTTTATTCTTATTTTATTGTAATTAATTCCATAGGATTAAGATTAAGTGATACTAATGTGGTAACGATTTAGTGTTATAATCTCATCGTTTATCGTCATTGTCAATGATTCTGCTTTCATTGAGGAAATATTATAAGCCATATTCCATACAATCTCATGAATTTTAATCTCCTATTATTATCCATGATATATCCTTTATTTGTACCATTTTCCACTCATTGTTACTTAAGGTAATTAAGAAAGTGTTTTTATGATAATCTTACCATATTTCTCTCTTGAGTTAAAAAATTATTTTAATCAAAAAACCATGTTTTCTAAAAAAAATTTCCATAAAGTTTTACAGTGATGTGTAAAAACAATTTAACCATGTTTTACCCTTTTATTATAAATGGGTTTTAAAAGGAATATTCTATTCATTTTCTGATCAAGGAAATTTTCTTATCTTTTTATGGTGAAAAATGAATGTTTGATATGTATGGATTTACCCACCATCCTAATAGTCATTTCATTTAATATTCATTTAAAATTTTAAAATATTATTTTAAACAATTTTTTTCCGTAATATTATATAATTTTTCATATTTAAATTGGTTTTCAAGGATAATAAATTTAAAAATATTAGATGATATAAAAAATGTTTTTGAAAGGGGAAAAATTATTTTCAAAAGAAATGTTTTAGGTGATTTTTAAAAGATTCCATTATATGTTTTTCAATGTGTTGTTTGTATAAAATTATTTTGGAAATGTTTTATGTTTTGAAATGTGATTTTCCAAAAAATGTTATTTTTATTCATAAATGATTCATGTTATATTTAAAAATACTTCTCCATATAACTTTATATCCTTGGATATATATTATTATTTATTGAGGATATAATCCAAGGACTCCATTATTATTCATTATGTTTAAGGTTTAAGATAAAATGTTTTTTATAAATCCCATTTCACTTCCAAGTGTTATACCTTGATAAAAAAAATTATGAAATTGGATTCCTTTCATAGGTTATTCTATTATTAAATGATAATGAAAACTATCTATATTTAAAAAGTTAGGATAAGATATATTTTTTATAATAAATATGTCTTTTCATGGGTTATGATATGATGTTTATGAAACCCACATCTTATTATGGGTCATGATATGATGTATGTCTCGTTATCTTGTAGAACATGCATGTATGATTTCATTATGTGATGGGTGGGACCTATATTTCCCTCCAATGCATTTGTAATGATGAATTACACATGAGTATATATGTTATTCATGAACTTGATTAAAGTTTCACAATTTTATACATGAACATGGTTTCATGTCTAAAAGTTTATATTTGAAACTGATTTTTTATTCAAAATGTAATGCATGATCATGATTACATGTTCACTATGTTATTCATGGAACTGGTTTCATATCCATATGTATATGTGTGAAAAAGTTTACATGTTCAAAATTTTAAGCGTGAACCTAATTACATTTTCACATTGTTATGTGTGGACCTGGTTACAAGTACATAAATTTATATGTGATGGTTCAATGTTCAAAATGTGATGTGTGAACCAGATTACATGTTCACATGTTATGTGTGAACCTAATTACATGTTCACAATGTTATACCTGAACCTGATTACATGTTCACAATGGTATTAAAGAACATGATTACATGTTAACTATGTTATACATGGACCTAGTTCCATTTTCATTAGTTTATGTGAGGTCCTGATTTCATTTCCTAAACCTAATGAGTGAACCTCATTCTATTTACACATGTTCTCAACATTATATGTCTATATATATTCCACAAGGGTATATATTGTGAAAATATTATGCTCTCATGATTCATGTTTTTTTATTTCCTTATGATTAATGTCTTATGAACTACCAATATGTATTCCATGATTCATTATTATCAAATTTGATATGAAGTGCATGATATATTAATGACATGTTCATGTACATATACCCATATTATCTTGTTATACTTACATATCATACTGAGGATATGAACCCACCCTATTCCTATGATTCCATTCCCCAACATTTGAATAAATGTTTTTAGAGGATTGCTAATTTGGAAGATAATTAAGGTAGATATTTAAGATCATTCACTAGGATAGAATATTATTTTTTCACCTTTCCGAAGAAAATAAACTAATATGGTCCTCCAACATATAATTATGAAATTTATTAGACATTCATCTAAAATGACAAAATATTCATGTAATTTAAGCCTGAGTTTCTATATCGATAGTGGATGATTGTTCTTTAAATTCACATGGTTCAATAATCTTTAGTCCATGCATAACCTCAAACCCCCTTACACCCTCTCGTAGAACAAAACTGGGGCTACCTAAGGTGAAACATTGGGTATAACAAATCCCTTCAACACCAAGTCCTCCAACTGCACCATCTTTTTGTGAAGATATGTTGGAGACATCTGATATGTTGGTTCATATATTGGGGTTTTCCTAGTGTGTATATCAATGTATATGTCCATATTTCTTGGGGGAGGTATGGAATGAACATACTCAAGAAATACGTCCTCATACTCTTCCACCACAACAAGGAACAATAAACTCAAATCATTTAATGCACCATGGATCATTATAGAAAACTGATTAGTAATCGGTTTCAACCTCCAATGCATGATTTCATCCTACACTACATGGGTTTCTGTTTCAACCACAAAAGAAAAATGAGTCCCACCACTGTATACACGCCAAATCCTCCACCTAAAATAGATGATCTAGGCATGAACAATAGAGAAGTAGTCCATACCTTAGAAGAAATCATATGGAATAATCACTTATACAATGAGATCCAAGTAGATATCTCTCCACAGAGAGTTATTTTACTCTATTGGCACAAGTGTGTGATCCCTAATACATCTCTAGTAGGCGTCTCAAAGTGTAAGGGTCGAGTCAGGGTATCAACCAGAATATCTATGTCTTGATCCAGATATGTAAAAATAGTTCAATGACTAAAACCTATGTCTATTAGTACTATAGATAAGGTAAAAATAACACATATTTTATATTAAATCAACTTTGGGACCTATGGGTTATAAACCTCACCCATCTAATTATGCCCCACCCCTTTACTCCAACTCCCAATGCCTAGATTAGACCAGCTGGGGTGGTGGTGGTAACATTTCAAAGAATCTACCACCTCCAGATTCTCTCTCAGATCCTCTACCACATCTTCCACATTATTGAACTAACAGCTCTATTCACTTCCTCTACCTCAAGAAGCCATCCATTATCTTCTTATGAGTTATAAAGTTGGGTGTAAAATCTCAGGAAAGATTCCCCCTACATAGAAAATAGTAGAACATCCTATCCTTGTGTTTATTGGAACAATAATTTAATCCCTTCATCTTATACCCTATTTCATAGGACCTACACCTGAATTGCCTCACACACCCTGGTGCCATAGACTAATGTTATCTTCCAAATATTGAAGAACCTTCTCTTATACACCCACTACGAGTAACAACTATCTTTGTTTTCTTAGTTAGGAAACTCTAATCCACCAAATCTCTCTCTATAAACCTAGAATATGTAGGAATGAATTTAGTTATGAAACTGGCTCTTATGTCTCTAAACATTCCTCTATCAATGGTATGATCTTGTATGATCTTATCACAAAACATATCAATCAAGTGGATGGGGAGTGTGTATAAAATTGATGAATACGTGGTTACTATAATACTTTCCCTCAGAATATGAAAGATATCCTGGTGTAGAAACCCCCTAAATGTTAATAGGAATAAATGCACTATAAAAAGGTGATCAAGCATGACCATGCAAGATATTTCTTGTTATAAGAATGGTTAATTAACCCACACCATAGTTCTACTGAGCTATAGAGGAGGATAGATACCAGGATGACCATATTATCTACTTATAACCTGAACAGTTGAAAAAACTTATCACCCTCTCAAGACAGTAGTCAGAAACCTATCGGTTCGGCTCAACTCAGAACTTGAGGGGTCACTATCACTAAAACCTATACAGTGTGCTTAGACTGCTAACTTCATATGCTAGTACTACAGGTACCATCTACTTCTCTAAAGGTAGTGGTATAGTTGTTGCACCCCCTAAGGGTAAAAAAATTTGAACAATTCCCCATATGAATGAATCATCACTAATGGGAACATATTTATAATCATGAAGCATAATTCAAGATGGGATTTATTATGGAGGCATCATAAAATAAAAAAAAATATTCCACTTTTCATGCAAAAATTGGTTAACAATGTCCATGAAAACTAAAACCCATTACTATATAATGCATATACCATTGTTTTCCATGAGACACTATTTTTGACGAACCTATTTGAAAAATGGTAAACATTGTTCGGGTGTATGGATACATTGGTTGCTGCACTAACACTAGATTCTCAAGGTTGAAATTCAAACTCTATACCCTTAAAACCATTTCCCCAAACAAATATCATAGAATATAGTCTGATGGTATAAATGAAAAAATCTGATACATCTCTATCACAACCCATCATAATGGGTCCCATCCCATGATTCCAAAATCCCATCTCTAATAGACTTTGGTATTTTGACTAGTGTTGAGTGGCCATATCAATAACATGGGTGGCGTTAGCCTAATGTACATGTACACAAAAACATATCTCCAAACCCATACAATGCTGAAATGTAAAAAAATCAAAGAAACCCTGTACATAGATTTAATACCTCAACCGGAGTATAAAAATAAGCAATACAATGTTAATAAGGCAAAACACAACCCCCCTTGAAAAATTAGAAAAAACATCCAACATGAACATAAAGATGGTGGATTCTATCAAGATTACCTTAGGAACACACCTCGGTTTTCCATCAAAATAAGTGCCTCCTGGCCTTATTCCATCAGGACTTCGTCCAAAGGTCAATCATCTTCATAAGACATGTCACATGATAGAGAAGCCTGTGTCGGTGTGAGTATAATAATATCCATTATGACACCTTGAAACCACCAAGAATATAATATAATAATAATAATCTATAAAAAGGTATATGTCTGCATAATATATAACAATAATATATAGATATACCCAATAAAGACCCACAGTCTCAAAGAAAAGTCAAAAAAATAATTCTAGACTATGATTTTTTATTGAAGGATCCACATAAAACTATTCCATGAGAACACACTCTATGAGTCAGATAACATTGATGAAATCTATCTGAGAGTTCATCATCTTTAGGCATCATCATAATAATTATACAATGGATGACTTAATAGATACTATACACATGTGAGGATCCCACCCAAGGCAATGAGGTATACCAAAAACTCAATATGGAATAACCATATAAGTAGATGATTTGTTCTCGAGTAGTGTTGGTTATGATGATACCAAGATCTCTACGTAGGGAAAGAAGATCATAGAGGATCTCACTTTGGGCCACAAGGAAAGATTCCAATAACTATATCCAAGATGTCTAACTAAAAGAATAAGTATCCTACTTGTAAAATGTGACTCCATACTCATCCTCAGGGAAATGGATATCGTGAAGGAACCCTAAAAACATTTCCAAGATGAAGAGGAAAATGGATCCAATCCAACATTGAAGGGGTACAAAAAATGTAATCGAAGTGCACAATTTATCTCTTTGACATCAGGTCCTTCTAATGTAAACATATTATTCCATTGTTTTGCTAAAATTACACAACATTCCCATGACTGTGTACTCTCTTTATCAATCAATGAACATGGGTATTCTTGTGTACACCATATTGTTCATGTTGGGGTAGGAGTATAAGATGTACCCATGGTTATGTAATCCTAGTCATGTCTATGTACTCTATGTGGTACACACCGATCTAGTCATAAAGGGGTAAAATGTCATGTGATAGTGGTCATGTGGTGTGTGATCCCTATCATAATCCAGAAACCATATCTTTCTCTAAGAGGGTCCCGCATGACATGTAACTCAATTGGACATGTTATGTACTATGGTATTTATCCAGGATTATATATATGGAATCACAAATCTTCTCTTATCCTCCAAAAAACGATACAGACTCTCCAAAATCTCAAAACCAAGGAATATTGTGGGTTGTGACATTCCATCATCATCCACCATAACTCACCCATTTAATCCATTCTAAAAATGGTCTTCCACACTATTCATCATCAAAAATTGAAGAATGAAAAAAAAATCCATAGACACTCTATTGTCTTCTTATCATTCCACTTTCTCATGAACCCCTCATCGCATTAAGTACAAATTTGTTATATTTAATTATTGTTCCAAGAAACATGGATGAAACATTTGATTCTTTGGTATTTTTTGAACCTCGGGCTAAGGGATTTTTCTAGGCTAAATATAGAAAAAATCGAGGAGAAATGGGAAATCAAAACCAAGAGGAACAAACTTTTTCCAATGCTCATGTTGGCCTCAATCCAATTCCCCCAAAACATCCCCACAGGTAACCCATCCTACACAACAACCAATCACTAAATCGATTTTTTTGTTGATTGACCCACATTATTTATAGAAATAGACAAATGGGATTGGACATAATCAAAACAAATGTATAACATAAATTTGGATTGATCACTGATGAACAAATATGCTCTATCATTATTTTTGGTGAGATACCTAAATTCCATTCCACAATCATCGATGATCTTTGATCTAAAATTTGTTCGCCAATGGAATCTACCCAATTAGCACTCCAACAGTCCTCCAAATATATGGGTTTCAGTAGCTGAAACAATGAAATATTTGATAACTGTAAACATATAGAATATGATAGGTCACTACTTTAATGATTAAATACAATATTCAATTTAATTATTTTATTAATTTTATACCCATTAAGACTTTTTCATAAACACTCACGGCTGATGATGGTTATATCGTATATATGGAAACGATCAAGTTCTGATATTAGTGGGGAAATCATATTTCTTATCTAGGCCCCTCATATAGAAGTTATTAAATTTTTTTAGGAAAATAACATTTTAATGCTATTTAATATATTTAATATATTTTATACATTTATTCTAGCCACATTGGTCCTTTGATGCAAAATCCATCACAGTGCATAGTCTTGAAAAAAATCCATTCCATATCTAAAAATAATTCATGGAAAAGTTTAGTCATAAAATATAATTAACCTGCCTTAAAGCATTATATAATCATAATATTTAGTCAATAATTTAATTTCTTTCACATTTATAATATTATTATGTTTAAATGTATATATAATTAGGTCACAATATATACAAAACAAACCAAATGCATTCAAATAGTATATTACTACAACAATATCCATTTTTTCAATATAATTTTTTTAAAAATAAAATATGATTTCTTAAAAAAAACATCATAAAATTCAAATTGAATTCCTTTTTTCTCCTAACCATCATTATACCCAATGAAATTTAATTTAAAACATGGGATGAACACAAAAATCTTAGTGAGGAACATAATGAATGAAAATTGTTAGTCTAGTGAATGCATGAAAGCTCATTAAAAAAATTTCATGAAAACTTATTAGAATGAATAGAAAAATTACATAGGTGACTTAGGAAATATTTACAATATCACTCATAAATTTACCCATAGAAATGTATTGACCTCTCAATCAACATTCATATCTAGAGTACCCAATGAATTAGAGATCTATAATGGTGATCACCCATCATATCATGAACTATAATGGGGATCACCCTATAATATATTAAGTTATAATGGGGTCATACCATAGTAAACAATTTAAAAGGAACATATAATTAATAAAACCATTGATAACTCATTTAATCAAATGATAAAAATACATATAGATATCAAAATACCATTTTATTGTAAAAATAACTTTTAAAATATAAAAACCACACACATAATAATGAAATTGTATTCATAAAGAATAACTATGACAACATATAAAGGACAAAATATAGTTTCAAATCGTTATAAAAGTGTGATATACCATTCATACCCTATTAAAAACAATATTGTGGGGAATTTCATAAATAAGACATTTAAATGTTTTTAAAAAGTAAACCCCTCACCTTAGGTTTGAATTCCTTCAAATTTTTTCAAAACTCTTTACTAATTAGTTGAAAAGTGTATTATTTTATTATTGAACTATATATATATATTTATTATCTTATATTAAATTTTTATAAATTATTTCCACCCATTTATTATGAATATTTTGATATTTCTTTGGTTTTGGGTACATTCATTTCATGTTATCATGGCTAGTTTGTTGTGGATTTTCTTGTGTAAAAGAAAATAACACTCCAAAAGATAGAATATATATATATATTTCATTATAAAATATTATAATTTAATTAAAACATTCCATGACTCTGTTAAAGGGAAATAAAAATGCATCATCCACAAAGGTGGAGAATTAACACACTAAGGATGACGATTTAATTTTTAGGAATAAAAAGAGAAAATAAGTGATTTTGAAGATTGATATAACACCCAAAAACAAAATTCTACTATATATATATATTATATTTTAGATATGATGAAACAATTGATAAGGGTGAGGATAAGTTATAAGTGAGAATTAATTTAAAATATAATAAGGAATAATTTACCTATTGAATATGTTTCTTAGAGAACCTCCTTAAGGATCCTGAAAGTGGACTTTTTATGATACCATATGAATTTTAATGTTGAAAGGTATGATGATAAGGGAATTTTTCAAAGGATATTCAAGCATAAAGGATCATGGTTGAGAAAAGTTTTTGGAGGGATGATTACCCTTTTATAATTGAGGTGATGGGTTATTAAGGAATTACATAAAATATTAAAATATAATTAATCTAATATAGGGTTAATGACATTCAAAAGGGCTAAAACTCATAGGGAATAAAATTTCATAAATAATATTATCATTTATGGATTTGTTAAATATTATTTTTATTTTTATATAATTTTTTTTACTTATTATATTCAACAAAAATGATTTCTTTCAAAATAAACACTATTCCTTAGTTTGACTTTAAAACATCAAAAAAATGTTTCCAATTAGAATTTTATATTATATCATATAAATATCATATTCAACTTCATAAAGTCAGGAATTTATTTAAAAATATCAATTTTATTTTATTTTATCATTTTTAATACATTAATTTCATTAATACATTAATTAAATATTTACAACATCATTATTGGGCTAGCCATTAAGGTAATTATTTAATCACTCAAAATTAAAAAAATCCATGAAAAATATAATTTTATTAAATTTTAAATGAAACATTATGTTCTAAAAATATTTTGTAAAAAAATTTAATAACATATTATAAAAATTAAAAAATATTTTGTGAAAAACTTGTGTTTCTTTTAAATAAAATATTATAAAGGCCTTAATTTGATTCACGTGGTACCAAAAATTACCAAATTCAAAATTAACATTAAAAAACAACAATAATTTATAATAATTAAAAAAAATTAATGATATTAGTTTTTAGAACCGAGTTATTATCAATATGGAACCAAATTTGACTTTTTATGCGCTGTGCAGGCACTACGTCAAAAATCACCACAATTTATATACTTAGTAAGAAAAAATATTATTTACATGTTTTCAATTATTTTTGTACAAAATTTTCTCTTATAATATCATAATATATTCATCAAATAATTTTAATAAATTTATATATCATAACTACCACTTTTTGATATCACAAAAGATACTATATTTAAATAATATTGTAATTTCTTACTATTCACCAAAAATTAAAATAATTCAGAAAATTATCAAAAACTCATACTAAGATAATTTAAAACTGAAAAACCCAAAAACTAAAGTCTATTTTTAATATTAATGTCTATAATTTGAAAATTAATTTTTTAAATATATCTAGTTAGAAAATTGGTTTTAAAATTTGTTTTTATGTAAAATAATTAATATATTGAATTTAAATATTTTACTAAAAATACTAATAAATTTAAAAACATATATTATATAAATTCCTAGTCTTTATGATTATCCCACCCCCCTCCATTGACATTTAATTCTCATAATTTTATTCACTTATTATATAAATTGGGGTACTTTTTCATCATAACATTTTTAGATTCTCATACTTCTTCTTCAACCATGTTGTTTCTTCACAAAACCATAGCTCGAAGAATTACATTGTTCTGGAATACTTATTCCCTGATATCATGATTCTGGAAAGGTTTCTCTTCATTAAAAACGATCTCTTCTAGTTTATCTACATTTTTTCGCAAAACATGAGACTGACCTGGAACATTCTTTATTAACATTGATGCATGAAAAACATTGTGTTAATGAGATAATATCCTAGGGAAAGATACTCTGTTGGAAACTCTCCCAACTCATTCCAAAATGTCATAAGGTCTGGTAAACTGTGGAATTATATTTACATTCTTACCAAAAAATATAACACTTTTCCATTGATATATTTTAAGGAAAATAAATTTACCTACCTCAATTGAAAGTTCATTCCTCTAGTTAACTCAAATAAATTTTCTGCATTCTCTGATATTTAATCATAAGATGTTGGATAATCTTTAATTTCATAGCAACATCCTTCACTAATCTTGTCCCATCAACTTACTTTCCCAAACATCATCCAACAATTCTAGAATTCGATAATGATTTCCATAAAATTCCTCCAAAGGTGCCATCTATATACTGGAATGAAAACTGTTATTATAAGCAAACTCAACTAAATAAAGATGATGATCCCAACATCCATGGTAATACATTGAACAAGAATACAACATGTATTCCAATGTAAGAATTTTTTGCTTGGTTTATCAATCATAATGAGTATGATTGATTGTGTTGGTACTTAATTCAATTCCCAACAACTTCTAAAGTCCCTTAAAAAATTTATAAGTGAACATTTGATCACAGTTAGATACAATTGAGAGAGTAACTCCATATAACATATTTATCTATTTGAGATACAATTGAGAAAAATAAATTAAATACATAGTATCATAAGATGTAAATGTGAAGAATTAACCAGTCAATCAACAATAAAACAAATAGATTTGTTACCTTGAGAAGTCTTTAGTATCCCTATCACTAATTCCATGGATATATTTTTAAATTTATACTCTGGAATAAGAAAAGGATAAAGCATCCCCTTCATTAGTTTTATCTCTACTTTAACCTTTTGAAAAGTAATATATTTCATGGAAAAAGTAGCATTATCTCTTTTCATTTCATCCCACTAGTTATAATTCTGAAGGAATCTACATCTTAGTACTGCAAGGATGAACTAAAAATAGAGAACTATATGCCTCACTTAACAATTATTTATTCAACTGAGAATCACAAGGCATACATAATCTCTTTCCAAATCTCAATACATCATGTTTTCAAAATTACTTTTGTACTCCGCATGTATTAATCATGATTTAATTATCACAAATCTTATTTAATCATGAGTTGGTGATTCCAAATCTTATTCAACCTAGTTAACTTCTATAAAATATATCCAATCTTGTGTATTTATGTTTAATGTTTTCTCATGCTTTAAGAAGATCCCCGAAAGATCTTAAGTTACCTATTTTCAATTTTCCTACTTTATACTCTCTTTTATGTACTCTCAAAATACCTTTATTAACAAATTCTTAAGTCCAATCCTATATAATATCATCTTTATTTAAGTCTGGAGATAGATACTTTGAAAATTCTAAGATAGCGTAAGTCTTCCACTAGCTATGTATTTTTGACACTGTAAAGACATACACTGTGAAGCCAGACACCGTGAAGCCTGACACAGTGAACAAGACACCGTAAAGCAGACACTGTAACACCAGACACCGTGAAGCAGACATTGTGAACAAGACACCGTGACCATGAGCCACCATGACACTCAGACACCGTGATCAACCTTCACACTGTGTGATTCATACACTGTTTCCATGACTTACTGTGACAAAGTTTCTTAAACTATTCTTTCATCTTTCAATTTAATTTCTAATGGTCATATTTGATGACATTAATTCACAAACATAATTAATGTTTACTTTTAGACATATCATAGGATAGTATGAGGTATGAGGTGCAGAACACATGCCACCTATCGGTTCCAACATGTGCATTCAAATTTAAAAGCGATGTGTTTCCAAGAATCAAGAGGTGTGTCATAAAAAAACGAAAAGTAAGGCCGCAGGCACCATAACCATGAAGATACTTGGAGGAAGTATAAAAAAAGGCACACTACATGAAAATTGATGGTTATGAACACACGAAGTAGATTTGAAGCTTAAAAGAACATCTTTGCATGATTGAATCTCACAAAGAACACCAGATGAATTGCGACACTCTGTATTCCACAAAACTACCAGAGAAGGACTCAAAGATTCATCTGATTAAATCCAAAGGATTCCAGAGCTGCATTGACATCACACAAGAGAATTTTAAGCTCATTTATATATTCTTACTATGTTGTGATCATCTTTTTCTTTACATTACGAGTAGTGTGTGCTTCTATATGTGTTGACCCACACAGACTCTTAAGATAAACTGGAAGATACTAAAATCTTCAAACTAAACTCTTTACACCTTTGGGTATCCCACGTAGAACTGTGGTAGAGGTCTGAGGACATGGACATCCTGTGTGCTCTTGTTGTTGCTTTCCCACGTAGAACTGTGGTAGAGGTCTGAGGACCTGGATAGTTTGAGTACTGTTGTAACCCCCGATCTAGAGTGTGGATCAAAGTTTTATATAAACTATTTGATAAGAATATGTCTCATCTTGAGACTGAACCTCTTGGTTAACACTGATGTGCATCTTATTTTAGTTTAAACTATTTTTCAGCATTCTGATGTTGTTTACTTTGAAACTCAAATTTGTTTTGAAGTAACTCTGATAGTTGAAATATCAAGTGTTTGTAATTATTGTAATCCAGTAAGTTAGTTTCAAAAGCTAGCTTAATCTTCAGATTAAGTTAACTGAGAAATAATCAATCTATGAGAAACTTACTAAACACTTACAATCTTTATAAACTCACAACAGTTTAACTCGTTTGTTAAATTGGGGGATTTTAATATGAATCTTTTTAATCATAAATTTTAATTGGAACTAAATTCAACCCCCCCCCCCCCTCTTGAGTGTCCACTCCGACCAACTTTTGGTATCAGAGGTTCATAAATTTTCTTTCTCAAAAAACACTGTTTGTGAAAAGTTTTCAACTGTGATTTTAGTTGTATGTTAATGATCACAAAATTTATGTTAATTCTAAATTTTTATATCTTTATATATATTTTTAAAACATATTTAATATGGATAACATATTAGAAGATCTAGATAACAATAGTCCACCCTTCTTTAATATTTTTAATTATACCAAATGGAAAATCAATATGAAAACACATTTATAAAGTATGAGATTTAACATTTGGACTGCTATAGAGGCAAGGTATAAGATTCCAGAAACTATTAGAACTACTTGAGATGAACCAATTAAAGATGCTTAAAAAAAATGTAATGCAATGAATTCCCTGTATTGTGCTTTATGTAATGAATAATTTAATCGAATATCTTCTTGTAAGACTACTTATAATATATGGGATACTCTGGCTGTTTCCCATGACGGAACAACCAATGTTAAAGAAATGAGACTAAACACATACACTATTACATATGCTAATTTTTAAATGAAAACTGATGAATCTATTTTTGAATTGTATCTCAGTTTTAATGACATAGGAAATAAAATGAGCTCACTAGGAAAAGTTGTTCTAGCAAAAGAGAAAATCATGAGGATACTAAGATTCCCACCATACAGATAGAGAGGAACCTCTATCTCTATATGAGAATCATGTGAAAGTGGCAACACACCTGTCAAGGAGCTGATTGGTAAGTTTATGATGTATGAAGAAGAACTAAAGGTGAATAAAGGGAAAGATGATGAACCTATGAATAAGTCAGTGGCATTTAAGTCTACTTCCTCATAGCCCAAGGACAAGGAGAAAATTCACATACATGTTGAAAGATCAACTAATGAAGGTTAAGATTTAGATAGTGAGGATGAGATGGCTCATATAGCCATGGGATTCAATAAATTCTATAGAAAGAATAATTTTTTCAGAACATCAAATTGTAACAGTAAGTATGACCAAAAATGTAATTGGAAGAGAGATTGGAGGAAAGCTGATAAAAATGATGAGATAGTCTGTTATTAATGTAAATGGAATGGACATGTTAAGGAAGATTGCCCAACATTGAATTTTAAGAAGAAATATTATTATAAGGAAAAAAGATATAAGAAATCCATGAAGGCAACATGCAGTGCTTGAGAAGACAACTCAAGTGGATTTAAATCTTCTGATTCTGATGATAAGAATCATGCCAACATGTGTTTCATGACTAAAGCATCTGAGTACCTGTTTCCCCTATGCTGAATGATAAAAATTCTAGGAATGAATGTGATTCAAATAATGATGATAATATGTCTAAATCAGAATTATTTGAATAATGTAATATGTTATAAGATACCTGTAATGAGTTAAAAGATAAGTACAAATCATTACAGCAATAGTATGCCTTGACTAGTACTATTAAATCCGATCTTAGTATAGAAAACGAAAAGAATTCCCAATGGTTAAAAGAGAATACTAGACTAAAATTGTCTAATGAACAATATAGAAAATACATAAATAAGTTCAAAAATTTAAAGAATACTCTAACTCAAATTCTTGGAAAACAAGTTTCACAAAGGTATACTACTGGTTTAGGATACCAACCTGGACAGAGACAGATTGTTAAGAATACATTCCATCAAAAATCTGGACATTATACTGCTAGTTCATGTTCTGGCTACTCTTATGCATAATATAGCTATTCAAATTCATACATACCAAAAAATGATTACATATCAAAATCATTTGAATCTGTTAATTATAGGAAACCCATTAGACAAATATGGGTGCCTAAAGATTTAATTGCTAGCCTTTCTGGACCCAAGAAAATCTGGGTGTAAGATCCCGGTTTTTAGAAGGGTATGTTTTCATTATATTCAGTTGAATCCCTTGTTTTGGGCTTCAAGGGATGTCTTATAAAGGTATGGGAGGCCTTGGGGGTGTTCTGGGGGCGTGTGGCATGAAAGAAGGGAAATTTTGGCAAGACAAGGCTGGGCCCACGGCTTGCGCAGGACCTAGGTAAATCGTGCCGCCTGCCCAGAAAAACCATGCAACCCCTCCTCCTTCATACAGTAGAAGTCACACGGTTTGTGCACAGTTTGTCAAACCGTGCGTCCAAACCTTGAAGCCTCTTAAAGTTGAGAAAAATTACATATTTTCCACTTTGGGGGTTTAAACCCCAACTAGGTATTTTCCTCCATTCATCCCCTCTCAACCCTAGTGATGAACTTGGCCGACCCAAGCATTCTAAGGGTGGTTCTCCTTTGATTCTTAGACATTTAGAGCATCATTGGTTGTGGATCGAAGCTCCGTGTAAGGCTAATCCCATCCTTGCTTTTTTTGTTTATAGTTTGTATCTTCTCTCCCTCTTGTTCGGAAGCTCTAAACCCCAATCTTTTGGGTGAGTTATAGGTTGAAGCTCCAAAGGTTGGTTGGATCAAGGTCTAAGGAGTCGATTGAGACTAAATCCAACCGTAATTTTGAGGTTGGTTGTCTACAAACTATATCCTATGGTTATTTGAGTATTTACGCATGTTTAGTTGTGTTCTTGGTTCCCCTTGGTTATGTTTTTAATAACCATGAAATGTTTTGTAATAATGATGTTTAAAATGGATAATGGGAACCCTCATGATCCTTGTGGAATGTGTTGGGATGGACATGAACTAATTTAGGGCCATCCATGGGATGTGCTAGATTTTCCCAAGTTTAGGGATTGCTATTAAAAAAGTGACCTTGTTGTAGTGAATTGTATATCCCTTGATAAACATGTTGGCATGAATGGTTGAATCATGGAAATTATGAATGGGTTAAATGGGTTAATGGGTAAACTGAGTAAAGATCATAATGGATAGGTTATGGGTCTAGTGATAAATTCTTAGTGAGTTAGGCATAAGACATGGAAATTGGGTGAACGGTTAAATGATGTGAAATGATAATGTGTTAATGGGTTAAGGCATGATGTGGATTCCAATGTGGGGTGTTGTGAATAGTGTTTTCTAAAGGGAAATGGTTTGTATGGTTGATGGTTACTTATATATATAAGCATGTGCACATGGCTTCATAGAGTGGGGTATGACGTGAGGATCTATGCACATGGGTTGAGCTAAGACTGAGGTTCTAAACTCCACCATAAATGGATGGGTAAGAAAAGAGGGCAGAGGGTCTATTCTCCTAACGGTTGCATCCACCCGGACCGAGGATTCGAGGTGAGGATATGGTTTCTATGAGGGGGTTAGTCGTAGTGATATAGGATAATGATGTGTTAACCCTCTTGCATGTGATTGTTGGCATTAGTCCCATGTAATATAATGTATGTGATTAATCCATGGAAATCTGATGAGATGGTGAGTGATGATATTTGGAGTGTAATGAATGTTAATAGAAGTGGCAACAGATTTGGATCAAAAATTAGCTAATAGAACCTAAATTAATTAATTGAAAATTATCATTCATTCCCCTTTTGCATGAACTACCTGTATATACTAGATATTTTGTAGACACTATTAGTGGTGGCCTACTGAGTTGTAGTCACTCCCTGCTCGGGTTTCCATTGGGTACCCGAGCAGACTTAATGTTTGCAGGTCAGGAGAATTGAAATGGTCATTGCTATATAGTTGAGTGGACATGGTTAGCACTTGGTGGAGGATCCATACATGGAGTCGGGACTGTTTTTGGGATTGTATCCATTGTCCTTATTTTGGGTTTTTTTCACTCTTGTACATGTAGTATGAAATGACATATTTATTGTTTGAAATGGTTGATATACATGTTCCTTGTTTATTAGTTATTGTTTCCTCCATTTGGTTTATTTTTGTTGTGGGTTACTCAGATAAAAAGGGGGTATAGTCTCCCCACTTGACCCCATTGACCCCCGCATCTAGTCAGCAGCCTTTGGCATAGGGGGAGGCATGCTTCAGGTCATGTAACCACCCGGCTCGGAGCACCGGTTTAGTAGCTTCTGGGTCAGGGACGTTACAAAGTGGTATCTGACGAGGTCTTTCTTCTCAGTCTCTAAGGTCTTCTTATTTGGGATTGGTAGCCAAGGGTCAAGACGTGTCGAGCCTTGGTAATGAGATTGTTCATGGGAGTATCTAACCCAGGTATGGGGGAAACCCAAGTCTCCCTTGGTGGGAATTGTTTTTCTTGGTTGTGTGGTGTTACAGTTGATGATATTTCACCATTGGGTGATGCACATGTGGTTTGATGTGACTTTTTTATGATATTTGTCTTGTGGCCTTAACAGCGTGATGATTTTCATTCATGCATCATTATAGACACTTAGGGAGATAGGTGACATGAATTGTGTTACGCACACGCATGGGGTGGGTGTGTGAGGTAGGAAGGTAGGGTGCATTATGCATTTCATGAAACCAAGAATGAGATGAATGAAACAAAACAAGTGGGTAACTTATTTTTAATGGAATAATAGGGTTTGAGACAAATTAGAAGATGTTGTTGGGTTAGTTTATGGAAAGAGGGTTATTATGGCTAGTAAGGAGTCCTTTGTGATGGAGTCATGAAATTATTATGGTACGTGTTCTAAATCTCATTCTTGGAATTGTAGAGAAATGCCACCACGATGTCGGTTACAAGTTGGGAAACTAGAGGATGTTGCTGAGAACACTGCTCCAGTATAGGATCAAGAAAATCTGGTGATCCATGAAGGTAGATAAGACTAGTTCTGGGAGAACATGACTCGCCTTATGCAGATGATGGATCAGGACCTAGGGTGGGTTACATCGAGTATGTTTTAGCTGACTAGGGAATTTCATCTGCAGCACCCTCTGAACATCACTGGAGATGGTGGGCCAGAGGCAGCAGAGTTATATTTAGCGTCTATCCAGATGATACTAGATCATCTAGAGACCCCTGTCAAAAATTGGGTGAAGTTGGAAGCTTATATGTTGCAGGGCCAGGTGAGGCATTGGTGGGACATTTAGGCTCAAATCGAGAAGACTGAGGGAATTTCATGGAAGGTTTTTCAGGAAACATTTATAGAGCATTTGTATCCAGAGACTTTGAGGCAGGAGTGGGCTATACAGTTTATGAGCCTGACTCATGGATTACTATCGGTGATGTACTATTCTAGTCGCTTCACTTATTTGAGACGCTTGGTCCCCGTGTTTGCAGGGGATGAGGCAGCGGTAACAAAGAGTTTCCAGGATGGGCTGAGACATGATATCATGTCACAAGTAAACATATTCCGCTTGAAGAGGTTCGTAGAGGTAGTAGATCAGGCATTGATCCCGGAAGGATACCTGAATGAAGCTTTGAGTAGTGGGCTTGTGGTGCCAGTGGGTCAGACGAGTGGTGTAGCTACATAGGGTTGGAAGTGACGCCATAAGATCACACCGCATGGTGAAAGTGTGAAAAGTGGATGGAAGAGAGGGTCATCCTCTCAGAGCGAAAATCATGTGTTCTGCTATCAGTGTGGTAGGCTGAGGAATATGTGTGGATAGTGTCCTCACCCTCTAGTTGAGTGTCATTCGTGCGACAGGATAGGGCATGTGCAGAAGTTCTGTAGGAATCCTCAGCAGGTGGGCGAGTAGGATGGTGGAAGGATGGTACTTGATACGCGAAGGGGATCAGTTTACCCTTTTCTGGACAACAGTTGGAGCTCCACGGGCCATACTAGCAGGGGCATCATACGTGGGACTCCAGGGCAAGATCGCTCATGCCAGAAAGGCAGTGCAGCACAGGGTACATAGGTAGGAGCCCAGGGTAGAGGGGAAGGTCAGCATCAGGCAGTTCAGTTTGCACCTGGCGATGGCTAAGCCAGACCGTTGACTATTCGAGGTACAATCCTTATAGCTTCTACTTTATCTAGTGTGTTGTTTGACACATGTTCAACACACGATTTTATCTTTTCTCAACATGTGGCAGCGTTGGGTTTACCTTTGGAGAGGGTGTGTGGAGTTATGTCAATTGACACTCTGTTGGGGGTGTAAGTTGAGGATATCAAGCAGTGCAAGGGATGTGCGTTGGAAGTTGGTGGGTATCATTTTCAATGGGATTTGTTCGTTCACAAGATGTATGAGTTTGATCTAATCACGGGAATGGATTGGTTGCTATTGTATCGGGCACACATAGACTGTTATCGTCACAGAGTATCGTTCTGGTTGCTTGATGGTGAAGCGTATGTCCACTGTGGAAAAAGGGATGTTCGAGAAGGGCATGCTGGATCGTTTTTTCAACAGATGAGTGGAATCACGGCTCGAGTGGCATGTCTTATGCTTGATGATAATGAAAGAGTGGAGAAATGGAATTTTCATCATGTGGTGGATCGGCTTCAGGACCTCTTTTTTGAGGATTTCTCGGGGTTACCCCCTAAGAGGGACGTTGAGTTCACAATCGAGTTGATGCCAGGAGCGGAGCCAGTTTCCATTCCGCCATACAGAATGGCACCGACTGAACTCCAGGAACTAAAGGATCATCTTGAATTTTTGGAGCATAAGGGGTTTATCCATCCTAGTATGTCTCCTCGGGGATCTCCCATGCTTTTTACAAATAAGGTCGATGTGTCATTGAGGCTTTGTGTTGACTATCGAAAGTTGAACCAGATGATAGTGAATAATTGGTACCCTCTTCCTAGAATAAATGACCTGTTCTATCAGTTTAGGGGTGGATCAGTGTTTTCCATGATTGATCAAAGGTCATGTTATCACCAGATTAGGGTGAGGTCTTTTAATGTACCTCGAACAGCTTTCCAGAGTTAGTATGGGTTGTTTGTGTTTGTGGTAATGCCTTTCGGCTTGACCAATGCACCAGTGGTGTTTATGGCCTTGATGAATTGGATCTTTCATCCCTATCTAGATCGGTTTGTGGTTGACTTTTTTGACGATATCTTAGTGAACTCAAAAACTCTTGATGATCATGCCCAACATCTTGACATTGTCTTGGGTACATTAAGAGAACATAGGTTATATGGCAAGCTATCAAAGTGTCAATTATGGATAGGTGAGGTGCATTTTCTATGTCACATCATCTCAGAGGCAGGTGTGTCAGTGGATCCAGAGAAAGTGAAGGCATTTGTTTCTTGGGAGCATCCCAAGAGTGTTTCTGATGTTCAGATTTACTAGGTTTGGTCAAGTATTACCAAAGGTTCATTCATGATTTCTATCGCTTGGCATCACCACTCTTGGGATTGACCAAGAAAGGAATCAGGTTCGAGTGGTACGAGGCCTGTGAGAATTCCTTTCAAGAGTTGAATAATCGGTTGACGACTGCACCAATCTTGATCTTACGTGAGCCAGGTAAGTAGTAGAGCGTGTTTTGTGATGCGTCCAGAATCGGACTTGGGAATGTGTTGATGCAGGATGAGCAGGTTGTGGCTTATGGGTCAAAGCAGTTGAGACCCCATTAGTGTAACTATCCCACTCAGGATCTTAAGTTAGCTGCAGTAGTGTATTCCTTGAAGTGCTCGAGGCACTATCTGTTGGGAGAACAGTTTACCTTGTTTACCGACAATAAGAGCCAAATGTACAACTGCTCACAGTGGTACCTGAATCTTTGGCATCGATGATGGGTTAAATATCTCCAGTTTTTTTACTTTGAGTTGGTGTACAGGCCAAGAATGGGAAATAGTGTTTCTAATGCTCTAAGTAGGAAGGTTCCAAATCAGGAGGTTTAGGAGTCCGGTACCGAGTGGAAGGTGATGGATTTGTTTGCAGAGATGCACCTGGAGGTGCAGAAGGAGAGTGGTCATGTCGCTCTTGCTACCTGAACGATGGATTTGACACTTTTGAGACGAGTTAAGGAAGGTCATATTGATGATCCTGAGTTCTTAGACAAGAAGAGAAAGCTTAAAGTTGGGGATCTACCTTTTGGGTAGGCCATCGGCCTGGATGGTGTTGTTCATGTTTTTGATCATGTGGTTGTGCTGGAGTGTGTACGAGAAGAGTTGATGTGTGAGTCCCATGCATCAAAGTGGGCAGTGCATCTTGGTTCGACCAAGATGTAAAATGATCTCCAAAGACAGTTTTGTTGGCCTTGGATGAAGAAAGAAGTTGCAAGCTTTGTGGCACAGTTCATTACCTGTCATCAGGTGAAGGTTGAGCATCAATACCCTGGTGGATTGATTCATCCATTTCCCATTCCGGAATGGATGTGGGATGAAGTAACGATGGATTTTTTCATGTGTCATCCTAGGATTCCGTAGAATAATGATGAAATCTAGGTGCTTTTGGATCGGTTAACAAAAGTGGCCCACTTCATACCAATTCAATAGACTGTTATAGTCGACCAGTTAGGTGATATGTATGTTTGAGAAATAGTGTGGTTGCATTGGGTGCCCCGGACCATAGTTTCGGACCGTGATCCATGTTTTACGTCGTGTTTCTGGAAAGGGTTACAAAAGGCGCTTGGTACACAGGTGTTTTTTAGTACATATTTCCTCCCGTAGACGGTCGGGCAGTCGGAGCGTACAATCCAACTTTTAGAAGATATGTTACGAGAATGTGTCTTGGACCTTGGTGGTTCTTGGGAGAGGAACCTATCATTTTTTGAGTTCGCCTACAATAATAGTTTTCGGGCCACGATTCAAATGGATCCATTTGAGGCACTTTATGGGAGACCATGTAGATCTCCGTTGTGCTGGCTAGAGGCCAGTGAATATGAGTTATTGGGGCCAAGTATCGTGCATGATACTTTAGAGAGAGTTAATTTGATCAGGAAGAAAATGTCTACGACCCAGATTAGGCAGAAGTCGTATGCAGATCAGAGGTGTAGACCTCTTGAGTTTGGGGTGGGTGATAAAGTGTTCCTTCGGGTGTCGCCAAGGATGGGTCACCGTCGGATCCGAAAGCAGGTTAAGTTGGCGCCCATGTATATGGGACCTTTTGAGATTGTGGAGTGGATCAGACTAGTGGCCTACTAATTGGCTCTTCCACAGTGGTATGTTGGGATTTATAAGGTGTTTCATGTGTCACAACTTCAATGGTTTCACCCTGACCCATCTCACGTGGTTGATGTTGAGGATGTGGAGCTTGAGGTTGATGCGTCCTTTGAGGAGTATCTGGTTTGTGTGGTGGATCCTAGTGAAAAGGTCTTGCGAGAAATGGTTGTGCCATTAGTGCGAGTACTATGGAAGCATGGAAATGTTCAGGAAGAAACTTGGGAGAGGGAATCAGATATGTGGGATCAGTGGCTCAATCTCTTCTCTTCGGCGGATCAATAAGGCTTAGAATCTCGGCCTGAGGACGAGCCGTTATAAGGTGGGGAGGATATAAGATATCAGTTTTTAGAAGGGTATGTTTTCATTATGTTTGGTTGAATCCCTTATTTCGGGCTTCAAGGTTTGTATTCTGAAAGTATGGGAGGCCATGGGGGTGTTTCGGGGGCTTGGGGCATGAAAAAAGGGAAATCTGGGAAAGACAAGGTTGGGCGCATGGCTTGCGCACGGCCGAGGTAAATTGTGCGGTCTACCCAAGAAAACCATGTGACCCCTCCTCCTCCGGACAGTAGCATAAGCACGGTTTTTCAAACCGTGCGGCCAAACCGTGTATCCTCTTGAAGATGGAAAAAATTACAAGTTTTTCACTCCGGGTCTTTAAACCCCAACTCGGGATTTTCCTCTATTCATCCCCTCTCAACCCTAGTGACGAACTTGGCTAACCCAATCTTCCCAAGGTTGGTTCTCCTTCAATTCTTGGTCGTTTAGAGCGCCGTTGGTTTCGGATCAAAGCTCTGGGTAAGGCTACTCCCGTCCTTGCTTCTATTTTTGGTTTACGGTTTGTATCTTCTCTCCCTCTTGTTCTGAAGATTTAAAACCCTATATTTTAAGTGAGTTTTAGGTTAAAGCTCCAAAGGTTGGTTGGATAGAGGTCTTAGGACTCTATTGAGAGTTCGTTCAACCATGGTTTCAAGGTAGGTGGTTTAGAAGCTATATCAAATGGTTATTTGGTTATTTGAACATGTTTAATTGTGTTCTTGGTTCCCCATGGTTATTTTTTGAATAACCTTGACATTTTTGGTAATAATGATGTTTAAAATGGCTAATGGGAACCCTCACGATCCCCATGGGATGTGTTGGGATGGACTCGAGCTAATTTAGGGACATCCATGGGATGTGCCGGCTTTTCCCAGGTTTACGGATTATTATTAAAAAAGTGACCTTTTTGTAGTGAATTGTAGATCCCTTGATAAACATGTTGGCATGAATGGTTGAATCATGGAAATGATGGACGAGTTAAATGGGTTAATGTGTAAACTGATTAAAGACCATAATGGATAGGTTATGGGCCTAGAGCTAAATTCCTAGTGAGTTAGCAATAACACATGGGAATTGGTTGAATGGTTAAATGATGTGAAATGGTAATGTGTTAATGGGTTAATGCATGATGTGGATTCCCATGTGGGGTGTTGTGAATAGTGTTTTCCAAAGGGAAATGGTTTGGATGGTTGATGGTTACTTATATATATAATAATGTGCACATGGATTTTTAGGGTGGGGTATGACGTGAGGATATATGCCCACGGGTTGAGCTAAGACTGAGGTTCTAAACTCCACCCTAAATGCATGGGTTAGGAAAGGGGACTGAGGGTCTATTATCCTAACGGTTGCATCCACCATGACTGAGGCTTCGAGGTGAAGATATGGTTTCAAGGAGGGGGTTAGTTTTAGTGAGATAGGATAATGATGTGTTCACCCTCTTGCATGTGAGTGTTGGCCTGAGACCCATGTAACCTAATTTATGTGATTAATCCATGGAAATGTGATGAGATGGTGAGTGATGATATTTGGTGTGTAATGAATGGTAATGGAAGTGGAAACAGATTTGGATAAAAAATTGGTTAATGGAACCAAAATTAATTAATTTGCAGTTATCATTCATTCTCCTTTTGTATGCACTACCTTTTTATACTGGATATTTTGTAGACACCGTTGGTGGTGGCCTACTGAGTTGTACTCACACCCTGCTCGGGCCGCCGTTGGGTACCCGAGAAGACTTCATGATTTCATGTTAGGATAAGGGCAACTATCCTTGCTAGATAGATGAGTGGACATGGGTAGCACGTGCTTGAGGATCTAGACTTGGAGTCGGGACCGTTTTGTGGATTGTGGTCGTTGTCCTTATTTTCGGTTTTTTTCCACTCTTGCACTTGTAGTATGACATGACATATTTATTATTGGAAATGGTTGATATACATATTTCTTTTTTATTGGTTATTGTTTCCACTATTTGTTTTATTTATATTGTGTATTACTGTGATAAAAAGGGGGTATAGTCTCCCCACTTGACCACATAGACCCCCGGTGCTAGTCGGCAACCATTGGAGTACGGGGAGGCGCACTTAAGGTCATGTAACAACCTAGCTCAGAGCACCGGTTTAGTGGATTCCGGTTTGGGGAAGTTACACTGGGTACCAAATTTAACTTCTGTCTAAATCTGTTTTGTAGAAACATTCATGAAAAGTTCTTATAAAAAGATATGGTATTTGGACAGTAGATTTTCAAGGAATATAACAAGAGAATACTCATGCTTTAAGAGATTAATCAATGTTGATGGAGGATATGTCACCTTTGGGGAGAACTCAAAAGAAAAAAATCATTGTCTTAGGCATGATTGGTAACAAAAATTCAATTTTAATTTCTAAAGTACTATTTGTTGATGGATTAATATACAACATGCTATGTATTTATCAGTTTTGTGATGACGGTTTTAATGTTAAATTTGAAAATGATTCATGCAATGTATTTTATTCTAAAAATGTATTGGTATTTACTGAATTAATAAATGAAAATGTTTATGCTATAGATTTGATTTCTTTACCCAAAAAAATGTTACTTGTTTAAATGCTTTTCATAAAGAATCTTGGATATGGAACAGAAGATTAGGACTCTGCAATGTGCACTCTCTCCAGAAACATAATAGGAACAGATTAGTTAGAGACCATCCCGGACTATAATTCCTAATAGAGAAAGTTTGTAATCCTTTTCAAAAGGGAAAAAAACATAAAGTTTCTTTCAAATCAAATAAATAAGTTTCTACTTCTCAACCTCTCGAGTTGTTTCAAATGGATTCATTTTGACCATCTAGAGTTTCTAGCTTAAATGGGAAGCACTATGTCTATGTTCTTGTAGATGAATTTTCTTGATACACTTGGGTATACATTCTAGCTCACAAAAGTAAAGCTTGTTTCTATTTTGTTAAATATTATAAGTCTGTAGAAAACCTTAGTAGACATAGGATTAAAACCTTGAAAAGTGATCATGGCCTTGAGTTTGAAAATAAAGAGTTTGAAACCTATTGCTCACATAATGGCTATAGTGATAACTTTTATGCTCCTAGAACACCTCAACAAAATGGTGTAGTAAAAGGAAGAAATAGGACTCATCAGGAGATTTCAAGGACAATGCTCAATGAATATGATCTACCTGTTTACTTTTGGGTTGAAGTAGTTAATACAGCTTGTTACATTATCAATAGTCTCTTTATTAGACTAATTCTCAAAAATACACCTTATGAGAAATTGAATAATAGGAAGCCTACGGTTAATTACTTTATATTTTTTAGATGAAATGTCTTTATTCTCAACAGTAAAGATAATCTTGACAAATTTTCTTCCAAAAGTGATGAAGGAATTTTCCTCGGTTACTCAATATCAAGTAAATACTATAGAGTATTCAATAAGAGAAACAAATGTGTGGAAGAATCTGTATACATCAAATTTGATGAAAATGATCCACATGAACCTAAGACTCCTCTTGAAAATCTTGAAGAAGATATGTCCATTCTAAACCTTAATGACAAGAACAGTGAACCTGGTGTTAAGACAACTAGTTCTGAATATTTTCCAGAACCTACTTCTATAGAACCCAAACCTGTAAATAAATATGAAATTTCTAGACCTATCTTTTCTAGACCAACTAGGACCCTTAAAAACCATCCTTTAGATGTTGTAGTAGGAGATTTAGATAGAGGGACACAAACTAGAGCTTCTATGAGAAACCGGATTGAACATTAAGTTTTTCTTTCACAGTATGAACATAAAAATATAAATGATCCTATCAATGATGAATAATGGGAAATGGATATGCGCGAAGAATTAAATCAATTTGAAATAAAAAAAGTATGGGAATTAGTAGATAGACCTAAAGAAACATTGACCATAGGCACTAAATGGATTTTTAGGAATAATATTGATGAATCTGGTAACATAGTTAGAAACAAGGCTAGACTAGTTGCACAAGGCTATAGTCAAGAGGAAGGAATTCACTATGAATAGACCTTTCCACTAGTATCCAGACTTAAAGCCATCAGAATTCTGCTTGCCTATGCTACAAATCTGAATTTCAAACTATATCAAATGGATGTTGAGAGTGCATTCCTAAATGGGTATATAGCTGAGTATGTTTTTGTCGAACAACCCCCTGGATTTACAAACCACGATTTTCCAAATCACATTTTTAAACTATCAAAAACCTTATATGTTTTGAAGCAATATCTATGAGCCTGGTATGAAAGATTGAGTACATTGCTTATTTCCAAAGGTTTTACAAAAGGAACAGCTGATCCTACCCTTTTTATAAAATGAATTTCTAATAATGTTTTCGTTGTTCAAATTTATGTATATGACATTATTTATGGATCTTAGAAGAATTATTTATGTGTTGATATTTCTAAAATAATTCAAAACGAATTTGAAAAGCATTTAATGGGAGAGCTAAAATATTATCTTGGGCTTCAGGTTTTTCAAAATGAAAATGGAATTACTTTAAATCAATGTAAAGAAACAAAGGATCTTCTAAACCATTTTGGATTGGATAACACTAAAAGTAGTGACACTCACATGAGTACCACTTGTAAGTTGGATCTTGAAGAAGATGGAAAATCAGTTGATCAAACCACTTATAGAGGAATGATTGGATGTTTACTTTACATAACTGTTGGTCATCTTGGAATTATGTTTAGTGTGTCTATGTGTGCTCTTTTTCAAGAAAACCATATTGAATATCATTTAAATGATGTAAAGAGAATTTTTAAATACCTCAAGCATACATCCAATCTAGGATAGTTTTATCCTAAAGGAAAATAATTTCAATTAGTTAGTTACTTCGATGTTGAATTCAGTGGATGTAAGTTAGATAGAAAAATCACCTCTGGAACATGTCACCTTTTAGGTAAGTCACTGGTATCATGGTGTAGTAAGAAACAAAATTCTATTGCATTATCTACCACAGAAGCTGAATACATAGGTGCTGGCTGTTGTTGTGCACCAATTTTGTGGACGAAACACACATTAATAGATTATGGAAATCAATTTAGACATGAAGATATAAATTCTGACAACAAAAGTTCTATTAACATCTCAAAGAATCTTGTTCCACATTATAGGATGAATCATATTGATGTAAGACGTCAATTTTTGAGAGATCGTTATCAAAAAGGTGACATCACTTTGGAATTTGTTGGTACTTAATATCAACTTGCCGATATAATAACTAAACCATTAAATTCTGAGATAATAGACTACATCATACGAGAACTAGGCATGATAAATCTCAAATAGAAACCTTACTTGTTACTCTTTCAGGTCTTACTATTTGATATCTTACCGTGTTATACATTACTGTTTCATGATTACAGTTTCTCAGTTACTGTCTCTCATGTTTACTGTCTCCCCATAATGTTTCATGTTTACAGTCTCACAGTTAGTATTTTTTACTAACTATTTAATGATTAATATCTCACCATAATGCATGCTGAAAAGATCACTCACGGTCTCACCGTGAAACTCGTTTACTGACTCACCGTAATGACCACTCACGGTCTCACCGTAAAAATTCTTTATGTTTTTCTTTAAACCCATATTGCAGAAATTATCCTTTTTACCTATTTTATTTTACAAAAGTTTTTATTTTAGAGATTTTTGGTATTCATAAATGATAAAACAAAGAAAGTATCACATAATTATTCACTAATGGTTTCTTCTACCTACTCTTTTCGAACCCTTCTTCATCCCTGCAACCCTTATCTCACTCAAACCTTTAGTGAATTCCAAGAATGAAACGTCCATCATCATCAACACCCGAGAAGCACAGCTTAAAGAAGAAGAATATTTCACTGAAGCTAACACTCGAAAGACCCTTAAATTTGAATCTAGTAAACCGCATTGTTGTACCTGAGAAAGAGATTTTCCCCAAATAGATTCGGCCTTTATGTCTCTAGTATTGAAAGTTCTAGAACAACAAGGATGATTAGAATGGTTTTCGAAGGAGGGTAGACCCATCTATCCAATGTTAGTGGCACAATTCTACCAATATGTACAATTATCATTTGATTCTGGTGAGAGTAATGTTGCATGAAGCTTGGTAAATGGCCATAGATGCTCATTCTCTTTGTGGATATGGGTTTATTGAGTTAGGATAG
The DNA here is from genome assembly GCA_963277665.1 of Viscum album. Taxonomy (NCBI): domain Eukaryota; kingdom Viridiplantae; phylum Streptophyta; class Magnoliopsida; order Santalales; family Viscaceae; genus Viscum; species Viscum album. Next base: position 762,807,446 of record OY728126.1, on the reverse strand, counting down.
CTCATGAAGTAATATGTGATTATTATAAAAGAGGAGCTCCACCTTCCACCAATTTCATTGAATTAGAAGATGCCCTGAAAACCCTAACTGGAAATGGCACCCAGAGAAGAGCCATTGCTGCTGAATTGGATGGAGAAACAAGGCTTCTACTCAAGTTTGTACAGAATTTAGTCAGTCCAAGAAAAGGTAATTTTTCTATTTTAAAATATCAAGATGTTTTTTTGATTCACCTCATTAAAAATGGGCATAAGAACAACCTGTGAAAGTATATCATACACCATATGTGTGAGTTGATCAAAGTAACATCCAAGTCAACATTTCTATTTTACTCTCGGATAATATTAGCCATGTTTCTTGCAAAAGGTTTGGTTGGACCTAATGTGGAAGTGATTATGTAATATGAGTACTGCCTCTCAAAATCCACAATGAAAAAGATAAATATAAACTATAATCCTTGGAAAAATGAATTGGTGGAAAACAATGAAAAAGATTATGAGAAATTAAATCCGGTGGATTATCCCTCAAGAACAAAAGACATTTCTTATCTTGGTTTGGAACTGGATGAGATTTTTGAGTATCCCAAAGAAGAGGAAGAAGAGGATGAAGTGCCACCTAGGGAAGAAGTTATTCTTGAGGAAGACATGACTATTGTTCCTCATCCAGTTCTTGAAGAAGAAGTCCCTGCTTCTAAAGAAGCTGTCAATTTGAAAATTCAACCAGAAGATGTAAAAGAATCAATTTCCAAAGAATTTGAAAAGAACGCCATTTAAGAGTCTAAATTAGAAGATCCTATAGTGGAAGAGGTACCTATTCTGTAAGAATTAAATCTTGAGAAACTCCTTATTGAACTAACTATTCTTGAAATAATAACTTCTACTAATGAATGGATGGAGATAGCTTTTTAGCTAGCTAGATAGGAAGTGAGAAAGGAACTCAGATTTGAGTGTGTGGAATTAGACCAAGATCCTAAGCCTCTCATTCCTGAGAATGAGGCACTAGTTGAGGGGGAGAAAACCCCAAATCTTGAGTCTGTTGAGGCCTCACATCCAACTAAGTCAAGTCATATAGACACTCAGTATAAATTTCCGAGTTTGTATGATGTGAATGATTCTCAGTAGTTTACAACAACTAGACTTGATATTACCTCCCTATTTCAGTTGAAATCAGCCTCTGATTCTGTACCTTAGAAGGAAACTATGCTTGTACCAATCCCTACTCTTGATCCATTATCCAAACAGCCATCCTTTTTAAGTAAGGATTCTCTAAAAAAATTTGGTACTACTCTCTTATTTGGAGTTGAGAAACTCATGAATACCCAACCTCTTCTTGTGACAAATTTGTGTGAGAGAGATGCTTTATTATTATTGGAAAATACTACCTGGAAAATACCACCTAAGATGATCCATGAAATTCAAGAAGTGAGAGCTGAAAATAAGCTGCTCAGTATTGAAGTAAAGACCCAAAGAAGAATGGTTGAAGACATGCATTGAGAGCTACATTCGAGATCTGAATCTGTTGTTCCTCCTGTAGAACCTGCTGCTTCTAAAATCTCACAAGTTGGTGTGTCTCAGATTCAACCTTATCTAGAATCCTTAGATGAAAAGATTGCAGAATGGAGAAAACAAATTGTGAATTAAATGAAATAACATGTTTCCAATATGAATAAAATCACTGATGAGTACACAAGGTGGCATAAAAAGGTGTTGAATCAACTAACATCTCTGACCACATCTGTCAAAGCATTTGTTCAATCCTCTAAACCCTTCTTGGATAGTGATATGCTCAGAACTGTACTCAAAGGAGAGCTTTAGAATGTATTCAGTGGTTTTAATACGGCTTCCTTATCTGAAGTAGTCAAAAACAGTGATAGAGTTCTTGACATAGTACAAATAAAATCTAAAATTGCTAATCATTCTTAGCAAGAGATTTCGAAGAAATTGGATTTCTAATTTAACAGAATCTTCTCCAAGACTGATATGAAAAAAAATTTCAAGTACCTTATAGAAAATCTGTGGATTCTTCTTGTGACTCAAGCTTTCAAGAACAAAGTGCAGAAGCTCACAGAGTTTACTAGATTTTTGGACATGTTTTTGGAGAACGAGGATGATTTTGAGAAAGCTATGCAATATGATGGAGAGATCATTACAGATTTCATCAAACTCTTGAGGCCCTATCTTCATGTCCAGAGTACAACCATTATTGCTCCAGCAGCTGCACCTCTCAGACCTAGGCTACCTACCTTTTTCTATTCCCTATCCTCAACCAGCATGTCTGTCAGTCTAGAACATCGTCAGTTCAGGACTGTGATTCTTGATCAGCAACAACCTAGATCTTATACCACTCCTACCTTGTCTCCCTCAGTATTTGAAGGCCTTCCATTACCCTCTTTATCAACCTCCTATCTACCATCTTCTACCTCAACCTCTTCCCCTATTGCTTCCACTTTTTCTACTGCCAAAGGCAATGATAAGGCCATCCCATAAAGGAGTATAGTGATTACTCTTATTGATAGGGATGTTATTGTTTTTGTATTACTTTTTTTTATACTATCACTTATTTGTTATTAATGGGATGTGATCCTTTTTTACCTCTCTTCTTTCATATTTTTGATAATCCCAAAAGGGTGAGATGTTTCTATATATTATGTTATCAATTTATCTTTTTATTTGACTCGAATATACCCCATAATTGTATATGATTTCTGATCATCAAAAGGGAGAGATTGCTGGACTCCTCATGTATTAATCATGTTTTAATGATCACAAATTTTATATAATCATGTGTTAATGATTCCAAATCTTATTCAACCTAGTTAACTTCTATAAATTATATCCAATCATGTGTATTTATGTTTTAAGTTTTCTCATTCTTTAAGAAGTGCCTTGAAAGATCTTAAGAGATCTATTTTCAATTTTCCTACTTTGTAATATCTTTTATATACCTCAAAATACATTCTTTAACAAATGCTTAAGTCTGATATTTTATATTATCATAATTATTTAAGTTTTCACATTGTTACTTTGAAAAGTATAAGACACTGTTAGTCTTCCACTGGCTATCTATTTATGAACCGTGAAGCTAGACACCGTGAAGCCAAACACCGTGAATCCAGACACAGTGAACAAGACACCGTGAAGCTAGACACCGTGAAGCCAGACACAGCGAACAAGACACTGTGAAGCCAGACACCGTGAAGCAGACACCATAACACCAGACACCGTGAATTAGACACCATGAACAAGACACCATTACCCTGAGCCACCATGACACTCATCCACCGTGATCAACCTAGACATTTTGTGATGTAGACATTGTTTCCATGACTTACTGTGACACCATTTATTAGATTATTATATCTCCTTTCAATATAATTTCTAACGGTTATATTTTAGTACTTTAATGCACTGAGATAATTAATGTGTCCTTGTAGACATATCATCAGGATGTACGAGGTACGAGGTGCAGAACACATGCATCATGTTGGCTCCAAAACATTCATTCAAAGTTAAAAGAGAAGTTTGTCCAAGAATCACGAGGAGTGTGATAAAAAAATGAAAAGTAAGGCCCTGTGCACCATAACGATAAAGATAATTGGAGGAAGTCTCAAAAGAAAGGCATGTTGCATGAAACATGATGATTATGAACACAAGAAGCATATTTGAGGCTTAAAATAACATCTCCGCACGATTGAATCTCAGGAAGAACACAAGGTGAATCACGACACTCTGTTATCTACACAACTACCGGAGAAGGACCCAAAGTTTATCTTCTTAAATCCAAAGGAGTCCAGAGCTGCATTGACTTCACACAAGAGCATTCTAAACACATTTCAATATTCTTACTCGGCTGTGATCATTATTTTCTTTACATTACAAGTAGTGTGTGCTTCTGTCTATTTTGACACACACTAACCCCTAAGATGAACTAGAGAATACTGAAATCCCCACACTAAACTTTTTACACCTCTGTGTATCCCATGTTGAACTGTAGTAGAGGTTTGAGGACCTATACAGTCTGAGTAATGTTGTAAACCCCGATCCATGGTGTGGATCAATGTTTTATATAAACTGTTTGAGAGGATTAAGTCTCATCTTGATATTGAACCTCTTGGTTAACACTAATGTCCATCTTATTTTAGTTTAAACTGTTTTTCAATATTCAACCACTATTTACTTTAAAATTAAAATTTATTTTTAAGTAACTCTGATAGTTAAACTTGTAAGTGTTTGTAATTATTGTTATCCTATAAGTTAGTTTCAAAAGCTAGATTAATATTCAGATTATGTTAACTAAGAAATAATCAATCTTTGAGAAGATAGCTAGACACTTATAATCTTTTTAAATTCACTATAGTTTAACTCGTTTGTTAAATTTTGGGATTTTAATAGGAATCCTTTTAATCATTAATTTTAATTGGAACTCAATTCACCCCCCCTCTTGAGTATCCACTCCAACCAAAAATTACATTGAGACAACATATTTTTCATAATCAATTATATCATTTTTTATAACTCACCATATTCCTTTTGGGTATTCTTAATTCTATACGATGGAGATGACTACACTTAAACCTGAAACAAAATAGAGGAATATCTTATAATAACAAATTATATTCCAACAATCATTAAATTTTTAATCAAAGGTTCATGTTCTATATGTAGCATGGTTATTGATGCAATATGTTTTCGAATAAAGGAATCCACTACATTATTCACTATTCTAGGATAGTAATTGATTGGGACATCATAATCATGTATCAATTCCATCGATCATCTATAACCCATGTTCAATTCCATTTGATTAAATATATAATTCAAATAGTTATAGTGAGTATATATTTCAAACATGGATCTATATAAATAATTCCTCAATGTTTTTAATGTAATAAAATATAAGCCAATTGAAAGTCATGGGTTTGATAATTTGACTCCCAATGATTAATCAATCTTAATGAAGAAGAAATTAGATAATAATTCTAAATTATAACAAAAACAAGTATGTTTTAGGAAAAATCACTATAGATGAAAAAAATCACCATTTCATGAGTTTAAATCCAAAACAGAAACATTAAACAATCTATTTTTCATTTCTGGGAAACAAGAATCACATTCTGCTATCCAAATAAATTTAACACCTTTTTTATCTTAGTTATAATTCTAGATAACCGTTAAATTTTTTTAACAAACATCCTATAGTAACATGCTAATCCAACAAAATCTATGAATATTAGTAATTTTTTTTGTCTTGGTAATTCATCAACTACTTTTTTAGTGGGATCAACTGTTATTTCATATTAATTAACAATATACCAAAGGAATAAACAATTTTGTAACCAAAAAACACATTTTCTAAATTTTTAGTATGATTACATTTATTTGAGATTTTTCAGGATAATCCTTAATAGTTTTTTCTTGATCCTCTGTACATTTTTAAAAGACCATATTATCATCAATAAAAAAACAAACTTACCCAAATACTCATTGAAAATTCTATTCATAAGATCCATAAATTCATAACAGTAATTTTTAAAACCAAAAGGCATAATAGAACACTCATAATGCCCATATCTAGTACATAATGATGTTTGAGCTATATCATCATCCTTAAACATCAGCTGATGGTACCTAGATCTCATGTAAATCATGGAAAACTACTATTCTCCCTAGATCTAATAAAAAAATTATTTGAGGAAAATGCTAATTTTTCTTAACTGTGATGTTATTCATGGAACCATAATCAATGAAACGTCTCATTGAACTATCATTATTTTTAAAAAAGAAGACATTATCACCCCATGGTGAAGTGATATGTATGATGAAACTTTTATCTAATAATTATTACTACAACTTTTTCAATTGTAGAAGATCTACATGAGCCAGTAGGTAATGGAGTGTTGAAATTGGTTTAGCATCAAGAACTAAGTCGATTGAAAAATCATCCTCTTGATTAAGAATAAAACTTGAGAAATTGTTAAGAAAACATTAATATACTCATTTACCACTGCAAAATCATTAATCTAAATTGTTCTATTGTTTTCCAAAATAGGTGAAAGATAAATTTCATTTTTATCTTTTTTTTCATTTTCTCCGCTTCCTGATATATATTCTATTGTTTGGGTTCATTCATGATGACAAACTAAAAACACTTATGAAATTAAATTTCATTAGCTCTACATTTGATCTTATCATGATGAATAGAAATAAAATCCATACCCAAGATAACATCAAACTCCATTAAAGTAAAAAAAAAACAAAATTGTTTTCAAGAAATGTACTTCCACATACAATGAATAGAATATTCATATAATTTCTTTTTTCTTTAAAATTTCCTCCATGTGTTTTTTCCATTTCATATGGATTCATTTCATGAGGTGGAATTTCAAATTTACTAGAAATGTTATCATAAATGAATAATTTTTTATACCCGAAATAAAAAAATACATTGGAATATTCTGTAAAAATAAAAATGTACCTGAAACCACATCATTTGATGAATCAACATCTTCTAAAGTCGTTTCAATGTATTTTTCAACACTATTATGTTCCAATATTGCTGATTTCTCACTAGAGTGACTAGATTGGGAGACACATTAGCAAAATAACCCAAATCCTTACAGTTAAAGAATCTTACCATCTACATATCATTTTTTCTCTAGTCAATTTCTGTGTACTAATGAGCCACATGTCCATAATTTCCACATTAGTAGAACATTGTTTAATTTACATGAAATTTTTTATGATTTTTTACCACACATTTCACATGAAGGGAATTCAATTTTCTTAGCTCTAAATTTATTTGATGAATTTTCCCCCAAATCCTTCCAACCTAACAACTTATTATTCTTTTCTTCATGAGGTGCACATGTGTCAATAAACTCCATTTTATTCTTTTCAGCACAACAAACAACATTATCATATCTTTTAAATTATCATGCATCCAAATATCTTCGTAAACCTTGTTTTAATCATGAGTTAACCTGACATTTTTTTCTATCTGTATCCTGAAAAAAATCGATCACATACCTAGAAAATCTTGTGAATTTTTCTCCATATATATCTAAAAAATGTTTATATTTTTCCTCAATGATATAATTTTTTTCCATTTAATGTCAAACAGACTTTGGGAAATATTTATCAAGGAAATGTTTATTGAATATTTCCCATTGCATGGAATTAAGATCTTATTTCTCTCTGGTATTGTTAACCAAATACCACAATAGATCATATTAACCATCAAAATTATCGATTTTAAGTGTTAAATTTCTATGTTTTGAAAATACCATGATGCCAAATATCTTTCCCAAATAATTAATCTATCCTTAGGCAATCACTATATCAGATGATCCACTGAACAATGGGGGATGTTGCCTCGTTAAATTATCAACAAAATACAATGTAGTTTCATTATAGGTCAGGTTCTTCTATAGCATGGACACCATCACCATTTAACTCTTAATTCAACTGATCGGTTTCTATCACAAACTACTCTGTTCCAATTCCCACTATTCCAGAATGCAGATTCAGAAGGATGTCATTTTATTGGTGCCTTTTCGGTTCATATTTCTAATTTCTTCAGTTGAAACCCATTCGGAAAAGATATATCATAGATAAAGTAACATGGTAATAATTAAATGATATATAATTTAAAATTAACCATAATGTAAAAATCATTTAGTGTTTTCTATTAATCTAATCCTAAACCCTTATGATATCTAAACTATCCTTTGATACCAACAATAATGACCCATCCTTAACACATTAAAAAATCTTATTTTTATGTCAAAAAATTAATTTCATTCACATTTATGTTATTTTAGGTTTACATTTTTAGATAATTAGTTCATAATACATAAAACACATACCGCATTCATTGAAAGAGTGTACTACTAAAACAATATCCATTTTTTAATATGAATATTTTTAAAATAAAACATGATTTCTTTGAAAAATATTAATAAAATTAAAATTGAATTCTTTTTTTCTCTTACATATCCTTAAACCATATTAAAAAAATAAAAAATTTGGATGATCTTAAAAATCTCAATAATGAATATTTATAAAGAAAAATAACTGTCTAATGAAAATGTGAAAACTCAATAAAAATACTTTTCTTGCAAACTCATTACAATTAATAAGAAAAATATGTAATTGAATAAGTTCATATTTACCCTATCACATTTACATTCACCCTTAAAAATAGAATATCCTTTTTGTTTAATTGCATCTCCAGATAACCTAGTACATTAGATAGTTATAATGGTGCTCACCCGTCATATCTTCAGTTATAATGGGGCTCAACCATTAATGTCCTGAGCTATAATGAGGCAAAAACCATAATATCATAAGATATAAAGAGATAAATAAATAATAATAAATTTTCAACGAAAATATCACGAATAAATCCCTTGATAACTTATTTAAAATCATTACAGAAACACATTTATATTTCAAAATAGAAACTTATCATAAAAATCACCATTAAAATTTAAAAATTGTGCTCATATTAATGAAATAATATTATTAAAAAAATATAAAACATATAAATGAAATATTATACTAATAAATCATTATTAATGTTTTATAAACCTCTAATTTCATAAAATAAAATATATTTGAATTTCGTAAAAGAGATATTTAAAAAGGATTTTAAAAGGAAGGTCTCTTTCCTCAGGTTTAAATACCTTCAAATGTGTTCAAAACTCCTTTATAATGGTTTGAAAAGTGTTATTAATTTATTATTGAACTATTTTATTATTTATAATAACTTTTATGATCTTTTAATGAAATTTTATATCATTTAATTAACAATATTTTTAATTTCTACTGGTTTGGGTATATCCATTTTAGGGTATCATGGAGGTTAGTTATGAATTTTATTGTGTAAAAGATAATAATAACCTTGAAGAGAGAATATAAATATATTTATTCCATTTTAATCAATTATATGTTAATTTAAACATTCAATGATTACTATAAAGGGAAACAAAAACACATCAGCTATGAAAGTAGTGACTTGACACACCAAGGATGACAATTTCATTTTTTAAGAATAAAAGGATAAAATAAGAGATTTTGATGACGGATATAATAATAACACAATAAAATTCCATAATATATATGATACATGAGTTATAATGAAAATTATATATTGGGTGAGGAGAAGGTAGAGGTGAGAATGATTTTGAAGGAGATGAAGGAGGAATTTACATCTTGGATATTTTTCCTTTGAAACCTACTTAAGGATCTTGAATGTTGTATTTTTATGAGAACAAAAGAATTATAATATTTAATGTTATGAGAAGAAGGTAATTTTACATAGAATATTCAAGAAATTAGGCTCAATGTGATGATATTTTTTGAAGGTAAGACTCTCCTTTTATAATTACGGTAATGAGTTTTTTAGGAATTACTTAAAATATTAAAATATAATAAGTCTAATATGGTGTTAAATATATTAAAAGGCCTAAATATCATAGGGGATCACATTTTAGACATAATATAATCGTTTTTTACTTATTCAATAATTTTTTTATTTTAAATAGTTTAATTAAATTTTATATTCATTAAAAATAATACTTTAAAAATTAAACAATATTCATTATTAAGACATTATAACATAAAAAACACAGTTTCTAATTTGAATTTTTTTAATCATTTAAAAGAAATATCATATTAATCTACATAATTTCATATAGTAAATTAAAAAACTCAAATTAATTTTATTTTATTATTTTTAACATCTTTTTTTTATTTATTTAGTAATTAAATATTTATTGTATCATATTTATATAATCCATTAAGATAATTATTTACTACCTAAAATATAAAAATAAAATTCCATTAAAAATATTATTTTATTAGAATTAAAAATAATATTTAGTTTCAATAAATACTTCTAGAAGCCTATAAATTAAAATTTTATATAAACTAAAAACTATATTGTGAACAACTAGTGTTTCATTTAAATAAAAAATTATAACGTCTTAAAGTGAATCATGTGGGTCCAAAATGTCCCATATTCAAAATTAACATAATGAAACATCAATAATAATTAATAATTAATAAAAAAAATATGAATATAAATTATATAACTCAATTATTGTCTATAAGGATCAGATTTTGACCTTATTAGCACTGCACAGGCACTACGTCAACGCATAAAATGATTTCTATACTTATCATGAAAAAATATAATTTACCTATTATGAATTACCTTTGTAAAAAAATTTCAAATAAAATATCATAATTTATCCATGAAATATTTTTAATAAATTTTTACATCATATCGATTTATTTTCGATATCACAAAAGATATCGTATTTACTTTTTTTTTATTTTTTTACTATTCATAAAAAATTAAACATTTTTATAAAATTGTCAAGAAATCAAACTATGTTAATTTCAACATGATGAATTATAAAATGAAATTATTTTCACAATTTAAAATTATATAATTTTAAAATTAATGTTTTAAATATAACTATATAAAGAATTGGTTTAATAAATATTTTTGTTTTAAAAATTACTTAACAAAATGTATTTAACTAATGAATTCAAGAATACTAATAAATATAAATAACATATTATATAAAAAATTTATTATCTCAATAAATTTGGAATCATAGTATAATTTTGGATTGGTTTTTGTTTGGGAGTTAGTCAAAAATCAGTACAAGGAATGGATAGTGTCCCAATCTATTCAGTCATCTTAGAAAGGCAACCGACCAAATCAATAGACATAGAATGGATAATAGTGAAATGTATAGGATAATAGCTAGATATTGGGGGAAAATCAAAGGATGGTGAGGGGTGTTCACCAGAGAAAACACATAGAATGAATAGTACATGTAGGTGATATCCATATTGGCCGATGAGGGTGTCAAAGAGCAAACCCTAGTGCCATGGAGAAAAGGATGATCAATAGATTTCAGATACTAAGAAGAAGAAAATTGAGTTGAGATCCAATGTTGGATTTATTACACTTGTGTTACTATCTCTGATTCATTAAAATGATATATATGATGTTGTGTCGAATGAGAAGATTCCATGTTGTCTTCTTTTTCAGGTGGGTATCTATCGGGTTCCTTTACATTTGATGATATCTGTACACAAATCGGAAGACCTATTGTTTGATGAACTTCCAATAAAATTAACAAGAATATTCAATGATGAAGTATGAAGTAATAATATGAATTTTATGTATTTATGACATGCCGAACCAACACCTACCCCACTATGAAATTTAAGATACCATATGAGATGGGCTACCATATGAGATCTTTAAAAGTGACCATGGGTAATATCTAATTACATGAAGGGTTATTAAACTATTGTGAGATTAATATGGTATGAAAACCAATCATAAGTTTTAAGGAGGATCAAATGTACATAAATCCAAGATACCATGAGTTTGAATGAAAGTTATTGTAATGAGATATGAGGGCATATCATGTGAAATCCATGTGATAGAGTTTCATAAAGAATGCAATGAGGTTATGTTAATGTCATTCACATAAACTTGTGGATGCTATTATATTTAAACGATTATATCTGATATGAAGAAAATATTAGGAATACATATTCTAGATTCATACATGTGAATTTCAAATTAACTACCATCGATAATTTAAGGACAATAATTTAATGAATTTATACATTATTTAGTTCATGCATACAAGTGTGAATAATGAAGATATATGATTATGATGATGGTTTTCCATTAGACATAATTATTTTGGTATCAAAATCATTAACCACTATGATTCTATCCAATATTTCATCATGAAATAGTTTTTTATGTCACAATGATGTGAGATCTATATAGGGATGACCAACAATGTCTGTAATGGATGGTTGAAGGGAAATTCCTAAAAATAGAGTTTTTTTGGATATCAGGAGGTGATGTTCCTTAATCATAAATAATAATATAGGTTCTTCCATGTATATTGACATGGAAATAAGTGAACCAAATGTAAATTGAAATCCATGAAATTCATGGAAATTATCAGAATGATTTGGGATACTTTAGTGACTGAAATCTACGTCATTAGGCATGTCACATGTGAATATTCATAGGAATATGTTCCACATTGCATTAATGAAAATTAATAAAGTATCCATGTTTAACGAATCAGATAAAATTTTATGAACTATATGGTGGTGGAACGAATCATTTAAAAATTTAAAATTGTGTCCAAATGAGGAGATAATTCAAAACCTAATAACTATATTAAATAGAATAAATTAACTACAAGTAGTGATAATGGTGCTTCCACATTCTTTTTAAAATTACATTAATAATTATGACGATAATATTCAACAACATTAATATTTTATATATAAATTTAATTTCTTGGTGATAATGAGGTAATATTTATGTATTATTTTTTTATAGATTGAGATCATTTGGTGAGAACCTAATATACCACAAGTGTCGAGGAATGATGTTGAGCTAAATATTGGAGTATTTGATAGCGATATACTTGAGTTTTTGAGAAATATAAGGAGAATATATATTTTACTGTATCGTGAGTTGTTTTGAGACTAGAAGATATATTGATGGAAACTAATGAATTTATTATAGTTATACATCAGTAAGTGTAACCATATTGTGTCATAAGGGATGATTATACCATGAATGTGGTAATTATACTATAGGATTAACTCCATGAAGAATAATATGTTGTGAAATGGGTGTCTAATCCATTTATGAGGATAATTAAAGGATGGGTGTATAAAAAATAAATGAAGAGTAGGAGGGTTGGTGTAAATAATCAATTAAATCAAAAATATTGTGGGCATTGGTGTAGAATTATGATCAACAAGAGGTCTGATTACATTGGTGTAGAACTAATTGCTTCCAAATCTATGATACATTTGAATATTATTATAGAGAAGAATCCATATTGGGGTGTCTAACCAGCATTTCATTAAGTTGATCATTGTATTGGACCTTTTAAATATGGTCTGATGACCTCTCTTATTACTATTACACATGATGTGAGGATGTGAAATATGAATAATGTATTAAGAATCCTAAAAAGTTCAATAAATATATTTAAAATAATTTTAATTCATAAAATAATCATCAAATTCATCACCAGACCATCCCCTATTAGGGTTCAACCACTTTAGTGATACACAATTGGTATTAGAGCGAGGTTCCCTAAAATGATCAATGAACTACTGAGAATTTAATAAAAGAGGCTTATCTACAAGATATTTTGGTCTTCAAATGTGATAGATAATAATTTCAATGAGATTATTCCCCTTATTTCAAGAAATCATAAAATGGTAAATAGAAAATAGAATCTAAATAATTAATAGAATATTGTAATTTTAATGGAAGTAATTACATTCCAACAAACTTACCCATAAATAATTAGATGATAGAAAATGACAAAACTGATTCATAATTTTCAAATAGAAAATATATTGATAAAATAAATATCAGTGACTTTGGTATGAATGATATTTAATAATGATAGAATGAAGGTGGTATAACCTAATAATAATATGAAAGATATGGTGGGGAGCTGAATGAATTGAAAGAGGAATTATTTGAGGAAAAGTAAATATATCTTCTAGTTTGAAATGATATTATTAATGCTAGAGAAAATTTTATCTATTTAGAAAATTTTTTTTCCTCTCATTATAGTGAGAATAATGTTCCAAGGGAAAAATTAAAATGTTTGGTTTCTTAGTTTTCATGTGTAAAAACATAATTTGAATATAGTTGTGCCATGACATGCGAGAGGAATTATACCCTTTCAAAGTGAGTGGAGATAACACCAAATGTATTTCATTCATTCTGAAAGAATAATGATTTCATTATGATAACATAATATAAACATATCTTTATTTTACACTATTTTCATAACATAAAATATTACATCTCAATAATAAACTCACATATTTTGGGGAAATGTTTGGTATAATTACATAGAAGACTTGTTAAACTGTGTTAATCCTTTAGATTTTTTTGATTTTGTTTCTAATATTTTTTTTTTAGATATATTTTATTATATGAAACATGTAGTTTATCTTTTAGAACACATAAAAATGGGTTTCTTCGATAGCATCCATGAAATGCGACATCGAGTTTTAGTGAACCATCAAATAATATTATTTCAAATATAAAAATTATAAAATAGATGTAAAATATGAAACTATGAATTGTATTAAATAATTTATGATATATATATATATATATAAATTCTAATTGATATAAAATTATTTATTATTTTATAGTAAATAATAAATGAATTTTCATTAAAGAAATTATATTTTTCAAAAAAAATCTTCAAAAAGTTTTTTTATTTATTTTATGAAAAAATATTAATATTAATTTATAGTTAATTTAGAAAATTTAAAGGATAATATAATCATTATTTATTAAATCATAATAAATAAATTAACTTATGGATAAATTTTTCTACTTTTTAGAAAATATTAGTTTTTGAGTAGATAGTGAAAAATACAGATTATTGTAAAACCATTATTTCTTTTCAATAAATTATGTTTTTTAAAAATCCTATTATTTATTAATGTAACATATATATTTTTAATTTATATTTAATTAACTTAATTATTTTTTAACAAAATTTATGTTATATTTTTGTATATGTTTAATTTTGGGTTTAACAAAAAAATTTCAGGAAAAGTGTTTTAATGTGCATAATGTTTCTTTATTTTTATTAATAATAGAATTACTTAATGAGTAATGTTATAAATTAAATATATATATATAATATATCAATAAATATTAATTTATAATAATACAATTAATATTATTATACAAAGATTTAACCTAAAATTATTTTGTGGTTGAAAAATACACTTCTTAAAAACCCATTATTTTCATCACATAGGAGGGTTTTTTTAATTTAATATTTTTTAATTCAATAAAATAAATTTAAAAAAAATTACTTTTTTAAATCATTTTATCAAATATTTCTTTAAGAAAAAGTTTTATAATTTCCAGAAAATAGTACTTATTTGGTGAATAGTGAAAAATTATGAATTTTAATTGAAAACGTCATTTTATTTTAAATTATTTATGAACTAAGATTTTATTATAATTTGGTTTTATATAAAATTAGTTTAAATATAAATATATTAATATCATTTGGTTCCTTGTATAAATTATATAATTAATTTTGATATAAAAACATCTTAGAATTTTGAACATTTTTTCTTTAAAATTCTCTTTCTCAATTACTTTTCCTGATTATTTTTAAAATTCAAAATTTTCACTTCTCGTAATATAATTTTACAAAATGGATTAAATATTTTTAATTATTATAATTTATATTACCTAATTAATTCATATTATTGTTTTACCAAAATGTATTTTAAAAACATTAAAAGCAATTTTAATATGGTTAATATAAAAATGGATTTATCGGGGGTTAAACTAAAAATATAATGGTAAAAAATAATTTAAAAAAAAGTAAAAACACCATTTTCATGCCATATTTAGACCTTATAAATTATATTTTCAATAAAATTCATTTATTGGATTCTTTTTTACATGAAAAACCCAAGGAAGGATTTTTTTCCAAATATTACAACTATACCGCTCACCTCACTTATAAAAGGCCACCCTTATCCTATCAACTTCACAAAAAAAACCATTTTATATAAGAAAATACTAACCCAAATACCTTAAATTCAACCCTAAAATAATCCTAGATTCTTTATTTTTTACATAAATCCATCCTGTGAAGGATTTGGGGGCAGACATAATGAGGATACCCAAAGAAGAGGTAAGGTTTATAAATGAATGCTTTTGTATTTTTTCTTTTTCCAACTCCTTAGATTATTATTATACAATTATAATATAATAAAATTAATAAATTACATAAAAATAAATGTTTTAATGTCAACTGAATTTCCTGAAATCTTCTATACATTCATTTAATGGGTTACGAACCCATCATTCATGAATAAGGCAGACTATTGCCTTACAAACTGATGTCATCCTGTTTTACAAGACCACCACTCAAGGATGGATATAATTATAGATTTATTATTTATATATTATTTATGTCACACATTTCCATTATTAATTTTCATTCATTGGGAATACGATAATGTCATTCGTGTGTATAGTTGATTACTGCCTCATGAAGCGACATGATTTGTTCACAATTTACATGGAAGGTAATAACCACATCCTTAGTAAAAATATTTTTTATTTATTACCTAAAATATATTATATAATTATAATTTATCCATTATATTCGTTTCATTCAATCCATCAAGGAAATAGACATAGTTTGCATGCATAAGTATGACCTACCGTCTTAATGAATAGTGTATTTTGTTTTCTATAACTATATTTTATAGATTAATATAAATAAATATATATATTTAAAATATGTTATATTTATATCATGGTTATAATTATATATATTATTATTCCACGATCAAAGTTAAAGGAACAAGAATAAGAAGTCAAAATATACATGAAAACGAAGCAGTTTTTCCAAAAATGTGACATTAACATGAATTGTTAATAAATGGTTCATAAAATAAAATAAATAACAATATATGTTATGATATATATGAATTTTTTTATGTAACATATTTACTATAAACATATATATATTATATATAATGTTCTAATGTGTATTTTGGAAGTCAAGACTTAATGTGATGGACTTCCATCTCACTTTCATTTTTCCTCGGGACACATGACATATTAACCACTTGTTTCATTTATATACTGTATTTACGGACCATAAATGTATTTTATGATTATTATCCTTAAATTTAAGGTGATTTATATATATCTTAGAGGATCTATATTTCATGGTGTTTGTGGTTTCAATGACACTAAAGTAGTGAGGGATATTTGTCACAATTTTTCTTCTTTGAGTCATAGGCTATGTTATATACCTATATTCATTTAAAAGTTGTCTGAAAATAAATTTTAACATGTTATATCATGAATTTATTTATCATCATGATATTTGAACTCTTTACTCTATGTTATTATCTCATGGGGATTATAACTGAATGTTACAAACGTGATAAGGTTTTTATGTTACAATCTCATCATTTAATAGGACTACTTATGATTATGTATCCATTATTGAAATATTATTATATACTTATCAATAATTATCATTAAATTTATTATCCTATATTTATTAATTATATTTAATTTTTTTCCCATTAGTTCATTATTTTTTTCTTAAAATAATTGAAAAAACTATTTTAATAAATTTTGAATTTATTTGTATCTTCAATCAGATAATCTATTTTCTTTCAAAACCATGTTTTCTAAAAAAAAATCAAACTTTTTTTATAACTTGAAAATTAATTATTAATAAAAATAATACCATGTTTGAAATGTTTTACAAATTTTTGCAAATTAATATTCATATATTTTTTTCAAAAAATACCCAGTTGGATTTTACCAAAAATGTTAACAGAATCTTTATTTTATCATGAACATCATGAAGAGAAATCTTCTATGTAATAACCTATAAATTATTTTAATATTCTTTTAAAATTATTCAAGTTTAATTTCAATGAAAATTATTTCAGAAAATATGAATTGAAAAAAAAAATTAGTATAAAAATGATATTTATCTCAAACAAAATCAATTTAATTTTTTAATGGATCAGTTATTATTTTCAAAGGTTATTTTCAAAGAAAGTATATTTTACTCATGGATCATCCTATGTGATTTTTATTTAAGAATCATTTTACATCTAATATTACATCCATTGATGTTACTTATGCTTCAGTATGTATATGATCACACGATCTTGTTTATATTATTTCTCTAAACAGATTGTGTTTATGGGGTCATTATGTTTTTGAAATCCACTTCTTTTTCCATGTGTTATGCCACGATAAAATTCTAATGAAACCAACTTATTTTTTCATGTTTTATGATATAAGGAAATTATGAAATGATTATGAGACCTATCACTTTTCTATTGGTTATGACATGATGAAATGTTTATGAATCACATTTCATTTCATTGACTATGATATGATTAATTTTTCATGATATTTTGGCAGACATACTTATGATTTTCATTATGTTATTGGTAGGAACTATATTACCCTCCAATTAATTGTGTAATAAATTGTTACATGATATCAAAGGGAACACACAAGGCTATAACAAGCCCAAAATATGGTATATATGATGTTATCCAAGTCCAAAAGTTGTCACACAAGATTTTATCTCAATACTGATGTATGAACATGGGTGGTTATCCCGAGCCAAGAATGTTATGAATACATTGGTAGGTAGCCCTGAATTAAGATTTTCTAGGATTATGTATATTGAAAAAAATTTATTTATTATAACAATGTTATGCTCTCATGGATCATGTTTTTTTTAAAGATTTATATCTTATGTACTTACAATATTTATGACATGAATCTAGCTTATGATTTTTGATATGTTGGGTACTATACTCAAATGTTATTCTTATGTTTTAATTGCATAATGCTTATGTTATTCTTATATATATATATATATATATACCTTTCTACCCTTAAAGAGAATCTAATATCACCCTTTCAAAATATTATTTTCCCCAAACAATGTTCAATTGTTTTAATTGGGGATTGTTTTTGAATTTTTATATTTAGTATGATCATAATGGGAGATATTGAATATATTTAACTAAATTAGATTATTGTGTACATTGTATCAATAGACACTAAACTATTATGGTCCTTAAATGTGTTTTTGTGTAATGAATTTAAAATTCATCTAAAAATTTGAGATATTCATGTATTAGAATCCTTGGTAGTTATAGTTGGTATCATATAATATAATTAGTTAACATTTGGAAACATTTATAAGAAATAATTAGTTATATCAGAATGGATATTCTTAATGTTTTACCTAGGGATTTGAAAAAACATAGGATGAGACAATGTATAGGAAAATGTCCTGGAATTCGTGTACATTATAGATATAGTGGTTTACTTGAAATTACATACTTTTTTGGATATTACAAGTTGATGTTCATATGGAAAATAGGTACATAGGGGTAATAAATCAAAATTGGGTGTATTGAGATGGACTATATCATCACCTTCTATATGATAGTTGTCCTTCTTAGACACCTAGATTGACCCTCATGGGGGATATTATTTGCAAATTCACAAACTCTTTATGAACCATCATAAATTACATATATAAATTAGGACTATAAATGACTAAGGTTAAATCAAATGTGTAATAGTAATAAAATAAAGTGTTTTGAAATATACCTCTTAATTTATTTTTAAAACTATGTGGTTCTCAATTATGATTGGTGTTACACAAACTATGATTTATGGTTTTAGTAAATGGATAGAATGAGAATGAATTATATAAATATTTAATATGATAGAGAATTTTGTGATTATGAGTAACCAAATTTGATGATGAATAGAGAGATATATATGGGGATTATTATTATTCATCTTTGATGATATATGAATCACAATGTGAACATTGGTCATATTTTGAAATCAACTAATATGTGGAATATGAAAATTTAAAAAAATCATCTCATAAAGAGCATAGTGTGATTCGTCTTCCAAAATACGAGGAAGGTGGAAAGAAGAACCAAGAAAAATATCTCAAATAGTGGGGAAAATGTTATCTATGTGAAAAAAAAAATTCATAGAGTGAAATATTATATAGGATGTCAATGTCTTCAGTGTTGGGACCTTGTAAATTACCAAACTAAATGAACTTCAATAAGAATAAAATTTTAGACCATGGAAGGCCCTATTGCATGCCCATCACTAAAATGAGAGGATTGAAGTATTTATGTATTGGGATTCAATGATCATGTTATAGAAGTGTTTTTCAATGTAATATGGTTTTTAAGTTCATGGATCATCTAAGGAATATGTTATTTTGAAAAAATATATGTCTCCATGTAAGAATAACTTAAGTGGCATGTATTCCATCATTAGTTTATAACATTATGTTTTATTATATGTTAATATTCTTCAAAAAACCTAATGAGGATTTATGTGATTAGATATTAAAAATATTAAGGATATACTAGGATACATTAATGGCTATTAAAAACATTTGTTTGAGGAGGAATGAACTTTAATGGGAATATGGTTAAAGGTAATGGTAACCATTAGATTATATCTTATCATTATTGTTAATGGTATTATGGGTTATTGATATTTTATAATGATTTTGTTTTTATAGTTTTAGAAAACGGATAACCCAAAAGTAGGGAGAGAACTTATTGCATCTAGAAAGGTCATGGGTCTTGAACCCACAAATGAAGAGAGACAAAGGTATAGTGCCCGCCAATGGACTATATGAAAGATTAATTATTCTGGGAAAACGTAAAGACATATATTTTTGAGTATCTATATTGATGATTAAGAAGACATAAATTCAAGAATAAGATACACAAGTCTAAAAGAATTATATGAACATTATCTATACCAAAAAGGAAATGGGAAGACATCCACATGGGTTATATTGTCCGGATCTACAAAACATCTGAAGGGGATAATGTTACAATGGTTGTAGTCGATCATCCTATGAAGTCATCACCCTTTATCTATATCAAAAAATATTTCCCTTCAGATAAGTGTTACAATATATACCCTAAGGAATTAGTATGGTTTCTGAGAGTACCACACTGAATGGTATCTAATTGATATCCAAATTCTACCTTGATGTTTAGTAAATCTCTTCAAAAAGATCTGGATACAGAGTTGAGTTTTAGAAATATGTATTACATGTAGGTAAATGGTTAGTATGAGAAAAAAATTCCAAGATTATAGGATATGTTATCATTGTGTTCTATGGATTTAAAATGTTTTTTTGGATAATTTTTTTCCTCAAGTTTATATTTCATTCAAAAATAGTTTTCACTTGAGTATTCATATACCTCATTTTGAATACCATTAAAGAATGAAGAAGAGGACTCCATGGTACTAAAAGAAAGTTCCCAAAAGAAATCTATTGAGATCTGAGTAAGCTGATGAAATGATAGAGAAGGATAGAGGAATTTAGAATAATGTATGAAAAAAATTAACAGAAATATTATAATGATAAAATTTGATGGGGTCTGGGATTTGATGTTAGTGATAAGCTGTTTTTATGAATTTCTATATGAAAGAAATAAGGGAAAACTAATCCCTAGGTATATCTCTTTAATTGAAATATTTGATTTTATTGAGACAAA
Source organism: Viscum album (assembly GCA_963277665.1). Classification (NCBI taxonomy): domain Eukaryota; kingdom Viridiplantae; phylum Streptophyta; class Magnoliopsida; order Santalales; family Viscaceae; genus Viscum; species Viscum album. The sequence continues at coordinate 762,786,255 of OY728126.1, read as the reverse complement.
ATATTATCATTTATAACATCATCTAATCCAATATATAGTTCATAGGGTTTTCCATATATCACTCATGATGAAGTGAATTTCTAATCTATCCCTTGTACTGAACCGAGAGTTCATTCTGTTGGAGTAGTATAATTCTTAAAAGGAACAATGGGTAAATACTATTGAACAAATGGAGAAAGTTATATGAAAAATGACCACTCAACTATTCAATGTTTTTTTAGAGAAACTACCATCTTGAGGTAACTACATGGGATCCTAAGGATGTAATGAGGTAGAATTATCCTCTATTTTTTGTTCAAATGAGATGAATTTCTTGGTAAAAATTCTTTTTAAGGGGGGTTTAATGTAATATCCAAATATTTTTTTGAAATTTTATATAAAAATAAATTCTATATTTTATATAGCTTTAATTATAGAAAACATAATGTTTATATTTCATTAAACAAAAAAACAATATTTCTTGATACAGTGCACAATATGCGTCGCCGAGCTTCAACGAACCATGAAATAATATTTTTTTAAAACATAAACATTATAACATAGCAATTAATTATAAAGTTATGAGTTATATTAATTAATTTATTAAATATTAATAAAAATTTCATATATGATTTAAATTTATTTAAATGTTTTTTATAAATAATCTAATAATTTTTATTTAAGTAATTATATTATTTAATGATATATTTTTTCCATAAATGTTTTTTATTTATTCAATGATATATAATATTATAATTAGTTTATATATATTATATAAAATTTATGTGATAAATTTACTCAATTATTGAAATAATTATATCAAAATTAACCTGTGGTGAAATTTATGGGAATTTTTTGAAAATAATAGTTTTTTAGTGAAAAGTGAAAAATAAATATTTTTGTAAAACTATCATTTCATTTCAAAAAATTGAATTATTTAAATGTAAAATTATTTTTCAAAGCAACATAAGTATTATATAATTATAATTAGTCCAAATAATTAAATTTGAATGAAAATTTTATTTTATTTTATCATAAGTTTATTTTTTTGGATTAGAAAAGGGGTCTTTTTAAAAAATGTTTTAAAGTGCATAATTTTATTCAATTTTAAATAATTATATTTATCCACAATGATGAATATTTTAAATTAATTTTATATATTGTGAATAAATTAATTTTACTATATATTCATACCAAAATTATTTTTAGACTTATAGTTATTATAAAATATTCTTGCTTTGAAAAATAAACTTCTTGAAAACACTTTTTTTCATCACATATGTGGGTTTTGGAATAAATTTATTTTTTGAAAAATTTATGAAATTAATTTTATAAAAGAAAATTAATTTTATAAATCATAGTATTATATTTATTTTTATCTAAAATTCTTATAATTTTCTTACAAGTTTAATTTTTTGATAAATAGTGAAAATTATAAAATTTTAATTGCTTTTTTTCATTTTTGTTATTTATAAAGTTAAATTATATTATAAATTGGTGTAAATTAAAATTATTTCAATTAGAAAACAATTAATATAAATAATTTCATTATAAAAAAATTTATATGTGTTTTTATATAAAAACATTTCAAATATTTGATCAATTTTTCTTTAAAACCATTCTTTCTTATCAAGTTTATGGTGTTATTTTTTAAATCAAATGTTTCACTAAATTGAATGGGATTTTTAAAAATGGATTAAATATTTGTAATAATAATAATTTATATTATAAAATATTTTCAAATTAAATTTTTAACAAAATTAATAGTAAAAAACATTATATTATTTTCCGTGATTAAGGTAAAAATGGGTTTATCGAGGACTTAACCAAAACGATAATTATTAAAAATAATGGAAAAATTCCTAAAAACCTATTATATATATACCTTATACCATCAATTATTAATTACAAACAATTATTGGATCACTGTGACCTGGAAATGAGGTTGGGGGAGTTGTTTCTTTTCAAAACTTTCACATGTGCCCCACACCTCACATAGAAAAGGCCACCTCTTATCCTATCAACTTAAACCCTTAAAATGATTTTATATGAGATTATTATTACAAAAAATAACATCCCATATTTTCACATATCTTTATCAGATCCTTATTTTGGTGATAAATCCAACCTAGGAAGGCTTTAGTGCAAACCAGAGGATGATACTCAAAGAAGAGTTAACGTTCATCAACTAGATCTATTTTTTAATTTCTTCTTCCAACAAAAAAAAAATTATTATTAGAAAATGATGATAAAATATAATTACTAAAATAAACATACTAGGAATTTTTTGTGTTATTTTCATTACCTAAAACCAACTCTACTTACATCAAATGGGTTAAAAATATTATTGTTCGTATGTTTAGTGGACTACCGACTCATGAAACAATATCATTTATTTTTCCATTACCACCATTTAAGGATGGAAATAATGATTTATTTATTACTTTTATATGGAATTTAAGATATTAGTATCCTTATTTAATTATTTTTTCACACATTCACCTTCTTACATTCCATTTTTTTAGAATACGATATCATCATTTGTGTTTACGTAGGAATACTGCCTCGTGTAGTGGTGTGGTTCATTTATGATATAAATAAAAGGTAAGAAGAATAATATTAATTAAACTATGTGATATTCTTGACATAAAAATTATTATAAAATTAAAATATATAATTTTTTATTTTTTATTTCAACTCATCAAAGAAATGGAAATAGTGTTCATGCGTACATATGACCTACAATCCTCATGAATGGTGGATTTCATTTTCTATCAGTACATATAATAGGATTCTATAAAAAATATATATACTAAATATATATGGTATTTTTATAATGGTTAACATTATGTATATGAATAAACCATTTTCAAAGTAAGATGATTAGAAATAAAACATCATATCATAAATGAAAAATAAATCAGTAATTTCCCAAAAACATGGATTTAACCTGAATTATTAATAAATGTGTAATTGAAGGTCATAAGAAAATAATATATGGTATTATATATATTAATTATTTTTTTTAATATATTTATAATAAACTTATAATTATAATACAGGAGGTTCAAACTTATGTGACTAAATTTAATACTTAAGGTAATGGATTTATATCTCACTTTTATTTTTTTGTGAGACACATGCCATATTCACCACATGATTTTTTTGTGTATTGTATATTATACTGAATAATGTATTTTTTTATAATTATAAATAAATTATTTTTTATATACATATCCATTTGATTATCATTATTTAATGAGGTTTACAACATCAATGTTACAAATGTCATTAGTGATTTTTGTCTCAAATTTCCTCCTTTGAGACATGTGTTATGTTATGCACCTATATTCTTTTATGAGATTTATATAAATCCAATTTTAAATTTAATATCATGAATTCATATATCATCACAATAATTCAATGTTTTGTTTTTTATTATTTAATTTTAATTCTGATTCAATTTTACCAAAGTGTAAAGGGATGTTTGATACAATATAATATTTTATCAGGCTTATTTATGATTAAGTCTCCAAAGATGAAATATTATATTTTACTTATCAATAATTCTCATTAATGTTATTATAATACTGTTATTAATGATATTATATGGTACCATTACTATTACCCCACTCTTTGGAACTTAAATGAATTCAGAAAATGATTTTATGAAAATATTACTTTATTTATCTATTTGATCAGAAAATCCATTTTCTTCAAAATCCATGTTTTTTTAAAATGTATTAAAATATGTTTTTAGAGTTACCAAAATGATTTATTATTAAACTATTTACTAATTATTAGTATATTTTTATATCTTTAATAGAATAAACTTTTCATTTTGTAAACAATTCTTGTTTTCATTTTACTGAAAATGTTAAAGGAATCCTAATTTTAAAGTGTATGATATGAAAAAAATCTCCAACTCCATGACCAATAATTTATTTGATTCTTAATATATATTTCTTTATGTTGTTTTTTAATCAATTTTATTTTGAAATTTTTTTATTTTTTCATCTTTTTTTTCAAATAAGAAATTATATTTTTCCTCAAGAAATGTTTTAAATGATTTTTTAATTATTCTTTTATAAGTTCAAAATATTATCTTCAAAGACATTAAATTTTCATCATGAAAATAACTAATCAATTTTTATTTAAAATTATTTTTCATATAAGATGAAACCATTTTAGGATACCTACTACTGACTAGGGGTGTAATCCAATGATAAAATTCATATTCTATATCTGAATCATTTGTCTCTATGATGGAAATATTTTTATGAAAACTATTTCTCGTCCACTAGTTATACCATGGGAAAAATCATTATGAAACCCGGTTCTTTTTTCGTGGGATATAAAATGGGTATATGCTTATGAAAACCATTAATTTTTTCAAGGGTTATGGTATGAATAAATGATGAAACAATTATGAAGACATTCACTTTTCCATAGGTTACGTTGTGATGAAATGTTTAGGAAACCACTTTTATTTCATGCGTTATGATATGATGAATGTTTTATGATCTTGTAGAAAAAATATTTATGAATATAATTATGTTATTTGGGGGACTTATATCTCCCACCAATGAATTTTTTAATAATTAATGATACATATTCTTAAAAGTTACATGAGAGGTTATCCTATGTCTGAAATAGGTTACACTATAGGTTGTACCAAGCTCCAAATTGGGTACATGGGATGTTATGTCAAACCCAAAGAAGGTGCATGGGTGGTTATCCAAATACTAAAATGTTATGAATTCCTTTACGTGTATAATTGAAATAATATTTTCTATAATTATATATATGCCAAATATTTATGTTTTTTTTCTAAGGTTATGATCTCATGTTCTATATTTGTCAATTTCATTATGATTAAAGTATAATGATATTCCATTCATCATGCCATGACTCATGATTATGGCCTTTGATATAAAGGATATTATTTTAAAATTTTATTCTCATATTCTCATAACCTTATGCTCATGGTATGGTTATGTATTCCCCTTTTATACCCTTACTAAGCATCTGAACTCACCATTTATTATATCTCATTTACCCATGTTATGAAGAAAATATTTAAGTTGGAAATTTTATGAAGAGTACTAAATGGGATGATATTTAAGGGATACGTTTAATAAGATTAATTAAATTTTAATATTACATACATATTATCCATAAACACTAAACTATTATGACACTTAGGTTTATGTTTGTGTAATTTATTGAATATTCATATAAAAATATGTAATACCCATGTATGAAAGTCATGGGCCAATACAAAAAGGTTGAATAATTTAAGATACTTGTGATAATTACATCATAATAACACTCTTCTATACCCCCTTATATAATTTTTATATGTTATAGTAATCTTTATAACTTGTGGAAGATAAATATAAGGATGGGATAATAATAAATTTTCATCAGGGGAAAACATAACAAAATTTAATAAATGGTTATATCATAAGTATATTATAAAATCATAGCATGAAGAACATTATTTTATAAACAACATGATAAAATACGAGTTTTCCTTAAATCATTTAGGATTGAAATGTTATCTCAAAAGAAAAAACCAATGATAGAACATAAGACTATTAGATAAGAATGGAAACATGTTATAAATAAATGTTTTCATAACACCATGGAATCATATAATATGTGGAAACTAAAAAACATGTGAAATAATAAACATATGTCAAGGGTTGTTTCCCTGAACACTATTCTAAAGTGGAAAAATTCCCATGTGGTATTGGTTTACTCTCATTCTCATAAAGATAGAGTAAAAAGTCCCATTGTGGATTTATATCACTCGACATTCCCATAAACATAGTGAAAAAAGCACCATTGTTTATTTTTTCAATACAAATTCTGATAAACATAGTGTATAAAGACCAATTGTTTGTTTATTTTACTCCCTAATCCCATAAACATGGTGGAAAAAAGTCCCATGATGGATTAAGTTCACCCCCTAATCTAATACATAACATCTTAAGATATATAAAGCCTTACCAAATGTATTTCTTTGTAATTCAATTCCATGATCATCCAACACATAATTAAAATAATATGCATTCATTACACATGAGGTAAATAAATCATAAATAAATAATAAGCCTGATAAAACCCATGAAAAGGAAATGGGTTTTATAATTCCAATTTAAGGCATAAAAAAAGTCAAAATCAAAAGGATTCCAAATAAAATAATAAATTATATTGATTTGGACTTTAATAATTATAAAAAGGTCATAGCTCTTGAACATGGTGTCCCAATGTATGAAATTCATGATAATGTTTTGGATTATAAATAATTATGAACTATATGGGAGATATTCTACGACATATGTAGAGGATCTCTTTGAAGAAGGAAATAGTTTCAGGTTTTCCATAAAATGTAATTTTTATAAGGATTTTTTCCATAAAATAATTGTGCTTTTTAAAAGATATTCATTGTAAAAAAACATTTTATTTAGGTGACAATCATCATGATATAAAAGACAATAATTTTTCATTATGTTGAGTTTACAAAAATTTCTAAATTCTAAAGGGAACATAATACATATGTTATACAGAAAAAAAGAGGTATAAAAACTATTTATATATAGAAGGAATATATATAAAATTTATGGAATAAATACATGAGTATATGATAGTGAAAGACGGATAAAATGAAAGATAATGTGTAACCTAAATGTAATAAGGGTGTTTTCAAACAATCCTTTTTATGGTTTAAAACACCATTGATGAAATCCGAAATATTTTAAAGCATAATTAAACTTTTTTAAAAAAATTATAAGGGAAAAATAAAATTAAAATTTGATAAATATAACTATGATTAAAATATAAAATAACAATATTTAAGTGAAGAAAAATTATGGACAAGTAGGGGAAACACTAATTTTGAAATATGTGGACTAATATTAATAGATATTTATTTTTGAGAATGAATATATCTAATTAATATATAATATTTAAATCAATATTGATTCAAATAAAAAAATAAAAATGCTATACCATTTAAAAAATGATGAAACTCAAGGAGAAACATTATAACTCATGAAAACTAATTAAGTTATAAAAGTCCTTCATATTTTAAGGAATTCATACATTGAATTCCACAAAAATGAATAAAATGGATGGAATTTTTCCAAGTTAAAAAATAATCTATGATATTAAAGGAAAATTGGGTAATAGTTACAACATAAAAATGATAATTGGAACATAATATCGAAGCATGCCTCAAAGAAGGGTGACAAAGATAGAAAACCCTATATTTTTCTATATCAATTATTTTCAAGTGGAAAAAATCCAAAATAACAAAATTAAGTTCATTATATACCTTATTATGAACATTATTATTGAATATTAATTTAATATGGAACAATTATCATCATATTATAATTATTTATTATATTTTTTCAAATTTATTTGTAAAAATTGAACCATTTTTGGTTTATTTTGGTAGTTTTAGAAAAAAAATACGACATTATAATAACACGTTAAACACATAATATGATTATTAAACAACCAAAATATAATTAAATATTTTTTTTTAGCTTATAAAAATATTTTTTAAGTTCTCATTGTAATATATGATAGAGTTTTATAGGTTTATTCAAGTAGGTTGTTAAACCAATAAAAACACGAACATGATTCATTAAGATGGTAGAGTATAGATAAATAATTGTATAATATCATTATGATAGAAGTATAATTATTTTATTTTTATTATTTATTTTTTAATAATATTTTAATCGGTTTGGAGAAATAATGAATATTGTGATGAAAAATGAAAAATGTTACTTTGTGGGGGTACTATTCAGTACAATACCCAATTAATGTTCTGTTTTTTCAATGAATTAAATTGAATTACATTATATGATCATTTAATAGTTAATAATCCTAGTTATATTATATATATCAATTGTTTTGTCCTCAAAATTATTAAAAAAACTTGATATGTTGTTATAAAAAGTAGAAGATGTCACTTCACGAGGGTGGTTATCAATGAACATACACTAATGATGCTATTATTTTACTTAGTGTATTGGGAGGAATAAATTAGGGGTTTAAATTAATATAAATATATATCAGTTTAAAAATGATACTTATCTGATTTTATTTTCATGGATATAAGTTTCATTGGTATAATTAAAAATAAAATATTAATAGGTAAGTAATACTTACGTAGGAGACTCAATCCTCTCTTAATGATATCCTTGGAAATGAATTCATTAGGATAACTTCTAGAGATTATATTTTTAATTATTAGAATTTTATTTAATTTATAGGTATTTTGTTAAATATTTTGAAGGAAATTATGAATGTGAAGATTAAAATTAAGAGTTTGTAACTGAACCCTTTTTATAATTTAGGAAAATTGATGTTCTGGGTAAACCCTTAACACTTCCATAATATATTTACAATATTCTATGAAAAATAACTTGAAATTTTCCAAATAATTGAACGTAGGGTAATATAAGGACATTAACGTCTCATCCAATAATTTACACACATGTTTGAAACTATTTTTAATCCTTTTACCATATGTTTTTCTATTTGGTCATTTTGATTTTTACATGAGTAATTATTTTCATACTATCTAATTTATATTCAATTATAAAAATATATATTATATCCTTTTAAATTATATATATTACATGTATCTAAATTTACTATCCATTTAAACTAATACATTTTTTATATAATATAAAATTATCTTTTTATTTAATATATTTAATATATAGAAAAATATTTGTAAGAAAATGTTCTGTCACAATTACGTTCTCCTAATAATATTTATTTTTGATTACAATATATTGGAGTTTTATTATATTCTTATATATAATTGAAAATTATAATATATTTATTATTTATTATTTATTAATTTATTTGATTTGATAAAAAATTTGTAATCCTAATAAATAGTTCTTGAAAATAACGGTCTTACTACCATCATAGTAATTATCTTTAATCATAATTTTGGGAAAAAAATAAAATTTACCATATTAAATAATATTAAAATTTTTATATTGAAGAGTAAATACATTATTTATATTTAATTTCTACAATTAATGAAAACCAATCATTAAGATTAGTGAATAATATTGTTTTTTGATTGAAATATTAAATTAGTTTCCATAGCAGTAAACATGAGTATTATAAATTTATCATAGTATTTTTAAATGATTTGTTTTACTATAAAAAAATATATTTTATATAATAAAAATTTCAAAAAAATAATTCATTTTTTTTATAATAATGTTATAAAAGTGATGGTTTTAGAAATGTAGTATTTTTTCACTTTTCACTTAAAAAGAAATGATTTTTAAAGAATAGAAAATGTTATTTTGATATTATTGATATGATAAATCCAAAAATGAATTTTATTTTTCAAATATAAAATTATAAAATTTGAGAAAATAATATTTAAATACAATTATAAAATAGAATAAAAAATGTTTTTAAAGGGAAATAACATTTAAAACAATTATCCATTATTATTCAAATATCATATCAATTAATAATAAAAATAATATTAAATATTAATCATATAAAAATATATTTTATAAATATAAATAATTTTACACTTCTATATTATATTTAGTCTCTTAAAATAAATTTCATAAAAAGTTTTCTTATATACATTTTAAACCATAAGCTTATTCTATTAGTTATCTATATACATCAAAAATAATGGTTATTATTTCTACTATATTAGATAATGTGGATATCTATATATATAATTTCCAACATAAAATCCACATTATAATGGTTATATAATGTTATAATTTTTTTGGTTCTATGTTTAATGTGAAGCAAGCTACTGAACACATTTTTTAAAAGTGAAATATAATTTAACAAATTAATAAGTTAAATTATATTCCCCATAAATTTATTATTCCCATGAAATTTTAATTTTAAAAACCATTATGAAATATATAAATTTATCTAAATGATGAAATTTTCTTAATATAGAATTCAAATTTGATATAAACCATAAACATTTTAGGGCCTTGTCTTTTTCTTCAGAATAGGAATAATCATAATATTGGGTTTTTCTACAACCATTTGATGCAAGAGTCTATCATTATTTGATATCATAACCCATATTATATATTTTTATTCTAAATGGTTTTCAAAATTGTCATTTCAATGTAGGGTGTCATATTTTTATATGAAATTTAATTTCATTATTCCAATAAATAATTTTTCCTCTATGTAGCTAGAAAAAATAAATTCGCAAATCCAAATAAGATTTATCTAAAATAAGGAATAAAATACAAGAATGAATCAATATCCCATAAAACATGGTTTATATTCATGTATCTTGGATATAATAATTCAACCACCATGTTTACTTATTTCAACAAATAATATTTGGTTAAACCATACATGACATAATACATTTGTAAATCAAGTGTGATAATTATGTGTACCTAGAAGAACTTTATTTGTCACTATCCACATTAATAGTAGTAATTGTATTGGATTTTTCTTGATCCCATGGTATGGAGGTTGTTGGTGTAGATTTTCTTCATAATCTATTTGACTAATTCAATTTTTTTATATGAGGATAAATTCCTCACATCTAAAACATCAAAATACAAATGGATACTTTGGAAGAAAATTATTCTTATCCATTATTAAAATGAATGTATTATTTTTTCCATGGATACATTCTACTAAATCTCTTCATTTACCAAATATTAAATGTATTGATGTTCATTTTATAAATTCCCATAAGTACCTCTTCCCATATTTGTAACACGATTGAAAATAAACTTTTATTTATTCATAATATCTATCACCCATACATCCATGACACTATATCCTTCTAATATTTAGTGTGTTTAGATATTCAGAAAGACTCTTAATAATTATCATAACTTTAAATATTTTAATGGGTATATGAAATTAATTTTAACACTAGCTTCTTTCCATTTGGTTTCACATTTGAAAAATTGTATCATTGCCCATCACATTCCTGATTAACATTGATCCTCTAATATCCAATCATTTGTTAAACTAAAATAGTTAATTATTATATATAAAAATTAACATTATAATATAATAATCAGAAATGATCTTATAAAAAATCATCCTTGAAATGTATTACTATTCAAAACCATCATATTAACTTTATATTCAACCTTAATCACTCTTGGTTCTATCTAGTTTTCATTATGTTATCTTATATCATAATACTAAACGTAATTAATTATAATAATATATCATACATAATGGATCATAAAAAAATTATTTACTAATGAATATCCCCCATTATATTTTTTATCCAAAATTATTATCATAGGCACAATTGTAGTTCAATAGAGTGATGTGTGAGTAAGTGCACAACTAGACATTTTCAGGATGATTACCCATCGAATATTCTATGCCACAACCAGATCTAATTATATATATATATACATAGATTAAATGTCTAGGATAACTAAAATAGTACAAATTTACCATAACATATTGATGATATCCTATACTTCGACTTATCTTTTAGACTTATCCCTAGGGTGTTTTACAGAAGTTCTCTAATACTTTTCTCCAAAATAAGTACACTAATCATCAAAAATATGTAATCCATCCATTGATATTCACTATAGTGACCCATAATAAACATATATTTATTTTAAATTATTTACATAACATAGACATTACAACTGATGATAATATGAAATTTTGTGGAGAAGAAATTTTTCTATTTTCTTCGAGTACCCCTTATAGTGGAAACTAATTTTTAAAAAATTATGGGAATTTCTCTATATTCAAACTATATAAACCCCAACCCCTATATCCCAAATATGGTTCCATATTTTTTTTATAAATTCTACGGATAAGGTGAAAAGGAATAATCCCTTTTATTAAAATAAAATAAATTACAAAGAGAATGAAAAGTAAAGGAAATACTAGGAGGCCCAAGAAATGTAGAAAACCCCAAAAAGGGCACTAAAAGTTAGAAAGATTCATAGTACCCATCCTATGAGAAGGCATTCCCCTCGGATGTCTTCTATGCTTCCATGTATTAGCTCACTACCAAGGTTCAAGATCATCATTAGGAGAAAAATCCCTAGTTTCCATCTCCATATCATGATGTCAAGATCTCGTCTTGAGAGTTCCACCTAACATTATGCTTCCTCTATTGGTAGAATTTTCTGCTACATGAGGATCTGGAATCCTTATCTTTAAGGTCAGATATTTAGTTGATTCAAGAACCATCAATGTACTGGAGATCAAAATTGCAGTTATATTAATACAACATATATACACATTAGTCTTCAATATACCATGTTTAGAGTTTCCCTATATAGGAATAAAATTCATATCATCAATAGGATTCTCATGTGATTTAATAATGAAAACTATTTTTTTGAAAAGAAGATGAAATCCTAATGATGTTACCAGCATTCCTAGAGAAACCAATGGAATAACTTTTTCATTCACCATCATCATCTTATAGCATGGGTTATACCATCAAGTCTACAAGAGTTTCTAAGTACATACCATTACCAAGGGAGATCACCTAAGATGCATTCATCTCATTACTATAATGGGAATAAACCTTGTCCACCACATCCTCAATTAGATTATCTTCCAAAGAAAATGACATAGTAGTAACATCATCAACTACCTTTCAATGTTCCTCCTTAGATACATTCTTAGTGACATTAACTACTTAAAATTTATTAGTCTCAATAGGAAAAAGAGTTCCTCCATGAATCCTTGATGAAATATCATCTGAACTAGTTACCTAGAAACTCTTCTTGGACTTCATAAAAGTGAATATATTTAGTTTGATAGATATATTTAGCTCGATCAATCTCCTCCCTTTCTCAGTGAATGAGTTTATGTGACGATTTTATAAATCATCTAAATCATTAGAACAGTAGAACTTACCTAATATGGAAGGGTTCTCATGTTGTGTCTCGTGTTTTTATTTAAAATTATTATTTTTTAAGAAACTATATCATTTCAATGACAAGGTTGATTATCCTCGTACATAGTAGTGTTGATAGTATTCAGATCTCCTTTCTCATGCACTTGTTTGGACAAATACTTCTTCCATAGAAGAGAAACAAAATCTCATTTAGCACTCTGATTTTGTTGGATCACATTATCATTTTTCTTCCCTAGTATGAGATTATAATATTTCACATTTAACCTATTTAATTTATTAGGTGTGTTCCCCTTAAATCAACATGAACAAAAAATAATGATTTTTCCACATTTATCAAAGTCATTCCAAATATTGTAAAAACCTATGCCGAGATCAGGAACATTTTCAAACTCATATGCTAAATCAAACCTGTAATAATCTGTAGAAAACATGACCATTTTTATTAGAGGGGATATGTGATCAATCTCTTTAAGAAGTTGAGAGAATTTCCTATAAATTTCATTTTTGTTTCCCTATCCATTTTAATCAGAACATCTTTGGTTGTAGAGACTTCCCATAAAATCCTAAGATGCAAAAAGATACTAGGTAGGATCATAAATTCTAAGCCAATCTTAGAATGTATAATAATTTTTCCCCAAGTAATTAAATTTAGGATCCCAGTATTGAATCTGAATAACCCCATGATTCAAGTTGACAAGGTTGAATCCCCATGCCCTTGAATTCATCAATACACTCAAAAATACCTTGTGAAAGAACCCCTTCCCCAGTGAGGTGAGTTCCCAACTATCAAAACCCAAAATAGAAATAAGGGGTTTCTTAATCTCATAAGTTTCCAAGATGAATTGTTGTAATTTCATAGAAATGTGAGTAATGATATAGTTATTACGTTCTTTAAACATCAATGTTATGATTCCTTGAGAACAGTCAATGAAGTTCATGTCTCCCTTCCACAAGATTTTTTGTGATAAAAATTTAATTGCGTATTTGATTCCTTCCAAGGATCCCATTTTTAGAGATGAAACTGCATCAAATTATGTATTGGGAATAATCTATGTCTTTTCTATATTTGGATTTAACTAAAAAGAATCCCCACACACCACTTTGGAATAATTATGGTTTTCATCACACCGAACAAGACTTGTGTCCTTTCATGATCCTTCCACATTTATTTTTCCCTTGACATCTAAAACCAAGGGAAACTAAGGTTCCTCATATGTGTCTGTCATCACAGGTGAAATCTATATCAATGGGTGGAATAATAATTCTCCCACATGATATTATTATAATCCACCATCGAAAAACAATATTGGCTCAACCAATTAGATTTGTTATCCACGATCACTAAACTCAAAAGAGAAGACCAATGCGTTAAGACACCTCTTCTTGAGAACCGACGTGATAACATTGATGCCACTCTACCCTTGGAATCTAATACCAATGCCTCTGTACAATGAAACAAATCCACACTGATCTATGATCAACAAAGCTCAATGTTATATCTTGATAATCATGACACTAGTGATCTACCATCAACTGAGAGAGAACAATTCTTTAGTATATTAGAAAAAGATTTAGTGAAGTTCATCTTAAAGTGTGGAAATAGTGTATTGGTCATGTAAAACTAGATACATACTTGAAATTGTAATTACATTGTAAAAAATAAAAAAATAAAATAATTCTCATTGTCAATGCCATTATTCCCTTTAGTTTCTACCTACATATCTATCACAAAATAATACATAATATCCTAATGAAAATAAAACATAAGAAATGGGTGATATCAAATTCCCAACAAGGGTAAGGGTATTTCGAGGGCTATTATACATAAATTATCATAATTAAAAGTAAATAATATAATCACACTCTAATTAATGAAAAAAATAAACAAATTATGGTATAAATAAATTATATTCAAATAAATCCATATAAATAATCACATGGATTTCAATACCTGATCATATAATGATAGAATTTATAATACCTAACATCTGACCTATCATGATATATTCTTATGATACTAAGTATCATGATCCATCCTTAAGAGATATTAAATATATGGGTATAATCCCATAATATTTTCCAATCTAATTTGTCTTATAAGATTTTTCAATTCATCAAGGGGATATGATGGGCCCCAACAATCAAATACTAAGTCTGTAGCATTATTAATATGAAGGGGGAAAACATAAACAACGTAAATTTTTTAAAAAAACGTACATACTAAATGTGATTAATTTACCCAATCAAAAAAAAATAACCATAAAATCTCCATATTAATATAATTAATTGTATAAATATATATCGTTCAAAACTTAACTAATCGAAAACCATAAAATAAAAGAATAATTATGAAATCTATTTAACATGTCCCCAGTGGTTCATCAATAAAATAAAGGCTTTATGTCATTTATTAATAGAAGTAATTTAACAGTTCATTAAAACATTCTTGATGAAACATCATTTTACTTTTAAAAATAACATATTAAAATCAAAAATATTTTTAAAATCCTTTTCATTGGAAATTAGTTTTAAAATCATTGAATTTCTAGAATAATAGCAAAAAAAAATTATTTTAAAAGACCCTGTAATATAAAAATATACGATTTAAAGAATACTTTTCAAGATGGTAGATAGTTTTTAATTGATGTAAAAGTAAAAATATTATTCCTTTTGCATTGAAAAAGATTTAGAACAATGTATTGTTTAGAAAATGAAAACAAAATTCTGCCTAATTGTTTTTGTAAAAAGTAATAAAATGGGTAAAAATTTCATTAAAATCATTTAAACTGTTAAAATATAATAACATTTCAAAAAACATAGGTTTTGAGGAAAAATTATTTTTCATAATAGAGATAATTCAATTTGATTTTTATTAAAGAAATTCTCAATAATTTCAAGTACCAAAGAGTGAAAAATGGGTTTATTTCTTGAAATTGTAATGAATAAATACAAAAGGATAAAACGAAATGGTTTTGTTATATAATTTAAAAATAATATCCCTTTATGGAAATAAATTTGTAAAAATCACAATTATAATAGGATTTTTAAAAATAACCAATACAATTATCATGACATTTACGTGGTAATTAATCAAATAATTGATTAATTTTTTTGCACTATAAGTCTACATAAAATATTTGTAAATAAAACCCACCACCTAAACGAATTGAAGCTCCCAAATGAGATGAGTTACCACATGAGGATATTGCATGTGACCTGGAAAATTCATCAATTACATGAATATTTCATAACATTGAATGAAATTCCCATAGTTATAAATCCAAATGTACTTTTTAAGAGGGATCAACCAATCAATCATTCAAGGTATCGTGTGTTGGAATGCAAGAATATGTAAATATTGATGATAACATACAATATGAAATCCACATAATACAATTTCTATAAGAATATAGTGATCTACTATGTTCATTTTTAATGTGAATAATATGTTGTTATTCTGTGTAACAAAGGTATCAAGAAGACTAGGATGATTTATTTGAGATTCATATATGGTATAATCAAAATTACTATCATATTTAATTTGAGGAACACCATATCATGAATTGAAGAATTATTTATTTTATGAATACATTGATGAATGATGAGTAAAATTGATTATTATGATATAATTTGAATGAATATACTTGTGGAAATATCATAGTCACAATATGGGTTATTCATATTGAAATTGGATCATAGTGTATGTTTTTAAATTAAAAATAAATGAGATCATTATAGGGAAGACATGTTGTTTCTGTTATTGATACATTAGTAGTTATGCATGAAAAATGGTGTTTCATGGATATCAAGAGATTATTGAGATGCATCAGACATGATGATCTTGATATATTAACATAGTTTCATGTACATGGATTTGAATCAAATTCAATAATCAATATATCAAATTCATGAAAATTACCATCATTATTTGAGTATCTATATGAAATAAAATTTATGCCACAAGGAATGTCATGAATAAAATTTTTTAGGAATTAATACCACATTCCATCGATGGAGATTATGTATGATGTTGTATAATTATGACTAAAATTATTTATAAACATCATAAATTATACCTGAAGATTTCGGGAATTTAAAAATTATTTTATGTGAGTAAATAATCCAGGATCCATTGAGCAAATTAAAGATTTGAAATTAACCTCTAGCATTGATCATGGTGTTTCCACATTAATGAAATAATTATTATGATAAAAATGATGATAATATTCTTGATATAAATATGGTGAATATAAAAGGATTTTTATATTTTGATATATTGATTTAAAAATATGAGCCTATGAATATATTAATATCATTCTAGGAGAACCTGATGAACATAAGATATTATTGAAAAAATATAATCTAAATCCAAGAATCTGTGAAGGAAATATACCTTCATATCTAAGAATTTAAATAAAATATATAACACATCGTATCTATAAGGATATTCAAGACCAAGATGTTAGTTAAAATGTTCTTATAGTGATCATGATGTTGTACATGAGTAAACAATACCCTAAAAGGTTGTGGAGGAAGATCATCTAAAAAATGAAGTCATTATACTATTGGATCCATGCCAAGAAGAAAAATATATTGTTAATGGGGTTTTTATCTTATTATTAATGTGGATCAAGGGATATGGTGTATAACAAGCAGATCAAGTAATGAAAGAGGAGGATAGTTGGGGTGAATAACCAACTCTATTAGAAGAGTTTGTAGTTTTAGTGAATAATGAGGATGAATTAGAGGACCAATAACTAGGGTATATAACCAATATCAACCTAAGACAATATACCTTTGAAAAATATTATTTTTAATAATCCATATTGATTTATCTAAGTAACAATTCATGGCGAATTTATTTTTCTCAAATCTTGTAAATATTGTGTATTGATCTCCCTCATTGATAATATTTAGGATGTGAGGTTATTGGATATTGTTTAGTGTATTGATAATCTATACAAGTTTTAGAGTCTCAATTAAAAGGAATATTATTCATAAAATAAACCACTGATTCACCCCTATTAGTAATCATACATCATGGGGATCTATAATTTTACTACATATTTGTAATGTAAATGAATTAATTTTACAATCTTTTCTCAATTAATACATTTTTTATACCATAAAGTTATTTTAATGAACTATTATTTCATTTATAATTAAATAAAATATTATTTTATAAAAATATGCTTTGTATTAATATATCATTATATCCAAAAAATATAATGTCATCATAAAAATAGTAAAAAAAAATTTTATTCATTTACCAAAATTTATAGAAATAAAAATTAAGAAAGAAAAAAAATAAAATACTTGAATATAAATTTATAATTCTATAGATTTAATTCATTAAAAAATCATTTAAATTGAATTAATTGTATAAATAATGAAAAATATTAGCATTTTGATAAAAAAAATTAGAAAGAATATACTATTGTAATCAATAAACATGTTAATGGCATGTGTGAATTTGAGGGAATTATTTTATAAATATATACACACACACACAAAAACTCGTATATTTATATATATATATAGTGTTGTGTGTGTATTGGCATGTAACATGGTTAATAATTTTTAAGTCAATTATTATTGGGTTTATATTTGTTTAAAATGAATCATATGTACCAATTATAATTAATAATTAATAAGATGATAAGGAAATTTATTTATCCTTAAAAATAATAAATTAGATAATTGTAAAAATTAAAAATAAATAATGAAAAATAATTTACCTTCACTAATGATTAATTAATTTGATTGATTATTAAAAAGTATCCCCCGCTGAGGAAGATTAATTATTAACGTGTTAAAGTTCATTAATTATTAAATTCATATCACATAGATATAATTGGATTTTAAAAAAATATGTTATGTTTTTATAATCAAGAATATTAAATTAGATAATTTTGTGAAAAATGGAATATTTGATAAAAAGTAATAGATAAAGGATTATACAATATATATATCACATTACCTAATATGTATACATAACTAAACATCACTTAGAATACAATAAATTGATTATTTTTAGTATAAAATAATATATTTAAACCAAAATGGATGAAGATGATAACTTGTTATAATTTTATAATAATATATATAATTAGGTTTAAAATAATACCTCTATCCTCACCTTGAAATAACAAATCTCATTGAGAATTAAAATAAAATACAAATATTTAGAACTCAATATAAAATCTACCTTGATATTATCTAATAAACACTTTACTGAAATTGGGGGTTTTCGCCCACAATAAAACCATAATCACTAGTGATTCAAACATAATAATCAATGAATATATATTTAAGTAGGGGAAATGATTTCTGCATGATGGGTTTCAATTTTCCTTAAAATTAATTAAAACCCTAAATATGATATTTTGATATAATAATATAAAATAAATTTTATAACTATATTATAAGTAATTGAATAAATAATTTTTTTAAATTTTAGAGACCTTGTTTTTTTACATGTCTATTAAATGGTTTTTTTATCGTCATACATTGAGGATGCTATTTTGTAATCATTATTATCATGACATTAGACAATTTTTATTAAATCATTACTTTAATTTTTAGTTAAATATTAATAGATGTTATTATAAGAAACATGGGGGCTATGAATTGGAAGATCTATGTTATTATTGACACTACGATTATTATATGGTTGCATGAGAGCTATAACTACAATTATACAAGAAATGGATAGAAGAAAATTAATGAAGCAGTAACTTAAATATATTACTATATTTTGATGAGTATTTTATGGGGGAAATTTATTATCAAATCTAATAGATCACATCCTCTAATATTGAAAGTATATGTAGCGCCATTGAAATTTTGGAACAAATCATTATTAATGATTAAATTTCTAAAATTTTCTATTGTGGTTTTATCTTTTGATCATTGATTTTAATTAGTTAATTTTTTAAAAGAATATCATCATTCGATGGGTATCATTTAAGAAACCATTAAATCCATTAAATACAAAAAATTTCAAATGATATTTAGTTTTAAATGACATTTTATGATTATTTTTCCATTAATGATGAGTATTAAGATTATAGTTTCAAATAATATGGACCATATTGAGAAACTAATGGATGATATGGAATTTATCAATTGATTTTATATTAGATAAATAACTTATTATTGTGAAATTATAATTTGTATTTAAATCTATTCTAAAAAATATCATTAAACATGATTATTTATTTCAAATTTCAAACATGAAATAATTCTATAATATTTTTTATTTTTTATTTTATTATTTTTTAAAAATTACATTATAGTTTCATTAATAATTACATCAATTAAAAATGTTATTCGATAAAAAGAATTAAAAAATGGATATAATTTCATTTCACATCTATGTTGAATAGTTATTAATTACATATTAAATGAAAAATTATATGTTTTTGTATATATCTCAAAACCATAAACAAAAATCAATCAAGACAAGTTAAACCATCATAAGAAAATCAGATATCACATAATTATATATAAAATTTTTTGAATAAAAAAAGTAGAAAATACATGGAAGGAAAATTTGGAAACCATATATATTTATTTCTTAATGTGACAAATTTACATCACATTATTAAAATAATTTTTATTCTAGTACAATTATAGTTTTTTGTAATATATTATTTCAATTTATTCAACCCAAAATAAATATTCATTATTATATTATCACTGAAATGGTCAATACAGTTCCCAAAACAAATTCTTGATAATTTTTACTAGAAAATAATTTTTAAAACAAAACAATATATATATAAAAAGAGTCCAACTAAAATGAGTACATTTTAATGTCTATATACAACTACCATTCAAATAAAACTCATAGAAAATACACTTACATATTTTCCTTAAATGAGTAAAATAACATAAATAAAATCAAATAAAATGCTTATGTCTAGAACCTAAATAAATATAATCAAATAGGATGTTTTAATTCATCCTATTAAAAATAAATTATTATCCAAATATTATAATTATAAAATGGATCAATATTATTTGAATCATTATGCTTAAATAGTTCTAACACAATTTCATATAAATTCACTAATCCCGAATTATTCCTAAAATATTTCAACCCCTATTCTCTTTATAAATAATTTTTAAAATAATTTATTTAATTAAAATATAGAAATTATTATTTAATTATGAAGGCTATAGTCTTTAAAAAATCAATTAATGTAAAAAATGAAAATATAACATTTAAAAAAACTAACATAAAAAATTAGAAAGAAACCAAAACATCATCACAATAAATAGAAATGTTATTTTTCATGAGAAAACTCTGTTATGAATGAACATCCAAATTAATTGATCTACATGATGTTATGTGACCATTAAATACAACATTAAAAATACAAAAATAATATATGATTGAAAAATAAAAAAGGTAAAAAATAATTTTTTTTATTTAATTATTTTATCATAAATAACTATTCATAAGAAATTGATTAATTTTTAATAGTTTATAATTAAAAAATAAAATTACAAATAGATAAAAAGATAAAATTTCATTCCTTATAAATCATTTTACATAAAACATTTAAAAAAATAAAAAGACATAGACTCAATTAAGGGTTTATTTTCCTCACACAACCTTCACCTCACCCATTACGATATGTATCGACATTAAATTATGCTAAACATGCATATTGTTTGCTTATATTTGGATATATAAAACCCTATATCATTTAACCAATGGAACTAGGATCCCATAAATACTTCGATTCCATTATTTATGTCCCTAATAAGACCACCTGATCTAACTCAATTTTTATAAATACCTTTAGATGATTTCCTAATCAGTAGAGAGTTCCCTAACTATTGAGGGATAAGTGTACATAGTTGGAGGAAATTCAACATCACTTATATATAATAAATAAAAATAATAATATTATAATAATTTAATTATAACAACCATAGAATTTAGAATATATTTTTATTTGAATAATTTTATTTCATTATAACTTTTGTTAAACACAACAACGAGTTTAAAAGAATAACAATATACTATTAAAATATTATTCTTTAATGTGATAGTTATCACGTGGCCGTTAGATTAGCGTGTATGAATAGGATTAAATAAATTAGGTAATATTTATATGAAGGTCCTCATTAATAAAAACCTATAGATTTATACATCATAAATAATGACACAATTTTGGAAATTTATTTTTTCCCCCGAAATACATTTTCCTCAAAATTTATTTTTAATTATTTTTCTTGAAAATAATATGATATTTAATTTATGAAACTTTTGAAAAAATTATTTAATAAAATTAAAATTATATTTGAATAAAAATATCAAAATTATATTTTGGTAAAAATGTGATATTTTTTTAAAAGGATTAATATTTAATAAATTATTAAGCATAATAAATTTTAATAAAAAATGATTTTAATTTGATGTAATTAAAATATAAAATTTTATTTAAATGTATTTTTAATATAAATCAATAAAATTATGATTTAAAATCAAAATAGTTTGAGGTTTAAATTTATTTTATACTCCAATTTAGTATAAAAACATTTTATAAATAGAATCATTATTTTTTTAAAAGAATGTTTTTCATCATGTTTTGTAGATTTAATTTTAAATTAACTTCCAAAAAATATATGTTTTTATTGTTTAAAAATTGATTCCATAGTTGGAATTAATAATTTCAAATTTGGTAAATCGTTTCCTTTTACTTTGGTAAATATGAAGAGTGTATTTAGTAATTTTACTACCACGTTAAAAGGTACATATGCTAATTAATGTTAAAAATAAAATTTTATGGACTATAGAATGACCATATTACTTTCATTGATCATTTTATTTGATGATTCCATTTTTACTATAATCATTCATGCTTCGGTTGCATGGCCTTTTTTTCCTTTTGGATTAGATTTTGAACTATATAATATATTATTTATAGATAACATAAAAATGTCACACTTTTATTTAAAATAACTATAATATTTTTAACTTGGGGATAAATAGATGATATATTCTGTTATAAATATTATTTTTTTAAATATAAATGATTTATCTTCATAATTATAATTTTTAATTTCTATAGAAGAAATCATTTCCATAAATTCTTATGAAACACTAATATAGTATTTATTAAATTAATGTAAAAAATAAATTATATTATAAATATTTAAAATAGTATAATTTGTAATAATTATGTTGAACCAAGAATTTTTTAGATAAAACTGAAATGTTAGGTATGTATGTAAATATTTTATTTGAATTATTATTTTTTTTTCTAGTGTTATTAAATATTAAGTAAATAAGATGTTCTAAAATTGAAATTAATGATGTTTTATGAAAATAATATTTTATTAAATGTTATAAAATTAATAAAAATACTATATTTAAAATATTGAATTATATACGGTTTGTTAAATAAAATACGATCCATTCAGGAATTTTTTTCATTTATAGTTACTATATTGAACTCTTAAGATTAAAAATATTGATATCATAGTATTTTTCAAAATGGTTAACAAATGGTTAAAAATGATAGGGCAAAAAATGTTCTAAAAACATGTCAAAATTTTATTTTATTACATTATTTCAATTCCAAATCATATTATATTCAAAAATTGTCTATTTTGATCTATTCTAACATAATAAATTTATTTATCGCAATTTAAAATTTTATGAAATTCCAATAGTGAGCCTCCCCTCAATTATAAAATGGGTATGCTCCTTCCTATTCGTTACACCACATTGAGGATTATATCTTGAAAATAACTTAAAAAATATCTTCTATGATTCCATAGAAACATTCTATAGGTTCTGGTCTTCCCAAACATCCAACCCTAGATTCCTTAATAGTATATATAAAGGAGTTATTTCAAAGAATAATTAACCGCCTTAACTGGTCAAATTTTTTATTATTATTCTATATCCTTCTATAAATCTCTTATATTACTAATAAAAAAATATCTATTATGTCATAAATAATCATAAATTATTTTATTTTTATGAAACTAAAATTTTTACCCTCCTTCCATAAAATGGGATGTGAAAATATCGCTTGTGTGTACATATGGTTTAACGACTCCACATAGTAAAATAATTAATTCCTCATCTCTATATTTTATGGATGGGTATTATAATTATTTTTATGTTAATATATGATAATTTTTACCCAATTAAAATTCAAAAATTATGATAACAAATCTAACTTTGTTCCCTCTAAACTGTGGGAAAACGATAACGCCATTCATGTGTATGTATAGAGTACCACCTCCACAAAAAGATGTGATTCATTTTTCATTTTTGTTAAACTTGGGTTGTAATAATGTGGATTTAATTTAATATATTTGATATATATGATATAATAATGATTCTATAAAGTATATTAATTATTTATCTTTCTTTTTTCCATCCTTCAAAAAAATGAAAATATTCTTCATATGTATGTTTGGCATATCTTCTCCAAGAATTATTTAATTAATCTTTATATCTCAATATATTTTGGATGAATATAAAAATGTTTAATTTCATGGACATATATAGTCCGTTAATTTTAAAAAATCTGTTGTTTTATGTGTTTTGGTAGGTCAGGGTGACTCATTTCGTGTTTTTTCCAACTTCCAGTTTTCCAACTGTAGCTCATTTCACCAGTGGGATATGAATTGCGAGTAAGTAACGATTAGTCAAAAATTGTGAGTCATGACTATATCTCAATGAAGTGTGACTCACAAATGGCGACTCACTGAATAGTGACTTGTTGAATTTTATCTCATCTATTGGTGGATCATCCAATGGTGACTCGTCCAATGGTGTGTCATCCAACGGTGACTCTTCTAATGATGACTCATCTAATGTTGACTTGTCTAACAGTAAGTCATACAATAGTGAATCATCCAATGGTGGGTCATTCGATGGTGTCTCTTACAACGATGAGTCACACAATGGTGACTATTCCAACATTTAATCATCCAATGGTGAATCATTCAATGGTGAGTCCTCCAATGGTGACTCATCCAGTGGTGACTTATCCAATGGCGAGTCATGAATAATGTTTCTAGTTTCTTATTGTTTCAATCCTTTGACGTTATCTTTGATGTCAAATGCATTCAAATTCTTGTTTTAAGGGATTTAAGTTTGATTCAATGTCCATAACTATTATTTAGTTTTTCTTAGGGGTTAAGATGCCTATGCACAATCAAAATGTGTAATCTTGACCAAATTTGATTTAAATGGAAAATACCAAAATTATCTAAACCATTGCTCCATTTTAATATTCAAAAGGATAAGACACTTATTTCATTGTACTTCCTTCTTATTTTTCATTGGTATATGATGCCCATATTTCTTCCTCCCATTGGAGTCATGCATTTTTTTGTATCCTTGAATCATGCTCCCCTTGGAGTATTTTATACAGCATGTGGACCCCTTATTTTGTTGCAACTAGGATGTGTCGATCCATATTTATTATAAGTTATGTTCTACCTCCATTTTTATAGGTTCCTTGATATATTTCCTCCCATTAATAATTTCCAAGTGATGGATGTGATCTCCATGTTTCAAATGGAGCATTCACAATTGTTGGTTGGTGTGGTGGTGACACAGAATCCTCATGTAGATGCAGTCATTATAGGAAAGGTTGTGGTGATCTATCCTATGCTCTATTCCCAAGAAAATAATGTTGAAGTACTTTTGAGGTTGGGGATTCATTTATTCTCATTTTATTTATGTAAAACCATATAAATATCATTATTTATCCATTTGGATCGTAATGATATTGACATACAAAAATTATTTGAACCGGATTAAAGAATTGGTGTCGATCACATAGAGTTGTTGTTTTTTATACAAAAATAATATTTTTCATCATGTTTTTATATATACAGTGATTTCTATGTCTTTATTTCTTTAGCATGTTGATATTGAAGGAAATTGGAAAAGAACATAAAGTCGGAATTAAATGATTATTAATTGGATAAAAGAATTAAGAGGCATGTTAACAAATATTATTGATGATGTAATTTGATGATAATCATATTGATGTAGATATGATATATTATTTGAATTAGTTAATGAACTAGAATCATGTTGATGATTGTTAATAAAATCATTAAATTCATGTTAAATTAATTGTTCAATTAATTTTTGATAGCTTGAGAAGCATGTTTTATAGGTTCCCATATTTGGAACCGATGATAATTAATTAGTTAAAGCAATATAGAATAAGAAATAGTTGTATGAATAAAATATAATGCCTTTTTACAGCCTGAGTTTCTCTCTTTATAAATTCTAGGTGCCTTATTAATTGGAGTCATGAGATCTCATTGTGTATGAATGTTGAATGACTTCTTCAGGGCCAACAACATAGTTTCTATGTTTGTTTCCTACTACTTGTGATGTGATGTGATCTTGGGATGTATGAGCCTATGGGGATATTGTGGTATGTGTGATAGGAAGGCCTAGTCGTTCTTGAAGCAATTGATTCTTAGAATGGAAATATGTATCAATTTATGCATGTGGCTGTCGAGGAGGACATCAAAGATTACAAAATAGGTTGAATTTAGGCATACCCATTAATGCGAAAGTTGGATTCTTATTGAATCTAGGGTATATTTATCTGCTTTTATTTCCCCACTTCTTTAGGTGGCTGGGTTTTTTATTATCCTTCCAAAAAGACGCAATGTTTTTCAGAGTATGGCACATGGTTTCTATGTTTATCTCCTTGAAGATGGATGGGTCTATGCTCCTGCTGTAGGTGGAAATGACTCCATGGGTATATCATCTACTCACCATATTGATCCCCTTGTGTTTGGTAGATTAGAATGTTTTCCTATAATACTTGAAAATTTTAAAATATAGAATGTGGTAATGTTGTTATTAATGAATAATTGTTTATCCCTTATGGTTGGAGATTGCTATGATGCAATGTTGTGGTTGTGATTTTGAGAATCCATGGACCCATTTTGGTTATGCCTTGTGGGAATGAATCTTTTTTGGAAGGATAAAATAATGTGATGTAGAAATTAAAATTGTTAATTAATGGTTAAATAATTAATTAACATAATTTGAAACTGATAGAAATGATAAAGTAACTTAATATTGCTCTTTAAGTGGTTGTGTACTTATATGATATCTAGTCTTAGCAGTTCCATATCTTAGAGAGATGTTTTATTTAGTTGAGTATAATACTAGGTTATTCCTAATGATTGGTTGTGATCTATATTATATATTTTACTTTTGGTGTTTCTATATGCTACTCAACCATGTCGGTTAGCGTGAATGATAGCCCGGGGACTCTAAGCCTTGATGGGTGTTTCCCCAACACCCCTATGTGTGGATAGATGGTCGACTAATCCCTTTGACCCAGCACTCTTATCTTGGTAGTTACTTGTGTAGGTATGAATGGTGGTTAGTTTTTCCCATATATGTGGGTAGTGAGATATAATAGATTTTGGTTATTTCACACACATAAATTCTGGATATAGTATCATATGTACTATTATAGATGTAACATGTATTGGTTGTGAAGGATTGAGGATCCTTACTCATTATATAAGATGTTATGGATTGTTGTATAATACCGGATGTATGATACATGTTATTAAAGATGTGGTGGATCCCAAAAAAACCTAGTTACTTTTGCATATGTGGATATGGTGGTTGTGTTGCATGACCTTAATGTTGTGGTTCTTCTCCCAGGTGTCTTCGGGATAACCTTTTTGGAGAGAGATGCTCAGGATGTGCGATTTTTGGGAAAAGAAGAATACCAGTGGGGATGTGGTAGAATGATACCCTTGATATTTTTCATTATATTATATACTATTGTATGTGATACTTGATGAGTGTAGCTATGATGAGGATGGAAACATAGTATACCTATTTAGTTGTCGAGTCAGTTTCACTTATTTTTCACTATGATATAGCATGCTTTCTTTACTTACACACAAGAGGCATTGGGGATAATCCTATAGAGTATACTATTATACACACCAAATGTATATAAACTATATTTCAGGTTAGTTGGAACATGTGGGAGATCAAGCTGGTTGCTACTAGCTTGGTGTTTGTTAGGAGCTTTTTGGTATTCTTTCTTGCTTCTGTTTTATTTTGTTTTGGTACATATAGTTTCTCCTTTTAGTTTATGTAGTTCTTGCTTGAAATAATGTATTTTTTATTGTGTTTTCATTTATATTATAATATGATCAAGAGTTTATTGGTTTCTATCTTGTATCTCCATTTCACATGTGTTATTTTAGACTTTATTGTATCCCATATGTTTGTTTACTATACCCACATTGCTATTTTCCAACCATGGGCCTACTAGAGGAGGGACTCTGGTTTAATTATCTATATTATCCAATTGGTGGCCCATGAGGGGTACACATTTAGGGGTTGGGGTCATGAAAGAGTGGTATCAAAGATTTTTTTGAGGGAGTCATGACCCGACCCTACCCGTTCTCGAGCCGCAACTACCCCAAGCACGCCCTCATAGGCCAGGGGTTAGTGGAAAGCGTCAATGGCTAAACAACTCGGGGAGGCCTTTTCCTGAGTACCTGTACACACACACGCATCCCACTATATGTAGAAGTGCATAGTAAAAGGAAAAGTAAAGTACCAACTTCTATAAATAAACCACAAAGTGCATCGACCTCTAAAAAGTACAAAACAAGTGCTGAAGGTAAACTGAAAAGAAAAGTGAAAAAACATGTGCCCAATAAGTAAAGTGCCACAAACCAAATACAGGTAAACAAAAGTAAAACAGCTTGGAGAGTCCCACATCTGGAACACCACTACATCTACCGCCGGTCCAAGCTCTCGAACTCCTAGGCTCCTCTGATGTCACGACCAACCTATCCGTCGTCTGTAAGGTCACACCAAGTGCGGGCAATGCCCATGCATGGGTGAGTATAAAAATACTCAGTTGGATACCCCGAAGGCTTAGGGGAGAAACAAGGGAGGTACAAAAGAGTGAGAAGTAGATCGAACATGGAATAATAAAGGAGTACAATCGAGAGTGAAATAAAGAGTACAACTCAACCCAACAAGAGAAAGGAAGTAGACTCTTCCAAACACAAGGATCTTGAATCAGTGAGAATATGAATTTCTCATCGGGTTTTTAGTACCTATAGACGGAGAGTAAACTCATCCAACAATGAGAATCTAGACACAGAAAGAACGTGGCATTCACCACGCGTCTTCTCCTCTCCTGGAAAGAGAGTAACCAAAACCCAAGAAGTGGGTACTAGAACAAGGTATATATATATCCATATGACCAATCACGAAACCCGAAAAAGACCATAAGGGGATCTCTATCCCATAGCTCAGCCCTAGTAAGTGAGTAGCCAATGGTCCCTGAAGTAAACACCATCGATGCCCAGCATCCCGCACATTTTCCCTGATCTAAAAGTCAAAGGGTTCAAATCACCGCACCTTGACACTATCCGCTTTGGGCGACACTAACTTGCTCGCACGGTTTTTGGTCGTGTCTCAAAGAAACAACATGGTGGAGAAATATCCCCTCATAATTGAGAGTTTTGGGGAAAGTCAAACCACATCTCGTCACTGTCACACAGTTGAGAGGTCTTCTCAATGTTAAAGATGTCACATCACTAACCCGTGAAACCAAGGGTCCCGCTCCGGTAGTCACGGATAAAAGCCACAGTATAGCCTAGTTGAAAGTACTGAGACTGAAATAAGTATTTGGGTAACCCACTGGCCAGCCCCGCTGGAGGGAAAACCCTAAGAGGTCGTCGGGTAACCCACTGCCCAGTCACTGGTGGAAGGTAAACCCTAAGCGGTCATCGGGTAACCCCCTTCCCAGTCTCTGCTAGAGGATAAACCATAAGAGGTCATTAGGTAACCCACTGCCCAGTCTCTGCTGAAGGGTAAACCCTAAGAGGTCGTTGGGTAAGCCACTGCCCAGTCTCTACTGGTGGGTAAAACCCTAACAGGTCATCGGGTAACCCACTTCCCAGTCCCTGCTTGAGGGTAAACCCTAAACAGTCATTAGGTAACCCACTGCCCAGTCTCTGCTGGAGGGTAAACCCTAAGAGGTCATCGGGTAACCCACTATCCATTCTCTACTGGAGGGTAAACACTAAGAAGTCAATGAGCAACCCACTGCCCACCCCCGCTGGAGGGTAAAACTAAAGATGTCGATGAGCAACCCACTGACCAGCACCGCTGAAGGGTAAACATGGAACTGATCTCTATATCCCTAATGGATGGTACAACACTGGCCAACAGAACACGGAGTGGGTATCGCTCCACCATCCAAATCCATAACAGTTCACCTAGTAGAGGTTCAGCGCCTGTGTAGTGTGGGTCATGCCAATACCCGGAACTCTGCCTAAGGAATCACCTCACAGTAGATCACAGAAGGAGGATATGATCTCGATACTCAGATAGGGAATCTACACCCAGGATCACTGGGGCTCCGTACCCTACTGTAAACAACCTTCTAGGTAGAGGATCGGTGCCTGCATAAGGTATTGGTTACTCCATAATCCACAATAACTCCACTAGGGAACACGAAGGGACGTGGTACCGATAGCCCACATGGCTAAAGGAACATGGGAAACCTGAACAAGTCAGCCAATAAATCCATCAATAATTGCACCAGGGGAAACCACTCCACCTTTCTGGTCCAAATCATCATTAATAGAAGGACCCTCTGCGTCACAAGAGGTCAAAGGTACGTAAAGAAGAACAGGGCACACACAAGGGACCCACATGACATGTGACCCTATCTCATCTCCAAACCATGAAAACAAATGTTCCTGGGTAAAAATACAAAATGTACCTCCTAGAATTCTCGTATACCCCCAGAGTATAACACATCTCTATCCCAAAGGCTATCGAACGCATGACCCCCAAAGTCAATGTGAAGGGAAAAACATTATTCCGCCAACCTTCTTCCTCCATGGCCCTAGCACAGAAAACAATATCTCATCAAACATCAACTTCACTCACATGGTAGTGAACACGATCACACACCAAGGGTTCGCTTCCGCTACACAGCAAGAAGAACTGCAACCGGAGCACCTTTCATGCTTCCACATTTAATGAGATCTTGAATGAGACTCCAAATATCCAAAAAGACCATACCGTTGTAATCCTCATGGAAAAACAGTCGAGATAGACTATTTACCCATCTCTAATGGACATCCGATGTAAAATTTATTCAACACTGCTTTACTTCTGAACGACGTCCTGTGGTCCCGAGCCTCAGTACCGAAATCAGTCAGGCGCATCACACCATTGAAATCCCCTCGAGAGAACACCTTAAATTGACTACTAACTTGAGTGCAATGGATATCCAGAGAAAAAGATGCATATTTCCATACCGCACACGAGTGGTGCTACGTGGGACCCGCATCCCAGTCCCGAAGCACTAAGAACGGATTGCACTGTTGCGATCCTCTCAAAAATGACCACAAGATTGACTAATAACTTTTCCAAAATGGACACCTGGTGATAAAGTTGGAATTCACCATCAACTCCAAAAACAGCCCTCGTGGGGCCCGAACCACTGTATAGAAGTAAAGTGGGTGAATTGCGCCATGGAAATGACCTTGGAAAAACACCCATAATCGACTGCTCACACACCCTGAACGGACGTCTGATGAAAATTTTTCTAAATGCTACTCACAGTTTATAAAACGGGACTTGGGGCCCATGCCTCAACTCCAGTTTGAACATCTGAAACCATAATGGAAGTCTCCGCCTCAACGCCAGGGCTGCAATACCGCTGAAAACGCTCAAAACAGACTCCAAATGTGTTAGTGCTGTCCAAAAAAAACTCAAAGATAAATGCTAAACCACTTAAAGTACGTGTCGCGCCACCGAGCCCCCATCTAAGGATTTAAAAATCCCTGAGACCATCTCAAAACCTCTGTCTTGATCCGAGTATAGCATTGCCAGAGAAGACACATTAATCAGACACTCCATGTATGAGCTACCTTCGATCCAACCTTCGAAAATAATAATATTATTATTATTTCATGGGTGTTTTATTGACCCGCTCCACGAGTCACCAAAAGATACCCAAGGATTGTCTTAAAAAGACCGCATTGGAAACAAGGGAACACTGCCGCTAATGGCACATGAATTGGACGATGCACGAGGATGTTACGCTCGATTCACAGTTTTAATAATTATGACATTATTATAATTAATAAAATAATTTTTCATTTATTTAATTTATTTATATTTTTTCCTATGGTAATTTCTCTCTCCAATTAATGGAGGATCCTCTCCCCCCCCCACACGCTCCTTTTTTATCTTATTTTCACTTTTGCACTTAATTCTACAGCAGGACCTGCATACAGCAGGCCCTCCTCCATGCACGACCTCAAATCGGCTCGCCCCTGGAGACTAACACTGGATCATCTTGCCTAGACTTCTCCAGGAGCTGCTTCCCCCCGTGCACCACCACCACCGCCCCATGCCACCAGCAGACGCTCGGACCAGACCACCTCAAGTAAATCCGCCTAAGGGAGCCGCTGCCACCTGGATCACCGGACTGCCACCGGTCTTCCACTGGAGGCCATATTTGGCCGGACAACCTCAAATCCCACCAGAAACATCGTTGGGCCATCCCAGACTCCCTGAGACACGTAATTTCATTAAAAAAATGCATCAAAAATCTCAAAACACCCTCTTTGAAAACATGGCCTTCACTCAATGATTCAACAGAATTTTGACGTATATATAGATATTCAAAGGGGGAGGTTTGAAATTAAAAACACAAACCCAAAAACCCCTACCTTGTTGGGCATAACCCGAAGCTTCGTCGCTGATCCACCCTCGTTGTTGCCACTTCCACCTTGATTGGGAGGGAGTAGGATGAGGTGGAAGAGGAGAGGAGGTTGAGGGTGGGGGGGGGGGGGGGGTTTCACCTCATGGATTTAGAGGGGAGGAAGAGGATGCAGGGTGATTAAATAAAACAAAAACCATTTTATAAATAAAATAAAAACTTAACTCAAAAAAATAAACCCGCTTCTGAAACCCCAGACGCAGTCGATATTAGGTCATGCCTAGGGTAAACAGCACTTTCCAAGCACAATGGTGGCCTCAAAATTTTAATCCTAGATTCCATTCTAATGTCATAAAACTCAACGCCCGATGCCGCTAAATTACAAAAACGCCCCTGGGGCCATTTTTCACAGTAGTCATGCGCCCGCGAACGTTACACCCCTCCTAGGGTAAACGGCACACTCCAGACACAACAGTGACCTCATTTTTCCCGTACAAGCTACCCTTTAGGAGCTATTTCATTTATATGGTGTGCCTAGTGTGAATGCACTGATAATTTAATTCCGGCCACACCGAGGCTCGAAATCGCATGCCGTCTGAGGCGTTGCTCTGGAATATCATCAAGAATTTCCCAAAGTCTTTTAAAGAAAAAACCAGGTTCTTACATCATTCCATCCTTCATGATGTTAGTTCCCAAAAATCAAAACAATGGGACAACACTGGGTACGAAGACCACACCTGGCTCTCCCATACCCAGGAAAACTATTGCACAGTTCTAAGTCACCGTGCATGAACCAAAGAATTTGATCTGTTCACGTGAGGTCTGCCCTCGCTGATGACGTGCATAAGAGCACACACACTTCCTGTCAGGTGATTAACGTAGGAGACACTATGCACACAAAACAGCCTTTGGGTTTAGGGCAAGGTGGTAGGGAGCCTCGACATCCCTTCGTACAAACTCAAACGGCCTAAAGGACCCTGGGGGTAGCTCCCCTCCCCTGTAACACCTCTACGTTGCATGTCGCGACTGAAAATCACTATTCAAACTTGGGACAATTCCCGGTGATACCCTCCTTCAGGATATCCATATGGTGAAACACCCAAGGATATCTGGTCATGCAAGTTTTCATAGTCTATTTCTCGGAAGAAAGACTCTCTTACACACTCGGAAAGCAATGGAGTCGACACCATCAACTAACGGAAAAGGTTCTACACCTTCCACTCTATTGGAACAGGGTTACACCAACACCCTGCATCACCCTGGTAACTCCTCATACAAGGAGTTGGGACAAAATAATTTCACATATAGAGTCTAACAATTATACTGCAAAAAGTAGATGACCTGTACAGCGTACCTCTTATCACCTCATGCTCTATAGGATCGTAGACATCCAAAGCTCGCTGGTGTCTGCGGACCAAACTGTCAGCTCCCGGAGCCTGACGTGGACCACCTGGTGGTTATGGGATGACCTCGTAATGTCGTCACCCACTACCATCTCCTCCCACTCCTCTACTAGCACCACCTATCTAGAAAATACACCAAACATGGCGCTGCCTCTGTCGTGGCGGTGCACCTACTGCCTGCCCAATATTTTTAGCGTGCCCGATCGGGCAGTCTCATGCCCGGTGAACTTTCCCATCACAAGCATAGAATTGATGCTATCTGGTCTGCCATGGTGCCCTCCGATGCCACTGTGGTGTACAACCATGTCTCCAAAACCAACAGTGGGAAGGCCACCTGCATCGAGGTTCTATTTGCTAACGCCTGCTAGCTGCAGTAGATGTCTCAGATCTGTCGCGCCTACTGCCACCACCAACCTTAAAGCATTAAAGGAAGCTCTCTCTTACCAGTTCCTACTATGGAACCTCAGCATATGTGGAAATGCAAAAGGGTAATATGATGGCATGAATCTCTCTGCAGAGACCCTTCTCGAACATCCGCGCCCGGAAGTTGCCGTCATTGACCAAGTCTGGGTAAAAGAGTGCATGGTCTGTGAAACTAGTCACATACTTGATCACCGTCATCCCTCTCTACTGAAACTGTAGGATCTCCTAGTTCATAATGGAGCGTATGATGGAGAGGTAAAACTCCTCATCAAACAGCATTTGAAAGTCACCCCACGAAAGTGACGACTCATCAATTAACTGAGTCACCAGACTCCACCAATGCACAACTGCTCCGTGGAAAGGGCTGGCGGCCAAAGCCAATATAAGATTTGTTGGCGTATTCACATGCTTGAAGAGGAAACCCACTGTCTTGAGCCAAACCTCTACTGCCTGAGGGTATGGATCACCACTGAACCTCAGCGGTCTCTGCCACAGGAACTCACGAAGCGCGCTCAACCTGAGCTCAAACTCCGTCTTCTCTACTGGAGTTGTCTGCTGATCACCAGGTGGGGGTGCTGCTACCAGCCCACCCAGAGAAAGGGACTAGCATGATGGGTTTTAGACTGGGGCCTCGTAGCTCACATGATATTCCTCACAAACCAATGCTAGTATCCTGGCTGGTTGTCTTTGTGGAGGCATCCTGAATGTAATCAAGGAGCACCCCGATCTGGTGAGCATATATGTACATGACAGTAACAACAATGGGGAGATGAATCAAGAAGGTAATTCAAAGACTCAATCCAATGTGTTGTACAAACCAATGTTTCCCTGCAATGGATGTCTCAGCATTCCGAGTTGACAAGCTGGTTATTAGGGTCCTGGTGAATGGATTCGTCGGCCACTGCACCATCGCTAGACTCCCTGACGTGAGAGACGCTCTCGAGACATGTTGAAATCATTACACTAAATCCCAACCAATTCCTTTTTAGGGACGTCCAAACAATGTCCCAAGGAACGAACCACCTCTGATACTACTTTTTCACGACCTGACCCTACCCGAGCTCAAGCCACAACTACCCCAAACCCGCCTCCATAGGCCAGGGCTGGCGACAAGCGCCAAAGGATAAAAAACTCAGGGAGGCCTTTTCCTGAGTACCTGTACACACACAAGCAGCCCAATCAATATATAATTGTAGAGTAAAAGGAAATGTAAAGTACTAAATTCTATAAATAAACCACAACGTTCATCGACCTCTAAATAGTACAAAGCAAGTGCTGAAGGTAAACTGAAAAGAAAAGGGGAAAAACACGCGCCCAACTAGTAAAGTTCCATAACCCGGGAAAACGTAAACAAAATTAAAACAGATTAGAGAGTCCCACACTTGAAAAAAGACTACAACCACCTCACGCAGTCCAAGATCCTGAACTCTTAAACTTCTCTGACGTCACGACCAACCTATCTGTCGTCTTCAAGGGAACACCAAGTGCGGGAAAATCCCAAGTAGGGGTGAGTATAAAAATACTCATTAGGATACCCTGAAGGCTCGAGGGAGCAACAAAGGAGGTACCGAAGAGTGAACAGTATATTGAATAGGGAATAGTAAAGGGGTACAATCGAGAGTGCAGTAAGGAGTAAAACTCAACCCAACAAGAGGAAGGAAGTAGACTCGTCCAAACCCAATGAGCTAGAAACGGTGAGAAGATGAAATTCTCATCGACTCTTTGCTACCTATAACAGGAGAGTAGACTCGTCCCACCACAAGAAGCTACACATGGAAATCACGTGGCATACCCCGCGCGTCTTTGCCTCTCCTGGAAGGAGAGTAACCAAAACCCAAGAAGTGGGTACTGGAAAAATGTATATACATATCCATATTCTCAAAAAAGAAACCCAAACAAGATCATAAGGGAATATCTAACCCATAGCCCAGCCAAAGAAAGTGAGTATCCAACAATCCCAGAAGTAAACACCATCAATGCCCAGCATCTCACAGGTCTACCTCGATCTGCAAGTCAAGTGGCTCAAATCACCGCACCCGGACACTATCTGCTTTGGGCGGCACAGACTCACCCTCACGGTTTTAGGTCGTGTATCAAGGAAACGTCTTGGTGGGGAAAGATCCCCTTGTACTTGAGAGTTAAGGATAAGGTAAAACCACACGTCGTCACTGTCACACAGTCGAGAGGTCTGCTCAATGTCAAAGCTGTCACATCACTGACCCGTACAACCAAGGGTCTCGTTCCGATAGTCATGGAGAAATGCCACAGTCTAACCTAATAAAAAGGACTAAGTTTGAAAGAAGCCGTTGGGTAACCCACTGCCCAGCCCCGCTTGAGGGTAAACCTTAAGAGGTCGTTAGGTAACCCACTGCCCAAACTCTGTTGGAGTGTAAACCCTAAGCGGTTGCCGGGTATCCCACTGCCCAATCTCTACTGGAGGTTAAACCCTAAGAGGTCATCGGGAAACCCACTGCCCAGTATCTACTAGAGGGTAAACCCTAAGAGGTCGTCGGGTAACCCACTGCCCAGTCTCTGCTGGAGGGTAAACCCTAAGCGGTTTGCAGGTAACCCACTGCCCAGTCTCTGCTGGAGGGTAACCCGAAGAGTTCATCGGGTAACCCACTTCCCAGTCTCTACTGGAGTTTAAACCCTAAGTGGTCGTCAGGTAACCCACTGCCCATTATCTACTGGAGGGTAAACCCTAAGAGGTTGTCAGGTAACCCACTGTCGAGTCTCTTCTTGTGGGTAAATCATAAGTAGTCAATGATCAACCCACTGCCCAGCCCCGCTAGAGGCTTAACCCGAAGAAGTCGATGAGCAACCCACTACCCATCCCCGCTGGAGGGTAAACCCAGAACTACTCTGGCCATCCCTACTGAATGGTACAAAACTGGCCAACAAAACAAGGAGTGGGTATCGTGCAACCACCCAACTCTAGAATAGTTCACCTAGTAGTGGTTCAGCTCCCGTGTAGTGTGGGACACGCCGATACCTGGAACTCTACCTAGGGAAGCACGTCAAGGTAGATCGCAAAAGGAGGATTTGATCTCGATAATCTACTAGGGAATCTGCACCCATGGTCACTAGGGATCCATACCCTATTGGAATCAATCTCCTAGGTAGAGGATTGTTTCTCTCATAAGGTATTGGTCACACCAGAATCCCCAATAACCCCACCCGGGAACACGAAAGGACATGGTACTGAAAGCCCGCATGGATAAAGGAACAGGGGAAACCCAAACAACTCCACTGATCAAAATGTCGAGAAAAACACCAGGGGAAACCAATCCACCTTTTTGGTCCAAACCATCATTAATAGAAGGACCCTCTGCATCATGAGAGGTCAAAGGTACGTAAAGAGGAACATGGTATGCACATGGGGCCCACACGACATGTGGCCCAATCTCATCTCCAAACCATGAACAAAAACGTTCCTTAGTATAACTAAAAAATGTACCTCCCACTAATATCATATACTCCCAGAGTAAATCACATCTCTATCCCAAAGTCTATCGAATTCATGGCCCCCAAAGTAAATGTGAAGGGCGAAGACGTAATTCCACCAACCTTCTTCCTCCACGTCCATAGCACGACCAACCATATCTCTTCAAAAATCAACTTCACTCACATAGGAGTGAACGCGATCACACGTCAAGGGTTCTCTTTTGCTACACAGTAAGAAGAACTGCCACCAGAGCACCATTCATGCTTCCACATTTAAGGAGATCTTGAATGAGACTCTGCACATCCAAAGAGATCATACCATTGTAATCCTCACAGAAACAAATGTGAGATAGACTATTTACTTGCCTCCAATGGACATCCGACATAAAAGTCTTTCAACACTACTTTACACTTGAACGAAGTCCCGTGGTCCCAAGCCTCGGTCCCAAAAATAGTCGGTCGCATCGCACCATTGCGATCCCCTCGGGAAAACACATCAAATTGACTGCTCACTTGAGTGCAACAAAATATCCGAAGAAAAAGATTCATATTACCACACTGCACACGAGCGGTGCTACGTGGGACATGCATCCTGGTCCCAAAGCACTACGAACAGACTGAACCGTTGTGACCCTCTCAGAAAAGTACACAAGATTGACTAAACAGTTGTCTAAAACTGACACCCAGTGATGAAGTTGGAATTCACCGTCAACGCCGAAAACAACCCTCATGGGTCCCACACCATAGTGTATAAATAAAGCAGGAAGATTGCTCCATTATAATGCCCTCGGAAAAACACCCAGAATCGACTGATCGCACACCCCTAATGGACGTCTGATGAAATAGATGTTAAACGCTACTAGCAGCATATAAGACGGTCCATGGGTCCCACGCCTCAACTCTGGTTTCAACACCCAAAACATACTAGAAATCTCTGCCTCAACTCCAGTGCCTCAATGATGCTAACGATGCTCAAAACGGACTCCGGATGTGTATGTGCCACCAAAAAGAAAAACATCATAAATAAACGATAAACCACTTAACGTATGTGTCGCGCCACCGAGCCCCCATCTCGGGATTTAAAAATCCTCTAGACCTTCTCAAAACCTCTGTCTCGATCCGACAATCGCGTTGCCGCAGATGACACATTAATCAGACGCTCCATGTATGAGATACGTTCGATCCAACCGTTGAAAATAATAATATTATTATTATTTCAAGGCTGTTTTATTGACCCGCTCCATGAGTCACCGAAAGTTACCCAAAGTTAGTCTTAAAAATACCACATTGAATGTAGAGGAACACTACTGCTGACGGCGCATGAATTGGAAGACGCATGGGGAAGTTATGCCTGATTCACCGTTTTAATAATTATAACATTATTAAAATTATTAAAATAAGTTTTCATTTTTTTATATTTTTTTCCTACTACCGTTTCTCCATCCAATTAAGGGTGACTCCTGTTTTTTCCCCCGTATGCTGCCATTTTTTCTTATTTTCTCTTTTTCACTTCGTTCTCCAGCAGGACCCACTTACAGCGGGTCCTCCATGCGCGACCTCAGGTCGCCTCGCCCCCGGAGACCAGTACTGGATCAGCTCACCCGACCTGCTCCTAGAGCTGCTTCCCCTATGTGCCACCAACACCGTCCCATGCCACCCACTAACGCTTGGACTAGGCCACCACAAGGGAAGCCTCCTGAGAAAGTTGCCGCCACCTGGCTCACCAGACCACCGCCGGTCTTCCGCCGAAGGGCATATCTGGCTGGAATACCTCAAATCCCACTGGAAACATTGTCAGGCCGTCCTGGACTCCCCGAGACTCTTAATTTCAATCCAAAAAAAATACATTGGGAATCTCAGAACATACACTTCTAAAAAACAGCCTTCTCTCAATTATTCGACAGAATTTTGACACATATATAGAAATTAAAAGGGGGAGTTTCGAAATTAAAAACTCAAATACAAACACCCCTAACATGTTAGCTGTAGCCTGAATCTTCACCACTGATCCACCCTCGTCATTTCCGCTTCCACCTGGATTAGGAGGGAGGAGGAGGAGGTGGAAGAGGAGAAGAGGTTGAGGGTGAGGGGGTTTCTCTAGGGGGATTTAGAGGGGAGG
Organism: Viscum album; assembly: GCA_963277665.1. Classification (NCBI taxonomy): domain Eukaryota; kingdom Viridiplantae; phylum Streptophyta; class Magnoliopsida; order Santalales; family Viscaceae; genus Viscum; species Viscum album. Next base: position 762,746,220 of record OY728126.1, on the reverse strand, counting down.
AAGGGGAGAAAGGTGTTTAAATAAAACAAAAACCCTTTTATAAAAAATTTAAAAACTTAACTCAAGAAAATAAACCCACATCTGAAACCCCCTGACGCAGTCGAAGTTAGGTAACTCCTAGGGTAAACACCACCCCCCGAGCACCACGACGGCATTGAAATTTTAATCCGAGACTCCATTTGAAAGTTATAAAATGCAATGCTCGATGATACTAAATTACGAAAACACCCCTGGTGCCATTTTTCACAGAAGGCATGCGCCTGTGAATGTTACACCCCTCCTAGGGTAAACGACACCCTCCAGACACAATGATTCTCTATGTTCTCTCGTCCGATCTATAATTTAGAAGTTATTTCATTTATTTGGAATGCCTAGTGTGAACACAATGAGAATTTAATTCTGGCCACACCGGGGCTCGGAATCGCATGCCGTCTAGAGGCAATGCTCTACAATAACATCAATAATTTATCACAGTCTTTTATACAAAAAATAGGTTTCTTATAGAGGGATATGATGGAGTTTTATTTACGCACAAGTGAGGTTGCAAGGGTTGGTAGGGAAACGGTGTCACCTATATTCAGAAATCACTATAAACACAAGAGACCACATGAGACACAAGTATTTAGGCCCCCTATGATTTTATGCATGGTCCTTCAAGCATACAGTGTCTACTAATCAAAGTGATACTTTTTGCAGGGTATAGTCCTGGGGAAGTATCATGTATCATTCTTCTTTTAAACTGTTATTTAATGATTAGAAATTGGTAAAGGTTAAGATAAAATGAAAAATAGAAAAAAATTAATTAATGTAAATTATTTCATACTCTAGGTTTAGTGGATATAACTATTATTACTTCTATATGCATAACTCTAGTCCAACATCCCCATTAGGTTAGTATATATGATTTTATGTAGGTTGGGTCATTAGGACACTACAATGTAGAGGTATAATATGACAACAAATATAAGAGGAAACTTTTAAAATTTTAGAACCAGAGTCTATAGAAATATGAGGGCTGTATTTTAGATGCATTCACAAAAGACTGGTTGGGAGTGGATTAAATTTATTTTAGTTCGATTCATTCTTAGAATGAGAAATGGTTTTCATTGGTTGTGGTAAAGTTGTGTGGGATAGCGAGGAAGTTTTTTTTTTTTCCTTGGGGATCGTGAGGAGTCAATAGTCTTGTGCGAGAATTTCCAATACCAGTTCTGGGATGATTTTATTTTTTGGACCATGAATTATGCTAGTCTCCAAGAGTTACTTACCATTCAGTAGGGAATGTCTAGTGCAAAAGAGTTTGTGATCTATTTCAGGTTCTATATGTGATATGATTCAGACTTGTTTCAAGATGAGGAGGCCAGAGTGAGGCATTTTGAGGAGGTTTTACATATAGATATGCAGTTCCAGGTCACCCTATTAATGATGTTGACTTATCTTAGGGTGAAATTAATGATAGAGTTAATTGAGAGGATGTTATCCAGAAAAGGACCATCATGAGAGTGTATTATTATTAATTCCTCATGAAGTTGATCTATGGTTTGGGGTTCTAATTTTTTAGAGAAGAAGAGTTTCCGATCAGATAGGGGTACGTCTCAGCCGTTAGTATCTTATTTATCTGGGAGAGGTAGCTCTTAGAACTATTCCATGTGATTTGATACATGTTTATCTTATAGAAGTTGAGGTCATCAGTGGTGAGAGTACCCATTTTTTTTTGAAGTTAGCATGTGCTAGATTTTCAATTCTAGCTTCCTATATTTAGGTAGTTCCATCTATGGTAGTAGCATCATGTTTCAATAGATTTGGATCAATAGAGAGCCTATGGGGTGGGATGAGGATAGCCTTGGGATGGTCCCCAACATTGTAGATCAGAGTTCTATTGTGGAGATAGTTGTCAGGAGGCTCAGATTGGTAGTAGAGAAAGTCATGGTAAGTATCATGTGTTAGAATTGCCAGTGACAAGCAAGAAAAACGTTGTTCATGTTAACCTTTTCTTGTTTTCTAATTCATTGCCTACCATTTTTTAATTTAAAAGTGACACAAACCTTTATATTACCTACCTCTTTTCATTCCATGGGACTTATGGTAGAGAGGCTTCCAGTTACCTTAGCTTTGACAGTGCTAGTTAGAGGTTGATCTGACTTGTTTGAAGTATGTTGAGACTATAAGATAGTTTTGCGGAAGTTTCACTATTGGGGAGATTTAATATGTTTATGAATGAAACAACATGATTTCATCATCAGGATGAAATGATTATATTTGGTGTTGAATATCGTGGATTTCTTATGGAGGAAGTTGGTATTCTTCGATGTAGATTGAGATCCAGTTGTATTTATTGGTGAGTGTAACCCTTAGATAGGCCAGATGCATGTTTTTTTCGTTATCATCCTTGATGGATGAGCTGATGTTGCATTCATCGGAGGTTCAGCAGTCGATTTTTACCAGGGTTATTGAATCGTACCTTCATTTCGTCCCAGAGGTGGTTGATGCATTAACCCCTCAACAAGATATCAAGTTCGGGATCATGCTACAACTAGGACTGTATCCTGTTTCTATATCTCAATAAATGATGGAACCTTATGGTATATGAGAGATGTGTATAAAGCTCGATGGTCTATTGTAGTGCAGTTTTTTTCATCTAAGTGTGTCACCATGGGGTGAACAAGGTTTTTGTGAAGAAGGACGATGGTAGTTTTTGGTTTTGTATTGATTATCATTGCTTAATCTGAGTGGAAGAGAATAAATACTATACTCCTATGCATATTGAGGATTTAATCGATCAACTGAATGGTGAAAATTGGTTCTTGAAGATAGATATGTGGTCAGGATATCATCAGATGTGTTTGAAGGTTGAGGATATCCCGAAGGCTACTTTCTAGTGTAATCATTGGAATTACAAGTGTATTGTGATGTATTTCGATGTGATTAATGATATAGCTATTTTCATAGGGTTGAAGAACACTATGTTCCATGAGTTCTGGGATAATTTTATCATCGTTTTCATAGATCGTATCCTTGTGTACTCCGTATCTAAGGAGGATAATGAAATACATATGTGCGTTATTTTAAGTGTTACATGCAATGATAAGCTGTTTGGGAAGTTCTCAAAGTGTGTGTTTTGGGCTCAAGAAGTGTATTTCATGGAAAATGTTGTATCATGGTAGGGATTAGCTTTTGATCCATTGAGGATATAAGCAGTTGTGTGTTGGGTCACCCCCAAGACAGTGGAATAAGTGCCAAGTGACCTTGGTCCTGCTAGCTATTATAGGAGGTTCATAGCTGATTTCTCTTAGGTTACAACTACTCTAATATCATTGAAGAGAAAGAATCCTATTTTTGTGTGGACTGACCAATTCCATGAATATTTTGAGTATCTAAAGGAAATGTTGGTCAGTGCTCCGGTTCTTTTTCTTATGGAAGAAAGAGTAAAGTATGAGGTTTTCATTGATACTTTGTGTCTTGGGTTAGGTTGTTTTCAATTTTATTAACGATCAGTCATTTCTTATTGGTCTCAAAAATTTTTTCCCAATGAATATAACTATTTCCCCCATGATCTTTATTTGGTATTATTGGTATTTTCCCTAAAGTTATAGAGACATTACACCAATAGCGTGAATTTTTTTGTCTTCAACAATCAAAAGAACCCAAGGTTTGTTTTCTCCCAGTGTAACTTGAACATGTGAAAATGTTAGTGGATGGATTTATTATAGTATTAGAACTTTTTAAATTTCATATACACTTGGAAAGATGAATATTATAGCAGATGCGCTGAGCATGATGTCACGTAGTGATGTAGTGCATGAATCAGGTGATTCTTGGAGAGTAATGGAAGAAAGTTTGTGTTACATATGGATATGAGAGATGTTTAGGGTAGAGGTTATCCTTTTCAAATAACGGTACAATCATCTCTAGTGTATCATGTAGAAGAGTCACAGTTGTGGGATCTTGAGGTGGAGGTTGGGAGAGACCGAGTTGTTTTTGGTGAGGCCCTCGTGGTTGGTCTGAGGATTAAAAACACTAGGTTATTTTCACGGAAGGATCTTCATTACTTTATCATCACATGGGGTGATTCTTGGATAGTTCCATAGTTCACCCTTAGCGGTACATCATGAAATGAAAATGATGTGTGAAAATTTGAGAGGTCTGTTATGGTGGCCTGGGTTGAAGCGTGAAGTGTAGAGTTTGTGTCACAATTTTTTTATACTATAATGTGAAAGTCAAACACTACCTTCCTAGTGGTTTTCTACTGATGTTATATATTCCTAAAGAGAATTTGGTGGAAATATTGAAGGACTTTGTTATTGGTTTACCTATATTATAGGGAGGGATTGCTGTTATTGGGTTATTAGTGGATAATTTGAAAAAATCAGACCACTTTAAAGAGATCAATGAGTCAATCTCATTAGAGGTTTTGTGAAGGACTTATATGTAGTAGGTGGTGAGATATGACAGAGTCCCTGTGATGATCATTTTTTATCAAGATCCTCGTTTTACCTTCAAGGTATGGAGATGTCCGTAGCATAATTTTGGTTCTTTGTTATGACTTAGAAATGATTTTCATCTGAAAATGGATGGTCCAATGGAATAGATCATCCAGAATCATGCAGACACGTGTCACTCTTGTGTCCTTAATTTTGAAGGTTCATTGATGTGGAACCTACCCTTGGTAGTGTTCTATTAAAAAATAGTTTTTACTCCACCATTGGTATGGTTCAATTTGATGTCTTGTAAGGATGACCATTCCATTCATTGTTGGGATAGACTGGGGTCAGAGAGTCAACAATTCTTACTCCAAAATTTGTATAGAGTACGGAAGAGATGGTTTAGGTTATTCATGAGCAGTTGAAGGTTGTGCAGTATTTTCATATTTCTTATACCGATCATAGGAGGAGACCTTGGTTGTTTTATTTTGTGGATCATGTGTTTTGGAAGGTGAATCCTCTTCATGGGCACATAATTTTTGTTCATGTGAGTATAATTTCTACCCAGTTGGTTGGGCCTTCTCTGGTGTTTTCTTGTTTCAGAGTTGGGGTGTATCAAGTAGAACCTCTCTGATAGATGATCTAGATACATGATTATTTTCATGTTTCGCATCTCTGTAGTTACCTTCATGGTGATTATCAATTCATCTATTGTGGTGATATCAACATTGAAGTTGTTTCAAACTTCAAGGAGTGTCCTGTACACATCCAAGACCACCAGGAGAAGGTGTTTTATGTGTGTTATATCCCATTAGATAATGTCTTGTGGTGTCATAGTGGTGTGTAGGAGTGTACTTCGGAACATGAGTAACAAATATGTGTTCAATACCCAAGTTGTTTAAGATTTATCTCTTCTCTTATAAAATTTATTTTGGGTGGTTATATACCATTTCTGTTTATGAGATGTATTTTTCTTATTTATTGTAGGGGCCTTCTCTTTTTTGAGAGTTATATCCCCTGGGAGAGTGTTTTGGAGCTAGTTATGGTGGTCATGTGCTTTAAAATTATTCATTATATGAATCGGTTGAGATCCTATGGTGGCAGGATCCTTGATAGGTATATTGCGGGATGGATGTTTGGATGACCAGTTTTTTGTTTCCTATTTGGGTTGATTTTGGATTTTCAAATATGAGAATGTTTTGAGATGTATCTAATGTAATGGACCAGACCAATCTAGTCTATTCAGTTTTAGGAATATGGTGTTTGAGGTGTGGTGGGAGGTCAGGGTGACTCATTTCAAGAGTGTTCCAATTTTCTAGTTTTCCAATGGTAGATTGTTTAACTGGTTGTCTAAGAAAAGTGAGTCCAGATGGGTGAGTCAGCAAATCTGACTCACAATATTAGCTCACCAAATGGTGAGTCACTAAGGGTGACTCTCTGAATGGTATCTCACCAAATGGTGACTCTCCAGACGATGACTTTCTAAATGATATATCACTGAATGGTGATTCATCCAATGGTGACTCGTCCAATGGCAATTCATCCACTACTGACTCCTCCAATGGTGATTCATCCAACGGTGACTCATCCAACTATGACTCATCCAACGGTGAGTCATCCAATGGTGATTCATCCAATGGTGACTCTTCCAATGGTGATTCATCCAATATTGACTACTCCAATGGTGATTTATCCAATGGAATCTCATCCAAGAGTAATTAAAACAATGGTGACTCGTCCAATGGAGCATCATCTAATGTTGACTCATCCAAAGGTGAGTTATCCAATGGTTACTCATCCAACGGTGAGTCACCGATAGTGTTTCTAGTTTCCTATAGTTTCTCTCCTTTGATATTATCATTGATTGAAAATGCATTCAAATACTTGTTTTATGTGATATAAGGTCAATTAAAATCCCATTAATCCTAAATAAATTTGCATAAGGACGAGATACCTTCCACCCATGTCGTTACATTTTGATTTCATGGTATGGGACACCCATATTTATTTCTACCATAAGAGGCATACTTGTGTTGTAGCCTTGAATCATGATCTCCTTGTTGTATTTTCTGGTACGTTCGCACCCCCTATTTTGGTGCAACCAATATGTGATGATCCATCTTCGATAAAAGTTAATTTATTCCTCTATTCTTATGTGTTCTATTATTTGATTCCTTCTATTTATACTTTTCATATGATGTAATGTGATCTCAATGTTTCTAATGGATCTTCCTCAGTTTTTTTTGGTCTTGTGGTTTTCTCAGGTGGATACAGTCATTGCAGGAGAATTGATCGAAATCTGTTTCATTGTTCGTTATCAAGAAAAAATCATTGAAGACCATTTGAGGTATGAGATTCAGTGATTCTATTTTTATTTATGTGAAATCATATATCTAGTAGGATTTATCCCTTTGGATTGAAATTAAATTTCCATAATAATTATTTGAACCATATTAAATAAGTAGTATCAATCACATAGAGATGTTGTTTCTTTATACCTTGATAATGGTTTTCCACTTATTTTTCTAAATAGTGCTATATCTATTCCTTTTTTTATTCAGCATGTTGATCTTGATTAAAATTAGTAAATAATGTTAATATAGAATTAATTTATAATTCATTGGATTACTTTTTAAAGAGTCATGTTAAAGAATCTAGTTAGAGTTGTAATTTGACTATAATCAAATTTATGCAGATGTGAATGTTTAACTGAATAGGTTGATGAACCTAAATTATGTTGATTCTTCTTTGTAAATGTATTAAATTCATGTTAAATTAATTGTTTAATTGATTTTTGATAGCTTGATAAGCCTGTTTCATAGGTTACCTATAGTTGAAAAATGTTATAATGAATAGGTTAAATCAATATGGAATAATAACCGAATGTATGAATAAAATATAATGCCTTTATTGGGCCTAAGTTACCTACTTATTGTAAAGTCCATGTTACCTATTCTTTGGATCCATGAGAGCTTGTTGTGTGTGAAGGATGAATGCCTTGTTATGGCCAAGAGCTAGTTGATATGTTTTTGTCCATCTATTTGAGATGTGATGTTAGCCTAGAGGGATGTTGAGATATGTGGGGTGGGGAGGCCTAGTGTTTGTGGTATTAGTTGATGCACAGAGTGGGGAGATTAAATGGTTTATTCATGTTGGTGTTAGGGAGGGAACCTGAGAGGATGGAATGGGTTGAAGATGTGCTAACCCATTGATATGAATGTTAAATTCAAATTGAATCTATTATTTTTTATCTTATTTTCTTTACCAAATTCTTTAGGAATCTTGCCTTGCTTACTCTCCTTACAATAGGGGTGAAGCCATGCCGGGTATGTCACATGATTTCTTTGTTTAGATTTTCAAGGATGGATGGATCTACACTCCTAATATAGGTGGTATGACTTGATGGGTAGCTCATATACTCACCATATTGATCCCATTGTGTTTGGTAGCTTAGAATTTTTTCCTATAATAACTTTGAAATATGAAAATGTGGAAAGTTATAATGTTTTTACTAAATGAATAATTGTTTAACCCATGGGGTTACATCTTACTGGGATGCAATGCTAAGGTTTTGATTGAGAGAATTCAGGGGCTCATTTTGGTAATGCGAAGAGAGAATGAATAATGGTTGAAATGATAATTGTATGTAATGTGATATTGATAATGGTTAATTAATGGATAGTGAATTAACTAACGTAAAGTGAAACTGATATAAAGGATAAATTAACTTAATATATATCTTTATATGTTTGTGTTATTATAGGATATCTACTCTTAGCAGTGGCAGCTAGGAGTCTGAGAGACTTTTGTTGTAGTTGAGTCTTAGACATGGTTATGTATATAGTCTGGTTGTGAGATATATTATATCATGTACATTTTTTGTTTCTACATGCTACTCCAACCTATCAGTTAAGGATTTTGATACCCTGGGGATTCTAAGACATGGGGGTGGTGGTTTTCTTAACATCGCGGTGGGAGGATGGGTGGATGACTACCCACTTTGACCCCACACACTTCTCTTGGTAGTTACTTGTGATGGTATGCACAGTGGGTTGTTTTTCCCATATATATGTGTAGTGGGATACAATGGATTGTGGTTATTTTACACACATATATTTTGGATATGGTTTCCTATGGACTACTATAGGTGTAACTTGTATAGGCTATGATTGATTGAGGGTCCAGACTCAGTGTGTGTGTGGTAATGGATTGAGGTATAATAACTGATGTATGATACATGATATGTGAGATCTAGTGGCTACCAGAAACTACCTGGTTAATTTCGGATATATGGATGTAGTGGTTGTTTTACATGAGGTGCGTGTTTTGGTGCTTCCCTTAGGTGTCATCGGTCTAACCATTTTGGAGAGTGATGATTAGGACGTGTGATGTTAGGGAAATGTGGAAAATGAGTGGGGAAGTGGTAGATGGTTACCCTTGATATTCATCATTATATTATATAATCTTGTATTCAATACTTTATTAGAGTATCTATTGTGAGTATGGGAACTTTTTATACCAATTTAGGTGATGAATTAGTTTCACTTTTTTATTTGTTCATTAGAATACTTTCTTAAATTTTTTATGATAGGATTCGGTGAGGATCCTGTTGAGTATACTATTATAGTCACCTTGTACATTAAATTTTTTTTAGGTCAGTTGGAGTAGTTTGGTGATAATTCATGTTACTATTGGCTAATAGTTTTGGAAGAGTCGTGTGCGCTTTGTGGTCTATTCAACTTTACATTATTTTGGTACTTGTAGTTTCTCCTTTTAGTTGTAGTAGTGCTTGCATGAAATTACGTATGTTCTCTTCGAATTTATTTTATATTGTAATCTGATCAGAATATGGGTGGTGTCTATCTTATCTCTACCTTTTTCATGTGTTCTTTTAGAGGGAAATACCACCCATTTAGGTGTGTACTATAACCTCAGTGTTTGTTTCCAACCAGGGGCCTACTGGAGATGGGACTCAGGTTTCACTATTTCGCTTCTCCCATTGTCGGCCCATGAAGGGTATACATTGATGGGAGTGGTCACAAAAAATTTATATAATGAATAAATATGTTATTTATATCATTATTAAAAAATTTTGGATGATGTATCCATTATCAATATACAAGTACCAAAACAACAGAACTATAACGTATTTGAAAAACAAATAGATATATTGCATAATAGTGATTTAAATAAAGATACATTAATGAATAGGTGATGAAAGGATATAAGTAAATAATATATTGTATGATATATAAGAGTAAATTAATATAATATATTTATAATAAATCGATATTTACTCTATAGTATATTTGATGATGTATGAAAAAATTAGACCTACAGAAAGTGTTTTTCATCTCACTTTTTTTTCATGGGACACATTCCCTATACCCCACTTGTTTTTTATTCTGCATATAATACTCAGGAATATATTTTATTATTATTATCAAGAAAAATATTCAACCTAAATATCCATCTAATTTTCAATCATTCATGGGACTTATGATTACAAATTTACTTAATTGATAATGTTTTTATGATAAAATATTATTTCTTATACACATTTATTATGATTATATTTTTTATGATTAAATATTATGATAAAAATGTTTCCGACGCTTTCGTCGCGGCGCTCACGTCCGTCTACTCGAGTCCAGAAGGATGGGGCTTTGTTGACCCACATTCCAACTTTCCAAAGGTGGGTGACATCTGCTCTTTGTTCAGGGACGTTTTCTCCTTGATTGAAATAGGATGATTGGATGGCGGTTCTTCCTTCAGTGGATTCCTCTTCAGAACTCATCACCTAGTCCGGGTCTCCCTCATAGATTTAGTACGTTGTTCGTCAAAATCTTCCAAGAACCATATCTTCATGGACACCAGCTAATTACACTACTTCTGTCGGGACATTCTAAGGGGTCCAGTCAGGGCAGTAACCTTCAGTCAGGGGAGTAGTCACGTTGGGAATCACTGGAAGGTCTGGGCATTGGGGGATTGGCGTGTCTGTCTTTTGTCCCTTATTATAGGGCTACTCGAGGGTGTGAAGTCCTGAGCCACCCACATCGAATGCCGGGAATCCTATTCCATTGGCATGTATTTGAGATTTTCCTCATATTTCCATGTTTAACACTGGGTATTCCAGTTATTTAACATCCAATAAAGACTGATCAGACTGATCAGAACACCTACTAGAGTGGATCAGATGGGGGTAGTCCCTGGTGGGAACACTGATGTTAGGGCTAATGCATGGTTTACCTCCCAGATGTTGTTGAATGGATTGGAGAATGGGGTGGCATGATCCCCACCAGGATGTGGCGGCCCGGGTGAGAATCAAGATTGATGATGGAGCAGTTTAATGAAGCTTCGCGTACTCTGTGATTGCTCTCCGTAGATCGGGTATTCACTTCATGGCGCACAGTGAGTTTTTGACTTCGCAATAGAACATCAGAATCTTTCACTTGAAGGAATAGGCAGGGCTCCGTGACCAGGCTTCACGAATGCTCTCCGCGAACGAGCTTTGTGAATGAACTCAAAAATCACCGAAGTTCTAAAACTGAATGGCTCGTCAGGAAACTGCTGGGGGGGTTCTTGTGGATGCCGCCCAGAGGGATGATATGGAGAAAACTCTGGGTGTAGGGGAGCTAGTCTGGATCCACTATGACCCTGATTCATTGGTGGCACTGCTGTTAGAGAGCCAGATGAACTACCCACTATGTAAGTGGCTGTCGTTGATCAGGTGGTCATTGAGGACCAATGCCTTCCATTTACACCATGGGGAGGTTGGTATTAGCTTATGGGATGTCCACCAGATTTTGGGGGTCCCAATATTGGGGGCTATGTACGATGAATTACTCCTTTTCATGAGCACATGGGAGGATCATGAGTAGATGGTGCGGTTGGAAATGGCATTGATGGAGCTGGTGCTAGGAGAGGACAAAGAAGCAGTGAGAGATGTCAACTTTAAGCAATGTTTCAAGCAGTTACTGAATTTCCTGGTAGACCGATAGTTTCCAACGAGGCATCGAACTTTCCCGAATAGTGCTCAATGGGGAAAGGATCACTTGTACTAGCAGGTCTTGGAGGACAGCTAGTGGAATACCTAGGGGTTTAGCGTCAGCACGGAGCAGCAGCCAATAGTCAGGTTGGCTGCATTTATCATGGATCTTATCTGTGGTTGGATCCTACCTGTGAGGGATACCAACATGGGAATATGCCCAAGAACATTATTCATGGAATCCACGTTGGTGACAGAAGGGCGGGTAAACCTAGTAATCCAGATGCACGCCAAATTGTATAAGATGATATGGAAAATCAGCAAGGGGAAGAGGCTACAGAGGGTATGTGGGTCATTCCACCTTGTGTATGGGTGGATCGTGGCACATATTAGGGTTGATTATGAATACCCTAACCCTATATCTCCTTTGAGCTCGAACTTCCACCCATCAGTCCTGAATTCCGCGAGGATCTTTCCTGCCAAGATAACCGCATCATTTATATTGAACCGGGTGTGGAAGGTGGAAGAGTTCAATTTTCACCCATTTCTGTTGCTGACAAGGGTATTCACTAATGATTCCCATGGAATAGAAGAGGACCAAGCATATCTCTTCGCCATTTGAGGTGGAGTCTTGGTGGTAAGGGTGGACCGTGAGCTCATCTACAAGCTGTACACCCCACACCGGTTTTCAAGGCAATTCTGGTGCATGCGGCGACTAACCCCGTGGGTCTATATAGAGGTGTGCCATGAGGAACACCCGTGTGTGATGAGGCAGATGTGGCTCATGTTCACACGAGAAGACGAGAAGATGAAGAATGAACTGCCTCCACCTACCACCATATTTGGGCTGGTGAAAGAGTATTCTATAAGATGGAAGGCATCCTATCCAGGGGATATGCTTAAGAAAACAAACATTCGGGTCGGTGATGGCCAACCTCTTCAGCCATGGGGTAGGGTCCAGAAGGAAGAGAGGGTATCCTGCAATGGTGGGGCTGTCGTGGAGGCAAGGCCTACTCCAGTTGAGGGTGAGTCAGGAACCATATATCCTACAGAGATAGCAGGTATGGAGGTTCCAACAGAATAGAGCCATCCTGTGGGGAGGCCGCTGAGAAGATTCTGCAGGATACCTACCCATCCTCTAGGGAAGCGGCTGCGCCATATTGAGATACCAGATAAGGCTATCTTCCTAGAGGCCTGGGACATATGGGAAGTCAACAGAAAATTCATTGGCCCCACTGAGTTGTGGCAGCACCTGAACCGTCTCGAGATATATTTTCTAGTGATTGGCCCTTACGGACTGGCTTTGCGGCACCCCAGGCGAAGGCAGAGTATTACCTGGCAGATCTGGAGGACTTTTTGCATTCCCAGGGTACCCCTCATCCAATGATGAACCATGTCATGGTTTTTCTGGATAGTACTAGTCCCCCACAGTTGTCGGTCACTTATTTAAGAGAGTGCTTCCCTCTACCAAAAGAATCAAAAAAGTCCTCCTGGGAAGATGAGGTCAGGAGAGGGTGCCCGTTGGAGGTGGTTGAAGTTGGAGGTCAAGACTCGAATATTAAAGAGTTCACAGAGGCCCTTGATATAAAAATATGAAACCCCCTTCTTCTAGAATTTATTTGAGGTCATTCTGGACTCCTTGTTAACATCTAAAGTACATGAGGGTCTTATATATAGAATGTGTTCTCATCCCTCAGTGAATGTAGATAAATTACCTTAGGGATCCAAAACTGTTGCCGCATCTATTTCTTTGTCCAGTGGGGCTAGGACACCTGAGGTGACCCCTCCAGAGTTTTCAGACCTTCCGAACATATACGGGGGCCAAGCATTGGGGTCCCGATTACATCAACCCAAGAACGAGACCAGTGATTCAATCTCTGTAAGTCCCATCTACCAATTTTATTAATTTCATCCCCTAACCACGTTTACTAACATCCGTATAACTTTTTTGGTGTGTACATTTCTTCAAATGGCATGGGTCACCTTGGCGAGGTTGGTTAGGGCTTCTTATGGCATTCTTCCTAGGGGAATGCTGATGATCATGGAGGCATAGCACCAAAATGATCAAGAGGCGGTGCTCCCGATCACTTATGGGACCGTCATTGGGGCTGAACTCGAGATTTTTAAGGTAGGATCTGATGACGAGGATCGATTAGATAGTCCATGTCCTACCATGCCCGATCAAACACTAGACATGGACCCTGCTGAAGAGTTCCTGGGGAAATTCCCCGCGTATGAGCCTGCCAACCACAATGACTAGGATGAGACAACTTCTGATGAAGAGGACATCAGAATAGTCCATCGCCAATCATGGAAGTGGATCAAGAGCTTCTCTGATGACACACCCAAGCTCTATGGCTGGATGATATGGGAAGGATTTGCTCATGGCTGCGCAAACTGTGTGTTGGGGAAGTGGATGCCCAACATCCCTACCTACTCATTCTAGATCTTATGGCAGAAAAGATTCGAGAGTATGAATGTGGACTCGGTATGGTATAGAAGAGAAGGAATGTGGTGAACATAATGAGGCTCCAGGAGGTTTAATATGAGGTGCAATGGTAGTAGGCCCAGAAAGATGTGTAATTCACTTCCGTTGGGGAATAATAGGAGCTCGTATCACAGCTGAAAGCCTAGATGGAAGAGGTCGAAGAGGTAATGAAGCGAGCCTCTAAGGAGATGACCGTTATTCAGACTGACATAGAGCAGGCCCAGATTGCGGCCGATGAATTGCGCCCCATCGCTGCTGAGGAGGAGCAGGAGTTGAATAGGCGGCAGCAACTCCTGGTCGCCACCATCCAGAGGGTGGCTGAGCTGCTATGCTCTTTTGACGTGGTTAACCCGTCCTTGGGGGGAAATGAACCTCAAGTACTGTAATGATTACTAAACCTAAAACATACTTTCTTGATTTTCTTTTGTGCTTCCATAGCATGCAGGAGTTCCATTATTTGTATTGGTTTATTTCATTCTCACAATATTCGTGGAGCTTCCATCGATCATTCCCTAAGCTCATGTTGTTCTGGCCGGATGTGAGAAACAAGGGATGACCACCTTATCTCCCCCATCCAAATGTAGGAGTGCAAACTAAGATTCGAGCATCCAGGGTTTGAGAAACTGACCTAGATTTCAAGGAGGAAATGGGAGAGACATGACTAGAGAATGAATCTCTCAGAATAACCAAATTACCATTTTCCCAGTGTGCTCTTATGCATGAATGGGGTAATTCCATTGGCACTGGAATCAATCCAAATAAATGTGAATGGATGGTTTGAATCACAATACCCAATATTTAGAACATTGTGGGGGTGGCATGACAATAAAGAATAACATTTTACTACATTCAAAACACAGTATCCTTATTATGTTAGCCTGGAATGGGGATTATAAATGTGGTTCGATCGCTAACCACATTCAAAACACATGGCCTGACTAAAAATTTCATCCATTAGTCTTCCGGAATGTTGGCCCAGGACAATAGGCGGGCCATAGGCCGAGCATCCATACTATTAGGGGGTTCCCTTCGACATCAAAGAGCACAAGGGTTAGAATAATGGGTAATGAAAACTGTGGAATGTGGAGTGATGGTTTGTTCTAATAGAATCTAACACCCTTGAAATTACCCCACTGTGGTGGAAGCACATTAGGTGGGAACATCAGTTTGATCATGGATCATTCCTTCTTTTAGACAGGACCTCTCTGGAAAGGGAGATGAAAATGAGGAGGAATACGATTTATAATTCATGGGGATGGACCCAAGGTGAAATTCCTGGGTGTCTCTACGTATCCCATGAGGATGGGAATCAAGCTATACGTTGTTCTGGAAAATGGGTCTTAGTTTAAGGTCTTAGATAACGGACCATAGTTTGGTAAGGGATGCATGGGACACATGCTATTGTAATTATGAAAGCAGATGTGAATGAGGAAATAAGTCCATATTACCACATGTTCCTTGGTAAAGTGTTTAGGTCAAGGAAATGTACACAAAAGTTAGATTGGGCCCATGGGGAAGTACTCAGGATCTCCTACGTATCTCATTAGAATGAGAATCAAGACGTACATAGTTCTAAGGGGTGGCATGGTTAGGTACCAGTGTTAGAGTTAAGAGGGACGTTCAGGTGTGTCCCTCCAACCAAAAGAAGCTATATTTGATGTATCTTGTTTGTGATTTTCAGGTGAATGGTTTTTTTGTGAAGCGACATGTCTTAGATAGCAAGTCTTGGTGTTGCCACAAGAATCATGACATATGCAGCCATTGAAAAATGGTATGATGTGTGGCTGATACCAAACATGGGGTCCCCTTGAGTGAGGACATCACAATACAGTGCCATTTTCCATCGTGCGACCAGGACTATGATGTCACAGTTTATGGTCATGTGATTGGACCAGGCGTGCATTTTAAAGTCATGTGGCACAGACATGGTAGAGACAAGGATAAAGGGGGAATGTGCACGGTGTAATAAAACATACCTGACGTGAATGAGGACATAGTCCCATACCACACTATATGATATTATGTGAAAGAAACCTTAGGCCAAGGGTCCAAAATAATGATAAGAGGTTAAGGAGTAAGAGAAACTAGATCCCAATTGAGCTGAAACCAAAAAAGAGACATTTGGGTGTTCCTACATATTCCATGAGGATGGGAATCAAGATATACGTAGTTCTAAAAGAGATCTTAGTTTATGGTCTTAAAGATCAGACCATGGAGAAGGGAAGTCGGTGCGGAGCCTCGAATGACACCTATACCATGGATTTGTCCTCCTAACATGTAAATGAGCACTGAGGGACAGTTTCATGAGTTTTATAAATTCCACTTGGACATGATGGGTTGGACAATGATGTAAATCATGTAACCAACATTGAAGTTTTAATGGGGATGGCATGAAGATGGAGGATGACTGTTGACCGTGTTCTAAACATAGCACCCATATCGTGTTAGACTATAATGAGGACAAACAAATTATCGTCGGCCGCTGATCATATTCTCAACGTAGGACTTGTTTCAATTTGTTCTATGAAACCCTCGAGATCATTGGCCCGTGATGGTAGGAGAGCCCATAGGCCTAGAATCCATGGCATTCGGGGGTCCCTTTAGGTGTGTAATATTATGGAATCCAGAATGAAGGGGAACACGAAGCCTGAAAAATAGACAAAATCATTTCCACGTAAAGTCCAACACTCCAAATTCTTAACCAGAGTACTCTTAAACAGATTGGTGCATCGCCAAAAAGGGTCGAGGAGGGTGATCAACTTGAGAGTATCCAACTTGAAGTGATGAATATAGAATATAAGGATAGTGAACTCCTAGGAGGGAGGGGTATGTGGAGTGGCCATTACAAACCTGACGTGAATGAGGACATAGTCCCATAGCAGACCATATACTCCCCTCCCCAAGAAAGGGTGAGCCAAGGGGCCGAGGTGAAAGGGAGATTTCTAAGAGATGGATCTAGACCCAAAGTCTAGACGTTCGGGCAGTCCTACATATCCCATGAGTATGGAAATCAAGTTATACATTGTTATATGAAGGGTAAATATTAAAATATATTAGTTTAATGTCTTAGAACTCAAACCATGGAGAAGTAGGACTATCCGAAGTAAAGTTAGAGCATAACCCAATTCCTACACCTACGTGATTCGACCTCGGTGTGGGAAACAAGGGTGGATATGTATTTGATGTACTTGAGATACATGCAATGGAGAATCAGTGGAGCCACGAATGACTACCTCATCACAGCTTTTTTCCTCCTAACACGCAGATGCGCACTGAGGAATAGTACCAAGAGTTTCGAATATCTACTTGGAATTGATGAGTTGAAGAAGGACGTGAATCATGTAACCAAAATTTTCGGCTTAATGGGGTTGGCGTGACGATGAAGGATAACTGTGGACAGTGTTCGAAACACTACATCAATATCGTGTTAGCCTGAAATAGGGACAAACAAATGAGTGTCAACCACTGACCATGTTTACAACGTGTCACATGTATTGATTTGTTGTCTGAAGACCTTGATTACATTGGCCAATAATGGTCGAAGATCCATTATGCCTAGCATCCATGCCATTTGGGGGTCCCTTGGGGTGGGAAAGGTGATGGAAGCCATAATGAGGGAGAACATGAAGCCTGAAAAAATGGGTGAAAGCATGTCCAAGTAGAGACCGACATTCTAGGTACTAAACCAGAGTACCCTTAGGCACATTGGGGAATCGCCAAAGAGGGCCTAGGGGCTCATCTTGGGAGTGGCCAATTTGAAAAGATAATGATAGCACAAGGGGATGGAAAACTCTCGGGATGAGGTAAATGGAATGGTTGTTACAACACCCAATGTGAGTGAGAACATAATCCCATACCACAGTATATATTCGTCTCATTGGGGGAATGCGGGACAAGGGGCCATGATGGGGATGGACTCAAAGATGAGACGCTCGGGCAGTCCTACGTATCCCATGAGGATAAGAATCAAGTCATACGTAGTTCTAGAAAATGACGTACATAGGGGTAAGAGACCCCAATGAGGGGGTGTACGACACGACGAGTAACCCGATGTGGATGAGGACATAATACTGTACCACACCGTACAACCTTAAATAAGAACATGGGATGAGGGACTAAAAAGGCCACGGGGCTAGAGGCTAGGCCTCAGATTGGAAGGCCCGTTCAATTCTAAGTTTAAAGTCTTGTAGTGAGGATGAAGAGAAGGGTAAGATACCCCAAACAAGGGAGGTGTACGGTGCGGCAAGTAACCCGATGTGAATGAGTATATAATCCCATACCACACCATACAACCCTAAATAAGAACATGGGTTGGGGGCCAAAAAGGCCAAGGGGCCTAAGGCTAGGCCTCAGATGGGAAGGCCTGGTCAATTCACAATTTAACGTCTTACAGTGAGGACAAGAGTATGGATAATGTATCTCATCTGGGGATCCGTACAGCATGGTGAGTAACCCGATGTGAATGAGGACGTAGTCCCATACCACAACATACAACCCCGTAACTGGCATTTCTCGAAGGGAGTTCATTGCTTGGAGATACAACAGGGTAGAATGAACCACTAAACTCTATGTTTAGGACATCATGGGTTGTTTCTAATGACACAAGATAGCTATTGACCATGTTCACAATACAACGTCCTTATAGTGTCTTGGACTGGGAAGAATAAATGAGCATAGACTATTGACCATATTCAAAACGTGGGACTTATATCGGCTTGTTGCTCCAAATCCTCGAGGGCGTTGGCCCGAAGCAATAGGAGAGACCTTAGGCCTAGCATTCCAACCATTCGGGGGCCCTACTGGATGGGAAAGATGATGGGTTCCCAATCAAAGGAGTGGGTGAAGCATAGTTGTACCCATTTATGAAAGAGGATAACATCTCTAGGGGGTGGGACGTATGACCGAATCGAGATGAGCTCAACGTGAATCGGGGAAAAAGTCTGCACCACACCATATGTCTTGACTTGAGGGAAAGATTCTGCCATTTGGGATGGGCCAATAGATGAAATGTCTGGGCATTCCTACGTATCCCATAAGGATGGGAATCAAGCCAAACATTGTTTTTGAAGGCCACACAGTTTAGCATCATATGGTGAGGGCGTGGGATGATATAAGAATGGTGAGTGGGAACATGGTACGACCGTTATAATCCTAGATTGAGTGATGCTAAGGAAGCCTACACCATATCATGCCAGGATCCTCCACAAAAACTATACCCAGGGGGTAGTCAAAGAGAAGAGTTTGGGGCTGGGCTCATGATGAAATGCTTGAGCATTCCAACATATCCGAAAAGAATGGGAATCAAGCCACATGTAGTTATTGAGATCCAGTTTAACATCGTTCAGGATGAACCACAATTTAATGTCATGTAGGACTAGACAGTTTATGGTCATGCTGGAACAACATGTAGTTTAGGGTCATAATGGACCATCCAGTTTAAGGTCCTGCAGGACCAATAGACACAAGCAAAGTATTTCTTGAGGAACTTGCATTTGTGGGAGGAGTTATACGCTCACCATCCATAGTCACCAGGGAGAATGCTCCATTGGTGTAAACCATGTGAATTATGTAGGTTCCTTCCCATTTGGGCTCCAACTTGGGGGGTTTCTTGCCAGGGATCATTGGTGCCCAGAGGGTCAATAAAAAGTTATCTTGCAAGAAGGAACAGATGTGAAATTTCTTGTTGAAGGCCCTAGCTATCTTGTTCTGGTTCCGTTCTAGATTGTGAAGGGCACAAATACTATTCTATTCAAGTGCTTCCATTTCAGCTAGATGAATTTTGGCTACCTTATCTGGCACTTTCTGGTCATAGACCACTATGCGTAACGAAGGTAGCTGGATCTCGATGGGCAGGACGACTTTAGCTCCTTACACTAGGGAATATGGGGTCACCAGGGTGGAGTTACAGTATGTCGTCCGATAAGCCCTGAGGGCACTGGGGATCTTGTTTGACCACCTCTTCTTGTTCTGACCAACCATTTTCTGCAAGATGTTAGAGAGTGTGTGGTTCAATTCCACAATTTTTCCATTTTCATGCACATGATAGCGAGTGGTATGGTTCGAAGGGAATTTGTACTTGGCATAAAATTTCTTCAGCTCAGTTGCACAGAATATGGTGCCATTATAGGTGAGGATGATGTGAGGGACTCCAAACTGGTAGATTATATTGGAGCTCACAAAGTAAATAATGGAACGGGCCATGACATCCTTGATAAGAACTGCTTCAGCCCACTTGGAAAAGAAATCCGTTGCGGTCAGGATGAACTTGCATTGGCGAGCTGTCATCGATGGATATGTTCACACGATATCGAGTCCCCACAATGCGAATGACAAAGAGTACTTAGTAGAGTGGTGAGGATCTAGCAGTCGATGCAAGAAGTTAGCATGAATCTGGAACGCATGACATCTCTTGGAGAAATCGATTCAATCATGGACCATGGAGGGCCAGAAGTACCCCAGTCTCCTGATCTGATGGGACATCTTGGGCCTAGCCTGGTGAGCCCTATAGGAACCGGCGTGAACCTCCTGCATGACCTGAGAAATGTTCACTCCTGGGATGTAACTGAGGAGAACACCATCAAACCCATGCTTATGGAGGATCTTCTCAAGACTGAGACCACTCTAGAGGGTAAACTATAGTGTGTGGCATTGGATTCACTCATGCTTGACCCGCTCAGACGAGAGGTAACCATTTTGGAGATACTCGACAAAGGGTGCTCTCTAGTTATGTTTCACTTCAACCACTACATCTGAGGGACCTGGGGGTTCTGAAGTAGAGGTTATGGTGGTAATGTTGCTTACCTGCATGTCTTAGTCATTATCTGGGGTGACAGGAACAATGACTCAATGATGTGGCACGTGTATGATTATATCATCCTTCTTGGGTTCTTCAAGTGATGTAGGCAGGCCGGCCAGGGCATCGGCTCAACCGTTCTGAGATTTAGGGACATGAGTAACTTCCACCCGAGATGGAAACTGGGCCATTAGCTAGAGGGTGTGATCCAACAAGGGTATGAGCTCTGGCTTTCTGAAGAAATAGTCACCATTTATTTTCTTGATGACTACATCATAATCCACATTCACATGTAGATGGGGCACATTGATCTCGAGGTCCATCTTGGGGCAAGTGATAAGAGCCTGATACTCTGCCTCGTTGTTGGTGCAACCTTCCGACAATAGGAATGAATACTGCAAGAATGGCTTGCATCAGGGTAATGAAGACAATGCCCATGCCTACTCTGTTGAGATTGTGATCATTGAGTCTCCATCCGGTGGGGCTATGAGAGGCGCCATAAAAGTGCATTTTAAAACACGGTATGACCTGATATACCAAGAGGATTGCCTCATTGGGAAAATATAGGTCCAAAGGCTGGTCTGTGGGGGTTTGATGGGGGGCATGGAAGTCTTCAATGCCTGTCCCTTGATTGCATTTTGAGGGACAAACCTGATGTCGAACTACTGGATGATTACCGCCCACCATGCTAGTCGGCCTGTCAGCATGGGACGGCTCCGGATGTACTTCAGTGGTTATACACGTGACACTAGTTGTACCTTATGGTGTCACAAGTAGTGTTACAATTTTAGTACTATGAATACTAGTGCAACACATCTATTTTAGATGGGGGAGTATCTGGTCTCCGTATTAAGGAGTATGCGTCTGAGGAAATATAGTTTGTTTTGTAACGCCCCAACCCCAGTTACCTAGATTCAGTGCATTATTACATAACATTGGCATGATAACAAGAAAGATCAAATCTCAAAAGACCGATTGGTTTTGAAGCCTTGGAAACACTAGATATATTCATAAAGTTTTACATTACATCATAAAGTGAAAAACTACTACAATAACATAGTCTCCATATCGCACACTCATATCCCCACATACTATCCATGCAGGTCATTCATAAATTACTTCTTCACATCCTGTGAAAAATAAAACATTAAAAAGGGGTGAGCTCAAATGCCCAGTAAGGATAAAAATATAGCGGGAACTTTCATAAATAAGAATAAACATTTAAGGAAATGTAAAACTTAAAAAAAAGCCTTTTAAACGTTAACTTCAACATACTATGGAAAAAATAAAATGAAATAATTCCATTTACTTATTCACATGGATATTCTACTAATCGAATAATCACATGAAATATCAATAACCACTTTCATAATGATGGAATGCATAATTCCAGACTATCATAACCACAAAGCCAAGGCCTCTTGCCAAGACTAAAAATAAGATTTTTCCAAGGCCTTGTGCCAAGACACTAGTTTGTCTCATGAGACCTATCGATGCATCAAGGAGCTATAGCGGGCTCCACCCATCACATATTAAGTCCAATGCATTCCCATATGAAAAGGTTTAAACATAACATACACATTCGTATTAAAACTAGCATACGAAATGTCAATATTTTCACCATAAACCATGAATGGTATAAAATAGCACATCCACAGTCAAACATATCACAAAACCTTCAATATAATATAGATGTTTTGTATCATAATAAATCAACATCAAATAATCTTAAAATCCATCAAAAGATGTTTACATAGATGAAATCAAAACTATTTTAGAGAAATATCTCTTTTCTCGAAATCTTTGAAAAGTCACATATTTATAAAGGAAGTAATTTAAAAGAGATTTTTGAATCAAAGTGTCCCGTACCACTTTGAAACTTTTGAAAATAAATATCATTTCAAAAACTTCATGTCTATATAAATAAGTCCTTAAAATAATATTTTAAAACATGGACATTAATTAAAAATATCTAGAAAGATAAATCATTAAAACATTTAAAATTATGATCTTGATAAAGAGTACCTTTCAAATAATTCTTAAAATATTCATTATAAAATCATTTAAAAGTCACATAATTATAAAATAAAACATTTAATTTGAAAATATTCTTATAAGATTTTAAGGTAAGCTTTGACTATTTTATAATGGCGGTAAATAGCTGCACCCGCCGTATAAGTTAAAAAAAACATTCTTACCCTAAATTTGTCGAAAGGTAAAAAGTGCCTTGTTTGGAAAACGACAGAAAGATTCCATTAAAAAAACATAAGGTTATAAATGAATTTAACCCATATTCTTTTTAAATAGTAAAAATGTTTTTAAATACATTTCGAAGAAACATGGATGTGGATGATAAAGAAATCCCAGTAGATTATTAAGTATAAACAACCTCGGATAATGAAGAGATTTCGAAATAAACCCTTACCTTGTACTTTTCCTTGGTTGGGGTAGGTTAACCTCGTGTATAATAGTAAAATAATTTTTATTTAATTATACAAGAATCATATACATTAATATGATATCATATATGATCTTTTAACATTGATTTGTTAATAATGTCTTAGTATTATCGTTGTTTCGGGTGTTAACTTACTCGTTTTCTTTTATATGTTTTGTTACGTAAGACATGTTTGTAATGGATAGGTTGTATATTATTCATATACAGAATGATATAAAGTCCTTAAACATCATTTTTAAATCATCAAATGATAATTATACTTGAATGGATACAATGGAGAATGAATCTCATCGTGTTCGTGGAGACGGTAGTCCGTACGTACGCACGAGCGAAAATATCATTCTTTTTATATTAAAATAATATATAAATGGATGGTATATCATATATAAAGAATAATTAACATGTTATATTTATTATTTACATGAGTTACACATCATTATTATACCCATACAAATAATAATATATTGAATAACAATTACAGCACGACGTGGAGATGGTAAGCCGTACGTACGCACGTATGGTGACAGGTTATTCAAAGGGTGGATAGAATACTGAATATGGTTGTACCATATTTATAATCACATCATAGTATATATAAGAAACTGGAGTTATTATTTTATAATGGTAATTACAATTAATGAAGAAGTGGAATAAGAAAGGAACTTGAAAAGGGGTGGTGAAAACATTACCTCTTCTTCGGGTTCTTCCTTTTGATTTGATCAAAAGGGCTCCTTAGGTTGGCTTTATGATCAAACTAAAGCCTCTAGGTTGTATTGAGGGATGTTGGGAGAGTATTTGGGAAGATTTTGGCAAATAAAAAATGCTTTGAAGGTGTGAAGAAATGAGAAGGAGGAGTTCCCTTTTATAAGAGGGGTGAGAGGCACCATTGGAAAAGCTAGAAATATTAATTTATAATAAATTAATATTCAGTTTATAATGGATACGAAGTTGATTATTCAAAGGTTAAGGTTGGAATAGGTCGAAAATCATTCAACCAATAGAATTTAGACAGGTTTGGGTCCTTATATTAACCTTATATTTAAGTATTAACTCTAAGTTAATTAGTTTCACTTTTACAATGTCTCTTTGTATTTTTATATAATATGGTTAATAAACTTACTATATACATCCAAGCGACTCCCAAATGGTCCATTAATGATTAACCTATCATGATATAAATCTCTTGGCCGAACCTTAGATTTTTAATAATTTAATATCAATTAATAATATAATATTTGTTTTAAGAACTCTTTTATGTCAATTTTGACACTATTCAATAGTTGATTTTTGTGAAACTTATAACATAATGATTACTTCGAAAAAAGTCAACTAAATAAATCCTAATATGTCATATTATCCTATAAAATTATTTTAATTCCTTAAAAGTCTCAAATTATATTTATTTGGGTATTTATAATATCAATTATTTTAATTTTTCACTATTATGTTAATTAATGCATCATCATTGTGTCATAAATAAATAAAATTATTTAATGTCTAAAAAATATAAATAAAATATAATTATGTAGGAAATCATATTATATTTCTAATTAATATTTAAAATCTAATTTATCTTATGTATAACCCTATATTGAAAATGTTTTAGTAAATTAACTTTGATTTTAACTCTTTTAACTCTTCTTTGAATTAAATAATAATAATTGTCCTAATCTAATCCAAGTGGACCTAAATGATAATATTTTATTCCTAAGGTTGTTTCTGGGTCTTGATAAACTTGTAAAATATAATTAGGACATGTGTTAGGGTAATATTAATATAATTTTTACCCTTAATTACCCTATTTACTTTTAACCGTGGTAAATAAAAGAAAAAGTTACTATTCACCAAAAAATATTTTCATCTCATTGAACCACATTTTACTTCTTCATATTAACCGTGTCTCTCGGATTTTCGAAATTACAATCACAGAAGTGGTAAAATTATGTTTTATGAGAAATTTAGTTTTTTAACTACAACTTACTAGTTTCACTATTCATCAAAAATTGAAGTTTTTCAGAACAATGCCAAAATTTCACCCTAAGCTATAATTGATATTCCGAATTCAAAAATGATGTCTATTTTACAAAATTCCAAACATATAAGTTTCATTAATTAATTTTATAATTAATTCCCGCTGTCACAACAAATAGCGTGTTTTTAAGAAACAATATATATCAATTGATTGACAATTCTTTAGGTCCAATTTCAAAGTGAAATTAATTCTAATGAACACCATTGGATAAAATGGTAAAAATATAATCTAATTATACTTTAAAACCACTAAAATTCATAATTTATCACTATTAATTATTTTTATTAGAAAAGTTGTTTTTAATTAAAATTTAGTAATTTTCACTATTCCTCAAAATATTAAAGTTATCCGAAAAGTACCAAAATTTCACCCTAGGCTAATTTTGATATTACGAATCCAAAAATGAAGTCCATTTTGAGAGATAGAATTTATAAAATTTAAAAAATTAGGTATTACTATTCATAACAGCTAGTTTGGTAAGTCAGGGTGCGCTTTAACTCAGTGTTGCGTGAAGTGCAATTTATTGAATTATTCTGAAGAAATAACACACTATGAAATCATGGGGTGTTACATTCTACCCTCCTTCAATAAATTATGTCCTCACAATTTGAAATTTTTATTCGAAAATAAAAGATTGAAAATAAAAAATATCTTTGTGGGAAAACCCACATCGGAAATTGGGTTACTAAAGTTTAGTCTTAATATGAGGAAAAGAGAAATGAAAAGGTCACCACCAAATTATGATCTTAATTAGGAGAACATTGGTGGAAATTAGAGACATATAATTGGAGGAAAAACGTAAATATTTATAGGTAGTGATTGAGGTCATCAATCACAAACAAGTGTAAAATTGAGGTCCTTAAATTCATCAATCTATGATGATTTGAAATACCATCGGTTAAACAAAACATAGGGTATTAGGATAACAAATTTTTAGTTTTAGGATTCCTTAAATAAAGTATAATAATTAATTTCTTCATAGAATAAGAGAAAAAGAATAATATATTCTTGACAAGTAGAGTTCCATCCTTCAACTAATTTCTACCATAGACTCATATTTCACTCTAAAAGATAATAGAACTTAAAAATAATATTCTATTTATCCTATTCGTATAGGGTTAAAAAATGAATTTATAATTAATCTAGCAGAACCATAAAAAATGACATTATTTCATCGAGGACATCACGTGGGTCAGTGGTAGGTGATACACTCTTGTCACCCTTCGGTTGTGGGCCCAAGTCTCGCAGCCTTGCCGGACGCGATGGGTTGCTGCCCGACCTCCGGGTTGTCCTTTTATGGCAATCCAAAATAATCCAAACTAGAACTATCCAAAATACTTCAGTCCAAAATTTATAAAGAAGGTAAACACAATAAAGATCTTTTTTTCCGCGTAATAACATGTGAACACCTTCATCATGAATTCTTTTAAAACACTGCAACATCCGGAATTACCATAAAAACTTATTGATTACATTCATGATCCCTCATTCCTTAAAGAATACTAGATATAATCCTTCAATCCAAAAATGTTTTAAACCCCAACAATGATGGAATATACAAATCATTAATCAGTTTCAAGGTAGTCAAGAATATCCAATATAATTTATCCAAATCAATCATATATTATTCCAAAATCTCTACCTCGGTATCATAGCTATATTATGGTTTATCATTCTCTCAACCATATATTTTCCAAAAATTTATCCTGCTATTGAGTCAATTTTCTTTGTTCCACACAATCTCAAGTCCTTAATGAAACAGTTCTGTAGTACAATCCTTATATACTCCATAATTATTATAACAAGTACATTGTTGATACAACACTCGAATGACATAATCAACATAGGAACTCTAATCATTCTTCTTCATCTGTGGTAGTATCATAACTTGATTATTTTCTAACAGCATCATTTGCTGCATAGTTTGATGACTGGGACATAGGTTCACGTAGTGTCCAAACTCCTTGCAAATGAAGCATTGAACATTTGAAACCATTTTCTTACCCTTGCAGTCACGTACTTTGTTCCCTTTTCCTCCACACTTATAACAAACTCACATTCATTTCAGGCAAGTTGGTGTTTCTTCCCACAATTATCACATATAGGAAAATTATTCTTTTCCCTCTTCCCTTTATCCATCTTTGTCTCTTCCATCCTTTTCTTCTCTTGCTTCCCTTCAAAGACATAGGACTTAGTAAACTCTTTACTTATCTTATCAACACATGATTTTATTTAGTCATATGATGATAATACATGGGAGACTATTTCTCTTATAAATTATGGCTTAAGAACATGAAAGATATGATCCTTATTTCTCTTTGGATCATGTGTATTGCTAGAGTTCTCATTCCTTTTACTGGGCACCATTTCTAAACAATGGCATAAACTAGATTAATTTATGAATCAAAATACATATTCCCATACTTACAAAATACTTAACATAAATTGAACTATTTATGGATATAATCCATAATCATAAGAATGTTTTCTTTGAGGAAGTTTATACTCATAAACCCTTCATAATGATTTGTAATGAAAATGGGAGTTATCCTAAGCATATCCCCCGGGAGTGTCGTTAACAAGAGTGCAGCAAGGCCCGTTGTCGTGCACCACACTAGTGCAGAAAATGTTATTTACGCCACCATTTTTGACGTCGGTTATATATAACCGACGTGATAATCTGTGAAACGTGGTTTTTTAAGTCAGTTATTTTATAACCGACGTAACAAATGCGGTGAGTAGATTTTTAACGTTGGTTATTAAAATAACCGACATTAAAAATCACGTATTTTTGGTTTTTACGTCGGTTATAAATTAACCGACGTTAAAACTCAAAGCGCGGGGTTTTTTTACATCGGTTATTTGATAACCGACGTAAAAATGAGTTATCTACGGGTTTTTTACATCGGTTATTTTGAAACTGACGTAAAAACTCCCCACGCTTTGGTTTTGTATGTCGGTTATTTTATAACTGACGTAAAAAATGCATAGATATCTCGTTTTTTACGTCGGTTATCAAATAACTGATGTAAAAAACCTCTCGCGCTTTAGTTTTTTACGTCGGTTATTTTATAACCGACGTAAAAAACCCGTAGATAACTCGTTTGTTACGTCGGTTATAAAATAACCGACGTAAAAAACAAAAGCGCGTGGGGGTTTTTTACATCTGTTTTAAAATA
Organism: Viscum album; assembly: GCA_963277665.1. Lineage (NCBI taxonomy): Eukaryota > Viridiplantae > Streptophyta > Magnoliopsida > Santalales > Viscaceae > Viscum > Viscum album. The sequence goes on along the minus strand of OY728126.1, from coordinate 762,717,864 downwards.
ACCGACGTTATAAATTTAAAAAATAGTTTATAATATCTGTTATATAATAAGCTATGTTATAAAACATTTAAAAAATTAAAGCCTCGTGGACTGTCATTTACGATTTTTCGATTGACAGTCCGCCTGCTCGTCTCACTCGCGTGGTAAACCCTAATCGGCTCGTCGATCGACCTGCGTTAAACACATTTTGGCTTTATCGTTTATCTTCTTTACTCCTCTCGGATCTATCATATCAACTCGCAACACTCATGTAATCCTTCCACGAATTTATTTCGTTCATTTTTTTTTCACGGATAGTCTATAATTATGTTTTGCGATTTTTTTGTTTAAACTAGGTTAGATTCTTTCATTTCAAACCCTATTAAATCTTATTGAATATCGTTGGCTTTTTATTTCCTAACCATTCAATATGAATAAAATAATTTCTATGTATGAATTATGAAATGTTATTTTCTATAATAGGAGTGATCCATCACTAGATTTTTATTTCCTAACCATCCACTATGAATAAAAAACAAAATTATTCTTATTCCATTCATTTTTGAATACCATGTTTTCTATTTCTTCGATTGAAGGGTGGTCGACAAGATATCATAGATAAAATGATTGAGAAAATTATTAACTAAACTATATACTCATTATTTATATGGTTTCAATACCATATAATCATTGAATGGTATCTACCAAGAAATTTATTTACTATCTTTTGGAACCCATTTATATTACATGGGATTATCATGTTTATTGATTGAATTATAAATTATTTATTTATATGATTCCATATTAAATGGATCTTAAACCCATTTTTCCATGTATTCTTTGTGATATAATTATTATTGATCTTATATCTCACACATACGTATGTATGTTGATGGGTGGGGTCATATATTATCATCCACTTCATTGATTTTGTTTTACATATCATAAGATAGTAAGGTGTGGATATAATGAGTTTGTTCAAAATGGCATGGGAATAATATTTTTTCACACATGTTAATGTGTGGACACAATGTGTGGACATAATGAGTTTATTTGATGTAGGTTTTTCTTTTTCATGGATTACTTGATAAAGTGGTCTCGATTCATTTGATTTTGTGTTTCCTTTGAGACCATCCCCCCTTAATGACTATGATCTCTCATTGCCAATTTTTTCTCTAATTGTTCTCTCATACTCCTTTTGGATTTGATGGTTGATTAAAAACATATTTATTCAAATATTTAAGCTGGATTATATGCATTTTTTAGGATTATATTGCTATTTTATGCACCTTTATTTACTATTCTATCCAATATTAAGACCCTTTCTAGTTAGAAAAATTTCATAAAAAATACGATTGGACACTTCATCATATTTCATGAAACGTTTAAAAAAATGTTATATCAAAGATGTGGAAACGGGTGGTGTCTGGGGGGTGTGTCCAAGGGGGTGGGTCGGTGTGAGTGGCTGTCCACGTGGGTGGGGGCCTGTCCATAGGGTTGTGGGGGTTGTCTGGTGGGCTGGGGGGGCTGCCCAGAGGGTTGGGGGTGTCTAGGGGGGTGTTCAAGGGGTAGGGGTGGGGGTGGTGTCCAGGAGGGGTGGGGGTGATGTCTAGAGGGTTGGGGGGCTTTCTGGAGGGTTGGGGGTGTCCAGGGGTGGTCCAAGTGGGTGGGGGCCTATCCAGAGGGTTTTGGGGGTTGTCCGGGGGGTGGGGGTGATTCTCAGGTTTACTCCATTTTCTCCAATTTTCTATCAACTATGTAGGCATCATGGTTTTCTTTGATTCAATGAAATTTAAAACTATTATATCTAACTATATTTTGTTTTAAAAATTAATATTCAAGTGTATTTTTTTTAAATACCCATAGATTTGTTTTATATTTTAAATTGTTTTACATTCAAATTATAATTTTTTCATATAAACATATATTTGTCTTATCTTAAAAAAATATATTTTTTGTTGATATTTGTTATAGGTAATAATGAGTCAATGTTGGATTATGGCAAATCGAATGAGCAATGAATTTGAAGAAGGTGTTGATGCCTTTTTGGAATTTGCAAAACGAAATGTTCCAAGTAGTGACATTTCTTTTTTTCCATGCCTGAAATGTTTGAATATGTAGAAGTTGAAAAGTAGATAGATAATAGATCATCTAATTTTTCATGGTTTTAATTCGAGTTACAGACCTTGGATTTGGCATGGTGAAACTGGACGGAATGTCACTGATGATGATGATTTGCAAGATGGTAACTCCGATGGAATTGAAGAAATGATTCATGATATTGTAGCAGAAAAAATTGAGATTGAACCGACAGTTTCACATCTATATGGTGATGTTGAAAAACCATTATATCATAGTTGTACAGATTTTATGGTTTTGTTGGTGGTGTTAAGATTGATTAACCTGAAGGCGAAACATGGATGTACTGACAAAAGTTTTATAGAGCTGCTACAATTGATGAAAGACATTCTTCCAGAATATAACGATCTTCCAGATTCACATTACAAAGCCAAGAAAATATTATGCCCGATGGGATTGGGATACAAGAAAATACATGCATGTCCGAATGACTGCATTATATATTGGAAAGAATATGAATTTTTGTCAGAGTGTCCTAAATTTGGGACATCACGGTATAAGGTGAAAGAAAAATCACAGGCTGGTGTAGAGATTACAAAGCTCCCTTCAAAGGTATTTTGGTATCTTCCTATAATTAATCGTTTCAAATGTTTATTTGCTAATTCACATGATGTAAAAAGGTTATGATGGCATGCTGAAGAGCGGTTATGTGATGGAAAAATACATCATCCAGCTGATTGTCCACAATGGAAGAAAATTGATTCGTAGTATTCTACATTTGGAAATGAAATTAGAAATCTCATACTAGGGTTGTGCACAGATGGAATGAATCCATACCGAACACTCAGTAGCACACATAGTTCATGGACTATTTTATTAGTAATTTACAACCTCTATCCTAATGATTGTATAAAGTGCAAATATGTCATATTGTGTACAATGATCTCTGGTCCAAAGTAACCCGGTAATGATATTGATGTTTACTTGTCACCGTTGATTGATGATTTGAAACTGTTATGGGCTGATGGTATTAGGGTGTATGACTCTTATAAAATGGAATATTTTCAACTCCATGCAGTGCTTCTGTTCACTATTAATGACTTCCCAGTGTATGGAAATTTGTTTGGATACAATGTTAAAGGGCATAAAGAATGTCCAATTTGCGAACAACAGACGTCATATTGTCAATTGCATCATGGGAGGAAAACAGTGTACATGGGTCATCGAAAGTTTTTCCCTATGGAACACCCTTATAGAAGACTAAAAAAGGTATTCAATGGATCACAATAATTTGATACTGCTCCAAAACCTTTATCCCCGAATCTGTATTTTGAGAGGGTGAAAAACCTTGATGTGACATTGGGAAAGACACAGGAATCTGGTAATGATAGACATATTTGGAAGAGAAGGTCATTTTTTTGAGTTACCATATTGGAGGTATCATGAAGTTAAACATAATATTGATGTCATGCACGTGGAGAATAATATCTGTGATTCTTTGATTGGAACATTGTTAGATATTAAAGGAAAGAATAAAGATGGGTTGAATGCAAGATTGGACTTACTATCAATGGGAATACATTTTGAGTTAGCTCACACTCCTAAAGGAAGTCGAACATTTCTTCCCCTGGCTTGTCATACATTATCGAAGAGGGAGAAAATTAGCTTCTATCAGTGTCTTCATGATACCAAAGTGCCTCAAGGTTATTCTTCTAATGAAATTTTTTTTGTCTCATTGAATGACTTGAAGTTGATAGGTATGAAATCACATTATTGTCACGTCATGATGAAAAACATTCTACCAGTTGCATTGCGTGGAATATTGCCCATTCGTGTCAGAAAGACTATAATGAATTTGTGTTATTTTTTCAATTCAATTTGTAACAAGGCGATTGATGTGAATGCTTTGAACATTTTGGAAAAGGATGCAATTTTTATACTTTTTCAATTGGAAATGTATTTTCCTCCAACTTTTTTTGATATAATGGTGCATTTAATGATTCATCTGGTTCGAGAAATAAAGCTTTATGAACCTGTATATCTTCGTTGGATGTATCCTTTTGGAAGGTATATGAAATTATTAATGGGGTATGTCAAAAATCTATATTGACTTGAAGCCTCCATTATTAAAAAGTATATTTCTGAGGAGGTAGTAGAGTTTTGTACGAGCTACTTGGCTGTGGCGCAACACATAGGTTTTCCTCCATCTCGCCATGAACGAGTTAATAATGAGGGAAAGAGGATTCGCGGCTTGAAAGTCAAATAATTGTCAGCTGAACAGATGAAGAATTTAGAATCATACATCTTGAATAACATAGCTGATGCTCAACCATATATCACATTGCATATTAATGAGTTGAAACAATGTCATCCAAAGAAGAAAGAAATGTGGATTCTGAATGAGCACAACAAAACTTTTTTTTCATGGATTAAAAAGACATTTCGTGGTAGATCAGATGTATCAGAGACATTAAAATGGATAGTGGGTGGTCCATGTTTAAATGTGATAACATGGTCTGGTTATGAAATTAATAGTTATACATTTCATACGAAATCTCAGGACAACAGAAGTGCAGTTCAGAATAGTGGTGTATCGGTGTTTGCAGAAGCAATGCATTTTTCGAGTGCTAATGACAAAAACCCAATTTCTACATCAAGTGCATATTATAGAGTGATTGAAGACATATGGGAGGTTGATTACTTTAAAATTAATGTTCTTGTTTTTAACTCTAAATGGTTTAACGGTAACAACAGTGTCAGACACGATGAATTTGGAATGACACTTGTTAATCTGAATAAATTGGAAGACACAAATGATTCTTTTATAATGGAAACACATGCAAAAAAAAATTTCTATGTAGTAGATCAATCAGTTATGCAGTGGGCTGTTGTTTTACAAGGGAAAAAACAATATGTTTGTGAGGATGAACTTGATGAATATGCTGATTTATGTGTGATCTTTGCATCCATGGAAAGATTAAAAGAACATAATGATGATCATGTTGAAGACATAGTTTGTGCCATAAGGAAGGATCACGACGAAGGAATTTGGGAAAACAATCCATTTGTACATTCCTAAAATTACAGGTAACATATGTTTATTTCTTGTTTACATTTAATTTTTCCATAAATTTTAGATATTGTATGTTTTTTATTTATTAAAACATGTTTTAAAACAAAATAAGTATATGTTTTTGTTTGTTTTAAGTTTTTATAGTTTACTTTATCATGTTTATAACAATTACATGAATTATATATCTATTTTTTTTGTTCACTGGCAATTACTTTACCATGTTTACCAGGTTTACCATTTTTACCATTTTTACCATTTTTACCATCTTGACCATCTTGACCATCTTTACCATCTTTACCATTGTTTAACATGCTTACCATATTACCAATGTTTACTATTATGTAACTTAGTACACGTTTCTATTTTCTGATTACAGTAGTATTAAAATATTTGAATTTGTATATTTGTGAACTGATGTTTGTTTTTTTGATTTTAAGGATAATGACAGATCATTCAGATGATCAACCACATGATTCTGGAGAGGAGCATATTTCTGGTCATACCTCTGGGGATGAACATTCACATGCTCCTATTACAAAAAAGAGTTCAAAGGTTGGTAAACATGGGTGCACATGTTTACCAAGATTATCACTTGCCCGTACACAGGATCAGAGGATAGTCGTTGAGTTTGATGATGATGATATTCCTAGAGGTATGAACACAAAAGATTTTAAGAGTTTTGTAGCAACTCAGGCTAAGAGAAAAGTAAGCATTCTGTATGATGATTGGAGAAGTGTGGATAAAGCGATTATCTCTCAGTTGTGGGAGACGATTTTGGTAAGATCTTTTGTCATTGTTTGACCATTATTTTAATGTATCTAGTATATATAATATGTTTAACTACTTTTTTATCAGATGACATTTGATATTCCTGACACTGGAGGAGTCATGAAGAAATTCTTATCATTGGCTACCAGGAGATGGAGGGATTTCAAATCAACCCTCTCATCTGATTTCATTTATGGTCATAGGAGTCATGACAATCCATGTCGTATATATCGTTTTATAGATTAATACACATGGAGAAAGTTTTTTGAAAGTAGAAGAAAAGAGTCATTTCTGGTAAGGGAAATGTAAACTTTTATAAACATTCTTATATAAATGATTTTATTAATGTTTTGTTAATTATTTCATATTCTTAAATTACAGAAAACAAGGAAAGCTCATCAGGAGATCCAATCTAAAAATGTATACCCTCATTGTTTATCTCGGGGAGGGTAAGCATTATTAGAAGAACAAATGATGGCGGAAAAATTTCTAAAACTAAGAGCTGAGTCTTCAAGCTCTGGAGAGGTGGCCCCTCCATCCCCTCCATCTAGACATGAAAAATGGAAGAGAGATCAGAAGGGAAAAAAAGGAAATATCTTTCGGAATAATCGAGAATCGCAGCTGAGAGGATTTTACGATATCTATTTAATTTATTTAAGTTAACTATTTTCTACATATAATTTCAATCATTACAGAAATGTTCAATTAATTAATACATGAATCTCTTGAGGAGAAAAGTTCAGAGGGTACATTTATAGCTACTGGGAGGGAAGATATTTTATTTGCAGCATTGGGAAGGCCCGAACATCCTGGTCGTGTAAGAGGATATCCGGCAGGTGTATCGGTAAGAAAAGTGTTGCCACGTTCATCAACTTCTAGAATTGAGGGGGTTTATAAAAAAAATTGAATCCTTGGAGGCTGAAGTTCATAATATTAATGCGATGATAGAGTAGAAGATTAGAGAGTCAGTAAAGTCTATGTTTTCAGAAATGCAAAGACAATTTCAGACTGCAGCTCCCACTCCTCCACCTCCCCCTGCAGACCCCATTATTTATCCTCCACCTCCGCCAGTAGCTCCCACTCCCCCACCTCAGCCTGCGGACCCCATTTTTTATCCTACGCCTCCACCACAGCTTCCTACATATTGCGAGTTGTATATTGATGATTCTCAACATCATATAGTAGCATATGGGTTGGTATATTATATAGGAGATACAGTTCATCATCCACAATTAGAGGTCGAGATTCAGAGGGTCACTGTACAGGATATTATAGATAGATCATCTCGGGTACCAATACCTACAGATGAGGTGGCGACAGTTGGACAGAGTATCGGCCATTTTTTATTTTGGCCATCCAAACTTCTTCGACTCATTACCATAGAGGTATGAATGTTATATCTTTTATTTTATTTTTTATTAAAGTTGTTTTATCATTTGAAAACTAATATATTTTTTAATTTTTTTTACAGGAATACTTCAAAGGTAAAGAAATACTGTCTAGACAATAGCACAGAAAAATGGATATGACATCAGATACAGATTCAAATGGTCTTGACAGATTGTCATGATATTCACATTTGTTGTTGGGTTATTATGAGTTTCCAATGGAATATCATGTTTGTGGACGTGAAATAAGTGTGGGGATTATAAAAACTGATATCATGGAGCTTGTTGCTGGAGATAAGTTGGGCATCAACATGGTGCAAATTTTTTCCATGTAATTCTTAACACCTTTTCCCTACATTATATTTATTAAAAATCTATACTTATGTATGTTTTGTATTAGGTATCTTTATAAAATTTGTGAGAGGAATGAGCTGACAGAAGTATATAGATTCATGGACCCGTAATTGATTTCCCCTGAAGCATGTGCATTGAATGAGGAACAAAGAATGGTTTATATTGCTGAATGATTTGAAAAGAATATAATCACACAATTTTAGATGATGCCTTTTTGTGAGAGGTATGAAACACATTTCTCTCAAAGAGTTAGTTATATTTTAACATAAAAAAGCACTAACGTTAAATTTCCTTTTATCAGCGATCATTGGATGTTAGGAGTTTTTTGCCGAAGGGAGAAAGCTCTTTATTGGATATGCTCTGTCCATGGTGATGTGTGGGAAAGTTTTAAGAATATATTGGAAAAGTAAGTTTCAATTTCTCAATAGTTTTATATATTATAATGAATTTTAAATTTACCCCATTCATATTATTTTCTAACAGTGCATGAGCCTACTTACGAAAAAACACAAAGAAAAGAAATGCAAAGATCAAATATGTAAATGCGAAGGTAAATTTCCATTTATAATTTGTACTTTTTGATTTATTACATAAAAATAATATATTGAATTTACACTCATTCAAACAGAATTTTCATGAACAACAAGGCCTCATCGAATGCGGATATTATATGTTAAGATTTATGTATGAAATAATAACCACCGGGAAAGTTGTGAATTTTGACCTTGTACGAGTTCCTTCTAAACATTTCCATAACATTTCAATTTGATTTAATCATTATACACGTTAACTACCTTCTTTTTCATTTGTATCTTTTTGATGACCCTAAAACCTATACTGCTGAAGACATCAAACACTTACAAGTGGATTGGTCAAATTGTTTTACAGTTTTGATTGAATTTTAGTTTTTTGTAATGTAAAATTTAATTTTGAATATTGTCAATTTAATTGTGTATATGGTAGTTTTTAGGTTGGATTTAGTTTTTTTAAGTTGATAGAGTATGTTTTGAATGTTATATAAGTGAATGTTTAATTTTTCTATACTTCTTATTTTGGTTTACTTTTGATGGTTTTTATGGTATGGATTTGGGTCTGTGGGGGAGGGGTTCCAAGGGTGTGGGGGTGTGTTCAGTGGGGTTGGGGGGTGTCCAGCGGTCTGGGAGGGATATTCGGTGGGGTGGGGAGACAGTCCTGGGGGGTGGCAGGGCTGTCCAAGGGTGTGGGAAGGAGGTCCAGGGGTGTGGGAGTGATGTCCAGGGGTGGGGGGTATACATGAGGGTGGGGGGGGGGGGGGGGGGTTGTCCAGGGTTGTTTGGGGCTGTCCAGGGGTGTGGTGGGGGCTGTCAGGTGGGGTGAGGGGTTGCTGTTCAGGCGGGTGGGGGGTTGTCGAGTGGTGTTTGGGGCTGTCCGGGGGTCGGGGGCAGTCCAGGAGTGTGGCGAGGGCTCCAATGGGGTGAGGGAGGGTTGTCCAAGGGGTATAGATGAGTGTGGGAGCTCCAATAGAGTGAGGGAGGGATGTTCAGGGGGTATACATGAGGGTGGGGGCTCCAACGGGGTGGGGGAGAGCTGTCCAGGGGGTATACATGAGGGTGGGGGCTATCTAGGGGGTAAGTTTTATATGTTGTCAATGTACAGGCTTAATTTTGATCTACTTCTGTTTTTGTGGTACGATTTCTTGATTTGTTTTCTGGTTGATTCTAGTGGAGAGAGGATGACTGCATTCAATTTTTTTAAATAAAATGGGTTTATCACGTCGGTTATTTAATAACTGATGTGATAAAAGGCCTGGAAAATGGTTTATCACGTCGGTTATGTAATAACCATCATGCTAAAAGGCCTAGAAAATGGTTTATCACGTCGGTTATTTAATAACCGACATGATTAAAGGCCTGGAAAATGGTTTATCATGTCGCTTATTAAATAACCGACGTGATAAAAGGCCTGGAAAATGGTTTATCACGTCGGTTATTTAATAACCGACGTGATAAACCCCACTCCCCCGGTTTTTCACGTCAGTTATATAATAACCGACGTGACAAACACCCCTCACACCGGTTTATCACGTCCGTTATATAATAACCGACTTGATAAACACCCCTCACCTCGGTTTATCACGTCGGTTATATAATAAATGACGTGATAAACACCCCTCACCCTGGTTTATCACGTCGGTTATATAATAACCGACGTGATAAACCCCCCTCACCCCAGTTTATCACATTGGTTATATAATAACCGACGTGATAAACCCCCCTCCCCCCGGTTTATCACTTCGGTTGTTTAAGAACCGACGTGATAGACCATTTCCCCGTCCTTTTGTCACGTTGGTTTGTTAATAACCGACGTGATAAACCATTTCCAGGCCTTTTATCACGTCAGTTGTTAAATAACCGCCGTGATAAAACCTTCCCATTTTCTTTATCACATCGGTTCTAAAATAACCGACATCATAAACGTTATTTATAACATCGCATGTATTAACGTCGGCTAGAAACCGACGTAAAAAATGAAAAATAACTAACGTAAAAAACATTTTCTGCACTAGTGCCAGTTCCCGTTCGAGTCTAGCTCAAAGAGGTGTTTTGGGTTTTACCACTTGGTACATCTGTGCCAGAGCCGCCTCTACCTGCTCGTATCCAGACAGGGATGTATTGCTCGGAAAACTCACAAAATCTCTACAATACCAAACTTCTAGGAAGTTCTTCTATACTAATCCTCAAAGTCCATCTTAAATCTATGTGCTCTAATCAGAGTTTATCTAAATCTAGCTTCCAAGGATTGTACTAAACTTCTTCTGATACCAACTGTAACGCCCTGACCCCAGTTACCTATAGTCGGTGCATTATTACATAACATTGGCATGATAACAAGAAAGATCAAATCTCGAAAGACCGATTGGTTTAGTAGCCTTGGAAACACTAGATATATTCATAAAGTTTTACATTACATCATAAAGTGAAAAACTACTACAACAACATAGTCTCCATATCGCACACTCATATCCCCACATACTAACCCTGCAGGTCATTCATAAATTAATTCTTCACAACCTGGGAAAAATAAAACATAGAAAAGGGGTGAGCTCAAATGCCCAGTAAGGATAACAATATAGCAGAAACTTTCATAGATAAGAATAAACATTTAAGGCAATGTATAACTTAAAACAAAAGCCTTTTAAACTTGAACTTCAACATAGTATGGAAAAAATAAAATGAAATAATTCCATTTACTTATTCACATGGATATTCTACTAATCGAATAATCACATGCAATATGAATAACCACTTTCATAATTATGGAATGCATAATTCCAAACTATCATAACCACATAGCCAAGGCCTCGTGCCAAGACTACAAATAAGATTTTGCCAAGGCCTTGTGCCAAGACACTAGTTTGTCTCATAAGACCTACCGATGCATCGAGGAGATATAGCGGGCTCCACCCGTCACATATTAAGTCCAATGCATTCCCATATGAAAAGTTTTTAACATAACATACACATTCATATTAAAACTAGCATACGAAATGTCAATATTTTCACCATAAACCATGAATGGTATAAAATAGCACATCCACAGTCAAACATATCACAAAACCTTCAATATAATATAGATGTTTTGTATCATAATAAATCAACTTCAAATAAGCTTAAAATCCATCAAAGGATGTTGACATAGATGAAATCAAAACTATTTCAGAGAAATATCTCTTTTCTTGAAATCATTGAAAAGTCACACATTTATAAAGGAATTAATTTAAAAGATGTTTTTGAATCAAAGTGTCCCATACCAATTTGAAACTTTTGAAAGTAAAAATCATTTCATTACCTTCATGTCCATATAAATAAGTCCTTAAAATCATTTTGAAAACATGTACATTAATTAAAAATATTTAGAAAGATAAATCTTTAAAACATTTAAAATTATGATCTTGATAAAGAGTACCTTTCAAAAAATTCTTAAAATATTCATTTTGAAATCATTTAAAAGTCACATAATTATAAAATAAAACATTTACTTTGAAAATATTCTTATAATATTGTAAGGGAAGCTTTGACGATTTTATAATGGAGGGAAATAGCCGCACCCACCATATAAGTGAAAAAAAACATTCATACCTTAAATTTGTCGAAAGGTAAAAAGTGCCTTGTTTTGGAAAATGACAGAAAGATTCCTTTAAAAACACATAAGGGTATAAATTACTTTATCCCATATTCTTTGTAAATAGTAAAAATGTTTTGAAATACATTTCTAAGAAACATGGATGTGGATGATAAAGAAACCCCAGTAGATTATTACGTATAAACAACATCGGATAATGAAGAGACTGCGAAATAAACCCTTACCTTGTACTTTTCTTTGGTTGGGCTAGGTTGACCTCCTGTATAATGGTGAAATAATTTTTATTAAATTATACAATAATAATATACATTAATATGATATCATATATGATCTTTTAACATTGATTTGTTAATAATATCTTAGTATTATCATTGTTTCGGGTGTTAGCTTACTCGTTTTCTTTTATATGTTTTGTTACGTAAGCCATGTTTGTAATGGATAGGTTGTATATATTCATATCCAAAATTATATAAAGTCCTTAAACATCATTTTTAAATCATCAAATGATAATTATATTTGAATGGATACGATGGAGAATGAATCTCATCGCATTCGTGGAGACGGTAGTCCGTACGTACGTACGAGCGACAATATCATTCTTTTGATATTAAAATAATATATAAATGGATGTTATATCATATATACATAATAATTAAGATGTTATATTTATTATTTACATGAGTAATACATCATTATTATACCCATCCAAATAATAATATATTGAATAACAATTACACCACGACGTGGAGACGGTAAGCCGTACGTACGCACATATGGTGACATGTTATTCAAAGGGTGGATAGAATACTGAATATGGTTATAACATATTTATAATAACATCACAGTATATATAATATACTGGAGTTATTATTTTATAATGGTAATAACAATGAATGAAGAAGTGGAAGAAGAAAGGAATTTGAAAAGGGGTGGTGAAAACATTACCTCTTCTTCGGGTTCTTCCTTTTGATTTGATCAAAAGAGCTCATTAGGTTGGCTTTATGATCAAACTAAGGCCTCCAGGTTGTATTTATGGATGTTGGGAGAGTATTTGGGCAGAGTTTGGTGAACCAAAAGTCTTTGAAGGTGTGAATAATTGAGAAGGAGGAGTGACCTTTTATAAGATGGGTGAGGGGCACCTTTGGAAAAGCTAGAAATATTAATTTATAATAAATTCATATTCGGTTTCTAATAGATCCAAAGGTGATTATTAAAAGGTTAAGGTGGGGATAGGTCGAAAACCATTCAACCAATTGAATTTAGACGGGTTTGGGTCATTATATTAACCTTATATTTTTGTTTTAACTCTTAGTTAATTAGATTGACATTTACCATGTCACTTTGTATTTTTTTATTATATAGTTAATAAACGTACTATATACATCCAAGAGAACCCCAAGTGGTCCATTAATGATATACCTATCATGATATAAGTCTCTTGTCCGAACATTAGATTTTTAAGAATTTAATATCAATTAATAATATAATATTTTTTTTAAAAACTCTTTTATGTCAATTTTGACACTATTCAATAGTTGATTTTTGTGAAACTCATAACAGACTGATTAGTTCGAACAAAGTCAATTAAATCAATCCTAATATTTCATATTATCATATAAATTATTTTAATTCATTAAAAGTCTCAAATTATATTTATGTGGGTATTTATAATATCAATTATTTTAATTTTTCACTATTATGTTAATTACTGCATCATCATTGTGTCATAAATAAATAAAATTATTTAATGCCTAAAAAATATAAATAAAATATAATTATGTAGGAAATCTTATTAGATTTCTAATTAATATTTAAAATGGAATTTATCTTATGTATAACCCTATATTAAAAATGTTTTAGTGAATTAACTTTGATTTTAACTCTTTTAACTCTTCTTTGAATTAAATAATAATAAATGTCCTAATCTAATCCATGTGGACCTAAATGATAATATTTTATTCCTAAGGTTGTTTTTTGGTCAAGATACACTTTTCCAATAGAATTAGGACATGTGTTAGGGTAATATTAATATAATTTTTACCCTTAATTACCCTATTTACTTTTAACTGTGGTAAATAAAAGTAAAAAGTTACTATTCACCAAAAAATATTTTCATCTCATTGAACCACATTTTACTTCTTGATATTAACCGTGTCTCTCAGATATTTGAAATTACAATCACAGAAGTGGTAAAATTATGTTTTATGAAAAATTTAGTTTTTTAACTACCACTTAGTAGTTTCACTATTCATCAAAAATTGACGTTTTTCAGAACAATGCCAAAATTTCACCCTAAGATATAATTGATATTCTGAATTCGAAAATTATGTCTATTTTACAAAATTCCAAACATATAAGTTGCATTAATTAATTCCCGCTGTCACAATAAATAGCGTGTTTTTAAGAAACAATATATTTCAAAAGATTGACAATTGTTTAGGTCCAATTTCAAAGTGAAATTAATTCTAATGAATGCCATTGGATAAAATTGTAAAAATATATTCTAATTATACTTTAAAACCACTCAAATTCATAATTTATCACTATTAATTATTTTTATTAGAAAAGTTGTATTTAATTAAAATTTAGTAATTTTCACTATTCATCAAAATATTAATTTTATCCGAAAAGTGCCAAAATTTCACCCTAGGCTAATTTTGATATTACGAATCCAAAAATGAAGTCCATTTTGAGAGATATAATTTATAAAATTTCAAAAAGTAGATATTACTATTCATAACGGCTAGTTTGGTATGTCAGGGTGCGCTTTAACTCGGTGTTGCGTGTAGTGCAAGTTATTGAATTATTTTGAAGAAATAACACACTATGAAATCTTGGGGTGTTACATGTTTTCAGTACCCTCGTTGTTCTTCTGAGTGAGGAGGGTGCCGAGAGATCATTCTAGGGGGGTCACCTAGAGTACTAGCATCTTTTTAGAGATGGGTGGAATCAGGACTGGAGGATGAATTAGATGCTTCTTGATTTCCTCGAATGCAGTCTAGAACTTATGGTCCCATTCATAGGTGGTTCCTTTCTTCATGAGCCGAAAAAGGGCTTACACTTGCCGTCTAGATTCGTGATGAATCGACGTATATAGGCTATGTGGCTTTGGAAACCTCAAAGCTCTTAAATATTGTTCGGGGGGAGGTATCTGACTGAAAGACTTGATTTTATTTGGGTCGACCTCGATGCCCTAGTATCTAACAACAATGCCAAGAAACTTCCCGGGGGTGAACCCGAAGGCACACTTCAATGGGTTAATGTTCAAGTGGTGGGAATGGAGGAAGCCAAACACTTTCTCAAAGTCCTTGAGATGGTCCTAGAGCTAGCGATAATTGACCACAAGATCGTCCACATAGAATTCCACCAATGTCCTAAGGATTGGTTTGAATATACAGTGCATGGCCCCTTGATATGTGGCACCTGACTTCTTCAGGCCGAAGGGCATAAACTGGTAACCAAAAGTACCTTGGGGTGCCCTGAAAGCTGTGGACTCTTCATCCCCAGGGGCCATCCAGATCTGATTATATTCAGTGTACCCGTACATGAATGAGAGGGCATGAAACCCAACTATAACATCGATCAATAATTATGTCACAGGAAGGGGAAAATCATCCTTTGGACAGTGGAGATTGATATCACGAAAGTTGATGTAGACCTTGATCTGTCCATTCTTCTTCCTGATTGGCATGAGGTTGGCTTGCCACTTGGGGTAATGGAACACCTTGATGAAGTTGTCTCTGATGATCTTGTCAAATTTGGCCTTGACCATGGCACCATGAGAAGTGTGCATCTTTCTAGGTGGTTTCATGAACCCGTGACAATTTCCCAGAAGACTGAGGTGATGAACGGCTACCTGAGGATATAGTCCTAGCATCTCATAGTAGATCAAAGGGAATACATCACGATGCTACTTTAGAAAATCTATGTACCACTATTGCTCCTCGGGGGGCTTGGTGGCACTGATCAATGTGGGTCTTGGGTCCACCTTGCTAACGAGGTTCACTTGTACCAGTTTATCGACCGTGGAGGAGAAGTCGTCTTCAATGGAGGGGGAGCGCCCTCAAGATCCTCTTCTTCACTTCCAGAGGAGGGATATCTAGTGGGAGGTGCTTCCTCTTGGTCTGCAGATCCTGACGAGAGGCTAGTACCAGCCTGGGCGGTAGTGGACAGTACATTAGGAGGTTCACACGCTGCCAAAATCATAGCAATGAAGGTAGTCGATCTGATATCATCTAGCCTTCAGGACAAGGGGCCACACATGATGATATCAAAGAAGTAGTGGCAAGTTGGATTGATCTGGTTGATTCCAGCCTGGCGAAATAGGCAAGTATGACGTACTCTCGTTGCGATGGGGCTGATATCCCAATACGGTACAGGGGTAGGAGGCTCCAGGATCACCTGATCCTTATTCATGTAGGAGTATGAGGTGATCTTCTGTCGTCACATAGAAATGGTAATATGCTTACCCCTTATACCAGAGAAAATAAAACATTGCCCCATGTCAGGGGTTGTGGAATCCAATCAATGGATAGGCAAGACGTAGGCATCATTTAGACCTTCCCAGGGGTCAACCGTAACTGTGACGGTCTCGGCCTCACTGGCCTAAATCTGATTGTCCTTTCTCTTATAACAGTCGACATCTTGGTAATGGGATTCACAAAAGAGAAAAGGTATGAATCACATTTTATTAAACCTACTTGACCATTGAGGGAGTAATTTAGTCACTGGTTATACGACGAAGGGACCACCGCATGCAGGTGGAGCCATGGTCTGCCATTCAATGCATTGTACATGGTGTCCTGAGAGACAACCATGAACTCAGTACTAGAAACTAGGTTGTCGAATTGGGTGTTCTAGTGGATCTTATCAACTGGTGTCTACTCTATCCGGTCGTACCCCTAGATTCTTAAATCGGAGGGATTCAGGTCATCTTCAGATAGTCCCAGCATCCGTAGTGTCTGTGTCGGGATAAGGTTAATCCCAGAGCCGGTGTCAACAAGACAGCGGTGAACCTCCACGCCATTAAATTGGTAGGTAACGTATAGTGGGCAGTTTTTCACCTATATGGGAGAGCCTTCATCTTCCCAAGATAATGAAATGATAGCCTGAAATTCAGCATTGTCGACCACTTCAGCATGAAAATCTTCTGCAGTCCCTACCTCGTCTCAAACTGGAGGGGGTTTCTTAAAGCCTCAGCGAGGGCCTCAGGCATATCTGATGATAGGTGAAGGTCCTTGAGGATGGAAATCCTCGTAGGGATGTTGGAAAGGTTCTTGATAACATCATATTTTCATGGCAGTCATGAAATTATGCATGTAAAATCTCGCTATGTGACAGGAGGCATGACGGGCCCTATCGGATGGGCCGGCGGCTAATTACTGCTGGGTATATCCCACTGCTCACAAGTCGAAGCTAGAAGGGTAGCTACTGGATGAGGACCAGACAACTGATATTGGCTCGTAGTAGGGCAAGGTCGATCACAACATAGTTGAGGTAGCCATACAATATCCACTAGCACAAACAGTTGTAGAGGCCGGCCTGACGACACCGGATGAAAAGGCTGTGCGTGCTAAACTATGCACTGTGCCTGATGTCTGGTCTTAGAGGAAAGCATGGCCTGAATAGAGGTGCCAACTGATGTTCCCTGACGACCTATATGGTCGCGGCTCTACTGACGTTGGCGTTATCTGGGGACGCTAGGGAGGTTCACCGGGCACTCCCCATTGTCGAGAGTCATATAGAGGTTCACCAACTCCACGTTATTAACCGAAGCGTACCCTTTATAGTCACAGGAAGAGTCATCCATCGCTAGGAAGATTTTGGGGGGAATCCCCATCTCTGGAGGAATGAATTCGCCAAGAGTGAGAGACAATGATGGCATTGTCGGGGCTCTTTTCTTTTTCTTGCCCTACTAATGCATTCTCATCTGGGAAGAGGCTGACTGAGATGCCGATGTAGAAGTTGCTGCTACTGCTTCTGAAGGCTATAGCTGATTCAGGCATGCCTGAATGATACCATGGGCCTGAGAAACCATTTTGAGAGCCATCCAGTCATCATACTTCTAGGACCCATGGTTAGAATCATGATGCCACTCACCATCGTTGTCGCTACTGCTGTCTAACCGTACTAAGACACCTGCCACTTGTTCTAGGCCTAGGCCAAATAGGACTATGTTGTTATCGACCTGGTCTTGAAACCAGTCTTTAAACACATAGCACTGCTTGAGGGTGTGCCCCATAATCTGATGATAGGGGAATTAGTTGGGGAAATTAGTGATGTTCACCTCTTCTGGCCTTCTACACTCAGACAAGTGTACAATCCCCTGCTCTAGGGGGCCACAGAAGTAACCAGAGTCCTAATTCTCATTGAACCAGTTGGTCTGGTTCCTCCTTTCCGAAAAGGGGGCCCCTGGAGATTTACCCTGATGAGGATCTGGGGAAGCCTGTCGATGAGGCAGACTCTAATTATACCACTTGGGTGGTCGCGGCGTATTCCACAGAGGCGCTTGCCGATTTTGAGGCAGATGCTGCGGAGCTGGAGGTCGTGCTAAGGTGGAGGGCCTCTGTGAGGTTGCAGGGATGGTTCCACTAGTGACAATTCTATTAGCCTTAGGGCTTCTATTTGGGCCATCACGGTGGGCTCGGCTCTGGCATCTCTCTTTGCTGGAATCACAGGGGGCAACAGACGTGCTTGGCTGGCCTGTAGCAAGGATTCCTCCTAGCACTGGGTCTTGTTCGAGATGTCTCTGAGCCTTCCAGGGTTGTTCTGGGTTATCATAGTGGGTACTAGCTCCATCATGACATTTCATACAGACATCGTCAATACTTGATAATGAGTTAGTGTCATGTCAAGAGAGTATGTGATCCACTTCCATCGGGCGATAAAGTCTGTGACTCACTAATGAGGCCTTTTTTGCACATGAAGAGGTATACAATGCTAGTTTTCTTGGTGGTGGCACTTAACAGATAGAGGAATTTCCTATGAAGGTCCTACCAATTGGTTATGTATCCGACGGGGAGATGCCTGCACTAGAAAAATGCCGACCCCTCTAATTTCTAAACAAAACAGCAGATCTTGGAAGCCTCCTACTGCGCTGGAGTCCCTAACATAGGCCCAAACCTTGAGTTGTTGTGGCCCGGGTGCTGCGGAAGGTCCCCCATCCCATTAATTGGGGAGAATTTGAGATACTATAATCTTGGAGGCACCGGAATATCATCCACCCACACCGGATATGGCTTACCATTAGGTGGTATTGCCACTTGTCACATTTTCAATGCCTCAAAGCAGTCTATGAGTGCCGCCATTTGATCATCTGGGAGGGGGTCCCTATATTTATGGGGATCCCAAACTACGAGTGTGTTACCGAGTTCTTCCACATGATAAATAGGCTTAGTGGATCGTGAAGCGGCTTGTGGAGCGACACAAGGGGCGGCTGGGGGAACCCGGGCTAGATTCCATGGATTGTCGTCCATTCCAAAGGGTTGGGCAAGACATACCACACCATGTTTTCATGAGCTCCAACTTCAACCCTGTCCATGGGAGAAGCATGTTCAGGGTTTCTTGAGGGCAGCTCGTCGATGGGAAGTTGTTCCTGCCTCTACTATACTAGCCTAGGATTGTCGTAGTCCAGCCGTCACTCTACAGTCCGTTTAGCCAGGAGTTCGTCGAACAAATTCTTCTACTCAGCAATTTGTTGGTGCGACGTGGCCTTCTCAGGGTCCTCCCCTATCTTCTACACTAAGGTGGATGGGTCGGAGTGTTTGGCATCTCTGATGTGCTCTTTTCCCTTACCAGAATTCTGGCTGAGTACCAATGCATCGGTGGGCGTAGGGAGACCATGTAGGTTTATATGCTGACGATTAATCCCTCTCGATGGGTCCAATAGTTGTGGAACACCCTCAGGGGTTATGTATCCATCGAGAGGATCCAACTCATCCTCCTAGTTCACTAGGTCATCCATGTTGACCATGACCCATCCTGGGTGAATTTTCTCAATGCCGCCTAGCAAGTCGTGCTGCCGTAGGATAGGACTGAACAGGAGGGCAGCATACTACCCCAATCCACGGATTTTCACATGGGGGGTGTCCTCCTTGATAATTTTGTGGACTACCTTGATACTCTGAATGCATTGTAGCTGGAGATCCTGACAAAGACCTGGTGACACTGAGAGCTAGGCCATAGGGAGTGCGGCCAACTCGGCCAGACGACATTGCTCATTAAGGTCTTCGAAATGCACTTGGCTCCTGGGGTAAACCACCCTCTGATGGATAAGACTAAAATGCATCACCCAGAGGGTTTAGAGGAAACATTCAACCTCCCCTGGGGTGAGGGATTCTTGTATGAAAAAATTTGGTGCCGCCACGAGCCATAACTTATCAGGGAAGTGGTTCACTGGGAGGATGTTCTATAAACACCTCAGCTCAGATTCAGGGTATGTCCCTTGATTTCCCCACTCGTCAACTGGGGGTGGATGTGGAATTGGCTACGGTACTGAGGCAGACCACTATGACGGAGGGTTGGCCGGTGGAGAGTATGGAAAACGGGATAACTGGCCGCCGAATATCGGGTTTTCTTCCCAAGAGTGTAGGGACCTGGTTGCTACGTCACGATCAGACAGGCTGACGGTCGTAGTTCTTAGATCAGGGGATACGACTACTGGTGATGGATCGCGCTGCTTCTCGCCTTCCATTGTTCCCCAGAATAGCTCTCTGTGATCTTTTGTTGAGGTAGAGTGCACTTCCTGTGATGAGGATGATGATTGCACGACTGTGACCTATGGGGTCACCAGATTTTCATCCTACTGGATGTACTGACAGTGGGAGGTAGGAATCCTATGGATTTCACATTCTAGGAGAACATGGCTGATGCACCTTTTTCCTACCGTAGCCCTTGACTTGGATAAGTGAGAGGAGGGCTCCCATGCTAAGTCGTACTCCGCCTCAGAGTTTGAGTAGAGGACTGGTCTAATCTCTGTCTGGCCCTTCACATGACTCTTCTTATGACAGTGATATCTGACCTTCCTGCCCCAAGGTGGTTCCTCAGGATATGGCAAATTTCTAACACGAGGTCCTTCAGCCACACTGGTGCTGGGGTGGTGAGGGTTTCCAACTAAGAAAGTCGGGGTGCGAGGAGCACCAGGACAAATGTCAAAGGGGACATGGGGAGGACCTCCATGGGTAGCACTAAAGCGGGAAAGACATCTGATGGAACTAGAAAATGCATGGGGTGGGCCTCCACACTTGTTTTCCTTAGAAACCTCAGTACGAGGAAGGTCCTTGTACCAGTCTAAATGAACACGGGTAGGACCTCCATGTAGGGCGCGGGTGGAGCGAGGCTAGCCTTCACCCCTCTAATTTCCGAGGCGAGGAGGACCTTTACCAGCTGCTGATAGGACATGGGGGAAATCCCCACATTTAAGAGAGACTGAATGGGCAATGTCCCTACACCAGTGGTCAGGGGCAGGAGAAATGACCCTATACCCAGTGCAATGGGCACGTGAGAGGTATCTGTGCTGAGTATCACCGCTGTGGGAAAGACCCTCATTTGGATTGGGGGTGGTCCGGGGCGGACCTCCATGCTGAGCCTCGAAGCAGGGACGACCCGCGCATTCCATGGTAGTAGTTTGGGGAGGACCTCCGTAATGGGTGGCATTGCTGCTGGTTGGTTCACGGCAGCCACTGCTCATGCCGAAAAATAAGAGAGCCGACCCAGCCTGCCTGTGGGGTGGTTGGGGCCTAGATCCTGGTCGGGCGTATAAATTCCCATGCTCTGTGTATGCAGGGAACTAAGGATATGCATCGGCGGTGGCTCGAGCAACAGTAGCAGCCAACATTGGCGCCCCTTGGTGGGCGTCCTCCTCAGCTTTCACCCGACGTTGGCGTCAGTTCGGACGAATCAGGAATGGTGGAGCATGTATGTAACTTACCTACTCTTCTTCCAGAAAGTCCAGGCCGCGGTGCTGACACGGCCGGGTGGGAGTCCTCATCAGGAGCCCCTGGATTGGTACTCTGATCGGGGTGGGGCTGGATGTCACCTAACTCATTTGTGTAATACAGGTAGTCGTCCAAGCGCTCCGGGGACAGGTGCTCGAAACGATTGTATATCGGGGTTGGGAGAAATGGCTCCCTGCGTTGCTCTCAGGGGCATCGCTGGCAGTGAGGGACAGACGCCTCCAAATCTAGGCGGGCCATATCCCGCATAGGGATGATGCCCTCCTCCACATAACATATCACGAGTTCGTTGATTACCCTCCTATGAATGAACTCAGATGGGGAGAGGAGGCATGGGTGCCCCATGGTCGTAGATGCAGAGGCCATCATGGAAGAGGTGAAGCCACATGGAATGACCATGTTGGCACTGCCCAATACCCTGCGTAGACTGGCAGGTGGTGATCACATCCTTGGAGAAGAAACTTGATTCCTAAGAAGCAGGTAGATTGACTTCTCTTTACTAAAAGAAAAAGGAATCGAAGACAAATTCCCCAACGCCATCCCATCTTACGTGGCCTGTAAGAGGGATCCCCACTAACAACGTCGCAGAACGGGAATGTCCAACGTTCTACTACACCAACTTTTGGTGATTTTCACGCCAGGCTTTCTATTTCCTTGGTGGGACCTGGCACCCAATGAATGGATCTAGTGACATGTCAATCCATTGATGTCTCGAATGCTACTAGTATCCATTTTAAGGAGAATAATTTCACATCAGGTTCACCATTTCTGTTTCTGATGCTTTCATCGGGGTGCGCGCATCCATCTGCTCGAGTCTAGAAGGACGCGGCTTTGTTACCTTGCACTCTCACATTCCAAAGGCGGGCAGAATCCACCCCTTGTTCAGTGACATTTTCTCCTTGATAGAAACGTGATGCTAGGATGTCGGTTCTTCTTCCCCTGAATTCCTCCTCAGAACTTGTGACCTAGTCCAAGTCTCCCTCATAGATTTAATACGTTGTTCATGAAACTCATCCAAGTGCCATATCTTCAAAGAGAATAGTTAATTACACTACTTCTATTGGGAAATTCCAAGGGGTACAGTCAGGGAAAAAACCTTCAATCAAAGGAGTAGTCACGTTGGGAATCACTGGAGTGTCTAGGCACTGGGGGATTGGTGTGTCTGTCTTATGTCCCTTATTATAGGGCTTCTCAAGGGAGCCAAAGCCTGAGGTATCCCACATAGAATGCATGGAATCCTATTAAATTGGCATGTATATGATGTTTTCATCAGCTTTCCTTGTTTAACACATGGTATTCTGCAAGTTTAACGTCTAGTAGAGATGGATCAAACTAATTATAACATCGACTAGAGTGGATCAGATGGGGGAACCTTCGGGAGGGAACACCGATGTTGGGTCCAACACATGGTTGACCTCACGATTTCTGTTGAATGGAATGGGGAATGGGATGGCGTGATCCCCACCAAGATGTGGCAGCCCAATTAAGAATTAAGATGGATGATAGAGAAGTTGAATGAAGCGGATGTTGGAGAGGATGGAACTATCATGAGGATGATGACAGTTTTGGGCTTGAGCCTCAAAGAGGCTTCCTACGTATCCCCGTGGTAAGGAATCAAAGTCCACATAGTTCATATGGTTATGTATTACCGTCGATTCGGGTTTTCAATGGCTTACCATTGGATAAGATCCCAGCTTCTTACCGCTGGATAAGGTGTCAATGACTTACATCAGAATGGATTGAAAATGTATTACCGCTGAATGGAGTGACAAAGACTTACTGCGGAATGTATTTACAATGCATTACCCCTTATAAGAGTGATATTGGATTATTGTTGAAAGGAGTGCCAATGGATTACCACTAAATGAGGTTGCAACAGCTTACCGCGGAATAGAGTGACCACGGCTTACCACTGAAAGGAGTGACAATGGATTACCGATGAAAGGAGTGATAATGACTTACTGATGAAAGGATTAAAAAAGGCTTACCACTGAAAGAGGTCTACCATTTAACGTCATGTAGGATGGGGGTAAACCGATGTGAAAGCAGTTCAGAATTGCAGGGTGTCGGGCTTGAACCTCATGGAGGATTCCTACATACCTTACCCTAGAAAGGATCAAATACCGCATAGTTTGTGGGGGTCGGTGAACAGACGTGAAGGTAGACCATGGGTGCAATGTAAGTTGGGATTGAACCTCAAGAAGGCTTCCTACGTAACTTTCCTCGGCAGGGATCATAGTCCTCGTAGTTCGAATGGGGGAGTTTGGGGCTTATTCTCTGAGGCTGCCCAAGGTGTTGCTGAATTGGTGTGAATATGGTCGAAAAAACCAATGGGTTGTGGGATTGAACCTCATAGTGGATTCCTACATACTTTCCTTTAGTAAGTAACAATGTCCTCATCGTTCAAGACGGTGGGAAGGGCCATACACTCTAGTCTGCCCGTGGAGTTGGTGAACCTACGTGAAGATGTTCAGAATATCCGGTGGATGGTGGGCTTGAAACTCATGGAGGCTTCCAACGTACCTTACCTTGGAAAAGATCAATGTTCATGTAGTTCATGGATGGAAAGGTGCTCAGTGCACCGATGTGGGGTAGTTGAGACTAATGGTTGTAGAGTT
Organism: Viscum album; assembly: GCA_963277665.1. Taxonomy (NCBI): domain Eukaryota; kingdom Viridiplantae; phylum Streptophyta; class Magnoliopsida; order Santalales; family Viscaceae; genus Viscum; species Viscum album. The sequence goes on along the minus strand of OY728126.1, from coordinate 762,693,530 downwards.
TGAACCACTTGGAGGCTTTCTATTTAACTTTCCTTGTCTAAGATCAAATTCCTCATAGTTTGGATGGGTGGTCGGTGAATTGACATGAAGGTGGACCTGGGGTCCCTTTGGGTGGTGGGCTTGAACCTCTTGGAGGCTTCCTATATACTTCGCATTGGAAAGGATCAATGTCCTCATAGTTCCGATGGTGGAATTTCGGGCTTACGCTCTGAGGAAGCCCATGGAGATGTCATGGTTGGTGCTCACTCTAAGCCCACGTGAGTCATGCTAGGTATGAGAAACAAGAGGTAGCAGGGACCTAATGATCACATCCTGAAAGGTTCATCTGTAGGAAATTAAGTGGGGCTAACACATAGTTAGCAGCCTGAAGGGGTTGGTACTTACTCCAGGATGGATGCCCGAGTGGTGACAAAGCCCAACAGGAGAGGGACTTAGAACATAGAAAGAGAGGAGGAGAAGAGGTGATCCCTCCTATGGGGAAGGTTAGGGGATTACAACATTGTGGTTTCCCCTTCCATGCGATGCAACGCTGCTCCGATAAGAAGGATATCATACCCTGTGAGGAATGGTCTCACTCCCATGGAGACCATTGGGCATGTAGAATGTCGACGGTGGGGGGGGGCACGTGCAAGGCACGGGGCGTGGTCACAATTTAACGTCATGTGATCATGATGATGGTACATGGCAGTTTAACATCCTGCAGCTCGAACGATGTGGGTTTTCTCCGCACCCCTAGGAAATAAATAACCGGTACCCTCTCCTCCTTATGGGAGGGAAGGCATTGACAATGTTATATCTAGAGGGATTTATAGAGAGAACCATTGGGGGGTCCACGTTAGTGTGGATATGTGAAGACACCATAGCCATTAGCGTGCCTATGCCAAGAAGCATGAGGAAAAGCGATTCCATAGGCAATATCATCCAAGGGACTTTGAAATCACATTGTGCAAACCTGGAGGGTCATACGGGAAATAGAATTTCAAAGTAGAGGGATTCATAAGTAGTGGCCTTGTGGAACTCTGCTACTCCACGTGGCGGAGGGTGCTTGCGAAGGGGTGTGCTTTGCGAATTGGGGTGACCCAACCTAAGCATGGGGTGGATGTGTATACAAGAGGTGATTCGCGAAGTGAAAAGGCATTTGCGGAGTACTGTATAGTGGAGTAAAGGTCCCTTGTGATGCAAGTTGTCCTGAAGAAATGTGCTTCGCGAAGTACAGTGACCCTGCCTTAGCTTATAGATTATTTGTACGTGAAGGGTGTTTTGCAATGAATAAACGCTCCACTATAGCCCAGGTGCCCTTGGGGATCCCCAACCTTCGTAGAGGCCCTTGGTCTCTGAAAAAGGCATCACTATCAAAAGAGGGGATCAAAACAAGGCAAAGGGGATGCACTTCACAGAGCAGATGTACCTTGTACAACTCATGGTTGGCAGAGTAGAAGACGCTTCGTGATTTGGAAGCTAGGAAGTTCGAAGGTCAGATGATCTTCCTTTGGGAATTGGGGGGAGGCCGGTATTTATTGGGGAGAGGCGCCATGAAGTAGAGCATGCTCAGCATGAAGATGATGTTTTCTATGCGGCGGCTCGCAAACGTCAAGTGCAGTTGCAGAGCGTTAGTGCCTCCTTACTCCGCGGAGGCTCGCGAACATCAAGTGTGGTCACGGAGCGTTTCTGCCTCCTTGCTCCATGGCGCCTCGTGAACATCAAGTGAGGTCACGGAGCGTTACCGACTCCTTAATCCACTGTGTATCACTAATTTCATGGTCGGTCGTGGAGCATTACTGCCTCCTTGCTCCGTGGTGGGCTAGGCGTGATTGGGGCTTCGTGAATGGGCTTCGCAATGCAGTCTTTTGAGGCTTTTCGTTTCTTCATATTCTTCTCTCATTTTGGAACCAAAAGTAAATATGAATAAACTAATGAATTAAATTACCCAATGAATATTTATATATATTATGTATATTACTTTTATATTCATTCTCTTAGTTACCAATGATACATGAATTGTTTTTTTAATGAAAATTGACTTTATTTTTTTCTTTATTTAATTTTTTTTCTATATTCACGTTTCCTAAAAATGTTTCAAATATGGTTTTATATGATATCCTTTTTCTTTTTAAATTTCATTTTTACCTATGTCTTATGTTTTACCAAATGGTTTAAAATGAATATTCTTGTCTTTTTTCGAGGGAGGATATTTTTATATTTTTACATGAATTTTAAAGGATTGTTTTCTTTTTTAAATATACACCATGAATAGAATTTTATTCCATCAAATACACTCATGTGTTAGAATATTATTTTAAATATTTTCAATTTTCTTTTGAAATAAAATGCTTGCCTTAATATTTGGGATTTTTTTATTTCAAATTAGTAATTTCAAATTGGAAATTATATTTTAATCAAGAAATATTTGAAGTGATATTTGAAAAATTATTTCTTATCAAATATATTATTCATTGATGTTACTTAATATTTAAGAGAAATATGATCCATGTAATCCAACATTATTATTTCTCAAAATGGTTTATGTTTAATATCACAAGTTTTTTATGAATTTTTTTTTCATGGGTTATGCTTTGAAGAAATGGTGAAATGTTTATGAATCCTGCTTCTTTCCATGGGTTATTCTAGGATGAAATTTTTATGAAACCCACTTATTTTCATATGTTATAATATATTTAATGTTTTATTATGTTGTAGATGAAATATGTATGGTTTTCATTATGTGATGGTGGTTATGTAATGAAAATTTATGGTGGTTACATTGTAACAAAGGAAATTAGTTATATTACAACAAAAGATACTGGTTAGGTATTCACAAAACATGGTGTTTATGTTATAAATAAAGATGTTTGGGACCTATATATCCCTCCAATATAATTTTTAAAAACTATATGTTCTTGATTTATTAAAGGAAACATGTTTATGTGCTTGATCTACCACACAAAATAGGTTTGAGACATGATCTATTATGAATTGATGGTCCTGGTAGTTAACCATGAAATATGAAATAGATTTTATGTATATAATGGTTCCACACTTAAATGAAATTAAATTATGGTTCATGATTTATTTAGGATATTATATTATTCTTTTGAATAATTTATTTTTATTTGATAATTATTTTTAATGTGACTAATGTATATGGTTTATGATATATTGGGTATTAAATTTGAATGTTGTGGTAATGATCTCATAACCTTATTTTTATATAATTATTTCATATGGTAATTGATTTATATCTCCCATGTAACCATTAATGGTCTTTTAATCTCACCCTTTTCTATTTTTTTCTTTCCCCAAGTCATGATGAAATGTTTAATATAAGGTTTATATTTATCTGTGTTAAATGTGAAGGTATTTTTGGGGGTTATTTAATATCTTTCATGAGATAAGAATACTATGTATCTATTATCTAAATAAACTAAACTACTACAGTTCATAGGTGTGTACTTGTCAAATTTATTAAATATTCTCTTAAAAGGATGTAATATATACATATGAATCACCTAGTCCTTTACAATTTGTTTCAAAGGAGGATTTAGTCAATATTTAGAGATTAGTAATAGAATACACTAGTTATAAGCCTATATATATGATAAAATCCTTAAGTATTGGTAATTACCATGGATATCCTATGTAAAACCTAAGGTACCACAGGTTGATAAGAAGACATCTTCATTTATAAATCATATGAATTATATATCATGATTATATGATATCTCATAATGATTATTATACATGATGCTTACACATTGATTTATAGTTTTAGTCAATAGTTGGAACCTAAAGGAAACAAGTTAATTTAGAATGTGATGGAAAATGAAATGATTTTCCACCTAAGAAACTAAATTTTATAGGAGATAGAATGCAAAATCTCATTGGTATGCTCACTCAACATTCTCAAGCTATGAAACATGCTAAACTAATAAATGAGAAAAGGAGAGAATAATGTTCTGTTGTTTCTTACATGAAGCAATGCTGACTTTATTTTAGTGTTTCCATTATTCCATTAGTCTTTGAACAATGGATCTATACAACTGAAAATATATTTTCTGTTTTCCAGTTTTCATAGAATAGATACATAATATAGATTGTATATCATTTAGAAGTCAAAAAATATCAATGGTGGAATCTAATCAAGAATATGACATAATAGTATGAAATTTACTATTTATTGTATGTTTACATTAATATATTATTTTTAAAATAATACCTCACTCATAATATTTAAATGAAAATAGATAATGAATTCCTTGAGCAAAATAAAAAGTATGATGAATATATTGGAACCTATAATGAAAATTTTACAATACATGAAAGTTATGCTAATAGTATTTTCATCCAACCTAAAATCAAGGTTGATAAATTCATTAATGTCTTAAAAAAGACTCTAAAAGATTGTATCCATAAGAAAATTTTGTGGATATGAAAAAATCAATATATTTTCTATGATGGTGGGAATGGAAGTTTTAAATTCCCATAAATCTTATTGTTTTGATAAACTAGTAATATAAAGAATCATTAAAACTCAAATAAATCTCATGGTTGAACAAAATTTTATCAATATACATGTTAGAAATGGGGGAAGAAACATCGATGAAATTTACTCACAGGAACGAGAAGGTTTTTTAAAGGTGGATGGGTGGGTCATAATTCCAATGGATTTTGAAAGGTGATGAATATTCTTGATAATGTAGGGAAGAGAATAATAATCTATATAATGCACCACCCAATCTAAAATGTTTTATATAAAATTAAAATATGAATTATGCCAACTAATGTGTAAATTAGAATGTGTTTTATTATTAGTGGAAATAACACATTAATATTTATGATGAAGGTAATTTATATGTAATCATAATGGTTTAACTGAATCATTATAATTAGTGAAAAAATATCCTCCACTCTAGGGTTCGGGATTTAATGATGTTTTTATGTGACATAACCATATGAAAATATTATTGATCAATATTTAATGAAATTTTATGTGATTATGAGAATTGAATCAATATATTATTATCTGTTTGCGGAAGGATGGACATTGAATTAAAATTGAAATGTTTATAATTAATACATGATCATATATAAGGAATAAAAGGTCAACTATCAACTAGAGAAATATATAATTTTATAATGAATTCATTTTTTTGATATGATAAAGGTATATAAATTTTGAATGAGACTGTATAAGTGATTAAATTTATGTCAATATAATATTTATGTTGATCATGAAAGGATGTGTGGTCATATCATTTGAATATTTGGGATTCAATTTTCATTTGACATATTTTAGAAGGATTTTATGGTAATCTATTTTTTGAATGGATTAAGATGATTATTGGATGAGGCTTTAGATAATAATGAATGTTTTTTTTCCAAATTGGATAACTTGTTATAAAAATTTTATTTAGGGAAAAAATTAGAGATGGAAGAAATTAAATAAAAATATAATGATTGACTAAAAGTGATCTTGGCATGAAAAAGTCATCTCAAATTTTCATTTACTAGAATAACACATTAATTTGAAATTGATTGAATCACAACCAAAGGATTATATTTTTCTTGTGACATGAAAATAAATACCACAATTTTATTTTCTCATGTTATTTATTACGATATTAAATTAAAAAAATAAAATTTTGTAAAAGGACTACAAAATAAAAAAAAAATATTCAAATTATTTCCTGAGAAATCAATGCTATTTTAACTCATTATATACTTATGGTTTTGTGGTGGTTAAATTCCGCATAACTATGTTCCATATAAATATCTATTTGTCCTTGGGATTATATATATCTTTCAAGTCCATGTTTTATCTTCCCACCAATATTTTATATATTTTGGAATTAATTATTTGTTACATTAGGTATAATTCATGTTTCAATCTTTCCCATTTTGATGAATGTTTTATTATTTTTAATAAATGTAGGTTTCAACAAAAAAAATTTCAAATATAAATCATTTGATGATAATGACAAATTATTGGGGTTAATTTATTTAAGGGAGGGGATGTAACACATCAATATTTTAGAATATATTTTTCAATAAATGATTTTATACCTCTGATATCTTTCGTTACACATATCACTAAGCTTAGATGAACCATTGTATACTATTAAAATATTATTCATTAAAGTGACGGTTATCACCTCTCCATTAGATTAGTGGCTATGATTCATATTAATAGAATTAGAAAATATTTATATAAATATCCAAATCAACATAAATTTATTTATTTATGATTCAAAGATAATTATTAAAATCTTTAGAAAAGTCATTTTATAATCCAAAAATACTTTTTCATAAAAATGATTTTATTGGTTTTTTTCTTGTTTTTATTTTAATGAAATTATAAATTTTTTTTCAACTAGTTTGGAAATATAAGTAGTTCCCTTTTCTATTTAATAATAATATTTTATTTATTTTAAATAATGTCAATATTTAATTTAGTATAAAATGATTTTATAATTTAAATTGGAATTTTTCTGAAAAAACTACTTTTTATTTTATTTTGTCTATTCAAATTTAGATTAAATTTTTTCATATTTGTGTTTTCAATTTTCAAATATGGATTACATATTTTTTAATTTTAATGTTTAAATTTGGTAAATAGTCACATATTAATTAGTCAATATGATTAGTAACTTTATTAATTTTGTTACCATAATAATGGGTAAATCTGGTAATTAAAGATTATAATAATAATATAAAGGCATTAAAATGAACCTAAAACATGACATAACTTTATTTGTTTAATAATGTTAATTCCGTAATTATATTAGATTTTGTTATGTGGATATTTTTTCCATTTGATTGTGATTATGAACATTATAACATATTATGTGAAGAAAAGAAAAAAATGACTCACTCTTGTTTTCAATAACAATAATATTTCAAAAATGTGGAAACATAGTGGATTGGTTTAGTAATAAGTAATATTTAATAAATATAATTTATTTTTCTTTGTATTTTAATTTTTTTCATAATTTTTAGTGTTGATATAATTACCTTGAATTTTTAAACAATACTGACATACTATATATTCCATTACTATAAAAAAATGATGTTAAAAATATAAAATAAATATAATTTAAAATACACAAGGTGAAATATAAATTTTCTATACAAACCTAATATTCTATGAATATATAAACATATTATATAATATTTTTATCTATTTTTTTGGGTGTTATCAATGTCAAGGTAAATGTATAGTTCTGAAATTGACAGTAAAGATATTTAAAAAAAATATATTAATAAATGATATAAAATTCCATAAAATACTATATTATACCAAGTGAATTTCATATGGATTAATAAATTAATATTGATCCATTTATTGGGTTTTTTTATATAATTTAACTATATTAACCATATAAGAGTAAAAAATATTGATATCATTGTATTTTTCATAGTGGTTAACTCGGGGTTAAAACAAAAATATAATGGTAATAATGTGATCCAAAAAATTACATATTTTTTAAATTATAGTATTTAGACTCCTAATCATATTATAATTGGATATAATAATATTTGATTCACTTTCATATCATAATCAATTTAAATTAATTTAATATTTTATGGAAATCTAAAATGACCCCTCCCCTCAATTATAAATGGGCACCCATCCTTTCTCTTTTGTACACCACACTTAGCATTATAAGACTACAATACCCTTCCAAATTCTATTATAAACCTCACTAGAAACATTATTTTGGTATTCATATCCCTAAACAACCCACCCTAGATCCCTTAAAAGGATATCTAAATGAGTTATTTAAAATAAAAGGTAATCACCATAACCAATCAATTTTTTTAACAATTATTTAACCTAAAAATAATATGTCCCATCAAAAATAAAATTTTATCAACAATATACTCAATATAATGAAATTTTATTTTGATTCTAAAACCAATTTTTTACCCTTTTCCTTTATATGGGATGTGAAAATATCTCTTGTGCATACATACGGCTTACCATCTCCATATAGTGAAGCAATTCATTTACCATACCATATTTTATGGATGGGTAATATGAATATATTAATTCTTATATATTATAATTTTGAAATAATTATACTTCTTTATTGATATTTTCAAATACATTTATACATTTGAAATCATCATAAAATGATAATGTCGATCATGCATATGTAAGGAAGACCACCTCCAGGACACAATATGACTATTTTTTTCATTATTTTACATGAATTGTAATAAGGATATTTATACTGAATATATATTATATATAATATTTAATAATTAATTTTTAATTTTTTTCCTTTATTTCATTCCATCCATTGAAAAAATGAAAACTAAATTGATGGGTACGTAAGACCTATCGTCTCCATTAAGGTTGTAATTAATTTTTCTATCTCTACATTTTATTAATGAATATAAAATGGTATTTAATGAATATATATGATATTTATATAACTATTAAAATTAATTAGTTTATGTAACCATGATCAAAATAATAGGACCAAAACCAGTGAACTAGAATATACATAAAATACAATGAAAATATCTCTTGAAATATAGATTTTAATAAATATGTGTTAAGAACCGAGTGATAAATGGTAATAAGTAAATAATATATGGTATGATATATATTATAATGGGGTTTTAGTAGATTTAGAAAATATATATATTTACTATAAAGGAGGTCTTAATTTATATGATGACTGTCAGACATAAAGTAAGGGATTCGCATCTCACATTTATTTCTATAGGGCACATGCCTTGTACACCACATATTGAATTTGTGTGGTGTATATACTAATGATGAATGAATTATAGAAATATTATAATGAATATTATTGGATATATATAAATACATATATGGCTATTTTTTTCTTGTGTATTATGATTCAAAAGCTACCAAAGTGGTAAGGGTTTTATTTGAAATCTCATTGTTTATCAAGATTGTTTATGATTATATTTCCAATGATGAAATATTATGACATACCTATCATTAAAATCATGAATTGTTCTATAATATTGTTATATAATTATAATATATTTTTAATATAATTTTAATCATCTAATGTACTAATGTCATTAAAAATGGGGTGTTATGAAAAATCGACTTTATTTGTCTAGTCGGTCGAAAATTATTTTTTCGTCAAATTCCATTTAAAAAAAAAATCAAAAAAGGTTTTTAATATTATTCTGAGTTTTTATAATTCATTTTTACCCATTTTTTCATTTTAAAATATTGGTTTAATGAAATATTGTTGTCATTTTTTGAATGAGGTACTTCTTGAATTTTTTTAAAAAATGTGAAAAGAATGTTATCTTTTAAGATATATGGTATGCACATAATTTTCTTCCATCATGAAAAATCATTGTTTTGAAGCATCGATTAATTATTTTTAATATTCCTTTAAAATAAAGTGTTTTTATTAAAGTTTTGTTAGTTTTTATATTTTAAATATTTTATTTCCATTTTGAAATGATATTTTTATCCATAAATGTTTTAAGTGGTCTTTCAGAATCATTTTCCATCTAAAATGAAATCATTTATTGACACATAAATTTTAATTGGGATATAAACCTAGTAAACCATTCTTGATCTTTCTCTGGATTTTTTAGTTTTATGATGAAATTTTTATTGTAAACAATATTTCGTTTCAATTGGTTATACTATGAAGAAATGATGAAATATATATAAAACCCTTTTCATTTCTACCGGTTATGATAGGATGAAATGTTAATGAACCCCATTTATTTTCATTTATTCTGATATTATTAATAATTTATGATCATATAGATCACATTTTTTCATTATGAGATGGTGGGTACATTATAAAAAATGATAGTGGTTACATTATAACCAACAATGGTGGATATTTTATGACCAAGAATAATGGTAATGTTATAACTGAGGAAAAGTATGGCATATATCTCTCAATAATTAATTGGGAAATTCTTCATACCCTGTGACATAATAATAAAAAATAATTATATGTTCTTGATCCACTATGGGAAATGGGTGATTAGTTCTGGTCCTTTATGATTTCATGGTATTGGTAGTAAGACATAACATAGGAAATAGTTTTTATATCATTGGTGGTACGAGAAATAAATGAATTGAAATTATGGATAATTACTGATTTATGGGGGTCTCTCAATCTTATTAGTCATGTATTTTGATATTATAATGCTTTATTCTATAACTCATGTTTATGACTTTTTAGAGATTGGGTATGAATATTTTATGTAGTGTTCATGATCTCATACCCTTAAATTATATTATTCTTTCAAACAATCAACAATTATTATTGACCATGTTTACACTTACAAACCATATGAGCTCATCATTTATTATGATTTCTTTCCCTAAATTAGGAAGAATGGTTTTAAATAGGGGTTTTCTATAAAATGTAATAATTGGATAGTATTTTTTATGTATGTTGAAGATCATTATTCAGATAAGAATATTGTGTATATAGTATCCGAAGGCAGTAAACATTTACGGTCCTTGGGTGTGTGTTTTTGAAATGAATTTAATATTCTTATAAAAATATGTAATATTTATGCATGATAATCATAGGTTTTTACAATAATAGTGACACAGAACTAGACATATAAGGATATTTAGGGAAACATATATCATATAAAATTTCAAATAATTAAAAAATATATAAATAATTTTATTTTATATAACAACTTAGATCATATGAAACTGATGAACTCATATTTTATGTGAAAATTTCAAAATATTGATATATTATTTCAATTATTTTAAATATCATTCAATGTAATTAATATTTTATTTAATTATTGTAATATTGAAAATGAAGAATTAATTTAAATGAAAGTCAATAAAATAATTTGAAATTGAATTTTAGGTATTACATTTGAATTTATAGTGGTAATTTTATAGTGTGATCAAAATATTTTTTAAATTTTAGTTAAAAAAATTGTAATCCAGATAGAACTTGTCCTAAGGTGGTGAATTCCAATTATCCAACCCCAAACTGGTCATATAGTGAAGCAACTCCAAGATAATAACTCACATGAGTGGTAGGATGAAAGAAAATTTCATGCACAATGTTTGTATACCGAGGCAGGGCCAACGTCTTCTAGGATTATACATGTCAGCATTACCACAAGTTAATTCCACATGTGCGTGTGTGTGGGAGACCATTCAAACAATATGATTTTAAGTTTAGGATGATTCATTAACTATTATATGGGTTTTATCTACTATTTTAATCTCTAATGCGGGATTAATAATATGTAGGTAATGTTCGAAAATTCATTAAATAACATTGTCCCACCTCAGTTGTGAATAAACATGTTATGAAATTTCCCATGACACTACCATTACATCCACCATTACTCTAAGTCACAAGAGCACTAGAAAAAGTAATGTGAAATTCCAATTAAACATCTATGAGTCTTGGTCTCAAACCTTTTATAACAATTGATATCCACTAATGAGCTCTAAAACTAACATAGATGACCATTGGAACCTTGGGTGACATTAATGACGCCCATTTGGAATATAGTGAATCCAGATATCTCAATCCATCCATTTTTCTTTTTGGATGACTATATTTAAGGGAAAAAAGGAAGAAAATAATTTAGCTATGCCATTACCACCATCGCTATATCGTAGGCTTGCTATGGGAAATGAGTAATTAAGGTCTATATAATGGAGATCTATCTTGCACCATGGATATATAAAAAATGGCAGCAAGGTAGAAATAATGGGAGAAAAGAGTTTTTTCCATAGTTTTCTAGCTACACCATAGTTATTTAGATGAAAATCACTACATATGGAGGTTACACTATAGAGGGAGTGTTTTTATCATGGATATAACAAATATGGAAGTATTGAGTTTTTACAAGAAGATGTTCTACTAGAGGTTGTTCCATAGGGATATGTATTTCATTATAGAAGTGTCAATATTTTTTATAGAACATTTTTTTATAAGTTTAAGGTTTTATCATGTGAATTTTGGTACACTATATCAATGTAAGGGCTGAACTAATAAAGAAGCATTTTCACCACAAGGTTCCTATCTATGCTAAAAGTGGGGTTTTCTATGAAAATGATAAAATCCTTATATCCTAGGTAATTTTACAATATATATGAATGAATCATGGATAATTCTTGGAATAAAATATATTGATCGGTGTTTTAATTCAAGGTGGTAAAATAAATCCTAAAAAAGGCAACAATGACTCATTTGACTAATATCAATGGTTATAAACAATATTATATGAATGGAGGAAAGAGAGAAAATATATTAAATTTACTAATAATAATATATTGGAAATACGATATTGTAGAGAGATCAAGGGATTCATTTTAGGATGAATTAAAATGAAATTTTTATATGATAATGAGAGTGTAATAGAAAATAGGCCAAAGGATTGAGAGGAGGATCAAATTGTTTCATTGGATTTTCTATTGCCTCTCTTAATAAATTTTTCATTTAATATTATTTCCAACCCTTATAAAATCAATGTTTCTTATATAATTAAGGGTTAAAAATCTTGAGTTATTAGGGGAAGGCAATGTGGCCCAATTTTAATTCTTTATTCCAGGATCCTTATTTGAATTAAATGATCAATTTTATTTATTAATGGTTTTCAATATTTGATTTCATATTTTAATTAAAATTAGATTATATTTTTAATGATTTATGAATTTTAATTATTCCCTTTGTTATGTAATATTTTTCTCCCTCGAATTGGTTTTGGATTTTGTCGACTGACTATTTTAGAGCTAAGTAAAGAGTGTTTAGTTAATACTAATAATATGGGGAAGAGGCAATACAAAAATATGATTTCTTGGGAAAAATATTTATTAATTTGGTATTTCCAAAGTGAATCAAGATTGATTCATTTTCTCTTTCACCCATTTCAAAGAGAGTAGTCCAAAGTATGGGAATTATTAGGATTTCTATTATCATCATCATACTAATGGAATTTTGAAAAGGGGGAAGCGATTTTGAATCTGTTCATTAAATTTATTAAAAAATAAGATATTTTTTCAGGAAAATATATAATATATTGACAAATGGAAATATAAACAAGAACATGATCATGTGTCTCTCATTTTGAAGTTTAATATTCTTTATTGCTTTAATTTATATTCCAATAAATTCTAATCAACTCATTTCTTTTTTACCTATGAAAACTAGATTAGATCATTACTTTTTTTAGATGACATAGGTCACTAAAAACAATATCCTATATGGAGACTAATTTAGCTTCTTACACACCCCATGAAAGCTGTTTATGAAAACATGGTACCAATTTCAAGATTTTTATGATAATCGATTTCTTAATACAAATTATTTAATGATTTATTACCTAAAGTTACAAATTACATAATCCCAAAATATTGTACATCATACTGCCTTTGTGTAATTAAATACATTGAACATCAAACATATTGATGGGTGAAACAAAAATATTTTAAATTACCTTAACATGATTATAAAATGAAATTTCTCAGTTAAAACTACTTTGCATAAATGGGTGACATACATAAGAAAGGGGTGAGCTTTAATTCCATGTAAGAAAATAAAAAAAATTAGAATAGAAGGTAAATTAGTGCATGTGAGACAAGAAGAATATCAATGTAGAATAAGATGGAAGATAATCATAATCATGAATAATAAGGAATGATATAAAATGATATTATTAAGGAAACTTGTGAATTTGGATACAAAATTAAACATCAAGTCATAAATAAAGGTCAATGATAACCTCCAAGAAATCATTACATGGGGAAAATCTCATAATGAATTATGTTTACTCCCTAATCCCAAACATTATTTATCATGAGACTAAAATATTTCCAAATAAATTGCATCACTAATTTGGCACACCTGTTATTTTTATTTCATATACATGAATTAGTGTTCTATAATAATTATATAACATAAATATATTCTTCATGAAATTTAATCCCAAGATAATGGTTTTTTGGTTGTATATATAACATACTAGATAATTATAGAATTAGTTTTTTTCATATCTATTAATATTTATCAATCAGATATTAATTTTTGTTTAATGGGGGAACTATGTCTAATAATGTACGCAACACACAATAATGAGTTTCTCAGAAATATTTTGTTTCATACAAAGCTCAGATATACCAAACAATAATACAATACAAATATTATTATTTTAAAGGGTAGTTATCGCATGGCAATTATTTTGGAAAGAATGAACATAACTAAGTATATTATGTTTAAAAAAGTTGATTAAATGTTTTTACTTTATTATTATAAATTTTAGATGCCTAAAATGAGAATAAATCCAATATTTTGCATAAAGTACTCTAATATTTTAAGATGTTAGTTTTATTGCTGTTGAAGGAGAATCCTTTTTAAATAAATATTTTTTCACATCTATATAATATATTTGACAAAATAAAATTATAATTTATAATTGGGGCATAAAAAATAAATTTGGTTGAATTTTGGTATTTTATTTATAAAATTTAATTTTTAATGAACATTCAAAAATACTTTATTTTTATTCAAAAATTCGTTTTTATCTAATTTATTTTTATAGGTATGTTATATTTTTAATTAATTTTAATGTGTAATTTAAAAATGTTTTTTAATTTAATATAATGTTTTTAATTGGTAGTAAATATATATTTAATTTGGATATAAATATATATTAATCTTTTGATGGGTTTTTCATTTTAAAAACGAGGTTTCTTGATCCATAATCATGATTTGTGTTATACATAATTTTACCACTCAGTTCAATTTAATTTTAAAAAATCAACATTAATTGTTGTATATAGTATGAAAAATGTGATCTAATAGGATCAAAAAAAATTATGAATAATATCTTTATAATTTTATTTACCAGGGTTAATGGGTAAATCAAGTAAATAAATGTAAAAATAATATTATAATAATATAAAACTACCCCAAAACATGTCCTAATCTTATTGGACGAGTTATAGATGACCAAAAAAATACATTTTACAAAATTTTGGCTTTTAAATCCTATTGGGTTTTATTATTACATTAATAACATTTTATTTGAGTAAAAATAAAAATATCATGAACTTCCCTCTTATTACTAAAACTATTTAATATAGGTTTATATAAGTGATCACTTAGACTATAAATATAAATCATGAAGATAAAAATATCACCTACTTTATTGTAATTTGTTGATAATTTTTAGGAATTAAATACTTAAATTTAAATTAGTCACAATTATGTTCCAATTATAGATTTATTGAAGGAAGAATCAAATAAATGAAACTAATAATATTAAAATAAATATTATATAAAATATTTATTGTAGAAAATGAATTTTATAGTCGCATATGACATTTTAGAATTCTAATAAATGTTTTTTAGAAGTTACATATCTTTTTTTGTTTTATTTATATTCAATTTAATGAATAGTGTCATAATTGGCATAATTTATGTTTTATAAAAATAAAATATTAGTAAATTATAGAAAAAATCAAAAAATATTTTAAAATTATGAAAATAATATTATATGGTATAAAATTTCCTAAATAATCTATTTATGTGACATTTAACTCGTATATGTTATATTTATACCCTCTTAATATTTAAAATGTTGTTACCATTATTAAAATTTAAAGAGAATAGTTAATGGTAAACCATAAATATAAGGTTTAAAATTAAATAAATACATGTATAAAAATTACTAGATGAATTTTTTGTGAAATATTGTAATATTATATTATAAATAAATGAGTTTGAGACCATTTGTTTCGAATTTGTTTTTTTAATTCAATAGTTTTGGAGTTTCAAATGGGTGTCCCTCCCCTCTCCTATAAAAAGGTACCCACTCTTCTCTAATACATAGATTTTTTAAACCATTTTGTTAAGCCAAGGCCTCCTAAAAACACTTTTTAAAATCCCTACCCACATTTTTGAGCTTTCATTTTAGGCATATCACCCGCCTTATATGTGTTAAGGTGTTCTTCAAAGGTGATCAACTGAATTTGAGGTATCATTTAATTTAAGTGTTTCTATTTTATTTTTCTTCAACTTCCTTTAAATATACGCAAAAAATGATGAAATAAAAAATCCATTAACCTCAATATACTGATATTTAATTATGTTAATATAATCACTCAAATCAATCACCACACCCATTATAGAGTAAATGAATTATTCATTCGTGCGTATGTGTGAACTATCATCTCCACAAACTGATGTATTCTTTTTTCCATAGCCATCTCTCATGATGGGTTATAATAATTCAATTAATGTTAATATGTGATATTAATGGAATATTAATCATTATATTATAATAATATATCAATAATTTTCTTACTTCTATGTGAAAAAAATGATATCATTGTTCGTACGTACGTGTGAACTATCACATCCACGAAGCGATGTGACTCATTTTTATTCATTATATCACTTGTATTATATATATATTCATATATATATATTTCAATTATTTAAATGAATTTAATTATTATATTATCATTATGTAAAGATAATATAATAATTACCTTACATCCATAATGATTAATGAAAACTGAAGACGTTACTCATGCGTACGAACGACTTACCGTCTCTGTGATTATAACATTGTTCATTTTCAATAAAAATGTATCATGGTTTTATTTAAAATTTTATTTTATGTATAAAAATCATAATAATGTCATGAATATTATTCTTGAGATTATAGACTTATGCCCACATAGACTATTGACACTATACCATTTCAATGTTCAACTCAAGAACTAAATTTCGAAAAAACATCTCACATGAACTCAAATAATTAATTAATTATTATAATATGGTAATAAGTTATATGAAAAGAATAATAAACTAGAAAAATGTTATTAAGAAAGTATAAATTAACATAAGATTATTATTCAGGAAGATAAAGAACGAACAAGACAAATAAGATTCAAGGTAAGGGGAATTATCTAAATATCCTTTCATTAAGTAATATTTTGATTAAATACACCACTTTTTTATATGATGTATAAAAAAACACTTTTACTTTATAATTTTTTTAATGGTTTTTGAAAGGAATATTTTTTTATGAATCATTTTACAAAATGAAAAAATGAATTTTTTTAACATATGTGATGACAACAACTTTTTTGACGCCGTAACCATTATTTGATATTTGGATTTCTCAACAAGATTTAATATTTTTAAAAGTCAAATAAATACCATAATCCATTTTTTAGGTATTTTGGTATTGAAAATGGTTTTGATAATGAATTTATTTTATCAAAATCTTGAAATGATTTTTTTGTGATTGCAATGTAGAAATGTTATTTTTTTCCTATACATGTTTTATATGTTATGATAATGTGATGGTTCTCAGGAATTGTTTATGTAAATAGTTGGTTCCATGGTAAAACTAGGGAGGGTGAGCCTATTATAGATAAAAAATGAATTTTTTAATTAGAAATTGGTAAATGACAAGGTTTCTCCAATGATATATAGGGAATATACTGTGGTGGGTATTCCAAATGCAACCATGAAGGTTACTCCCTATGTAATTTTGAATGCTATAATTTAATTATGATATAGATGCCACGAGTTTCCTTTATGATTTTATAGTTTTATTAGTTTTTAGAAATCTTATGATTTCGTGAGGTAAGAGAAAGGTTGATTTCAAGATGAATTATATGATGATTTTTTCCAAGTAAAAGAAATCTAGTTTTATTTTATGGAGATTTATTTTCTGAAAAAAGTTATTGTGAGTAGAAGTGTACACACTGAAATTTTTGATTTTTCATATAATAGTTGTGGACTAATTCTCGAAACCTATAAAATTAAAAAGATCACCAATGTGAATTTTTGAATTAACTCAATATTATGAAATGCTTACAGATGGGTCCTTAGAGTTGGTATCAGAGGTCATTTTTGATAACATTAGTGGTTATGGTGTTATTTAAGAATAAGTGATAATATGTATATAGCCCCAACGGTTAGAATATTATAAATAGTCAATTTTAGTTTAGATAAATTAAATTATGTTTTAAATAACATTGATATGTTTTTCTATGTTTTTTTCTTCCTTTTTTGATATTATATGATGATTTTATTGATATACTCATACTAACCTTTTGGGTTTTAGTACATAGCTAGATTCATCAACTACCAATGTAACAATGGATGTGAAGTAAAATGTGGTGGTTCTAAAAATAAGTAATGAAATAAAATTTGAGCTGTAATTAGAACTCATTTGTTTATTCTAAACCAACTATCAGTAGTCATGATTAACCACTTGAACCTAAGTGATTATTCTATGGCTTCATATATTAGTGAAACAAATCCCTATGGATGTTCAGGTAATAATAAAAAAGGTAACTATATTCAACAAGATTTGTGTCATGGATGTGAAATCAAACACCAATGAATATTTTTAAAAGAGATGAGAATTTTTTATTGATGTGGTAATGAAGGTCAAAAGGTAATAACCTTCGAACGAAAAAAGGAAGCGTTCAGTTAACTCTAGGAAATGGAAATAAGTATTCCGAAGTTATCAATTGAATGTTTTAAATGTGTTGAGTATGGTCATTATTATAAGAGAATACATACAAAGATGGTTTGGGAATGGGATCAGTAGGACCATGCAAATATATGTTTTGAAATACCTAAATCCATTATAATTGAAGATGAGGAAACTAAAAATGACTTATGAAAGGTATGGACTATTTCTTGACTGATGTTTTAACATTAATTAAAATTATGAAATGATTAATGTTTTTGTTTGTCAGAAAGAATTATTATCGAATAGAAATCATGGTTAGGGGATCATGAAGAATTCTCGATGATTAAGATGTATACATTTTAGAAATTCAAGAGTTCTGTTATATATATGGATGATGAAATGTTTATAAGTATTAATGATCTTTTTATGATAGGATTACATTATAATACATTATCGTATTATGTATAACACTGATGCTTAATATGTTAAAATTTTATTCAAGGATGAATTATATTTTCTTGTGTGGATATAATAATAAAGGTTACCATTAGGATTTATATGATCCTTGATTTTGAATTAATTATGGGATATTACATTTTGAGTTAAAAAATTAAAATCAAGAGATAAACTATGAGATTAAAATATTTTATGGTTATTTTGGAATATTTTATCTATTTTGGAAATGTTATATCAATTATATAGTTATAGAAAAATCGACAACACATAGACCATGCGATAACCCATCGCATCAGACAAGGCTGTAAGAATTGAAGCCACAACCAATATATGACAAGGCTTTATCGCCTACCACGAGCCTACGTGATGTCCCTATATTGTATGACATCACTATTTTTTATTGAAAATTTATGTATTAATAATATTTTCATTTTGAGAACCCATAATATATAGAATATAAAACATTAGGATTAAGAAATTATTTAGTGATTAAGTGATAAATTTAATTTTGGAAGATAATTACTAATTTTGGGAACTTTATAAAATTAAGGTAAATAGAATACTATAGAATTTTATTTGAAGAATAAAGGTTAAATTAATTAATTACAAACTTATTAAAATTTGGGTTATTTATGGAAATGATTAACCAATATTTGAGAATATTTTATCTTTGTATAAGACATTTAAAGTGGTTGATGCATTTTGGAGATAAATGTTAAAACTTATCTTGGAAGAACATGTTATCAAATCCATCTCAGTTTTGGGTATCAATCAAAGATTTCATTATTTTGATTAATTTTAATGATTGTTTTTTAATGGTCATTGATGAAATTTGGATAATACTGTTGAGTTTTTTAGATTAAAAGTACTTTTTATTTTTATAACAGATTAATAATTTTGGGTAATTATCTTATCATATCCTAACCATTTTTGTTTTGGTTAATGTTTCATATTAGTATAAATATATAGTTAATCTTTTTTAGATTGTGTGATTATCTATAAGTTTATTTTGGATTGAATAATTTATCATAAATAATCATCATATAAGGAAAAAAGATTCATTTATGGTGTAAATTAACTAATGGATTGAACTATACTTCTCCAATAAGTTTGTTTCCTTATGTTCTCAGTCTAGTAAGTAAATATATTACTTAAAAGGATCTTAAAATAAAAATGTTTTCTTTTTTACTTTTCCTCCATTGAAATCAAAGGCCATTTAATCCATCAAAAATATATAACATTGTGATAATTATCTTTTTCCAACTAATGTTTTCAATCACTCTCCCCCAAAACATGATAGTTATTTTTATCTTCTATATCTATGTTTTCCTACAAGACACGCTAGTATGTGTTATTTCAAGTTACCTTTATAATTCTCTTTAATTATTTTATAGTTCATGTTTTATTGACTCCTTTTCCAATGTGGTATTTCAATAAATGTATTTTGAAAAGTCATACCTTTGTTACCGACCTCGAATTGAAAATGCGAGAATGAAATTTCTTAAAGGGGGAGATTGTAACAACCTAGATAATTAGAAAAAAATAATTTTTCATATTTATTAATATTTAAGAATTAGATATTAATTTTATTTTAAAATAAACATTATGTTTGATGGCATAGTCAATACACAATAATTAGTTTATCTGAAATCTTCTCTTTCACACAAGAATGGGTTATATAGAAAAATAATACATTATTAATAATATATTTTCAAATGGAAGTTATCACCTAGTTGTTTTTTTGGTGGGAATGAATAAATCATACTATATTATGTTTAAAAATGTATGTTTAATGTTTTTTCATTCGTATAATAAATTTTAGAGGCTTAAAATGAAAATAAATCCATTTTTTATGTTTAAACTGCACTAATATTTTTAAAAGGTAGTTTTACTGCCTTTTGATGTTGAACCATTTTTAAATCACGTTTCATTCACTATTATATGTTTTAATTGACAAAATAACCATATTACTTTGATGCAACAAATCAAGATTTACTTTCATTGAATGTTGGTTATTTTTTAATTAAATTCATTTTTAAATTAATAGTGAAAAATATAGAATTTTACATCAAAACTACTTTTTAATATACTTTAGTTACATAGTTAAGTTATAAATTAATTAGTTTTAAAGATAAATTTTATTTTTTAATCATTTAATCTAATGATGGTCAATTTATTAAATTATACATTTAATTTCGATATTAACACATGTCCATATTTTGATTATTTTTACTTTTTAAAAACCTATTTTCTCGATCCGTCAAAAGTATTTGTGTTAAAAATAATTTTACCACTTCTGTGAATAGTATTTTCAAAAAATAACATACATGGTTGGAATCAGTGTGGAAAATGTGATCTAATACGATCCAAATAAATTTTTTGAATAGTAACTTTTTTATTTTATTTACCACTATTAAAGGGTAAATCATGTAAATGAGGTTAAAAATAACATTATAATATTATAAATATACCATAAAACTTTTTATACTATTATTAGATGAGTTATAGAAAAACAGTCCAATAAATCAGACTAAATATTTTCATTTGGAATCCACTTGGGTGTGATTATGACATTAATAACATTTTATTCAATATAAAAATAACATTATCATACACATTTCTCTTATTACTAAAAAAATTTAATATGGGGGTTATATAAGAGATATAGTTGACTATAAATAGTAGTTATAAAGATAAAAATATTCTCTACAATAGAGTAATTTATTTATAATTTTTGGTAAATAAGTAATTAAATTTTAATTTTGACACCATGATGATGCACTAATAGATTTATTAAAGGAATAATCCAATAAATTATACTATTAATTTTAAAATAAATATAATTTCAAATATTTAATACTATAAAATAATTTTATAGTTGAATATATCGTGTTATAAGTCTATTTAATGGTTTTAATTTTGTCTATATATTTTGATTTTATATAAACTTAAAAAAATGAATATTGTCAAGATTGACATAATTGATATTTTATAAAAATAATAAGTTATAAAAATTTAAAAAAATCATTAAAATCTTTTCAAATTAAAAATTTACTATGATAAAGTATAAGTGATCATAATGTATCCATTAATGGGAAATTGACCCCATATAAGTAAAATTTTAGCCTCTTAATATTTAAACTTTTTACCACAATTGAAATTATAAGAGATTAATTTATGGTAATTCTAAAATATAAGGTTTAAAATAAAATTAGTACATGTATAAAAGTTATTGGATTATATTATTTAGAACTATAATCATCATATATTATAAATAAATGAATTTGGTACCATTTTTAATGGAAAATGAATTAATATTAATTTAATATTTTAAGAGTTTCCAAGGGTTCCCCTACCCTATCCTATAAATGGTACACACTCTTCTCTAATACAAACACATTTATAAATATTTGGATCATATATTATATTCCCATACCCCTTTCTAATATTCCACCCCATATTATTTTGGCCTTATTTTTGGAAGAACTCCCTCATTAAAGGTGTCAAAGTGTTCTTTAAATCAATAAACCGAAGAAGATGTATCATTTTCTTTATGTGTTTATATTTTACTTCATAATCCACATCCTTCAAATATACTCCATCCATTATTAAATAATATATCTAGTGACCTCTATATAATAAGATGTTATTATGTTAATATCATCACCAAAATCCATTTAAAGTCCATTAAATGGTAAAATAATTAATTATTTGTGTGTACATGTGAACTACCACTTCCATGAACCGATCTAATTCGTTTTCCATAACCATCTCACATAAATAGTCATAATAATGGAATTAATGTTCATATATGATATTCATACCATTTTAATAATTATATGATAATAAATATCAATTTCATTCTTACTTCTATGATCATAAAAATGATAATGTTTTTCATGCGTACGTGTGATCTATCACCTCCACGAAGCGATGTGAGTTGTTTTTATTCATTGTATCACTTTTATGATATATATAAAAATATATAAATTATTAATATTATATTAATGATGATATTATAATTATGAAAAGTTAAATTAATAATTACCTTACTTTTATTATTATCAATCAAAATTGAAGATGTTACTCATACGTACGTGCGACTTACCATCTCCGTGATTATAACATTGTTCATTTTTAATAAACATACATAATGGTTTGATTTAAAATTATAATATATGTATAAAAATGATTATAATTTCATGAATACTATTCTGGAGACGATTGAAATTTGGCTACATGGACAAATGACATCATACCATGTTAATTTTTGACTCAAGAACTGAATATGGACAAAATGTATGACATTAACAAAAATAATTAACTAATTGTTAAAACATGGTAATAAGTGATATAAAGGGAATAATAAATATGAAAAAAGTTCTTAATCAAGTTTTAGTTAAACAATGTTTATTATTCAGTAAGATAATGACTGAACGAGATGAATCAGACTCAAGGTAAGGGACTTCATCTTAATCTTCTTTCATTGAGGCATATTTAGATAATATAAACTACCTTATTTTATATGGTATATAATGAACCACTTTGACATTTATTTTAATTAAATTGTTTTAGAAATGAATATTTTTCTTCGAATCATTTTATTAAATGACAAAAGGAATGTTTTCAGAATGCATCCGATGATAACAACTTTTCTGTTGGCATGACCAGTATTTGATATTTGGATTCCTCTACAAGCCGTAACATTTTTAAAAGTAAAATAAATAAGATAATACATTTTTTGTTTTTTTATTGAAAATGGTTTCAGTTATGAATTTATTTTATCAATATATTGAAATAATATTATTTTATTACAATATGGAAATGTTATTTTTCTTTTATTCATGTTTTATGTGTTAGGATTATGTCATGGTTCTTGGGAATTATAAATGAATACAGGTGGTTCCATGATAAACTGAGGGTGAGTGAGCCCATGATAGATATCCAATTTATTGGGTAATAAACGAAGTTAAAAGATAAGGTTTCTTCTATGAAATTTAGGGAACACACTATGATGGGTATTCCAAAAGTAACCATGAAGGTTACTTCATATGTTGTTGTGAAAGGTACAATGTTAGTATGATATGGATGCAACAAGTTACCTTAATGATTTATTATTTATTTGTTTTTTTTCAGAAATATTATGATTCCATTAGGCACGTTAAAGATCTTATATATTATGGGTGAAAATTATGATTTCATGGGTTTATAAGTATTCGTGGACTAACATTTTCATTCCTTATATTTTTCACTTACTAAGATTTTTTTGCTCATCCAATGTTTTTAAAATGTTTTCAATAGGTCTAAGGATTGGTAAGAGAATGGTGGATGTCAATATCAATGATATGAATGTTTTTATCAAGAAAATGGATTCATGTTTTGTTTTAAGGATTTTTATTTTAGGAAAAATGGGTAGCGATTAAATGTGTCAAATTTTAATAATTGAGTGGTTATGTAATAGTTATGGCCTATTTATCTAAAACTAAAACCCTGAAAATATCCTCAATATAAATTATTGATTTCACTCAAGATTACAAAATTTTTAAGGCTATGTCCTTTTATTATACATGGATCTACCCAATCAATTAACGATAGGTAAATCTCTTTGAGTACTCTTGTGTGAAAATTAGGATGGGTATTAAAAATTGTTTAGCATGGGAAAATTTTAGGACAATTATGATCACATTATATGGGTAAGAAAAGGTTAATGGGAGTACTTATTTAGAGTTAAAGGGTTAACTCATCAATTTTAACTCTTAAGGGTTATAAAAGAGATGTGTTAAATAATAACTCAATAAGAAAATTTGGAAAAGAAAGGTATCAATATTAATTATGTTCTTTAATAATGGGGAGGAGAGGATCCCTTACCTTGAGATGGTGTTTCCAAAATCTTGGAAAGAGATTCATAATAGTTGTGTGAAACCTAAAATGGTGTCTATAGAAGTAATTTTTGTGTAATTTAATTATCTCAGGGGTTTTATTAAAGATAAATTTTTTGTTTTTGGTTTTATAGTGAAAAATGATGGGGAATTCATCGATGGTTTCCAAATGTAGTTTTTGGAATCTATATGATAATATATTCAAAACCAAAATCCATACCATATATTTTATAATTGATCTTAAAAATGTGCAATTTTATTCATTATTTTAATTTTTTAAGAACTGATATTATTAAAATAAAACCCTTAGTGATGTTGAAGTGAATATTGGTTAAAAATAATTCATTTTGAAATGATAAAATATAATATAGGTTTTATAGGATTCACTAGGGGTTTATACAATAACTAAAATAACTTAAAAATAAAATTATTTTAAATTTTAAATATATATTTTATCATTTATACATTTTATGGTTTATATTACATCATTTTTGGGCTATTATTGCTTCATACTACATGATATATATTTTTTCCATATTTAATATTGTCCTAAAAATTCAACTACCTCCAAAAATCACATAAAAAATCAACACTGAAAAATTTTATTTTCCTGTTTTCAAATAAAATATTTATTTTATCAAACTAATTCAATATGTATAATAATTTTCACATTAAAATTAAATTTAAATATTTATTGAAAAGACTAGATTTTTACAATAATAGTATTATAACCATTATTAAAATTATATCTAACTTCAAAAAATTATATTATCTTATATAGTTAATAAAATATTTTAATAATAATTTTTTTGAATATCATTTATTTTAATAAATGAATTAATTCATTAGAAAATGGTTTCTTGTTTGAAACTATACATTTCCCTAAAATAAATTTTTTGTTTCATTTTATGAGAATCTAATTTTTATTAAACCCATTATTTAATAATTTAAAAAGTAATAATAGAAATAAAAATAAAAGATTAATATATTATTTATTTTATTAAAAATATAACAACTCATACTTTTAGAGTCTATATACATATCCCTTTATTTCCTAATAAAATTACCTAAGGTTAAGGTGAGTGATAATGATATTTTGATGGGGTGCTTTAGTGAACATGGTGTGGTCAATGATTTTAATGAGTTTGATGTTCTCTAATAAATGATTTTTCTCATGTTTCAATTGTTGAATTTTGGATTGGGTTTGATCACGGAAAAATCCCAACGATTATATCTCCCTTGGGTGATTTGATAAATTGTATTTATGTTGTACGATCCTACTGGTTGATTCCATTACTTATTCTACCTATGTTGACAGAACATTATCATTACCCATTAAATATATTACTAATATGATAAATATTCAAAAGATATCTTATTCAAAATTATGATTCACAATAATTTTGTAAACATGATAGGATATAATATAAAAAAATAAAAAAGTTGTTAATTTGTTTTTTATAACATCATTACATGATAATCAATTTACTCATTCAAAAATAGAGATTCAGTTATAACCGTTTTTTCTTTACCTTATTCCCCCCCAAAAAAAATCCACTCTAAAAATTTAATTTCATACATTAAAATAGATGAGGAGTGTTTTTTTCATCCCCTTATCTAGTTACCATGTTTTTTCATCAAACTTTTACTTCTAGCACAACACAATTACTAGGTGAGTTATCATATTTTTCATAACTTTCTCTCTATAATCTATGTTCTTTAGTGGCTGCTCTAAATATGAAGGGTCATTTTCCAATAGAACCACTTCTATATTTAGTACATGTGATGTGTTTGGTATGTACTTCTTAAAGATAGATACATGAAACACATCATATAATTGAGATATGTTAGGTAGAATTGCCGATAGGCCACTATTCCTATAAAATCAAGAATATCAAAGAGGCAAGTGAATCTAGGAATAAAATTTACCTTCTTCCAAATCATCATAATTTTTTCCATGTAAATATGTAATGGAACATTTTATCTCCAACCCAAAACTCTAGTACACTTTGATGGTTTTTTTCATAGTATTTCAGTCAATGTTTTTCCAAATTTCATATGATGATGAATTGTATAAACCGTGTCTGTCATTTCGTAGATTATATCAGGTTACATAAGCTTCTAATCATCATCTTCATCTCATAATGTTTGATTCCAACACCTATTCCCATAAAAATCCTCTTAATCTGCCATTTGAATTATAGAATCAAAACTATTATCATGTTAGAATTCCACTAGGGGAATGAGCAGGTTAAAACAACCTTTTAAATCATTTGAACATGATGTCATCATATCATCTAATGTTTGAATGGTACATTTATATTGACTATACTTATGAGGGTGATAAGTAGTGTTGAAGATAAGTTTTATGTCTAGATTTTTGTGGAGGATTCTCCAAAACATCCTGGTAAACCTCATATCATGATTAGATACAATAGATAGAGGAACTCCATAAAGTCTTACCATATCCCTTATGAATATCTTGATGAGTTAGTCGAGAGAAAAATATTTCTTGATATTAATGAAATGAGTTGACTTAGTAAGGTGATCTACTACCAACCAATTGTTTTTATTTATAGTAGGTATCTTAGGTATACCAATGATGAAATCCATGGTTATGTTTTCCGATTTCTATAATGGTATGGGAAATTGTTGCATCATTCCCTTAGAAATTTTTTTCGCTACCATGACTTTTTGTTAACCAATAATTGAGATACAGACACCATAATATCCCTCTTTATATTATTCCACCATAAATATTTCCCAAAATATTTATACATATTAGTTCCTCATGGAAAAATATATAAGGATGATATATGATCATAAATTATTATTCCCCTCTTCAATTCTAGTTTTGATGGCAAACATATATGAGCTTCGTACCCTATAATTCAATCATTATTAAATTTGAACTCCATAATTTTTTATACCTTTTTCTAAAACAACACATTGTCTTTCTCTTTCTCCTTGACCCTCACAAAAGTGTATGGTTATGTAGTTATTTGAAAATGGTAGGAGGATTATTTCTTTAGTGTTCAAAAATTTGTTCATTGAATGTCCAAAACATTTGGATCCCTTTCAATTCTCATCTTAGATTATGTTGTGGGATCCTTTCAACTCATAGAATCTAGATTATTGTTTGAATTCCTAGGATAGTAATAAATAGAATAAATATAATCCTTTATTATCTCTAAAAACCTTCATTGGAACATACTAGGATACTTTTCTTTGAATATGGAGTATAGGGTTTTATGATCTATATATATGTCATTGTTTTTTCCATGGAGGTAATATATCCCATCTTCAATGTGAATATAACTATAACTAATTTTTGAGAATGATATGTTTAAATATTCTCATGGATATTTAGTTTTCAGGTGGAATAAGATATCACCTTTTCATCATGCAATAATAAGAGTCACATTCTCTTTTTTTATTTATCACTATAGGTCACAAATACTTCCCCACTAGTGGGTAATGTGAGAAAATGTGTTGTTATTAGCCTTTTTATCACATCATTAAAATTTTCCATACATTATTATATCTTTAAAAAAACAAGACCCTTATAATTAATCATGTTTAGTGGGATTCAAAAGCAATATAATATTCCGAAAAATCAATTATAATACACACCTATTAAAAGAAACTTACATATTTCTATCTTAGATATTAGCGTAGGACATCCTTAAATTGCCTTGTTTTTACAAATATATCCCTTAATTGGTGATATGATTCCCCGAGAGAGTCACATGCTCAAACAAAACTCACATTCAGTGTACATTGATAATAAATTTTCCTTCTTTTGGGTATTTAAGTCATTAATTAAATTATCCTCATATTCCTAATTTATTTTGGAGTACATAATAATTATTATCTATAACTACTACCATGAAATTTTCAAGGTAATCTCTAAATAATGTATTCATATTCCCATGATGATTTATGAATCCTTAGTGACTCCAAATAGAATCAATATGAACTCATATTTTCTATACCATGTTAGAAATGAAATATTAGAGATATTATCATCCATAACCTATACTTTATATTATCACGACCAAAGATCAAACTTAGAGAAATACTAGGAACTATGAATCTGATAAAATAATTAATTTATATGTGGAAGAGAATAATTTTTATTTATCATGATCTTGTTATGATCATGATAATCAATGTAGATTCACATTGACCCATACTTCTTCTTAATGAAGAGGATCGGTGAAACCCATGGTGAAACCCTCATACATATGCACTATTTAACTATATTTTTATGTATCTTATTCTTAATGTCCCTAAGTTTAAAAAATCAATATATATAAATTATTATTTACTGGTAAAGCTCTGGGAATAATATCTATAGAAAATTCGACCTCTCATATAAGTGGAAGACCATTTAATTATTTGAGAAACACATCAATGTATTCCCTCAAAATGGGAATGTCATAAAGGAAAATATTTTCATTAGACTCAATAATTTATGATGGATAAAATTACTCATGAAGTAGTAATTTTTGATCTTGAGATGTTTATACCAAATAAGATTCACCTCTCCATGAATTTTTAGAGAATTAGAGGGATATTCATGATACAGAGGATGATTTAATTCTACATTAAACTTATGTTGGATTTATCTAAGGAAAGCCATTAGATTCCCAGAATAACATATAATTATTCTAAATAAATTATCATAATTATTTTACAGGTGATTTAGTCCCCAAATATTGAAAGTGGATGATTTATATACTTTGGAAACAACAGTTTACCCATTCAATGTTTTAACCTATAACTCAACTTCCATATTTTTGAGGCGGTGTTTGAATATGTCTACTAAACATGTATGATATGAAAGAATGTGTAGATCCAAAATAAATATGTATATTTATCATTCACAAATTGATAGAAAAAATAACATTCACTGCTTCATTTTTAGGATCCACCTCATTAGTTGCGATGTCATAATCACACCATTACTTAATTGGAGGATATTGGTAGTGATTGTCTTTGAAAACCCTATGATTATGGAATTATCTTGAATAGTTTTCATTTTACTTGTAATTGAAACGCTTCTCTTCCAACTAAGGATTGATAATAGTATTCCTTTATTCCAACACATTTGTGGGTTCTACTCATAGAATATCACTAGTTAAATTACCTAACTTACCACAAATAAATAATTCTTTCACCCCCTTTCGTAAAATTCCAAGAGTCTTCTTCCAATACACTTGAGACATAGTTTTATGGGGTTTTATTCCACTATAATAATTATCCATCATGTTGCAAAAATAAAACTACATTTTCCACAACTTATCCTCATGATTACCTTGAGATTCTTTAATCTTCTTTTTGACTTGGGTGTACATCAAACAATTTTCTCCAAACATTCAATGTTATTAATGGATAGGTATTCTTTTAAAACGGATTTAGAACACCAAATAAGTGGTAAAACTTAATTTCAGGGGTAAGGAAAAAACTTTATGTGAATATTGTGAGTAATATGATGTTTTACCCATATGGTTGATTGATTAAAAATAATTTTTCATAAAGATAAAGAAGTCCCTCTCTATTTTCATTCAATGAGTTTGTGGAAGATAATGTTTGAAACTAATTTTTTGGAATTCTTTCTAATCCATCAATATTGTCTCATCCATTAGCTTAATATTTTTTGAAAAATGTCCACCATTGGGTAGATTCTTATTCAATAAAATTAACATCCCACATGACCTTGTATTACTCATAGAATTTTATGATATAGAATATATGTTGAAAGGAGTTGATCCATTGATCCACGATTAAAGGATTAAAAGATATCAAAACACATAAAGGCCTTTATTTCATAATGCAGTCAATTATAACATTCTATTCAATATGAGGATTTAGGAATTTTAACCCATTCAGGTTTCAGATAAGTAATTTATATAATTGAGAATATATTATCACAAAGTAACTAAATCATACTCATGCCAGGTTGATGATATCATTTTTGAATCCATTAAATTGATCATCACATTAGTTATTGACTCGGTTTACCATATTTCAAATCATTTGACTATAAAAAATTGAGAATTATGGAATAATTTTTTTGAAATTTTAATCACATAAAAGGGATACTGTAAATATTAAAGGGATACCACATAAATAAAATATTTTATTTAACATATTGAAATATAGGATTTAATATAATTTTTCAATGATATATTTCAAAAAAACTCAAAGTCTATATTGTTATGATAATAATTTTATATAAGGATCCGGTGAATTTTTTAAAGAATATCCCCTTGAGTTTCAAACCAAGTCTATAAAAAGACCTATTGTTATGTACTATGTAATGATTAAGCCCATTTTAATGATCTCTTTTTAGGGTTATTACCCCTACATACATCAAGGCTAGATCCACATCAACTTGTAGTATCAAGACAAGGATTTATTTTCATGGAAACCACATACTATATACTTATGAAAAATTTATAGATTTTTTCCTCTATCTAGTCCTATCCATGAGGCTTTTACTATTTTTTCTAATCCAATTCATAGAAATAACTTTACTTTTCCCTCATACCAACTATGAAAACCCATATCTTAATACACATTACTTCATGATTTATTATATAAAGGGACACATTATACATCCCAAAAGATCATGAATCCTATTTATGTTTTGATATTAGGAAAATAGAACATGAACTTAATACATAGATAAAACAACATTATTGAATATTTTATTACAATGATAAAAAAAAACTCAATTTATCTTTCAAAAGAAAATGGGTTAATAGGGGGACATATATAGGAAATGGTATATCTATATATCCCATTAAAAAATTAAAAAATAATAATTTCATATAGTAATGTAGTACATATGAGTGAAGGGATAGATAAATTAAAAATAAGAGTGGTTTGGATAATAATGTTTAAAAAAATTTATGATATAACAAGAAAATATAAAGTTGAAATGGGAATGTGGTGATAACACTAAACTTAAAACACGAACAAAGGTTTAGGATAACCTCCATGACATCATGAAATGGTAGAAAGGCTCCCATAAACGATTGTTTACTCCTAAATCATATATTTGATGTCTCCTTAAACTAAAAAATTTCCCATAAAAATGGATTTACATCTGAGCACACCCATCATTTTCATACCTTCTAAAATTATATGTTTTACTCATGAATAATACAACATAAAAATGAAATGAAAAAATTTTAATCCCAAGATAAATATATTTTGTTTATATACATATAATTTCCAAATAAATTAATTATAATTACATATAGATTAATTCTATTGGGAGGAAAAATGCTATTGGCATTCAAAAAAAAAGTATGACATGGAAAAAATTAGAGGATAATTATGATAGTGTAATAAGGGAATATATAGGTTAATAGGAGGGATTATTGATGATCAAATGTTTTTATAATCACATGAAAATGCTAAGGGGAATAATAGATATATGTGAAATAGTATCCTAAATTGAACAATTGGATCACATGTTCATAATATAAAGAAGGTGATTGGATGAATTAGAGAAGGAGTGGATCCCATTCCTTGAGAGGTTGTTTTTAACTGCTTGAGAGGAGTTTCTTAAGAGAATGGGGACACAATTAATGGGGTATAGAGAAGTAAGGTCAGCTTAATTTCATTATCCATGTGTTTTTAGTGATTTGAAATTGGATTTTGGGTTGATTTATATAAAAAATGGAGGAGAGTTATTCATTAATTTACAAACATACTTTTTGGACACTAGAGCTTTTTATTCAAATTCGTTTATAGTTTTGGTTTCAATGATGTCTTCATTAGTAGGATAAAATCCCATTTCAATTCATCCTTTATCTCCATCCTCATCCATGGGTCTCCCAAGGGATACTTTAAATGCTAAATAAGGGTTCGACTAGGTGATCCCCTCTATGATACTCTTTTTTCCATCATTGAGGATTATCTTAGTAGACTTATTACTAGCCATGTGCTTCAAAACAAAATCAATCCTATATAGGCTGCTAGAAATCTAAATGTGTCGTACCACCTTCATTATACTGATGAAATAATTTTCTTCATTAATTGAAGTAAAATAAATATCCTTAATCTCAAAAATACATTATCTCAATATGAAGAGGTTTAGGGTTAATCCATTTGTAGGAGAAAATCCTCCTTATTTGGAGAAAATATCCCTCCCACTAGGATAAGTCATATCATTGATATCCTTGGCATCAAATAAGGATCCACCCAATTTACCTAATTGGGAGTTCCCATATTTTGGGGTAGGCCTAAAGCCACGTATTTCAACACTGTTGTCAATCAAGTTATTAGTCAACTTTCCTCTTGGTAGGGGAAACCTTGTTCCATGGCTGGCAGGATCTACCTGGTGAAATATACTATTGTTTACAAAATGGTTTACTTGCTGATGTTTAAAAAATGGACTAATAGTAATTATTATTTTGAATGGAAATTAGTTACAATTCCTTGGTCTAACTATTTCAAACCTCTTGAGAGAGGTGGTCTTGGCATTACAAATCTCAAATTGTTTAATAAGGATCTTCATGTTGGACTCACCTAGAGACTAATCAATAATAAATTTTTCTCCATAGATTTTAATAGAAATAGGTTTCTATATAACCTTTAAAAAGAAATTTTCACCATGTAAAATCCTCGATTTGGCCTTCCAATAGAAGATCCTTTTTCAGCATCATGCAAAACTCCAGATGTATGGTTAGCTCAGAATCTACCAAGAGATTCTGGCTTGAAAATTCGACTGGATCCCCAAACATTTAAATGAGGCCTCTTAATACCTATTTAAAGATCATCAACTACACTATAAAATAAGTTATTCAAGCTCGTAACCTACATCTCCCTGATCCTATCCTATAGGTTGTAGATGATTACAAATTTACAAATTACGAAGATTTTATAATTTGGAAACCTACCCACAATTGTATTCATGATTCCAATAAATTCTACAATCACTACGTCACAAAATCTATTTCTAATTTTTCTTGGTTGAAGTAATTTGATAATCCTTGGATTAAACCCTCAAGACTTAATCTAGTCTGTTGTATTTTTCATAACTGTATTCCTTCGGAGGTCTTCCTCTTATCATTTGGTATCCCACTCTGCTCTAATTGCCACCTTTTTCATCAACATAGAGTGGACATCAATCATTTAGTTTTGTCTTACTCTATAGCCTCTGATCTTTGTAATTTTATTTCTGACTTGTTTGATTGCAGATGGCTATGTTTTGACTCTATTTTCACTCAGCTAAAACGGTGTGTGGGTCATGAAACATTGTGAAAAATCAAGAACATATTACTATCTGCTGTTGCTGAGCTCCCCCACATTATCTGGTATGATAGAAATTTCATTATTCACAATGAATACTCATTAAATCTTAATACAGTTTGCCCAATAATTATTATTTCTATTAGGGATGCTACCACGCTTCAGAAAGCGCTTTGTAATAACTCAGTTGTGGATTTTATGATCCTGTGACATCTTAGAGTTTATGGAATATTCCGTCAACTAAAGCACAGTTTTAGAGTGTTCTGGCAAGCCCCACATCCTTTATTGACTAAAATTAATGTTTATGTTGCTTCCAAGAGAAATCCAGGTCCTTTAGGATGTGGGGATGTCATTAGGGACTCTTTTGGTCAGTGTCATGGGTGTTTCTATGGCAGTTGTGGCATTGCCTCTTTCCTTGAAGCGGAGATGCCAATTTTGATTCAAGATATTACTTTTATTAAACAAAAGGCTTGAAAATTATTTGGATTGAATGTGACTCCACCACTATTGTTCAAGAAATTTTTAATAGTGTGCCTCACCTTGCTTGGCCTCTTATAGCATGCTGGATGAATTTCCTTAACTCGCTTCTGGGGAACCGATACATCATCACACATACCTATCAAGAAGCGAACATGGTGGTTAATGGTCTCGCTTACAAGGGAATCAACCATGACATTAATTGGTGTGATGATTTCTTGGTTGATATTTTCCATTGCTATGAAAAATATTGTAAAAAATTCCCTCATTCAGAGTTTTGTAGTTCCTTTCTTGATGTTTCAATAAACTGAGTCTTGGTCTTTGACCGAGACATTTCCTTTTAAAACAAATTGTTCAGTTATTTTATTATCAATGGTTCTCATTCTGAATGGACTTTTAAATATGATATCATATTATGTTCCGAATAACAAAAGTATTTCTGGTGTTTCTTATATCTTCATTACTTGATAATGAATTTATTCATTCAAAAATAGAATTTCATTAATAAATGTTTGTGACATAATAGAGTGACATTCAATTATCTAGAAGCTACATGACTAGGATCTCCAATGAGGTATTATTTCCTCTTGATCCTGATATAGATAAAAAATATCATTGTACTTATTAATAATAATATAGAGAATAACTATGATAAAATCAATATTGAGGAAATTATTGAATGTTATAATGATCACCCTGAGCACAAAATCACGGAAATAAACACACAATAGTCATTAAGTGACTTGTAAGACCTGTAATTTTATGATAAAAAACAATTATATATGTATTGTTTTCCAAATAAATTTGAACAATGTGTTAGTGTGATTCCCATGATAAATCAATTTAGTGGCCATGTAGGTGAAGATCCAAACTGGTATGTTCAAGAATTCAACTTTTTATGCTGAAGATTCAATCCAATAAGAGTAGATGAGGATCATGTAAGGTTTATGTCATTCCATTTTAAAATTGATGGAGCTTCCCAGGAGTGGTTTTATAGCCTAAAATCAAGAAAGATACATGAAATGGATGAACTCAAAAAAGGTTTCATGAAATTATTCTTCATAATCACCTGGTGAAAATAAATAAATATAGAGATCTACACCATCTAAAAAGTAATAATAGTAGCCATCATTGAGTATTTAGAATGATTCAAGAACAATTGTGAATTATTCCCTCTTGAAGATACATATGTATGTGAATTTCTATTCTTCTTCTACCCAGGACTACTAAAAACTGAATGGATCAGTTAGAATGCATCAGATGGAGGAGTGTATATTAACAAGTCTCTAATGGAAACATGGATCTGGATCGAGAAGATAACAAAAAAATACCATAAATTCAG
The DNA here is from genome assembly GCA_963277665.1 of Viscum album. Lineage (NCBI taxonomy): Eukaryota > Viridiplantae > Streptophyta > Magnoliopsida > Santalales > Viscaceae > Viscum > Viscum album. Next base: position 762,657,656 of record OY728126.1, on the reverse strand, counting down.
AAAAATAGGTAAAATTAAAAGGGGTAATCTTTATGAAAGAAATTATAATTTATTATATTAACTCGAGAACAATATTTGATGAAATTAATAGTTTAGTGGGGCATATTTCTGTCAATTAGGTGAGTGGGTAATATTCCACACCTCATGAATGTGGTTTGAGTTCATCACCCAAATGATATACTAATAAATTTGGTGAAATAAAAGGTATAGAGACTTTTGTAGAGGAGTTTTAACTAATAAAATTACAATAAAATAAACTATGTATTGAAAACCATAAATCCAAACTATATTTCTAAACCCAAAAATTCATGATATATAATTTTATCCCAACCAACTCCAAAATCATCCACCATATCAAAAAAATCTCCAAAACTACCCCCATTCCCAAAAAATTAAAAGTTCAAATACTGGAAACAACCATACCACAACCCCATTAAAAATAATCCTCATGAAAAAACTAACAAAGAGTATATTCTTAAAAGATAAAGAAAATAGTAATTGATTATTCAAGTATGTTTTAATATCTCATTGGAATAATATCTAAAGTAAAAGGAAAACAATTATCCTATGAAATCCCAAATCTGAAGAATAATTTATGAATGATAGTCACAAGGATTGGAAACGAGATTCAATTACTTGATCCCAATGAAATTTATCCATTGAAAGAAGTAATAATAGATATGAAAATGGAAAATTCTTAAAATTTAATCTAGATAACCAGGAGAATAATATAATACCAAAGAATTTGTGAAGAAATTCTTTATAAATGAAATACATGAAATAAAATTTCAATGGAAATAATCGGAGGTGAAGGATTCTATATTACCATTAAATTCTAGTATTACTTATGTTACGAAGCTCAAATAAGAAAAACATCAAAGTGAGATTCAAGAAACTATTTAAAATTTGGATATAAACAACCTTATCTTGAATACAATCTAAAAAACCCAAAGTATTCTCTATTTGTCAATGATATTTCCACCATGACGAAGATATTTTATGTGATTGAGGGAATCAACTTAAGGAGGAGTGTCTCAGCTATGATCACACCACCATTTTTTAAAAATTGTAATCTTCCTTGGAAAATAGATCCACTATTTTTTAAAAGGAGTTTCAGTAGATGTGGTAGCAAGAGTTGAAGGATTGATTTTTTTCAGTAAACTTATATATTATTACAATTGAGTAAGATAAATATTTGAGATATTAATGAAAATTTTCATGAATACCATTCCTATATTATTCCAATAATATTATGAATGTGCATAGTAAAACCCTAATCATGGAGCATAAAGACAACACATTTCACTCTAACATTCTTGAATCCAAGTATCACCCTTCATGAAATCATTCCCACTTTTCATTTTCCAATGAATAAGGTAGTGAATCAATTGAATATTTTGGTACACACTACAACTTCATATTCTTATAATTATTTTTTACATTCAAAATTCCATAGAAAAATTTAGTTCTTGATTATCATGAAACATTGATTTTTTAATTGAATAAGCGATAACATAAGATTTATTTAATAATTTTATAGATGATGCTGAAGAATATATTATTCCATATACGTAGTAGATTATATCTTCAAAACTGAGGAATATAAATTCAATATAACCTCTTAAAAACCTCAAAATATTAAATTAAAACATCTCACATGTGATTATAAATAGGTTTATCTTTTAGAAGCAGATTTTTTTTCAAGTAATCATAGTTAAGAATCTTTCAAAAAACCATGAAAAAACCATAAATGAAAATTTAAAAAAACATTTGATCTATAGGGTGCATACTAGAAGAAATACCAAAAATTAACCCAAAAAATTCACTTATAGAATACTTTATGAGGGGGAATTCAAACCGGTTAGGTCCCATAAATGAGGATAAACCCCACTGTAATGGTTATAGTAAAAAATACATAGATAATTTTCTAGAAATTGTTATTATTTACCCAATTTATGACTCACAATGGGTCTTCCCCAACCATGTGGTTCCCAAGAAAACTAGTTTACCCATTGGGAAAAATTATGATGATAAATTGGTTCCCATAAGATTATATAATTGTTTTATATTATATATTGATTATAGGAAGTTGAATTGATTTACTAAAAAAAACCACATTCACATTCAATTCATTGAACAAAACCTATAAATGATAGTGGAATGACTATATTATAGTTTCTTTGATGGATTCACATTCTATTTTTAGGTAATAGTTTCTCTAGTGGACCAAGATAAGAAAATTTTCACATGTTTTTATTGCAAATGTACAAAAAAAAATCAGGATTTTTGAGATATAATATTCCCATGGGGCATTTAAAAGGTGTATGGTAAGTATATTTTCATATAATATTAAAGATTTCATAGAGTTAATTCTCAATAACATTAATATTTTTTGGAATTCATTTGATCATTTCATAGAAAATCTATAAAATGTATTGGAAATATTAAATGAGAAGAATATTATTATGAATATAGAATAATGTCACTTTATAGTTGAGAAAGGTATAATATTTGGAGACATATTTACATAAAAACAATAAAGAAAAAAAATCTAATGTCATGGTGATAAGTTCTATTCCATATCCCACTAGTGTGAAACATATGAGATTATTCTTGGTCTACGTAGGATTCTATAGTATATTGATCAACAATTTCAATAATATTTTTCTTCATCATTACAGATTATTTTTAAAAGAAAATGAATCTTATTTTATAATAATTATCGGAAAGAATTTAATGAGCTTAATAAATGGTTAAATAACCAACTGATAATGTAACCACAAAATTGGGAACACCCATATTATTTACTTGGTGATACATTAAACAATGATATGGTAGAATCCATCTCCCATATAATTTAAGGAAGAACAAAAATGATAAATAATGCCTCAATAATATTTAATTCTAGTCAGCTAAATTAAAAATTCATTGAAAATGAGTTCCTTGTTATTATTTTTAAATTTCATAAATTCAAATATTATTTTTATAAAATTAATTCATTTTTCGTTTTTGATCATACAGTCTATAATTAATTTATGATGATGGAATATTCTATGAAAATGATGGTAAGATAGATACCACTATAACAGGAATTAAAAATTGAAATTATGTATATGAAGTGAGCAAAAAATAAAGTAGCGGATCACCTCAGTAGACTAAACAACTCCAATAAGGAAGAAATTCCAACACATTACCCATTAAATGATCACATACTATTATATCAACTCTTAATAATGGATGGTTATGTACCATTGAATGGAAATATATGGAATGATGTGGACACATATTATGAACCATCATTCTTTATCTCTAATAAAATTAAAAGTGTAAATTTTTAATTTATAATATTTATTTGGGAGGACCCATTTGTTTTAAAAACTTTTAATTATCATATCATATGGTGGAGTATTCCATCAAGTGAAATAGAGTATGATTTTGAATTTTTAAACACACTAACCTATAGAGTGAACTTTGTACCTCAAGGAGAGACAATAAATGTTTTTTAATATAGAATATAGTTTCTAAAATTGTCTAATGTTGCTCATAAATATTTTGGAATTTTTTTAAAATAAACCTTTTCATGAAATATTTCTAAAATATATGAGATTTATCAAAAGAGAAATTTGTTTTGTGAAATATTTTATGTGTGTGGAATTGATTTTATGTGACACATTCCAATTTTTTTGGGATTTACTAAATTTTTCTTACATTCAATTATATCTCAATGCTGGTGTAAGATATGAATGAAAAGAATGATAATTAAAATATTTTGTGTGATTTTCTTATATCGATTATATTTTGTAGGTTTTGCGTTCCATTAGACATCATCAAACACCTAGGGCTTCATTATTTCAATAAAATAATTGAATTTATTATTAATAAGGATGGGCTACATCACATGAAATCTACACCCTACTATGTCCAATCAAATAGAAAATGTAAATTATTAACCAAAAAATTAAATAATTTATAAAGAAAATTGTTAAACCCAACTGGAATGAATGGATCTAAAGTATTAAAGAATCATTATAGGAATAATATTCAACCTAAATAACACCTATATGTATGATCCCATTGATATGATTTATAGATAACGTTTTATATACTAGTGGTTTTAGAGAACAATTCTTATTGGGATATAAAAAAATTAAATTTTCATTTGGGGAGTTCTATAAAAGATATGAAAAACTAATCTAGACAAATACCATTCAATATGGAGATCATGTTCATCTTTATAATTTCATATTGAATTTATTTAGGGGTAAGAATTATTCTAGGATTAAAGTGCCTTTTATTATTACATATGTATATCAATTGCATTCCATTATGATCAAGAATGTATAAAAAGGAAACCCATTCACTCTTAATGTGAAATGGTTGAAAATTTTCCTTCAAAATATATATAAGAAATCGGTGGAGGAGATCAAACTTCTCTAACCCAACTCAAAATTACATATCATGAGGTTACGTAGAGACAATGATGTTGTAAAATGGTGATTCTATGAGAAAACATATGTTTTTATTATTTATTAGGGATTATGAGTTTAAAATATAACCACTACACTCTTATACCCTTCAAGATTTAATGAAATCGTTAACACACTTGTATGAGTTTTTTTTCTTCTATAAGACCCTCAAGAAATATAGTCACTATTAAACCCAATGAATAAAATTAAGTTAAAAACACTCTTCATATTGAAAGGGGTTTCAATTTGAAATTCATTACATTTGACTCAGTTCATACTTTTGAAAATATATTTTGAACATTTCACTATAATTTTCAGGCTTATACATGAGCATTGTTATTTTTTTGGATGAACAAGGAGACTTGTGTGTCATATGAATCACATAATTCTATATTTTATATGTCAATGATAATAATACTGAATTTTTCATAAACAGAATTAAATTATTATAGTGAATCATATATGTTAGTTTGATGAATTAAAATTTTTGGGGGTTGTATGATTAAGATAAATGAAATTTACCTAATGGTTTTTAGGCTTTGAATTTCAAAAAAACATGTGGATTGATTTGGTATTGTTTTGGAATTCCATGAGAGACTATCCTAAATTTTATGCTCCATTACTAATGGGATTTATATAAAAAAATCCCACTTTTATCTTAATCATATATCTTTAGTGATCTTAGAGAATGTCACCTATTAGAAATTACACTTTGATATATAAAATACATGACATTATAAAGTCAAATGTAATATTATTGAGGAATTATTATTTACTTATTTTTTATACATGATACCTCCTTTTACATTTATTATTATTTATCACATATTGAAAATGAATGACCTTCTTATTAATAAGACTCATTACAATCCAATATTTTCCATTAATATCCTCATATTGGAATTTTTCATGATATTTTAATGTTAAATTGAGTGGTTGAGGGGTGTTATGGGAGTAGGAATGTAGTAAATTATTTGAATCAAATATTGAGGTTCTATTTTTGGTATTTAGGAAGGATATTGAGTTACTCATTTTATAATATTTATATTTCAATCTTGAATAAAATGACTAAAGAAAAGGAAAATGTGAAAAAAATGGGTTTTAACATGGAAGAATCAAAAATCAATATAACTAACCAGATTTTTTTATCATGTTGAGTGAGGATTTGGATGTAAGATTTGATGAAATAATTGATTTTGAAAAAGTTAAAAAAATTAAAAATGAAATTTCTAAAAAAATAGATAATACTCAAGAAGTTGAAAGTCATTTATTATTTATGTATTTTTTGTGACCTTATATTGACTTATGAGAAGTGATATATTCCACATATAATGGTATATTTACATTGAGAATTTAATTTTGATATAATGAACAATTATTTAATTATAAAAAACATTGTTTTATCCATATTGTAATAAACATCAATACTTACCATCCTTCATCATTCGATTTTTCAAAACCATAATCACAATGTCCTCATGGTTTCATGTGATTTTTTCTTTATAAAGTGTCGAATATATATCCTTCTCATGATTAAGGAAGGTATCATATACTCATGGTATTCGCATAACCCTTCAATAATATGTATCATGAGTGTTGAGAGAAAATAATTTAAAATAATCTAGATCAAAAATTCAAATTGTTAGTAATAATTAATTTAAAATCATGACTGGATGAAATGAAAATATCTGTTATTTTTTCTGAGAAAAATTAAAATAAATGGGTGAGTTTTCTCCTTGAAAAATGTGGAGTTGAATTAATATCTTTTAGAAACATGATAATTTTTTTTGTCATTGATAATTATTTCATTTTGTTTCCTAGAGATTTAAATATTTGTAGAATTGGATACATTAATATTTTAATGTTATGATTAAATCCTTTATGAAAATTATAGTTCAAATGTAGGGGTATTTGATGCACTCATTTTTATATTTTTTAGAAATATCAAAAGTTATTTTAATTTTTTATGAAATTATCCCATGTAATTTGTTTTTTATTTAAATATTTGGAATATAAAATTGCAATTTAATTTAGATAAAAATTATTAAAAATATAGATATTGTAAGATTAATTTTATTTATGAATTTAAGGTGGTAATTTTAATATGCTTTTGAAACACTATTACATATTTAGGTAATTTTTCTCTTCCAACCCAACTAGCTCTCATCCCATGGGGGTGTAAAAAACATTACATATCCTAAAGGAGTCAGCTGAAACTCAATCGTAAGATGAGATATTTCTTGGGTAGAAAGAAGAAGGATATATTGTACACCATGTACACATAAAGAGGATGAGAAAAATCCCACTGGGCCTATATATGTTGACACATTCTCTTTTTAATTCCAGGAGTGTGAGTGTATGAGGAAGTATATACACATATTATAATTTTAAGTTGAGTATGACATGAAACCATTTATAAATAAGATTTATAACACAAAAATATATAATTTTGGAGGATCTTTACTTTAGTATTATTCCTCACATACTTGTAGGATGTTGTCAAACCTTAGTTTTCAATCCCTACACTTAGATATTTCCCTTGACACCACCGTCACCACCTCCATTGCTCAATGTTTCCTGAACGCCATGAATGTTAATGGAAAATTTCATGGAACCCACATTGAAGATCAGTATTAGACATATATATTACCATTTAAGTCCATTGCATGTGTGTGTAACTAACAAGGATGTCCATCAGAACCTTGGGTGACTTTGGTGAAGTCAATTTCGATGATAATGAATCCTTACATGATAAAATGATATATATCTATCCACTTTTATGTATAGATAACTTTTATGAAGTGAAAATTGTAAAAATTTATTTTGATATGGTATTTCCACCATATCTCCAATATAGGTATGCTATAGGAGATGTCCAATAGTATGATCTACTGTGGAGAGCTCGATTTCGTTGTAGTGATGCCAAAAATACTAGTAAGTATGAAATAATGGATAATTACAATGTAGATTTGGTTTACTAGATATATTAAAAACATAAATAAAAAAATAAATCGAGATGGAGGTTGTACTATGGAAATAATGACAACACCATAGATATTCTAACTATGGAAGTTCCATGTTTTTATATTAAGATAACATTTTGGAGGTTGCACTATTTGGATTTTAATAGAGACATGGAATTTTTTATCTTGGTAGTAGCACAGTTTCTTTGAAGTTGGATGATTTGAAATGAAATTATAGGAATTTAGAAAGCATGAAGATGTTTATATAATGACAAAGAACCTACTCCACAATGTTCTTATCCACAATGCAGTTGGGTTGTTCTCTAGAAATATTAATGGCCTGATTTCTTTAGTACTTCTATGAGATTCACCCATGTCACTGGGTATAATTAATGTAAAAATTCTAGGTTCTCTATTTTAATTCTTGGAGGTCAAATAAATCCAAAAAATGGAATGTTTTACTCATTTAAAAAAGAAAATAGTGATATTTTAACAAATATGAATACATGGAGGATCGATAAGATATACCTTTGGTTGGTGAAGAGATTTTCGAAATAAGATACTAGATAGATCTTGAGGGATTATTTTTTGTATATATTGATGTGGTATCCTTCTATGATAATGATACTAGATAACAAAATATAATAAAGGCATATGGTGTGGATAAATTTTCTACTGTGGATTTTCTACAACCAATATTGCTCTATTGTTTTTTCAATATGCCTTCTGACCCTTATAAATCTATTGTTTCTTATATAATGGATCATTATAAAACTTTAGTGGTTTGGGATGGATAGGTTACCCAATTTTAATTAATGATTATTGGATCTTTATTTGAATACAATTATCTATTTTCATTATTAATGGTTTAAAATATTTGATTATTTAATTAAAAATATATGTGACTATGTTTGTAATTAATTTTGGATTTTTATTTCTACCTAGGTTAAGGAATTTTTCTCTCCATTTAATTGGTATTAAATCATAACAAAATAGGGATAAGAGGATATTTTTTATTTTATATTAAACATGTGAGGATATGATGGTAATAGAACCTATTTTCTTGGGAACAAAAATACTATATTGGGTATTTCATATGGGAATTATGGTAGATTCATTGTGGAATTCACACAGTAAAAATACGAAAAATCCGATGTAATAAAATTTTTAGGATTATTATGATAATTTCAAAATTAATAATGGGTGAAAATAGGGAGACAATTGTGAAGCCATTCATTAACTCAATTAACAATAAAATTGGATTAATTCGGAAAATACTACGATAACATTACAAATGGGAATTAAAACTAGAATAAGATCACTTTTATCTCATGATGGTTTACATATATATTTTTATTTTCCTTTCTTTTTCTATACATATTAATCAACTCATTTCTTTTTCACCTATTAAATCTATATTATATAACTACTCTTAGATGATGAATTAGGTTACTTATACTACTTCTTCCCTTAGGGGGAATAATATATGTTTTTCTATACTATACTATAGGTGTGAATAAAAATCCTATAAATGACAAAACTCCTTGATATATCATCATAAAAGAAGAATCACCACAATATACAATACACTATTAATCATTAAAATTGTAGGCTCTTATCAACTATACAAATTTATATTATTACCATTACCAAAAATATAATTAATAGGGTCTAAATTTACACTAAGGGACAAACATAGGATGAAACTATAGTAAACCTAGTAGTTTTCCACCACAATAATTATCCAACCATTTATATTATTTTTCTTAAATAAATCATTATAGAGGTAATAAAATTTAAAAAAATCAATTAAACACTTAAATTCTAATATTTGAAACAAATAAAATTTGTCTAGGTGATTATTATCCATGTGTTAACAATGTGACTATGAAAAAAACTATTTATGCATCGAATCATGATCAAAATATCAATGGAACAAACTATAATTCATTAATAAGATTGAAAAATATAATATTAAAATCCATAATATAAAAGAAACTAACCATCTTGAAATACTAAATATAAAGAATAATAGTCATTTTGATATCCTCAACAAGGGGGAAAATAATAATCTTCACATCTTCATATTGAGGGTTTTTAATAAAATATAATTATATCTCATAATCAAAAAATGCATAGTTATCATAGACCATCCATATCTAAAAAACATATAAATTTTGTTAAAATAAAGAATTAAATTATATATAATTTCATGAAGTTCATATATCCATTATGAACATAATAAATAAAGTAGTATACCATAAGAAAAAATTTATATATAAAATAATTGGTAGCTGATGATTTATTTTAATACTATAAACATTTTTATATAATATATTCCATGATAATATACTAGAAATTTTTTTTATATTTTTTACTATGATACATATATTTTTTCATTTAGGTTGCACACAACCCCTTATTTTTACTATCATTAAAAATCGAAAATATTGGAAAGTGGATATGTCTCTTATGAATTAACATTCCAAATCATTTCATGAAGTTATAATGGTACAAATCATCACTAATAAGAGTAAGAGATAATAAACTAAAATTTATATAAATATTAGTGATTTACTGTCTTTATATATAAAAATTAAAGGAAATAAAATGGATAAATAAAATCATTTCAAAAGACTATCCAAGAAGTAGTCCTATAATAAAGTAGAGTATAATTTTATCAATGTAACTGAAATATTTTATCCAAGAAAAATAAAATGATGAGGAGAATATGTTTAAAAAAGATTTATGTTGTGTTCATTACCTAATCAAAAAAACCACCATTGAATTTAAAATTATTAATAAACCACATTATAACTTTAACCAAACTAGTTATAGACACATTAGATCTATGTTAGGTTCTTGGTGAGGAAAAAGGGTTATATAATGGCCACAAAATACATGTTGGTGTGTCAAAAGCTATATCATCCCCACATAGAATCTACTGAGTACCTAGTCCTAATGTCTTTTTCCTAGTTCTCCAGTATATCCCATTCATTTATTTATGTCTGAAATTTATTTTATATGGGCTTGTATGTTTATTTTATTCCTATTTTTAATCTATTTAATGTACTAAGAAAGAGAATGAATCATGTCTAATGTTTCCCATCGTTTCCTATTATTATGTTTAATTGAGAATATTTTTTATTTACATATTTTAGAGACATTTAGATTTTATTAGAGTTTGGAAATAAAATTTTTTATTAATTTTTCGGATTATATAAATATATAACTAGATAAGATATTAACTTCATTTTATTGTGGCGGTTTTAGAGTGATCTAGGTACTCATGTAAATCTGAGTTCATCAAATCATCTTTAGCACATTGAATAGTCTAATTTAACATTCCAAACACAATTTGATATTTTTTGAATGTATATGATAGATTTTTCAAGACTATGTGGTGATTAGTATGTGTTGGAGGAGTATTCATCTCAAAATTACCACCAAATATTGATTCAAATGTAGTGGGATGAGGTTTTATATGGGAATTCTTATTGGTCACATTTGGGTTGGATAATGGGAAACATTTCATTTTTTATTGGGATAAACATGATAAAGGAGAGCACAGATCAATTCTATATGATCCAAAGTGGTTGGAATTAGAAAAGATTATATATAAATAATAAACTAATAGAAAATACAGACCTCTTGATTTTAGTGTTATTGATCGTGGTTTCTATTATGCCCTACCCCAATAGGGATATTATCATTTTGATAATCCGGGAAAGATAAAACCTTGGTTTGTGGGGCTATTTTGTATATTTTAATAGATCCAGGATACTTATAGCTACAAGTATTCCCAAAAACACATTATATAGAAGCTGACTTGTCTGATGTATCTTAGTTGATGATATATAAACTAGGTCTATATCATGTGACCTACAATGATGGTGTGGAATTCAAGAGGGATATTTCATTCACTAAATATTATATGTTTATAATTTAACATAGTAACAAAACACTCTATGGAATGATTATGTATCATGTTCATATATTATGGTATCAAGATAATTGAATAAGGATAATTCATAAAGAGAATATGATATATGGTCTTAGTGGTTTGCGTTTTTTACTGGAGACTATATGTTACTGTTTATATAGATAAGAATCATTAGGGTAAATAATTTATAGTTAAATTTAACATATAGAAAATTTTTTAAAATTAATTTTAACATTTTAATCTATGATATTATGTTATATATTTTTTTGGGTTAGATAACGGATCAAATGACTATTAGGAAAAATAAATTTTTTAATTGAACATAAAATTCACTATTGGAGGATGTTGAGACATTGATGTGTTCCAGTGGAAGTTTTGTAACAAGGATAGAAAGGTGTTATCCTTTGAGTTTCAATTACGAGGTTAGTTATTATCAACCACGATCATAATGGGTGATGAGGAATCCAATGGGGATCAATTAGAACAATGATGGAAATTTATAACCTCATTTTAAATATATTAATTATTATTTATTCTATAAGTGGGTTTTGTGATTGGAAATGGAAGTTCATTTTTTGGATATAGATTACATGTTTGCATTTCTCAATATATTATTTCTCTTCCACTAGGGATATCATATTTTATTCTCAGTCGAATTATGATTAGTTGGTTGTGTTATGATAATGGTTCTTATAGAAGTTCATGATTTCTTGTAATTTATGTGGATATTAACATCTGTTTTGGGTTTTAACTATCTATTTATTGATATTTGTATAAATTAAATCATTTTCTCAGTGTTTAATTTGGTGTTTTCATGTAATTTAGGTTATTTTTATGAATTAATTTGGTAAATATTGAGATAAATTATTGTGAATGAAAATCTAATCTACATTAGAATATTTTGGTAAAATAATATGATTAGATTGAATAAATATCACACTAAAACTTTTTTATTAATAGTGTAATTTAATTTTTAAAATTTAGTTTGTAGATATAAGTTTACTATAATGATGAATATAAATATATATTTTAAGTAATTGTTTGGAATTTTAATGTGCTATAATATTGATATTAAGTAAATTTTTTATATACTCATTATTTTGAAATAATTATTTACTCACATTGATAGATTATTTAATGTAAAAAAGAGAGTTTATGTATAACATATTACATATGGTATGGAGTCATGTTTTTATAAAATGGGAAAAAATAATCCAATGATGATGCTTTAGTTTTAATGATAGCATCAATGACATGAAGTCATGTAATGTGAACATACATGATTAAGTATGTTTGTAAAATAAATGTGTTTTTAAAAAATGTTATTGATTCTGAATCAAATTATTCTATTTTGTAATTATTAAATTGATGAAATATATAAGTCATTGATTTGTGTTAGATAAAAGTCTAAATCATAATTAGCATTAATAATGGTGATTTTAAAATTTAAATTACGGATTTCAATAAGTGATTGGGTGATTCTCTATGCTAAAAATATATTGGGAATAAAGTTGTTTATCTAATTCCTTATGAATATATTTTATGAGAATGAGTAATTTTGGATTAAATTGGAATCTAGTTAAATTATTTTTAAAGAAATATTTAGGATGAGATAATTTCTAATGTGGATTGAAAATTAAATAAATTTTTCTAATAAAATATGGAATTAGAAATGATGAATAGAAATTTATGTGATAATCCATTCAATAATAACGTTGGAATGTGAATTAGTAATTTAAAATTGATTTAAAATTAGTTTTTATGGTAATTTAAAAAAATATTATCAGTACAATATAATTGGTCTTAGATTCAATAAATATATTCGAGATGAAAATGTAAAGGAATGTTTTTTCTTTAAATTAAATGCCCAATTTATAAATTGTTTGTCTACACAATGTTTGAATTTTTATTAACATAATTGGATAAAATTATACACTATTATTGAATTTTTCTAATATGGTAATAGTTAATATGAACTGAAATTCTAAATGAGTAAAAACTAAATTTAGTAATATTTTATAATTGACAGATATCCTTGATTTAAGGATCGATTGAAGAAAAAATTTTGAGTTGAGACTGGTATTGACTATGTACTGAATGGTATACTCAAATAAATGACTAAAATAATAATTTTTAAATTGATTAATATTCATAATTCATATAAGGGTAATATATTCTAATATTTCACAGGGTTTGACCATTTTTGTAATGATATGATAGGAGGTGTTACTGTAGTTTACAATGTGATATGTTATACCTCATTCTAGAATATTCTACAAGGTAATGGAATGACATGTTATATTATAAAGTTTGACCATGTTCTATATTATGACTTGATCATATAAATATATGGAGGAATTATATTGATACCTATGTATTGATCCTCAGTATATACTGTGATACATGATTTGATAATGAACATGATATCTATCTATTTTGGCTATAAAATTTTAATATTTATGTTGAGTTTTCAAGTACATCATCTAGATAAACTAGAGATTTCATCCACGTGGATTGGGTATCACATGAAAAGGCCTATTTTGTGATATTATAAGTTATTAAGAGGTTAAATTCATTTTATTGAATCACAAAATACACAAGAAGATTATCACAAACTCTAGATAATACACGGGGTAATAGTTTTTAAATTTTTTTTCAAACCCTTTATGTACACATCACATGTGCATAAATATTTTATTAAATATGATGCTATTAGGGGAATTAATATTTTATATTTGATTGATGACAGATATATAATTTATAGAGATTAATTTTTTAGGATTGTGGGGCTAAGATAGTGAGATATTTTTTATGTTTCACTTTTATATATTATAGTTAATTTATTTTATAATTCTTATACATGGGGTTTGGATAAATTTTTTTTTGCTATATTTATTAGTGGTAATTTACTAGGATTTATTAGGATTTATTTGATGATATTATTTCTGATATTCCTTTTTGTTTTGGTATTCAAGATTATATAATTTTTTTATATCTCTTGATGTCTAATTAATGGTAAATAACTCCCAATGGGATACATTTTGAACCTTATCACTAGTCGCATGAATATTTTTATTTGGGTAAAAATTTAATATTTCATGATTCCTCACTATGGAGAAAAATTCATTCTTGAGTGGGATGTTACATTTTATAATAAAATATAACATCTATATGTAATAATAAAGAATATACTCTTGTGTGTCAAATAGTAAATGATAAAATGGTAGCATAAGTAACTTGTTCCAATAATTAACAAGCAATATATTAATATGAAATAATAATACATTTGATCCAATATATTTAAAATTAAATTAATCCATATCACTCACTAAAAAATAACTATATGTTCAAAAAATTTAAAAACCCCAATGATCAAGGAGATCTTTAGTGATGCAGTCCAAGAGTGTATCTACTATAAATGAGATTACAATAAATATGGTGGAATATTTTCCTATAATAAATAATAATATTACCACCAGGTTCTCCTTTCCTATCATGGATATTATCCATGAAGTTCCCCTCCGTCAGTGTGTACATAAATTGTGTTCAATTACTTATTAGATAATTCCAGATACGAATACGGTAAATTAAATAACCCTAGGTGTTTCTATTCTACCAAATAAATACCACTAGTAAAATATCATCAAATTCAATAATATTAATGGTTACATCATAACACATCATAAAATATTTACCACTTAAGAGTTCTCTAGTCTCTATGATCATTGAATTACCTGAACCATTAAAGGCATTGAACCCAATGTCCATTGATCCATTGGTTTCATAAACATGTCTGCAACCTCTCATGATTACTTGAAGGAATGACCATCCAACTTATGTTTTTACCATTATTTGGGATTGTTTCACTCGATGTGCTTTCCATGTGAGGTTGTGCCTCAAGAGTTAGATTCTCAGGATGTATGGACTCTAGCAGCTACCCAAGACTCTCCACTTGAGATTAAAGACCCATGCTCTGCCACCAATGAAAAAAATCATAAAAATATATTGGTAACTATATCACATTTACCAAAATTTTTTCCAAAAATACCATATCAACCAACAAACTAATGAAAACACCATTTCATAGAGCCTGAATTTGTTCTATCAACCTTCAACCCCCTAAAACTATTTTCATAGGAACTCTTTAATGTCGCCTGCTTAAACATATATTACCAGACTCTATCTAATCATATTCCATGAGAAACTAGACTAATCATTATTACATAATATCTTCTAAATTGGTTAAATTATTAGATTTAGAAAACACATGCATCACGATGCGATGTTGACAACCACGTTTTTAATGTTATTTTCATTGGTGATTAATTTATTATAAATTATCTGAACAAAAAAAATTCATCATTTTAGGTATATCTTTAGACCATAGGTCGGAAGACCCAATGTACATATGGTGATTGGGGTAAAAATACATTAGAATTTCCTAATAACTTAACGCTCCAAACATTGATTATGTGAAAATTATTTGTTTTGTTTTTATATGAGAAGAATCCTTTCACTTGGTATTTTATTATCTTTATAAAGTGTGGATGAAATGGAAATCATATATTCACTCTCTTATTTGAATGAGAACACCCAGATAGGTCATACTTGGAATAATAAAATCTATTCAACCTTGTCATCTTTCCAATACCTAGTGTCAACACATATGACCACTCATTTCACATTTTCATACCATAAAACAAGATGCTTTTTCTTCCACCATGACAGGTTTGAATGTTTACCTGATCACTATTCCTAGTATCTCTATTCCTCCCCATATTTTTTTCTAACAAATCAGGCCCAAAAGGAATATCCTTCATAAATTTTCTAATAGATATTACCTTTTATGGAATTAATGGAATCATAAACACTCCTTAGGTAAATCCCAACCTTTATGAGAGTGTTTTACAAAAGTTTCCAGAATCCAAGTGAAACATCCCATCATGTTTATAGTCCCAAATAAATTCATTAATAATACTAACCATTTTATAAATGGTAAAATTTGGTGGATTGATGATGGGGAACACAAGCATGATAAGGGATGTAAATTTGTTTTTTACTATTGTAATCCTGTATCCAAGTGAGATAAGCCTATTTTTTCTAGTCTAAGATGTTATCCATCATTAAACAGAACGTATTGTCAAATAGTAATTTTTTTCTTCCCATCAAATGTTGGTGACCATAAGTACTCCATTAAGATGGTTATTTTTTGTATGCCATATTTTTCTTATATGATTTATACTATTCTAATCAATTAGACCTTTCACAAATAGACATTTCTCTTCCAATAATTTATCTGTTAGACACTCCAGAAGTTATCATCTTCGTCATTTTTTTAAAGAAATATATTTGTATAGAATTTTAAATTATGAAAAATAGAATATCATTCACATATATTTGTTAAGACACTATATCAATCCATTTCTTAGTCCTACAATCATGGATGGATCCTATTTCCAAACCAGATTTGATATTTATTCAGAGAAACTCTTATAACCAAATAAAAAGGCTGGGTGAGAGAGGATCCCACATCCTCAGGACTCATATATAATTGAAAATGGAATATAATATCTTAATCAGTGATACTAAAATCATTAGACAATGAAATTACCTAAAGATCATGTCACAGGTCTATAAACTAAGTTGAACTTTTTTATTTGTTTCAAAATGAATATTTGTTTCATATGATCCTAAAAATTTTCCATTACAACATTGATTAAATTGTTTGACTGAATACACTTCTTGTTAATTTCATTTTCCATCTCCATATTAATTCTGATTTCACCATGAATGTTTCCCCCCTTCAAGAATCCTGGATGTTAGCCATAAATTAATCTTGAAAGAACAAGGTTCAATCATTTTTTTTGGTTTTGAGAATGTTTTTGGGAAATAGTAAATAAAAATCAGGTTGAACCTGATCATGATAGCAGGATCTATAAAATTAATAATTAGAACATGTTTGGAGGTTCTAAAAAATCTAGTCATGGATCTAACCTGAAAGTAATCCTGCATAGATTCATTGGCATGTTTCTTAATAATATCCAAATGAAAAACCTAAAATGTACCTAGAATTCCATCTGGGTCTGGATTGATTCCTACATTAAAGGAAAACATGTCCTCATTGATTTCATTTTCATCTTGAATGGAAACCATTTCATTATGGTCAATATCAGCAACCTACCCTATAATGTTATTAAAGAAGTTGGTATTAGTTACTTCTATAACATTTCCTTCATTATCATTAATCATAAGTCCTATTATAAGATAGTTAAAGTGATTCTCTGCCATCATACCATACACATATTGGTCCCCGATTAATGATACATCTTCGAGAATGATATTGACTGATCTAGTTTTCTTTCTCTCTTACATGTAGGTGTGAAATAAGATGATATTTATATCTCACACTATGATCTAAAACACCCTTGATTTCTCCATATCTACCCATTAAATGTCTACATATTTCTTATACAATGTTATTTTATTTCTACCCAAAACAACAAAGACCTTGTCATCCCATATTTTCTTGAAGATTTAATTCTAAATTGATGATATCGTTTTTCATATATTCTATTGTAGTATCATTGTTATATTTATTCGCATTCCTCTCATGTATATACTCCCATAATCTATTCAATATGTCACTAAGTCTTCTATGTGTATTTCCCCTTACCAGATGGTACTATTAGTCCAACAAAATATGGAAGAATCCATCGATCAATGTTCAGATCGCCAAAAAGGTTGAATTAATTGACCACTCATATTCTCCTTTGAGATTTACTAATAGTGGTGATTCGTCTGAATGTATATGAGGAATGTGAAAAAAATCATCCTAAGGATAATAGAAAACTACTTGAATGTTTTCAATGTAGTGATCCAGTCCTCTCTATATTATTTCATTCCCTTTCTTGTTATTACACTAATTAAAAATTTCACCCAAGAAACCAATATGCATAGAGACACTGTTAGCTAGAAACTATTTAAATTCATAAAAGAGTCTCAAAGAATATATAGATCCCCCATTCTTCTCTGATATTTCCATGAAGGAGTTAAAATATCCTCCAATGAACCAATGCAGTTTACCCATTTGGACCTGTACATGTTTTTCCCACAATGACATTATCTTATGTGCATTTCACTTCACATACACAAAAGTGACATAAAATATTAAAACATCAGAAGTTACATTAATAGTTTTTTGTTGGTCCTAAACCACTACATTGTTGATCGAAATTATTAATATCCAAAATAAAAAAACATGGTTTTTGGAAGGGAATCAATTAGCTGAGTATGTAAATCCAACTTTCCTTAAAATGTACTAATTTTATTATCTTTTTTTTGGGTTTTATAATAACTATAATGGTAACATGATGTTTAAATGATTTGGATGAGATAAATTAACACTTAACATGATATCATACAACCCTGGTATGCCATAAAATAATTTTGATCATTAAATGCTAGATTTATAGGCCGAATGGACCAGTAATTTGGATATTGGAAGAGTTGGGATCGATAAATGGGAAGGCACTTTATCCTTAGACTGATCCATTCTGACTCCAACCGAAGAGAATGATTGGAAAAACCTATGATCACTGTTCCCATACATTGGAGAAAAAAGAGAATAATCATCTATTCTAGAGATCCTGAAGACCACAATCCAATTTAGATAAATCAAGAAGATAATCGGGGATGTTGGATTTCATCTAATGGATGTTTAACGGTCCCCATGTGAGACGACCCAGACCCAGATAGAACTTAACTGGTTCCCCAAGCCCGATGGGCCACATGGACTCTAGTGTATCTTCCCAAATGCCAGAATCTACTGACTAGCAGCGAGGGCCTAGGGTGTGTCCGTGGGAAGACTTCCCTTATTTACAAAGTATAGTACAACAAAAAGAATACAATGAATGGTAAATAAATAGAGAAATATAAGTAAATAGAAGAAGAAAACTAATGCAATAGATAAATGTGAATAATAAAAATAACTGTATTAACTAGAACAGTGATGATGTATTGTCATGTCACTGGAAAACTGAAAAACATGGATACAATATAGCATGCATAACATGATCCACAAAGTAAAAGAAAACAAATGCTACTCAAAATATCCCAATATTATACTCGGTAAACTACTATCAAGATCCATCCAATCAGTATGCAATCAAGTATTGGAAGTTGTATGCTTCCCTTTTTTAATACCTACAACTGTGTAATCCACTCCGGGTACCAAACAGCACCCGGAGATGGTGTGAGATAAATCTCAGTGGGCCACCACCAACGCTGGCTATAACATCTGGCTCATGTAATGGATTATAGAATTGTGCAGGAATATATATATAATGTAAAGAAAATAATTCAATTTAACTAAATAACCAAGTACCTGGTTCATCCCTCAGCTTGTTTCTAAACATTTAACCAACTAATTAATTATGTAATTTCCATTTAATTTTAATAGGTCACTTGATACATAGCCATAACTAACATCACCGCATGATAGTATAATTTGTGAAATTCCCAAAACATAATAAGGCATCCTAAAAATGATATCCAGTGAGCATGTTCCAATTTAACAACCAAGGTAACATAAATCTCAAAGAAAGCTATCTCATTTGTATCTTTGCCTAGCTAAGGGGTAAGAGTGTAATCCAAGGTGTGTAATCCAAGGTATTCCATAATAATGTTCCTACCGAGTTTGAGGTGATAAACTAAGGTAAAACGAGTCTAAGAAAAGATAGGGCCCTATGGGCTTTCACCATGGCACATACAAGTCAATGATGGATCCAAGGAGTATATCAAAGTTATCCTATAAGAATAAAGGGACCCTCGGTAATATACCAAGCATCCAATAACTATAAAAGAACCATATTCTAGGTGGGAATCAAGATAATAAAATTGTATCCTTGAATCAGAATGGGTTCTAGAGAACCAAGGTATTCTCCTCTCAAAATACAAGGTGAACTCAATTCAGTCCATTCCTATTTGATATTGTAAACATTTACAAATTCATTTGCTTCAAGTATTTCCTTCCATTAGTGTGTCTTGGTCAAGTAGAGTTGAAACCATTTATTTATTGGTCCAAGCCTTTTCTTCCATTAGTGTGGATAATCCATGTAGCATTGCAGCCATTTGATCAAGTCTTAGTTATCCATTAATGCAAATTCAATTATTTAGGTTCACTCTTCTACCATTCATCGACATGGAAGGTGTGCTACAGACATGTAACATTTATTGAATCTCTTTTAATAAGGCCATTTCATATACTTAGTATACTGTACATTTCACCTTACACATTTTGTAATCATTTGGAAACACTTACCTTAGGCTGGTCAAGTGGTGAGAATACATGGTACATGCCATTATGAAATTCTCATCAATAATAATTCATTTATTATAAGGAGGGTCTGCTTTAAGAAGGTCATGAAAAGGCATGCCCGAACGGTGGCTCAAATGTGTCAAAACACTAAAAACCCAAACATGGTATAACCTTCAACATGTGGAAGATTTAGTTGTGGGTGTAATCAATAACAAATAATCACATATTTTGAAAGATCATAATCATAAAATTCTAGCAAGTATAATTATGGCATGTAAATTTAAGAAATGGTTTCTAATGAAACCAGTGGGCCCCACATGAACATTCCAAAATCAATAAACTTTAGGGATGAATTATAGACCACCAAACTCAGGCTTGTAAGACTCTCCGACTCCTATATCGGCCCTTGATTTGAATCGGATTACAGTAGATCTAAAAAAGGTGTAAAATGATCACATACCTATATCTATGTCATGATCAAAAGATAAGAAGAATGGATAAAAAGGAATTGATTAGTCACCATGGTACATCCAACGTGATGAATGGAAGATCGATCAGATGCTGGATTAAGGAGATCTCTTAATTCCAAGATTGGGTCTTCAAAATGATCCAAATGGAGAGATAAATAGGCCAATATTGCACAAACTAAAATTAGGGAGGAAGGGGATATATTAACAGATCATTAAGATATTTTTGGATATTTTAGATTGGGTTTTTAGCCTGCACATGGTTTGTCTGCATGGTTTGTCAAATCATGCACAAACCATTTGAGGTGGTTCTGCATGAAAATTAATTTTCCACAAGGTTTGATCTAACCATTTGCAAGCCTTGAATGGGTACCTGGGGAAAAAGGGCCGCTCATATGGTTAGGCCACAATACCATGCACCAACTGTGTGAGGTGTATTTTTCTGAAAAAATCACCATATGCACTGTTTGGTCTAAACTATGTGCATAGTCTATTTTCTAAAAAATATAGGTTTTTGGCTCCAAAAAATACCCCAAAACCTTCAGAACATTTACTAAATCATTAGGCATCCATATTTGGTCCAAAGTATAAATTTAGACTAAAAATTAAAGGATCCATACTTGAGTGAAAAAACATGTTCTTACAGTCTTTCCCCCATAAAATAACTCCCCCCAATATCTCCTTACAATGGCAAGGAAACACTATCTGAGAACAACATTGGACACTAAGCATGTACATCATTTTCCCTCTCCCATGTTTTATTTTGTACTTGGTCGTGTTTCCATAGCACCTATACAAGAGGGGAAGAAATTCCTCGGAGAGCCTTTGGGATTCTATCAACAATGCATACTGAATATTCCCCAATGGTAGCATCAGCATCTAACTAAACTTACCTGAGATAAAAATATTGAGATGGGTCGACATGGTATTGGAGAAGATATGAGACATGAAAGACTCCATGCTAGGCATGATGCCTCTAAGGAAGTTTCAACTGATAGGCTACCTTCCTGACTCTTTCTAGAATTTAAAACTACCTGAGAAACAAGGAGAAATATTTCCCTGCATCTGTAATTGTCTATGTCCTAGCCTGGGTGATAGCCAAAGAAAAACATGATCCCCAAAACTGAACTCAAGAGGTCATCGACGACGATCGACATAATATTTTTTTCTACACTTAGTAGTAGCCATACGCTTCCTAATGAGTTGGACCCCCCCAAATGGCCCGAAGGCCTTCATTTATATTGATTTTTTATAACTTCCCTTTTAAGGGATAAGGAGGAAACATTATGAGGCCCGTAGGCTCCAATATTACATGTCCCATAGGCTTAGAAGATTACATGACATGAAGGTCTTATGGAATTCAACCAGACTATCTATAAGGAACTACCACTCCCCAACATCTGCATCATGATAATAGATGTCCACCTTCACATGGTCGTTTGGCTAGGCTTCCCGTGCAAGCATAGGGTGGTCCTGATGGCATAGCCATACCCTCTCATTCTGAAAAATCCATTTGGATCTGCTCTATTGAGTGCATGTTCTCTGAATCCTTTTTTGGGACTGCTTCTTTTTTGGAGAGTCTGTCTGGGGCAACTGCATGTGTCCCGAAGGCCTTAAAGGTGGCCCAAAAGCCCTACTGACCCGAAGGCCTCGGTGACCCAAAATACTTAAGGACTCCAAGCCCAAATCATGGGCCTATGTTGAAAAGTTCCGACTACTATAGTACCAATCAGTACCTTCTATAGTACCTACTACAGTACCAGACAGTGCACAATACTGATACAGTTCTTGTACAGTGGATAGTTTTTCTACAATACCCGCACAATGTATAGTACTGCTACATTGCCTACTATAGTACCTCATAAATATGCCCCTAGCTAGTTTTGAACCTGGGTCTCGTGGATGCACTTAAGGATACCTCACTAACTGGTCTGAGGCTCATGTTCCCTTGATCAGATAGACCTGTTCTGAGGACTCTTGAATGAGACTAGGACCTAGTAGGGCTTCCTCACCGATCTCTAGCTAGCATAAGGGTGAACAGCATGTTCTAACATATAAGGACTCAAAATGATCCATATAAATCATCACATGAAAATTGTAATTGTAGGTGAACTCGACAAGAGGGATATGCTTCTCCCAAGAACTACCAAAATCAAGGATTAATTCTCAGAGCATATCCCCTAAAACATGACTTGTCCATTCAGATTTTCTATCAGTTTAAGGGTGAATAGATGTGCTTAGAATCACTTGAGTTCCAATAGATTTCTACAAACCCTTCCAGAACCATGAAGTGAAGTGAGCCTCCCTATCTAAAACAATAGTACATGGAACTCCATGTAGTTGTATGATCTCATAAACATACAGTCTTCCCAGCTCATCAACTATGAAATTCTCTCGAATAGGAAGGAAGTGGGATGATTTATTTAACCAGTCTATGACTAACTAGATATAGTCTCTACCCCTCAACGACGTAGTTAAGACGACTAAGAAATCCATAGAATCGTATTCCCAATTCCATTTTAGGACAGAAATTGGAAATAACAGGACAACAGGTCTCTAGTGCTCCACCTTCACCTACTAACTCGTGGAAAAGCTAGTCATGAATCCTGCAATTTGATGTTTCATCCCAAGACACCAATAATAGCATCACTTATCTCGATACATATTGAGATGCCTAGATGAACTTACCACTCTGGAGCATCGGAATATTTCATCAACTCCTCAATCTCACATCTGTAGTAATCTAGATAAGTCCAAATAGATGGAGGACAACATCTCTATCCACAGACCAATCGGAAGGTGGGTCATATCCTGATACACTGTCATGTGTAACCAAACCTTTAGGATCTGAAAACTTCCTACTCATCACCTTCACAACAAGGAAAGATGTAACTATTAAGGCTGAGAGGTAAGACTGCATGTGAAAATCCTGAAACTCCGGATAATTTTTATAAAAGAGTGTCATTAGCTTTCATTCATTACTGGATTCTTGTACGACCTGCATTTGAGTTTTCTGACTTAGTGAATCAGTGGCCACATTTTCCATTCTATGAATATAGAAAGCTCAAAATCAATGGATTGCAGATATTTGACCCATCTTCATTTTTGGAGGTTCAAGTCACACTGAGAAAAGATATACTTGACCCTATTGTGATATGAATACACCACAAAGCACCCACCTAAGAGATAATTTCTCAATCAATGTAATTCATGGACAATTTTAGCTAGCTCAAGGTCCCAAATTGGGTAATATCTCTCATGATGCCTCAACTACCAAGATCCATATGCAACGACTTATTCTTCCTACATCATCACTACTCCAAGGGGAATTCTAGATGCATCATAAAAGATGATATAACCTTTACTAGGATCTAGAATAATCATAATAGGTGTGGATACATGCCACCCTTTTAACTTCTAAAAGGGTTTCTCACATTATTCTAACCATGTGAACTTGACACCGTTCTTTGTAAGACTAGTAATAGGTGAAATAAGATGAGAGAAGTATTTTATGAAATGCCTGTAATATCTAGCGAGTCATATGAATCTCATGATATCAAACATATTCTTAGGCTTCTCTTAAGAGAAAACAATAGTAACCTTTTTATGGTCAAATGATAGTCCTGATTCTGAAATAATAAAGCCCATGATGTGGACCATGTCGATCCAGAAGTCACATTTATCATGGTGAGAATTAATCTGATTCTCTTTCAGTGTAGTCAGAACAATCTCAAGATGTATGGCATGGTCGATATGATTGTGAGAATACACCAAGATTTCTTCCACAAAGACCACGACAAAAGAATCAAAATAGGGGTGAAAACACTATTCATTAAGGCCATGAAAACAAACGGCGCATTCATAAGACCAAATGTCATAACAATGTACTCATACAAACCATACTTGCTATAAAAAGTTGTATGAGGTATGTCTAATGGTCTGACTGTCACCTAATGATAACCTGATCTCAAGTAAATTTTTGAGAACACATTTTCTCCTCAGAAATAGTCAAAGAGATCATATATTCGATTAAGTGGAAAACAATTCTTGACCGTAAGTTCTTTCAACCTTCTATAATCCACGCATAAATGTAGCTTTCCATCCACCTTATTAGGGAAAAGTATAGGTGAAACACAAGAGGATGTATTGGGTCATATAAATCCTTTTGTCTCTAAGTCCTTTATATGACTCTTTAGCTCATGAAGCTCAGTAGGTTTCATCCTGTATAGAGGAATGGTCACTGGTGCTACTCATAGAACAAGCTCAATTGTAAACAGAACCTCTCTCTTAGGAGGTAAGCCAGAAAAGTTATCTGGAAGGACTTCCCTGAGACGATCAACTACTGGAGGGAAATCCATTTGAAGAAAACCCCAATCCTCCATAAAAATATTTTCAATCTGGGTGGTCAGTCGACCTAATCCATGATAATTAAGTCCAGATATCCTAGCCTGGACATCCCACTCACCTCTGAAAAGATAATTGTTTCTTTATAAAGTTGTAAAAGGAATTTTACAATGATATCATCCTATAAAGGCATGGTAGTAGAATAACTAGTCCATCCTGGGATGAAATAATAACCCATTATCTTGAGGATAAAGAGATTCCATAAGAAAGGGTAACTTCAAACCTAAAGGGGGTAGTTCCAAAAATGGAATATACCCTCCGTCCGTATTCCCAATGGTGTATCAAGGGTCATTAAACCATAGTGATATTGTAACTCTAGTGTATTACATTCCATTATTGAGAAATAATAAAATGAGTTTGAAGCACCTGTATAAAAAAATAAGAGACAATGGCAGAGTCTCCAGAATAATACCTCATACTATTGATTGTCCCACAGCCTAATCCTCGGGTATCGGCTGTAAGGCATCAAACTGACACGATCCACAACCCTATGCAATAGATTGACTACCACGATCATGATTTCTCTACCAGCACTTTTGGTGATATGTGATCAGATTACCCTGGCCATGACCACCTCCTCGGCATGACCATCCGGTGCTACTCCAACACCCCTCCTGACGCGAGGCAAAAGAACTTGTTTATGAAGGTGGAGTTAAAGCTGATCATGTTCCACTCGAATCTGGTGGAATGGTCCTACATAATCATAGAATATGACCCATAGGTCTAAAATCCTAGCACTCCATAGGGTCTCTATCACACTAGGGATTCTTATGACCATAGTTTTCCACACTGATGACACACTACAAAGCAATCAAACTGGATAATTTGGCTACCACTGCAATAAAGAAAAACCTCAAGGGAACATTTCATGCGACAAAAAGAACTACTATCCTAATGTGGAACTGATCCTATAAATCCAGTACTCGCTCTGTACCTCAGGATATTCTTAGTGATATGGGACTCATCAACTACTATAGAGAAGGAAGGAAGGATAAAGACATTCACCTATGTTTGGAAGGCGTACTAGAGGCCATCCTTAAAACATATTTCAGGAGAAAGATCATCACCCTTCAAAAGTAGTGAAAAGAACTATAAATTAGTGAAACATGCTGAATATTCCATAGATTACATAAAACCCTACTCAAGATGCATGAACTCTCTGGATCTGTCAACTCTCAGTGACTGAGGAAATAATTGATCCTAGAAGGTAGTTTGGAATTCAATCCATAACCTGCCCTGATTACGATTAGTCCGGGTAATGAAATCCCACCAACACTTGGCCGAATCTCGAATAATGTATGTAGAAATCTTGACCCTCCGCTATGGAGGTGTTTTTAGATGCTGAAAGTTAGATAGCATGGACTCTATCCAAGATTCAGTAGCATGATATCCTCCATACCCTGAAAAAGTAATTGGATGCTACTGCTAGAACTCGCAGGTCAGATCAACCATCATAGGTGCAACCCAAGGAGAACCGATCATGGACTAGAACATATGTAAGAAACTATCATAGAAATGGTAATCGGTTTTCGACTTAGTTATAGTAGGCGGTGCCTCATGTGGCACTCCTAGAAATAATAACAGCGGCTCAGGGCCGACTATGTCTAAAGCAAGGTCTTCACCACCCTACTGGGAAATGACATGATGATGTCTTGGTGGAATTGGTATACAAATGACAAGAACACTCCTTAGAACAAGATTAGAACCACGGATATAGAATCACTATTAGAAAAATATTGTATGTAAACAAACTACCTATGGCATTCTACCAAAACTACCTGCTTAGATGGAAAGGTATTGGTAAGTGATCAAGTATATGTTTTATGTAATGTTGTAGTTAATTATTAGGTTCACTCCTATACCTATAAAAAACATGTAAAGGGATGATAAGGATCTAAAAGCAATTAATTTTATATTATAGGATTCACTTTTTAATGGATAGTCATTTTTGATGAGTCAGTTCCCATATATCTATCACCAGAAATGACACCCATTTACATAAAGCATAATGGATTGAATCGGTAAATTACTCATCCCAAACGATAAGGGATTATACACATCATGAATTGAGACAGGAAATAACTCAATCAATGCCAAATTAATATGAGTACGAGCAACTAACACAAAATCACTCATCAATTATTGGAATATCAATAAATTCAATGTAGTGAAACGCATATGGTTTGGAAATATGCATGACATATGAATTATAAGTGCCAATAATGATGCATGTAGCAATGGTCCTTTCCATCATATCATTAGGATAAGGATGAAATAAATTCTCAAATAAAGTAATAATAAAAAACCCCAGATGACATGTGTGTCACACAATGGTGAAATAATATCATATGTAATAGGAAAAATAGAAAAAAAATTGAATTATGGGTAACAAGGCTTTTACCCTGAACATGGGTTCATGACGCACAATAATGACTTATGAAAAATTCCAAAGAATTCCTATTATCCAATTTATTGTCTCCACATATTATATAAAGAAAATAAACCTCATTTGATACCACTTTGTGACAACTAGAACTCAGATGCCACTTAACAGGTGCCCCGAGCCTGATGGGCCTCATGGCCTCAAGAACATCTTCCCAAATTGCTAGAGGCTTCCAATTAGCAGCGAGGTCCTAGGTTGTGTCTGTGGGAAGACTATACCCTCAATAGCAGAGTATATCAAATCAAAAGAAATATAATTAATAGTAAATAGCGGAAGCAGTATAAGTAAACAGTGGAAGAATACAAATGCAATAGATAAACGAGAATAATAATAATAACTATTTCAACTGAAACAATGATGATGTAATGTCATGACACTAGAAAAATGGAAAACATAGATACAAGATAGAATGCATAACATGTACCCCAAAGTAAAAGAAATCAAAGTCTACTTCAAGCATCCCGGGATCTTACTCAGTCATCTACTATCATGCTCTATCCTATCAACACACAATCAAGTGTTGGAAGTTGTATGCTTCTCCTTTTCAATGCCTCCAAACATATTATCTACTCAGGGTACCAAACAGTGCATGGGGATGGTGTGAGGTAAATATTAGTGGGCCACCACCAACGGTGTCTATAACATCTGGCCCATGTAATGGAATATACCAGTGTGTAGTCATATATATATATATATATATATATATAAAGTAAAGAAAAATGTAAAATGTAACTAAATAACCAGGTACCTGCTTCATCCCTTGGATGGTGACTGAACATGTAACCAGTTCCTTCATTAAGTAATTTCCATTTAATGTAAATAGGTCATTTAAGGCATAGCCATCACTGACATCACCTTGTGATAGTATAATTAGTGAAATTCCCAATATGTAATAAGGAATCCTAAAATTGATGTTCAATGAGTAAGTTCAAGGGTAACAACCTAGGTAACATAAATTTCACAGAATGTTAACTCAGTAATATTTGAGTCTAGCTAAGGGGTAAGAGTGTAATCTAACATGTGTAATCAACGGAATCCCACAATAAGGTGCCTACTGAGTCCAAGGTGATCAGCTATGGTAAAAATGGGATATTAAAAGATAGGGACCTGTGGGATTTCACCATGAAACCTACTAGTCAATACCTTATCCAAGGAGTGTATATGATTTATCCTATAAGAAGAAAGAGACCCTACAGAAGTATATCGTGCATCAAAGGAATAGAAATGAACTGGAGTCTATGTGGGTATCAACTTAAGAAAACCATATCCTTGAATCAAAATGGGGTTCCCGAGACCCAAGGTATTCTCATCTCAAAATCCATGGTGAGATCGAGTTAGTCCATTCCATTTTGATGCTGTAATAATGTAATAATTCATTTGGTTTATATCTTTCCTTCCTTGAGTGTGGCTAGGCGAAGTAAAGTTGAAACCATTCACTTATTGGACCAATCCATTTCTTCCATTACTATGGATAAGAAAAGTAACATTTCAACCTTTTGACCAAGTATTTATAAGCCATTAATTCATATTCAACTATTGAGGTTCACTCCACTACCTTCCATCAACATGGATGGGGTGTTAGAGACATGTAACCTTTATTAAATCTCTTTTAAAAAGGTCAAGACATATACATAGTATACATTCCATTTCACATTTAACATTTCATAATCATTTCGAAACACTGACCATAGGTTAGTCAAGTGGTGAGCATACATGGTACATGCCATTATAAAATAATCATCAATAACAATTTAATTATTTTAAGAAGGATCACCTTTAGGAAGGTCTAGAAAATGTACACCGGAACGGTGGCTCATATATTTTAGAACACTAAAAACCCAAATATGGTATAACCTCTATCATGATGCCGATTAGAGTTATGGGTGTAACAACTAATAACTAATCAAATATTTAGAAAGATAATAATCATATGATTCTAACAAGTTTAATCATTGAATGTGAATTTAAGAAATTATTTCCAATAAACCTTGTGAGGCCCCCATGAACATACCAAAATCATCGAAGTTCAGGGATAAGTTATAGACCACCCACCATTGGATTGTACCCTCTCCTCCTCTGGTACTAGCACTTGATTTTCCTTGTATTGGAGTATATCTAAGAAAAGGTGAAAAAAACTCACAACAAGAAATCTTGGTCAAGTGAAAAACGGAGGAATAATGGATAAAGATGACTCATGTACTTACCGTTGCACATCAAATGTGACAAACATAAGCTCTATTGGATGCTGGAAGAATGAGATCTCTTGATTCCATGATTTGGCATTCAAAAACCACCAAATTGTGAGAAAAATAGGTCAATACTATAGAAACTCACATTAAGGAAGAAGAGGTTGGTTTAATAGGTCATTATGGGAATTTTGGAGATTTTACATAGGTTTTTTATCCAACGCATGGGGTTTCCAAACAAATTTTCATACCGTGTGCAAACCGTGGGAGACGATTCTACCCGAAAAGTCTTCCTATGCATGGTTTGATATAACCATGCATACGCCATCCACGGGTACCTAGGAAAAAATGGGAGCTCACATGGTTTGTCCACATGCCCGTTTGTCAACCATGTGAGGTGTCTCTGTCTAAAAAATCACCATCTACACAGTTTACTTTAATCCTTGTACAAAGTCTCTTTTCTCTAGAAAGAAAGGTTTTGGGCTCTGAAAAAGCCCTATACACCTTCATAACCATTACTAACTAATTAGGCAACAATATTAGTCCCAAATTATAAATTTATACTCAAAGATAAAGGATCCATACCTGAGTGAAAAACCAAGTTCTTACTCCCTGGTCATTGGGAACATTTATTTTTCCCTTGTGTGATGGTGTCATAATTTTTAAAGGTATAACCTGAGAAATGACTATTAATGGGCCCCAAAGACACACATATTTGGTATTAGTACCTTTTAGAGATATGGATGCCTCATTTCCTTTTATATCCTCACCAATCATTGAAGAGGATGTACATCCCTCTAGAAGATGTAAGTCATTCCTATGAGAAGGGTTATTATCCTTATAATAATGAGAGTTTCATTCCAGGAGATTATTAAGAGAACCAAATCCAATGGTAGGAATAGATAATTATAATTAAGGATAATTAAAATATGGAACATGGTAACCCATCATGGTTTGAAAGTCCCATTGAAAATCATTTTCTAGCGAGCACATTCCCTTTGACAAAGAAAACCACCATCAAACCTAGACTTAGTAACCTTGAATATTGAATAACTAATATAATCACAATGATGTTTTGAAGTGAATCTACTACCACCTAGAGAAACCATCACTAGTTTGAATAAGGTCACGAGATTAGAGAGGAACCAAGATATCAACTTCAATGAAAATATGGGATCTCAAAGAGTATTTAAGGCTTATGGTATCCTCATCCATGAAAAGGAAACCTATTATGAATCTTCCACACTCAAAAATATCAAATAGATGAATACGGGTGATGGATGAAATGGGAGCCTCACCCATACCATGACCAAGCATGAATCATTACCAAAAGTAACATCCCAAAACCACTAGATCAATGAGAACCTCTATTTTGGAGATTTTTGAATCTCCTAATAAAATGTATGAATAAAATCAACCGCATAGAAAATATTATTTCTAAATACATTCCAATATTTGGAAGATACAACCACAAGATCTGGGAGCCCCCAAGATCCCAAAAAAGTGTTGGGTCAGAAGTGTATCATCCACAAAATAAAACTCAATTTTGAAAATAATAATTGTGAGAATCACCAGAATAAGAGAAGTGAAAACCCAAATAGAATATTTATAAATAGTGACATATATTTTATCATGTAAAAACCCTCCTTGTGATTGATTGAAAACATAGGGAAACTCCAAGAAAATTCACCATGAATTAGAGAGTACAAAAAACCAAGTAAAGGCAGAGATATGTATTAAAAGTATAACATAAAAACATATTTGAAAATCCACACCCTAATACACCACTATCCCTTACTTGGTAATAGTCCATATCCAAATTCCACCCCTCATAGATCAATCAACAACTTGTGGTGTCATTGCAGAACCTCATTTCACAACCCAATATGTCTCTTCTCACTGCTTCCCATGCCTAGAAACCATCACCCATGTATCTCCTCTCCTTGTATTTTTGTGAACCACCAAAATCATCTCCTTCCTTGAGTTGCTTCTTCCCCATGTATAGGATCCCATATTCCACATATCTTGTTTGAAATAGATATATGAAACTATTTCAAAAAAATATATCATGAGATATCACTTGTATCTCATGATGGAAGATACATGGAAGAAAGGCCCCAATTTGAGTTTCCAAAAAATATATTTTTTTAAATTTAAAAGATAAGAACGTTTGGGCTGAACCCCAAAAATATCTCCCTTCACCCCATCAGAGAAGGATATCATATTTGATAAACAATATTCGAAAGAAAAATAGTTAGTATCACACCAACCACCATCCTCTTCAAAAAAATATGGCATCCCACTTTTGTATCTCTGAAGGGAACCTAAAAGACCCCCCTCTAAAATAAATATGAATACTGAAGTATTTATCATACCTATATCTTCACTGACAATACCAAAATAAAAAATATATTTCTCCACCATAATTTTGATCACCACATAATCTAGATCACATACATGAATTAACTTCTCCCTCTACGCAACATCCGTTAAGCAGTATGAAACTCTTAACACATCAAATAAATATTTTATATTCATTCATTCATTACTAGTGGAACTCCCTAAAGAAAAATTGTTATGTGTAAGACCTGAAACACATGACAAGACATGATTAGTCTTCCAAATCTTCTTCATCATAATTGATGGTCTTTGACTCATGTGTGATGACCAACTATGTCACAAATTTGACAAAGTCCACTTCACAAATACATAATTCTCATCACTTCATCCCATTACATTTATCCTATAAATCGTGTCTTAAATATTTCCATATGTGTAATCCATCATTAATCTATAAAAGTTCCATCTTCCACTGCCAAAAGAACTCCTGAATCCATAATTATCATGAGTAAAAGTGGATAAAAAATCAGGGCATATACTTAGAAAATGTCGCATATCTATTGACGTTAGTCTACAACCTATAGTGATACTGTTACAAATCTCACCAACACCAATGACATTAGTCGAATCATTATTTATCATATTCAAAATACTAATCTTTCCTTCTTCATATGAATAAAATAAATCCCACTTCGATGTAATATGGAAATATTCTACAAAATCAACCACCCCTTTGGTGTATGGATCTTACATGTGATAATTAACACCCACTAAAAGTTAGTCCCCCTTATTTGGAATAAGAATTATGTCGATATTCTCAGACCTTGTTACATGCACCTTATTTTCCTCCTTAAGACTTTTCAATTCATAATAATATATCTACACATGAACCTCCTTGTTGTAAAATAAGGACTTAAACTTTCTTCTTATATTTGACTGACCACTCTGATTGTTATGTCAATATACAATATCTAGAGTACAACAGTTATCTGAGGATTCATCATAATTATTCATTCATCAAGTTTCATTCATCAATAATGATTAAATGACATCATCTATATTCATTTTTCTGTTCCCAAACAATAATGTGGTGATGATATTATCATATGAATTAGTTAAGGAACCCAAAAGAAGAAAATCCTTATCTTGTTTTCCTTCTCAAAAGCATTGAATTACCCTTATCATCCATCTTGAGAACCATATATGATATCTTCATTAGAAGTTTTGTGAACTCGTCCAGATGGTTAGGTAAATATTTGTTCTCTGAAAATGACATACGATACATCCTTTTTTAAATATAAATGAATTTTTGGGATTTTTATTTATACCTTCTTTAATGCTTCACCCATATCTCCTCTAGATCTATTAGATTCATCATGCAACACATTTTTTTATAACCCAAATACATATGTATTATTCTTGTTTCCAATAGTCTCCTATCATACCAACCAACAACCCTCATCATATTTGGTTTTCCTAATGTTTTCTTCAATGCCCTCAATGTCTTCTCACAGAACAAAATATTTTTAACACTTTACTACAAATGTGTAAAATAATTTCTCCCGTTAAAATTTTCATTGTGGAATGAAATTACATGGCATGAATAATTTATATTTAATTAGAAAGAAATCATGTATAACCTTCTATGGTATCAAATGTTGGGTTTTAAGTGGACCATCCACAAAATAAAACGTAGTTTCACCAATAATAATTTTAAGAATAACCAATGTATATGAAGAAAAAAAACCAAATATTAAAATAATAAATGGGTTTAATGACTTTAACATAGAAAATCCTTCCTTAAGAAGGATTTAAATACATAGGGAACCTCTAAAAAAATTCCCTATGAATCATAGAGTACAAAAATCCATGTATATTATGTGACATAAATTGAAGATAAAATGTAAAAAACATGTGTGAAAATACACAATATGATATTCCTCCTTAACCTTTTTTATAATAGTATTTAATCATACATCACCACTCCAAGATCAATCTTGAACTTGAGGAATCATTGTAGCACCTCATTACAGATTCTATATTTCTGCTGGTTGCTACTATTAATTCCCATAAATCGTCACCCATGTATTTCCTCTAATTGGTTTACTGCGTACTACCAAAATCATATCCTTCCTTGAGTACCCCCCATTTATTAGGCTCCCATATACCAAATATCTTGTTTGAAATAGATATATGAAAATATATCTCAAAAAAATTTAATGAGATATCAAATGTATCTCATGCTGGAAGATACACAATGGAAATTCCACAATTTTAATTTCCAAAAAACAAATCATTAAATCTAAAAGATAACCATTTGTGGGATGAACCCCCAAAAAAACCAAAAAATATAAAAAAAGATGGTCCTAAGCAGACATGAATATGAAGGTTCAATGATGATAAGATTATTCTACATCAATATGTTATGTATAAAAAAATATCAATATTGGGACAAACATATAACTACATCACACACCTTGGACTAATGGAAATTTTCAGGGTACTCAGGATTACTTGTGAGAAGACATGAGTGGTGGCACATAAAAGAGAATACCTAACGGAATGAGTGCTACCCACAATGCACTTTGAATAAGATGAAAAATGATCGGGAAACCTCCATGGAAGAATCCACCTAAAAAGTTTTGGACTTTTGGAAGAGGGGATGTCCTACGATTCATTAGGTTCTAATGAGGCTCTACCTATAAGAGGAATGAACTTTAAAACCATTGGAGGCATGTGACAAGGATTATTTTCATTTGAGAGGGAATTCATTTTCCCTAATCAAGAGTGTGTAATCCACTATTTCATATCAATTTCTATTAGAGAATCTATAGCACCTAACAACAATACCGTTAAACATCAAGGGAATAAATCAATTGGAAAAAATTATCAATTTACTCTACATTATGTATTTTATTTCCAAAAAAATTATACAGAACCTAATAAGACACATTCCATGGTGATTAATGTATGAAATAAACATCGTATAAATCTATATATACATCTCATTTGTTAACAGCAGTATTTATCCTAAATCAGAACACTTGAAGTCAACATGTATCTTCAAATATCATAGACCACATATCAAGATATTTATATCCACTAATAATATTCTAACCTACATGAATCAATTGGATAATTTATAAATCACACCCATATATATTTCTCTGAAACATATGAAATTCATATGGCTCTTAGGTTTTTTACTAACTATTTATAAATCAGCATAACACTTAAAAAATTCATGGAATTATAATATTTATTCTACATTCATAGAAAATACCATATAAAATAATGGTTTCCTCAATGAATTTTCTATTTTCAACCAAATTAAATAAATTTAAAAATTTCATGGAATCCATATACAAAAAATTAGATTCATCTTAGGGTTTATTAAAATATATTATATATATACTGAATTACTTTAATTAAACCGTTGATTACATCTAAAGACTCTCATTATTATTCGGAAAAATGAAATCCTTCAATAATTTCATCATGCTCTATAACCCCAACTCCATTTTAGCTTTTAACAATGAAATTTAAATTATCAGACCATTAAACACTTTTCAAAATCTAAAAAATTAAAATATATGCATCAAATGATATCCTTTCTCAAATTAGAGGTGTCTTAGTACCATACTTCTAGATAACAGACTGTCCTGAGATAATTTGATCTCTTGAATATAATAAATGTTAATAAAAGTGAAATATATGTTCCCCCCTTAATAAATATATCAATTTATCCACCTTATGGAATAAATCCAACATTATATTAACAAAAAATAAGGAAATTAATTTACCACACACCAGAATTAACAAAAAAGTGTACCATTATCCACCAATAAAAACATAATCCAAAGATTTTTTTTGGTGTTTCTGATTAAACATTCAACATATTTTGTGATTAAATAAATGAAAATTTAATTTTTTACTATTAAAACTCAAAAAACATTATCCAAAAAATATGGTTCCATATGATGTGAATTTTTTTTCAGTGCAATCAACAACAAATACTATATATGAGAACCCCAACAAATTCACCTTGGCACTACCATTCTACAATAGACCACAATAAAATCTTCCATTAATATATCCTAAAACATGTTTCTATTTTATCATACGATAATCCTTATTTAAATATTTTCATCTTTCACAATGATTCAATGAATATAATTTGTATGACCATGATTTTATTAGATAAAGAAAACTCCCAAAAAATCACCTTTCATATTTCTAATTCAAAAATGATTTTTCATCTAAACGTATCAATTTAGTAAAAAATATTGTAGTTTTAGATACTTATTTTAAATAATCAATGTATAATTCCTATATAAATTATCTAGAATGATTTTATAGGGATAATATTATTTAGTTATATTTTTATAGAATCTGTAATCTTAAAAGGTAACTAATTTCACTAAGAATAGATATTTCAAAATTTATATCCATATACATTGAAAATAAATAATATATACACTCCATTTCATCTATAAATAATATTCCAACAATACAAATAATAAAAATTATATTATATGTGATTGTGTCTTCCATTTAATAGTTATTTTTATCCTTATGTTTAGAAAATTTCATTCCTCATTGGTATCTATCAATCAAATAATTATAGGATCTTAATTTTTGGTTAGATAATAAAAATATTTATTAAACCAAAAAACCATAATAATAATATATCTTATAATGATAAATTTAGGTTATTTATTTTAAAAATCATCTTAATGGTCTCTATTTAAAAGGTAACCTACACATCTATTTGAAATACGTAGTAGTTCTGATGTGTTTCCACTATAGGAAGTATAATTTTATCTAAGAGTATTTCAAATGGTACAAAATTATATATAAAATATATTAATTCCAATT
Organism: Viscum album; assembly: GCA_963277665.1. Taxonomy (NCBI): domain Eukaryota; kingdom Viridiplantae; phylum Streptophyta; class Magnoliopsida; order Santalales; family Viscaceae; genus Viscum; species Viscum album. The sequence goes on along the minus strand of OY728126.1, from coordinate 762,620,250 downwards.
ATGAATTCCCCTTTAACACTATTATTAGTTATTTTACTCACACTTCTACCTTTTCATTTAGTTTTATTTTTAATTTCCACTTGGCACCAATCAGTTTTTTTCCTATAGATATTTCTAAAAGATCATAACTTTTGTCCTAAATTTGATGCAATAATTAATTAAAGATATTTATCTAATACTAAATAAATTCCACTAAAATTACATGTTGATCAAACAGATAAAGGAGTGAAATTTAACTTTCAAGCATTATTATTTTTCTTAAATTCACTTGACCATCTTGATTTCTAATGATATTTTTTAAATAAACATCAATGTTCGATTATTGTTGTATGATTTTTTTATTTTCATATTTTCCTTCAACAAAAATTTAATTATAATTTATATCAATATAAATACATTAATTTCTACATCTTATTTTATTCATTTTATCAGTGAAATTCATTTTCCCACATAAGTGTTCAATAAATATGTAATAATTGTAACCTCTAATTGACATTGATTTTGAAAAATATCGTATAAAAATGGTATCTCACTTGTGCGTCATTTTATTATATATATTTTTATCCCACTAAATCATATAAATATCCCATGAATATCCCCTTTTGATATTTCTCCTCAAATATTCCAATATTTGAGTACTTTTATCGTTATATAATTTGAACAAAAAAATTAATAAAATACAAAAATGTTTTATTTTTCATGTACCATAGTTTATATAGTCTCATGTGTGTCTCTGATTATATTTGAAACCTATTCAATATAGGTACATCAGTACACACATCTTCTGTAAAGAAATATGTTTATATCTTGTATTCTATGAGCAGTGTTCTACCCATCACTGCCAAACCTATGTTCTATGTATTAGCTACGCCATTATTTTCATAGTGTATGTTGAATTTTATATTTTAGTTATTTCATGTATATAATTATATATTTCAATATATTCACCTATGTATTCCTTACTATTATCATATATATATTTTTCATGTATAATCCTAATTAATTTTGAGATTATATTCTGAAATTTGTTTACATATCTACTTTATTAGATTTATGTTTCACAAAAATGAAAGTGTTTATTTTAGTGAAATAACAAATTAATTTAATGAAATGTAGATAATCCCTAGTTAAATTTTGTATGATTGGAAAAAATAAATCAGACATTATTTTTTCCAATGGATTATTGGACTAAATCTCCACTATTTTCTGAGTTCCATGAACGATCATAACATTATTTCATGTTTCAAAAACAATATATCTCTCTATTATGACGTGTGGTAGATATCTAACTACATTAATATTTAATATTTTATTGATATATCTTTGAAAACAAATTATTATATTCAATTGCATATTTTTTCTCATATTTGACACATAGATAACATGAATTGGTTAGAAAACAAATTTGGAGTATATTTCCACCTTTTCTTTCTGCTTATGGGATGAATCATCCATACATTTAAATATTTATGATTAATCTATTATTCAAGAGAAAAAATAATTTACATCATCACATAATGGGATCATATATAATATATTTTTCTTAATACCTTTAATAATGTGTATATGGTTATATGATAACCTATAAGCCTCAATCTCATTACTTCTAATGATCTTGATTTTTAGAGAGCAATAATTTAAAATTTTCACTACTCCACTATCACATTCTTCAATATTCCTAAAAATATTTTTATATCCCAAATTTTTTTTATTAATATCCACTCTATTAATGCTTTATTTACTTTTCTACAATGATATCAAAGAAACTTCTTAAATGAGTGATCATTTGTTATTATTTACATCTGGAATTACCATGTTTTTTCATTTTAATAATGATATCTAGGAATAATTTTAGTGATATCATTGGTAAAGTAACTTTTTCATCCATACTAGAAAAACCGTTTAACCAAAGAATCATACTAATTTAATATATTTATCATAAATGATATTTATAGGAATATGATTTCATTGAATATTTATCTTAGTTTTATTTGTTTTCTCCTATATAAATTATTCATTTTCCATATAAATAGCAAGTTTCTCCTTCTAGATTATGATTTGGGGAAATAAATTGCATAAAACAACCAATAACCATTGAATACAGGTATTCCAAATAGATAGAAATTATATTAATGAAATTTCTTCTACTGAAATACCAAATAATTATTTTCATTTCAAATTGGGTGACTAATTTTTTTGAGTTAATTTTATTTTATATTGCTGAAAAATATATTTTATAATCACTATTTTTGGATAAAACATATCCAAATTTTTAATTTGAAGCTGCACTATTTAGGACACCATATTTATTTTGAGAGTTAGTAGGAAATGATTTAATCTTCTTATTTAGCTCACTTGTTTGTCTAATTATGATGTATATTTTTAATTTATATATACGTGTTGAAATATTATCTATTTTTATTCAATGAATTCATAACTCAATGTCACTTTTATCATGTCTTTAAGTGATATTATTCTGTTAAAAAAAATTTCTTATTCAATCATTCAATATTTTGTCTCACTTAATTACTTTTAGAAAGAAGTATTTTATCTAATTAAAGAATTCAGTTTCACTTTTATTTTCATTCATGGAATCGTGTTATTTTTTATCAATTTAATTTGTAACATAATTATAGTTTATCCAAATTTAAATTATTTAGGAATATCATTTTGATCATTATCTAGAAACACATAACTTTACTTCTATGGAAATATTATAACAATATGTCTAATACCACTAGACATGAAAAAGTTATTTGGGTGTTTTTGGTTGGAAATTTCCATTCAATTTATGATGTCCCTTAATATAATTGAAATGTTTTTAATCTTCCTCATTTATTTTTTCTTAATCATTAGAGTCAATTAACTCTTTAACTTCTTTACCCTTTATTTTTATTTTTCATAGGGATTTAAGTTATATTAAAATTTTAATATTTTTTTAAATAAAAACATTATTATATGTTAATTAATCAGAATATAGTATAAACCATCAATTTTAATAACCTCTCTATCTTAAAATAATAAGTTTTAGGGTCAAAATTGTCTAGGAAGCTTTTCATCGTAAATTATACTATTTAAAATAATAAAACATCAATCTATATGCTCAAATATTACTAAAAATATCATTGAATCTTTTGAATTATCATCAATGATTTTGTCTTCATATATCTTAACATGTTAAAACCTACATCCACATATTTGATGTTTAAATTATTTAAACATAACATTAAAATAATAACATCTTTATTGTTTCCCCTATATTTCATTTGATAGTTTCATACCTATAACGTCTATATAAACATTTTTTACTGATAAATAATAATAGAATATCTATATTTTCATTTATCATATAAAATTATCTTATAATAAAATGACATTGGTGAATGTCTTTCTCAACAGGTGGAAATCCCACTATTACTATATTGAGAATCTCTATGTACAATGAAAAAAATATAGGGTAACATACTATTCTTCCTTCAATCATTATTTATATCATTGATTATTGGAACACCCATTCTATTTAATGAATTTTTATTATCAATATCAAAAAACATATGGATTTCATAGAGGGAAATAAGTATGCCCTCACACATGTTTATTTTCCCAAGGAATGGCTACACTATGGAGAAAGGGAGTCTCAATCAATAGTTCTTTCATTTCACAATTTAATTATCTAAAAATTAATCTCAAAGATATAGTATGATTTGATATACTTAAATATTAATATTATATTAACCCAAATTAAAGAGAAATTAAATTTTTACAAGGAATAATTATTTTATAAGAATTCATCCTAGTGTGGGAGACCTCTCCCCAATGTGATCAAAGTCATTCAGAGTAGGATTATTTCTATTATAATGAATAACAATTTATATGTGTATTGGAATGTGTCATCCTCTATGTCTATGTGTGTAATAAAAAATCAATATAATCTCACCATAATTGAAATATCCCACTACCAGTTAAAATATATTCAAAATATATTGATTGATATCATAAAATCATCTCGGTTACTCTAATAAATAATGACAATTATTTTCCTTTTTTAGATTTGAAGATAATATTTAGTGACTATTCTTGCATATTCAAAATCATAAATGTCCCACAATCACATATGAAATTAGATGAGTTGGTCTTCTAAAAGCGCACAAATATTCAATAATCTTCTTCTAAATAAATAATTATTTATTATTAGGGATCTTTCTCCATTTTAAATCCTTCTAAGAACCTAAAATAAGTATTTTTTTAATTCTTAATCTCATTTAGTTTTTTTTGTTTCAATAGTCTCTCAAAAATGATTTCAAATCAATCTGGAATTTTTAAATATTTTGGAATGAATTAAATTTTAAAAATAAATTATCCACCACATTCCAAATAATTATCAAAACTAAATTATAAAACATAATTCTTCATCCATTTTCTCATTCATATACTCAAATGTTAATTCTCCCATGATGATTAAATATTTTATTCACTTTAAAAATTTTGTCTATAGTGATATTCATGTAATAGAATTATTTATATTTCATCTCAAATTGAGTGATTAGTAAAAATATTAAATCATTTATTTAGTATAAATGCATAATAATAATTGATTTTATATTTTATATTAATAGAATGATCTATAAAAAATGTTTTTTTAGTTTCTAAAAAAATAACTAAAATATTATTGTGTTCTGGAACTTCTTTTTACTGTTGAATGGGTTCTTGTTCACTGAACTATCATTAGAATCATTATTCCTACTCAAGTTATTCTTATTGTGTGATATTATTTTTAATGATATAAATATCAATGAATATTCACATATCTTTAATTATAAAATGACTTATTATATTTGATTTAATTAAGATCATTTATAGGATCGCTAGAATGTTTTAGCCTAAAATAAATATTCACAAAATATTATATATTTGATCGTTTGGATATTTTACATTATTTTTCTAATGGTTGAATATTTAAAATCATTATAGTCACTATTAATTTTTTCAAATTCCACAAAATTTTCAAATATGTATATTAAGGGTTTTTTGTAAGTGTAAATGACTAATGATTTATATATAATTCCAAAACAATTTTAAAATTTCTAATTTTCATGATATTATATAGGTTTAAATAAATCATATTAAATTATCGGAACTCTTATGAAATATGTATGACCCACATGAATTTCACAGTTACTCTATTATTTTTTAAATTACTCTTATTTAATGTATAGATGGATCTTATAAAATAAATATAACCCTTAACTTTTCTTGAAGACTATTATGAAATTCATATGAAACTTATGAATTATATTTGAGTATTATTAATCTATATTAATATTACTGAGATTATGTTTTTATAAATTTATCTGTTATATAATCTGAACAACCATTAATAAATATATAGTACCTCATGAATTTTTCAAATTTTCTCTAGAATCACTAAATTCAAGAATATATTTGAGTCAATATAGATTCAAATTTATTCACCTCAAGGATTAGAAAATAATATCAAAATCATTATTAATCACTTTATAAAAATTATCAATGACTTCCATAGATTATAATCATTTTTTAAGAAAAATAAAATTCATTAGAAACTACATTGGGAACTTCAATTACATAATGTATTTCCAAAAAACATTACCCCAATCATAATGATTCATGACCTATATCAATTAATGTTCCATGATATATTCGTATAGATCATTCTACACATATCATATGGTTTTTCAAAATATTTATCATCACTCACAATATTATTGTTCATGAAATACTATAGAGGTTAACATACCTCATCTAAGTAGAATAATATCCACAAATCCCATTCTAAACAATAATAATCACCAATGTACGTTGAGAAACACACCATTAAATACAATGAAACCATCACATCATTAAATTCCTCCTATTCCTCACATAAAATTAATATATTTTTTAAAACATTAATATTATTGAAATTTACTCCCTCCTCTAACCAAGACACTAAAATTACACTTATAATATAAAAAAATAATCATAGTAGGGGCATTGTAATTATGAAATAAAAAGTGTATAATGCAATAGATAATGTGTATATGATATAATATCTTCAAAAATATAAATCTATCATGTTAGTTGAATGTAAAAAATCGAATCTAATAAGGCCAAATACAATGATAGAGAGAATAATTGATAAAAATAGAAAATTTATATAGAAGGAATCAAAGCCAAATGAATTACCTCACTTATATACGTTGTGAATAAACTTATAAGATCAGTAAAAAAATTATTCTAAATAATTTAGTATACAAATATTCTACACTACATACTCTAGTAAAAGGTGTTCACTGATGAAACTCATACCCAATAGTATAATACATAACATATTAGAAAATCATGATTAAATGTTTAATTTATTCAAGATAAATTCTAAACATATTATGTAACTAAAAATTCCCAATCATTTATAAAAAACCCATACATTAAATAAACAAACGTGAAACATCTTAAATAAACATATAGAGTAATCATTATATAAAAATGATATATGTTAATAGTAATGAATTACTAAATAATATATGTAAATATTTTAATTCCAAATTTTAATTTATGAGATTAAAAAGTAATTACATGAGAATATACAACCTAAAAAAATAAACACAAACATGCATACCATTACTTATAAGTGAAAACAATAAAATTAATATCTAACATAAGGACCATATAATTCAATAATAATAAAAAATTATCAATAAATTATTCAATTCATAAGTAATTACTTAAATTAGTTAAAAAACAATAGAAACTCCAAGTATAATTGTATATTTTTTTTACAAGTACTAAAAATAGTTTTTTATTTTTTATTTTAAATTTACTTATATAAATATCTGATATTCTTACTACCAATATTTTTTCTATAAAATATTTTTAAATATTATTTTCATGTTAGAAATAATAATATGGTATATGAAAAAACATATCCTAATTTGAGAACATATAAAAGAGAATTTCACTTACTATAATAACATGATATTGATGAAATCCAAATATTCCAAACATGAATATTATTTTTAATAAATAATAAAAAATTAAAAAAAACAAATAAAATAAAAAAATTATACAACATTAAATATAAATCATAATGGACTCCCTATACTTCTATAAGTATACTCAATAAATCCTATAACCCAGACAATAAATAAATATTCAAAAATATTGAACATAAAAAACAACATAGTAAATAACTCTGCTTCTACTAATCGACAATCAACATTGTAATGTCTTAGAATTTTAGTATAATTTAACTAATTATATGGAATTATTTTGAGACCTTGAAATCTGACGATGCTTGATTTTGAGGGCTGGAGTGCCTGAAATGATCCATCAATGTTTTTTTAATCTTTATTTAGCGCTCATAATCACTTTTCCTAAAAAAGTGGAATAAAACATAAACGATTGACCAGATCAGAAATATGAGGGCACCATTGTGTTCTAGATGGTGGGTTTACCCAAGGCGTGACATGATATTAGTCGGTGTAGGCCTCCAGTTGGAAAACCTGAAAATGGAATAACAGTAAATAAAATAATTAAATAAATGTATTTTATTTTTCAAATTCTTGTAACTCGTGAATGGTACTCAGATTGAAAATCTGAGAACACCATTGAACTTGTGAGCATATGATTTTCTTTCTATGATACAAATATTGGCTGGCCCGGGCCATCAGTGAAAGTTAGATTTTGGCCGTAAATAAAATAAAAAACAATTATTTTATTGTTAACATCCATAACTTCTAAATGGTAACTAAAAAATATGAGAGTATTATTGGGTTTGCTGGGCTGTGTTTCCCTTTCGTATAGCCAAACCTCAACCGGTGCGGGTCGAGAGTCACTGTTAATAATTTATTGAAATTTTTTAGGTACCTTCAGTAAACACGCGAGCAACATTTTCTATCTTTTGAACTGTTGATTAGATTAAAAATTTGAGGGCACTATTGAATCTGCAGTGCTAGGATTCATTTAAGGTAGATTGTACTATGACCGTAGTAGGTCTGGAGAAAATGTTATGTTTTGGGACATTTTAAAAGAAAAGAAAAGAAATAATTTATTTAATTTATTTAATTTTTATCCTCCAATGGACAAGCAGAGTGTGGGGCCAGTGATGTGTCTAGACAACTCGTTACTTGATCTGTCAATCTTCAGTAATGACGTCATTGGGGAATTAGGAAGGTTCCTAATTAATGAGCCCCAATTAATTCAACATGTTGTTACTTACCCGCCCCCTCTCCTATATATATTTAGTTTGGGGAGGGGGATCAGCATAGATTTTCCATGAAACGAAGTGCTGAAGAAGTGCTGAGATGCCAAACCTTTAGAGTATGGATTCGGTTATGGCGAGTGGTGACAAGAGACACCAAACCACGAACCGAAGGACGACGTACGAGCAGCGTCAATAGGAACCTATTAGAAGAACGAAGAACATGATCCACATTCAAGTGCGGATGCTCTCCAACATTTTACAGAGGTATGGGTTTAATTATAATTTGTTCAATTGAATTTTATTGAACCCCTATATCTTCCATCTTATTTGAAAGATAATGCAGAGGGAGAGGGCCTAATGAACAAGTCTAGAACCCTCCACTATATTTTTATCCTTGCGCCTATGTGGAAGATCATTACTGCAACGGCACCAACCAGCTACAAAGGAGGAAGTGCACTGACAGACGTAACAAGAGGGCGCCACGACACAATGCTGTGACAGTCATCGGAGAGGCCGACAGTGGCTGAACCCAGAGGGTGTGAAGTACGCAATCACGCGTCGCCGGTGAACAGAGGGCCACAGATCATCAGCCGCAACGATCGAAGGAGGCAACCGACACACCGACCGACCACATAAGGAGAGGGAGGTGTGACCAATGCGCCGCCAGTGGACTCAAGCTGCGACTTGTCTATCAATGCAGGCTTGAGGAAGGCGGCTGACACACCGGTATGCTGTGACTGAATCAGCAGGACCTACTCTAGCGGGTCTTGCATGTCACCTGGCGGCACCACATGGGGCCGCTACTGTGAAGAAGACCGAACGACCTTAGGATATTTGGGAAAACCGGGGGTCTCTACCCTGGTGGTGGCTACGGTAGGCCCCCTTGCAGGTCGCGCCTCATGCGGCCGGGCCACTAGACTAGTGTGCCGCCTCCCAGAGGGCTGCACTTCACGTGGCAGAGCTTCCTGCCCAACGGGCCGCACCACTTTGTGGGCTGGACTGGTGGGCTGGGCCACCCTTTGCTGGCCGATCCCATTGCAGGCAGCCCTATACTGGAGGGGCTGCCCTTGCGAGCCGCCCATTGTGGGATTCCGCCTTTTTGGGTTAGGTCGGACCTGAGCCCTGTGGGCAGATCCCACCATGGCCCACCCCAGACTGGGTCAAGCCAGGTCGGTCCGACCAGGTCGGATCGGACCGAGGCCAAAAAACATTTAAAGTGTCATATCTTCAGAACCAAAAATATGTTTGACGAACTGTCTACAAGGTTGGGAATTTTAGATCTAGACAGTCCTTTTTTTATACTTCTCTTGAGTTTTTGAAATAGTTTGAGTATGGAAGGGTTCGATTGAACCAGAATCCAATGAGACCTCCGTAGAAAAAATGCTTATAATTCACAGACCTGGCATCCGATTGACGCACCGTATATCACGTTGGATCCCATACAACATGGCGGTCCTTTGGGTAAATTATCTTTGGAGCTTGGTGGAGGTCAAGGTATGACCGATATCTCGAGGTAAGATTCTATGGAACTCATGCACACCAGGTGTGAGGAATGAAGTGGCTGGTAGTGAGGCGGAGGTTAGAGACAGATCATACAAAATTTAGTGCTCATCAATCCTGTTTGGGTCAACATACACCGATCCTATGTGGGTAGGATCCTGTGTGAGTCAGCTGTCAGTGTTCCTATGTGGGATAGTGCATACTGATCGTTTGTGGGTCAGATCCTATATGGGTCAGTGCTCATAAATAATATGTGGGTCAGCGCATACTGATCCTGTATGGGTCAGATCTCATGTGGGTCATTACGTGGGTTAGTACTTATCAACTCTGGGTGGGTCAGATCTTGTGACGATAATTGCAGGGGTTAGTTACATATCAATCCTATGTGGTTCAAACTTTGTATATTAAGAAGAAGATCCTCTTCACAAAATAATATGATCTAGCTTCACAACTAATCATTTGTACTTCTATACTCCACTGAAATCTTCATTTGAGATGAGACTCTGTTTAAAATATGTTTTTTATCTTCATGGTGATATATTCATGGTGATATCATCATGGAGATACATGAGTGGTACTCTTACCTTCATGGTGATATCTTCGTGGTGATAGCAGTGTGGTACATTTACCTTCATGGTGATACCTTCATGGTGTTTCCTGTGTAGTAGTTTTACCTTCTTGATGTTATCTTATAGGTGTTACCTTTGTGGTACTTTTACCTTCATGGTGTTACCTTCGTGGTGTTACATTTGTGGTATTCTTCCCAAAGGTATGAGACAAGTATATCTTGATAATGTAAGAATATTTATGTGTATAAACCTAAGTAGATTTGATGACTGATTCCTACTTTGTGATTGAGGTTTGCTTTGTGGTTTTCCCTTTGTGGAAATCTAGGAGACATACGGGGTCTCGGGGTCCCTACATAGTATCATTATACTCACCACTGTACGAGATTCACACACACCTAGTTGTGTCTTGTGTAGATGACATACATCATTGATTGAGGCTGATGAAGCCAGGACTGGATGGTGATCCAAGGTGGACCATTTGGTATAATGTGATGTAGGGACTACTGATCATGAGTTGTACCTATCCTTCAGGTAGAATCCATGGTGGATGATCCCAAAGCTGCTTCTCACTTTTCAGCTATTTTGTACATTTAAGTTGTACTTGTATTATTTTATATTTGGGATTTTATTCTGTCCTCATTCAATTTCATCAGTCTTTGCTATAGCAGTTTACTTCGAGGTTGCATCTTGGTGCGTTCTACTCTGTGTGTTTGTACAGTTTTAAAGGAAATTCCTTCCAATTTTTGGGATATGCCTTTCTGGTGCAAGTTTCTAGCCCATGGCCCATGGAAGGAAGACTTAGGGTAGTCACATCATGGGCCCTAGAGGATGGGTTGTGACAAAAATACCTCATTATACCTTATTGAACTCATTTATCTATCATAAATGATATTCCACTCAATATGAATGGATTTAACTATGCTTTAGTGAATTATAATATCAAATTCCTAACATGATATATCCAATTTGGAGAAACATTAAGGGAGTCTGATTATAGAATTGGGGGTGTGTATCGGTAACCAGAATTTTAGAACCAAAACATCCATCGAACCACATATAATGATAGTGGAAGTTATAGAAGAAAAAGAAGATGGTATGAAAGGGATAGTCTTACTCTCTATAAAATTGTTTTGAGCCTTATGACACTAAGGACCTTTTAAATTGAAAACACAAAAAATATACAAAATTACTCATTTATGAAATTATAGTATCTCAACCAATAAATCCTAAATGAGAAAATCAATAGTGAAAAAGGATTGGTAGCCATTGAATTCCCATTGATACTATAATATGTATTTACTGATTTCCTTTATCCGACTCTCCTCTTATGTTTTTATATTGCTAAAAATTCCACCTCTATGTATTTTTGTTATATATTAATATTTTTAAACATTTAATTTAAACTATAAAAAATAAAAATTGACCACCCTCCAAATAAAAATTAATAAATTTTAACAATATTGAATTTTTAATTTTGAATTAACTTAGTTAAATCAAAAAAAATAAATTTCCTAAAATACGTTTCTTAAACTAATATCTACAAAAATAAAAATATTAGAATTACTAAAAACAAACAATTTTATTCATTGTATGATTTTTGTATAAGGTTTTATGTTTTTTTATAATTGTATGTTTCTTACCTTTAGTCTCATATAGTTCTCCCATAAGTTTTCTAATTTTTTGGATGAAATTTTTTATTCATCATAGCAAGTTTTCCAATTGGTATTTCAAAGAATCTTTAATATAAAGAGGTTACTAAACATTATCAAGATTAATGAACAAATAAGGTTTGTGATTAAATAAAGATTTTTCTTTGGGAACTTATGATTTCTTATTTTCTCATATGTTCCGTTTTTTATTTCAATTAACTAGTTTGTGATGATTTTTTATATTTTAGAAAAATAATCCATATTCATAATTTGTCTACCATTTTTTAATTAATGTTTCATTTTTTTAAATAAATTATTATTATTATATAATGAAAAAATTCATATGATTAAAATTATATTAAATAACTATTATTTAATTATAAAGAAATGTTGAATGAATAAACTAAGAAAAACAGTTGAAAAAACTAAATATAATCAAATAATTGAATTTAAATCTTATTGTAACCTATAAATCCATTATTAAATTAATATAATTTAAATTCTTGATAAAATAACCCTTTTAATATTAGTGAAAATTTATATTTTAATATGGAACAAAATTTGAAACTACAAGAACAAATATATTCCATATATTCATAAAGAACACAAATATATAATAAAGAAATAATGTTTTTATTTATACTATTAAAAATAATTTAAAAAATATTTATTATAATCTAAAATATTTAAATATTCAGATAAATTGTTTCTGTAAAAAAAATTACAATTTTTTATTTGATATAAGTGGATTATTTCTTCACACTCTAATAATTTCATAATTATATTCTCTATTTCCTTTTATATATCTTCTAAAATATAAATATTTCTATTATTTTTATACAACTCGTTCAAATAACCTATTTTAAAATAACTTTATTTATAGTTGATAATGGATTTGGGTTCATCTTCTGTCTTTTATTGATCATTATGTGATTCCCCATGAAGTTATTATGCTATATATTTTCAATTTAATGGATTGATCATGTTAAGATTTTTAGATTTCTGTTTGATCATATCAAGTAATTTATTTATATTTGGAATATATATGTTCTTAAAAATTATGATGAGATTGGTGGGGAAAAATTATATACTCTCCAATACATTACATAATATTTTAATATCATTATATATTATGTATCGTGTATGAGAAATGGGCATAAACCATTTTTTATGACTTTATAGTAGTGAGATGTAAATTTTAGTTATGATTTTCATTTTTATTTTTTTATATTCATTTAATATAACACTTGTTTGGATCATGTTCTTGTTTGAATGATGTATTTCATTATTTTCCTAAATAATATTTTATTCTCAATTTCAATTCAGTTGTGTATTAACCTTTATTAAGACATGTGATCAATATTTTTATTATTTTTTATATCAACAAGATATCACATATATTGAAAAATTTATAGTTTAATTATAGAAATATTTTGATGATAGATTATTTAATCCATATAATGGAATGATTAAAGTGATATAATATATTACCATTATAATAATAAGCATGTTCATGGGGTTTTATAGTTGTTTGATTACAATTATTAAAAATATTATGAAAAATATTAAATAAATTTTTTTTAATGTTCACTGAATTTGGTATTCTAAAAGGATATATATTTAGTTTTTGGTAATATGATCGAAATTACTATATTAAATATATTGAAATGACTTTTTATAAAACATGATTCATAATTTAAGGTATTTTAGTTTCCATGGGATTAATTTTCATAAATTTAACTGATTAATACTCAATATTTATTGAATCATGTCATGCATATAATTTTTTTCCAATTAAATTTTTACTATTTTAGTAAATTACACGAAATAAGAGGAACTGGGTAATCAATAAAAACAACAGAAAATGTGACGATCATTCTAATAATATTATATGTGTGATGGTAATGGGAGTATAAAATGATACATGTGTTTTAACTTAATAATCCTTGGTTAGAAAAGATATCATGAATCAAATTTTGTTCCCGTATTTTATAATAAAATAAAAAAACTTCATCAAAATATTTATGTTGATATGGAAATAGTGATTATTGTATCATAATATCCATTAATTGGATAAAGAATAAATATAAATAAAAACAAAATATTTTAATAAATGTTTAATGTAATATAATGTAATTGTATAAATATAATAGTTATCAGGGTGTGAATATTGGTGGTGGATATTGATTAAAAATTACAATCCTAAAGAGTATTATAACATGATATGGTGGGTTCAATTCAACATGATATCATTTAATACATATTTTATTAATATATTATTTACATAAATTAAAATTAAATTCATAGATAATATTAAATAATGGGATTAATAGTACCTACCTTATGAGTGAAACATTAAAGGAAATTTAAGTTAAGCCTCTAAAATTTTTATTGATTTGAAATATTAATATTAATAAACCATTACTATCTTGAATTTATATATATACATATATCCAGATGAATAAATGAATTTTGACTTTGAATGAAATTAACATATTAATCAATGTGATCTAAAGATGAGGATTGATATTGGCGCGTCTCAATGGTCTCATTATCTTAGATATATTTTTAGAATAATGGGGTTTCCTGGATTTTTGAGTCTGAAACACATGGTGGGAAGAAGATTCAATTTATCACATGCTTGAATTATTGGAAAAATCACCTAGAAATCTATATTGAGGCAATTTAAAAATTCATTGAGTGTGGAAATGTGTTTAATTGAGAAAAATACTATTAAATAGGAATGGAGTGAATAACCCAAGTTATCTAAAATGAAAAAAATAAAATTATCTTATTTCATAATTATATAAAATTAATCATAATGGATAGATATATTAAATAAGATTAAAAAATTATGATGGTATAATAAAAATAATTATATATAATTAATTGATATTGGAAATACATTGGGTCATAGTATCTAAAAATTAGCACACTCATGGACATCATGAATAAATGAAATAAAAATATTAAATTTTTTTTAAAATTGTGGAATAACAAAATTGTGAAAATTGAGAAAAAATAGATTGAAGTAAATTTTTAGGATAAAAGGTGTATATATAGGGTATTTAAATTAAATATGATTGTTATAATTATAACAACCCATACTTAACATACATTTTTATTACTTTATAATTGAAGCATACTTATTACAACATATAACAAAACTATTATTAGACCGTATAAGTATAGTGTCTTTAGAAACTGGGAAACATAAACAACTGGTTCATAAAGCATCTACATTGTCTGCCGCTTATTTCATCATATATAGAGTCCCCTTTGGAATATCCTACTTAATACCCTTATTCCTGACTTGGGGAAAAGAAAACATACAAAAGAGTGAGCTCAAATGCTTAGAAAGGTTTAACAAAGGAAATATCATTCATATCTTATTCATAAGAACATATCATTTTGAAAATCTTAACCTACAAAAGAGATCATAACATCATGACATGGGATAAATCATAGTAGTGAAATTTAATTATAATAATCATATCATAAAACATGAAACGTTTTGGCATACACACATAATCATATAAAATCATTTCATATTTTTCAAGACTCATTACCAAGACAATCATAGCAGACAAAGTCCATTTCTGAACTATGTTCACTCCTCATTCCAGTCCTGTATCACTGAACCAGATTAACGTTCCATTATAACCATGTCTATCTCATGAGATATAAGTCTTTACCAAATAAATTGGATGGAGATATAGGCCCTGCCCATCTCATAATGAAACCATTCTTATGTGTGCCACAAAATCATAAATCATATATCACATCATAACCCAAGTAATAAAAATGGGATTCTTAAACATCATGCCATCATAACATAATCCATATAAGACAAAACGACTTCATAAAAGTAATTCCATAATAACATAGTCAAATCAATGTAAAAATTAGAATAGAAATAGAACCCTATATTATATTAGATGGAAAACATTTTTGATAAAACACTTGAACTCCATTCATTACGAAAACATCCTTTCTACTTCAAAAACATTTTTCATTTCTTAACATGTCATAAACTTTTAAACTAAAATAATTTAATTAAAAATAAACATGAAAATAGTTACATGACGCTTCATGGAAATATTGTTCTATGAAATCATAAAAATCCATTCATGTCGTATAAGTTAAAAAAACATTCTTCTCGTACTTTGGCCGGAAAATTCAAAAAGTATATCCTATTGAAAATGAAAAAATACTCCTTTCATATATTTTAATAAAAATTCACCAATAGGTAAAATTGTATTTAAACAATTTTGGGAGGACAGAAATAATATTACATATTGAGGAAACATGGATGTGGATGATAAATATTCCCCAGTAAGTTTTGAAGTATAAATAATCTCGGATAAAAATGAGATTGCGAGATTTTCCTTTACCATTGGTCCAATATGCTTTTTATGTCTCTGAACCTCATGTATAATGATTTAAATAATTTCGTTGACTTATTCCAGAATAATACCCACTGTTATGATATCATATATGGTCATATTCTTAGCTTCTAATAAGTAATATTTCATTGCTACTAGTTATTCGGGTGTTCATTGCTTTATGTTCTTATGCGTCTTTGGTCGAATAAATTCTTATTACTCTTTTTAGGTTATAGATAAATCATTTAAATAATGGTATTATTATAATATATATCAAATTTATTCATTAAATTCATTAATATATTCATGGTTTAGTGAAGATCATGTAGAACGAATCACATCGCATTGTGGAGACGGTAAGACGTACGTACGCACGAGTGACGATATCGTTCCCATAATTGGTGAATGGTATTGTAGTGGATGATATAATCTCTCAGAACTAGTATCATGTTATAATAATTATGTATAGTTATTCTTTACACCATTATACCCATCCAAGTAAGGTGGTGGTGGAAAACATGTTACACCACAGCATGGAGACGGTATTTCGTACATACGCACGCATGGTGATTTCATTTTCCATAGGATGGATAAAAGGTGAATTAGGTTTGCTTAATATTTATAATAATATATCATTATATGAGTGATACTGATGTTATTACATTATAATGAAACCAATAAATAAGATGAATTATAAGAAGAAATAAATTTGAAAGGATTAGTAAAGGACATTACCTCTTCTTCGACACACCTCTTATAAACCTTCTTTTAGGGCAGTAAAGTTGGTCTTTGAATAAGTCCATGACCTCTAGAATTTTTCTAGGGAAGTGGAGAAGATAAACTGGTAGGGTTTGGCCGAGATTGAAGGCTCAAAATCGTGTGAGGACGAGAGGGAGGAGGTTCCATTTTATAAGGGAGGATAGGGGCACCTTTGGAAACATAAGAAATATTAATTTATAATAAATTCCAAACCCACTAAAAAACCTAACAAAATGACTCAATTTTAAGATAAGATGATATAGGGTTGTAATATCATCAACCAATAAAATTTAGACATGTTTTGAATTTATTTTAAACCTTATCAAATTGATTTATCCTTATTTAATCTATTTAATTTTATTTGTGGTAATAATATTGTAAATTTTAAATTGTTATAAATAATTACATATGTGTTTTTAATTGTCCATAATTGGATACTTTATGACATTTTAGATAATATAAATATAAATTTTTAATTTTTAAATATTTTTGTAATTTTTATACAATTTTATAATGTGTCATTATTATAAAATAACAATAGTGTCAATTTTTACACTATTCATTTATTTGAATTTAAATAAAATATACACAGAGGATATATTCGAACAAAAATATTTAATGGATTCCATACATGTCATATTCCTCTATAAAATTCATGGATCACATTAAATAGTTTATATAATATATATTTTAATATTTTTAAAAATATTTATTTGATATTTCAATTAATAAAATAATTTCAACATCACTATTGTGTCATAATTAATTACAATTATTTAATCCATAACAATTCCAAATAAATTCACATGATGTAGATATTTTTATTATATTTTTGGAGACTATTAAAAATTAATGTTTTATGAAGTTTATCACCAAATTAAAATAATTACACTTATATGATATAAGAGAGTGACATGTTGTCACTGTATTTGGATTTAATTATAATTATATAATTTTCATGGTCAGTAATCCATGAAACGAATCTATTCTGACAATTAGGAGATATGGGTTGGATTTTATTAATCTAATAGAATTTTGGCATGTGTTATGGTAATTTTATAATCTTATTTTTTACCCTTAATTACCGTATTTACCTTTAACTGTAATAAATAAAAATTACCGTAGTTACTATTCATAACGTCAAAAAAATAAAAGTAACCTATTAACATAATTTGGACCCACGGAATCCAAATATGGAATCCATTCTTCAAAATTCAAAACATTGAATTTTCGGTAATTAATTTAAAATTAATCATGTTGTTAAGAAAACGGTGTTTAAAAGTTAAAACATTGTCAAAGATTGAAATGTTTTTACCAATGAATTCAATGTAAAAATAATGGTAATGAAATTAATTATATTAAATTATAAAAATATATTCTATTTATACATTAAAACAATCACATTTTATCATTTAACCATCTAAATTATCTTGATGGAAAAAAATATTTTTTAGGAAAAATTTAGCGTATTTTTATTATTCATCAATATATGAATGTTATCAAAAATGTATCAAAAATTTATCCGTTATAAAGTTTTATATCCTGAATTAAAATAAGAAGTTTATTTTTAGAAATTTAACTTATAAACTAGTCAAAAATTATATTTAAAATGGTTGTTCCATCAAAAGAAGGTAAAAATGCATTTTATGAAAAATAATTCTTTTATCCGAAAAATTGATTTTGTTTTTATATATCATTATTGAAAATGGGTAAGATGAATTATAATGTTATAAAATTCGAAATTCAGTTAATACTATTCATAACCGCTAGTTTATAATATTATAATAATATATCATTGTTTAGTGAAACTCAGTATTGCGTACAATGCAAGCTATCAAGGAAGGTTTATCTTGCGTTTAACGCAAGCCAAGACAGTGTTGTGTGTAGTGAATAATTCTTTTGGTGTTTCGTATAACATAATACATAAAACAAAAATATTTCTCATAAAATCATAGGGTGTTACATTATAACCCACTTAAAATGAATTTCTCCCTCGAAATTTGACACTTTATAACAAACAGATGAGGATACCTCTCCCTCATCATATCATCAAGTTTCCATGAAGCATCTTCTAATTGGTGGTTCCTCCATATAACTTTAACCAAGTGATTGGTCTTGTTTTGTTTAACTTTTTCTCTACGATCTAAAATCTCTATTGGCTATTCTTCCTAAGAAATGTCTTTCTCCACTAGTACAACTTCTGAGCTTAGTACATGTGAAGGATTGGGTATGTACATTCTCCGGAGAGATACATGGAACACATCATGAAGTTTAGGGAGATACCGTGGAAGAGAAAATAGGTAATCTACCTTCCCAACATGATCTAGTATTTCAAAAGGACCAATATACCTAGGGCTCAACTTTACCTTCTTTCCAAATCTCATTACTCTCTTCCAAGGAGATATTCGTAAGAACACATTATCACCCACTTCAAACTCCAGGTCTTTTCTTCAGTTGTCAGTATAACGTTTTTGTTGACTCTAAGAAACTCTTATGTATTTTTGAATAGATCTGACCTTTTCTACCATCTCATCAACACGATAAGGTCTTAATAGCTTTCTTTCTACAACATCATCCCGGTAAGTTGGAGTTTTTCATTTCTTTCCATAGAGAGCTTCATAAGGAGCCATCTGAATACTAGAGTAAAAGATATTATTATAAGAAAATTCCTCCAAAGGTAGGTGTTGATCCCAACCACCTTTGAAATCCATAGGGAAATCTCTCAACATGTCTTCCAAGGTTTTAATTGTCCTCTCAGACTAACCATCTGTCTGAGGATGATAAGTAGTGCTGAAACTCAACTCTGTATCTAGAGTATGCTGATGACTTCGCCAAAACATCGAGGTAAACTTCGTATCCCAGACAAATATAATGGAAATTGGAACTCTATGAAATCTTACCACTTCCTTTACATATATCCAGGCAAGACGATCAAGAATGAAATACTCTCTAATAGTAATGAAGTGTGCTGACTTCATAAGAAGATCAACTATAACCCAGATAGCATTATTGCCTTTGGATGTTTTTGGAAGTCCAGTGACAAAGTCCTTAGTGATGTTTTCCCATTTATATTCTGGTATGGTAAATGGTTGTAACATCCCTTTAGACTTCGGTCTCTCAACTTTAACTAGCTGAAAAACCAAGAATCGAAAGACATATTCAGCAACATCTCTTTTAATTCCATCCCACCAGAAGTACTCTATCAAGTCCATATACATATTCGTACTTCCAGGGTGAATAGAGTATGAAGAACTATGAGCTTCATCCAATATTTCATTCCTTAATTCTGGGATGGGAGGAAAACAAAACCGATTCTAGAACATTATTATTTCATTACAATCAATGTGGATTTCAGGAACATTTTTCACCTTCTTTTGTAACTCTACATCTTCTTTCTGTGCCTCTTTAATCTTTACATGTATTGATGGTTGAACATTCATTTGAGAAAGATCATAATTTTCCCCTTTGATTATAATTCCAAGATCCATCCATTCTAAATCCAAAAATATTGGATCTTTTGTGATCCTCATCAAGAATATGCTAGCATGGTCTTGTCGACATAATGGGTCTGCCACCTTGTTTGCATTCCCATGGTGGTACTGAATTGAGAAATCGTAATCCTTAATCGTCTACAACCATCGTAATTAGAGTGTATTCAGCTCCTTTTGTGTGAAAATATACTTTAAAATTTTATGATCAGTATAAATATCACAACTTTCACTATAATGATAATGCCTCCAAATCTTTAATGCAACGATTACAGCATCTAACTCCAAATCATGAGTTGGGTAATTTTTATCATGGATTTTCAACTATTGTGAGGCATAAGCTATCACCATATTGTTTTTCATGAGAACACACCCCAATCCCTTCTTGGATGCATCACCGTAGATCACAAACCTTTCTCTACTACAAGGCAGTGTGAGCACAGGTGCACTGGATAACCTTATGTTTAACTCCTTGAAATTCTCTTTGCACTCCTCTGTCCAAACGAACATAACTCCTTTTCGAGTCAACCTAGTCAATGGATTAGATAATCGTGAAAAATCATTCAAAAAACATCGATAATATCCAGCTAAACCAAGAAAACTTCAGATCTCAGTTACTATTGTTGGTCTTGACCATCTTTCAATACCCTTTATTTTTGCTTGATCCACAGATATACCCTTTTTTGAGATTATGTGACCCAAAAATGAAAATTTTTTAAGACAAAATTCACACTTCGTAAATTTGGAATAAAGATTATCTTATATAGGGTCTTTAATACAATTCTCATGTGATCTTCATGTTCTTACTTTCTCTTTGAATAGATAAGAACATCATCTATAAATACTATCACAAACTGATCAAGATAGTCTCTAGAGACTCTATTTATCAGATCCATGAAGATAACAGGGGTATTAGTAAGACCAAATGGCATCACTATAAATTCATAGTGTCTATACGTTGTACGGAAGGCCATATTTGGTATATAATCCCTTTTGACCCTTAATTTATGATACCCTTAATGAAGATCAATCTTGGAAAAGTATTGAGCTCCACGTAATTGGTCAAATAAGTCATCAATACGTGGGAGAAGATATTTGTTCTTGATAGTGATCTTGTTAAGTTCATGATAATCAATGCAGAGTCTAATAGATCCATCTTTCTTTTAAACAAATAGAACAGGTGTTCCACAAGGTGATTCACTAGGGAATATGAATCCCTTATTAATATTCTCTGGTATTTACTTCTTCAATTCCAAAAACTCAATTGGGTCCATTCTATAACGTGTCTTTGAAATGGGCATAGAACCCTGTATGAGTTCTATTGAAAACTCAACTTCACGATTTGGTGGAAGTCCTGGATATTCCTCTAGAAATACATCATCAAACTCCCATAAAATGGGCATATTCTTAATCGTGAGTTTCTCTCCAACCATTTGAGATAAATAAACATTTTTTATTGGGATCAACACCCATTAGATGGATCAAATTTCCACTGTAATGTTATATTCATCCTTGCATCGATAAATGATCATAGATTGATAAAGAATATGAAATGTGACTTCCCTTATTTGGAAATTGATATGAGATCCATATAACTAAAGCCAATTCATGCCAAGAATCACATCAAATTATACTATAGTAAGGATCATAAGATTTTCAGGAATTACTTTCCCACAAACATCAATTGGAGAAGAATTATAAACCATTGATGCAACCGTTGTGCCATTAAGAGTTGTCACAGCTAACTCAACATCTAATTATTTAGGTAATACGGCGATACCCTTGGAAAATTCTTCAGAAATAAAAGAGTGGGTGGATCCAGAATCAAATAAAACATTTGATACTTTAGATTAAATGGTATGTCTACCATTCCCCACTTCGTTGTCTTACTCCACATTTCCGATAGAAATTCCATGTGACTTTCCTTTGTCTTTGGACTTAGGAGTTTGTTGATGTCGATCATCATCAACAACCCTTGGATTAGGGAACTGATTATCTAAATGAAAAATTTCCATACAGTTGTAAAATTGAAGTGTAGGAGGTGTATTCTGTGTAGTCTTTTCATTTTTCACATCACTAGACATATTGTTTCCATCATTGTGAAATTCAAATGCTCAATGACCTTCTTTTCCACATTTGTATCATTTAAATGTCCCTTTAAGACAATTCCCTCCATGTTTCTTTCCACAATTTGAGCATAAAGGAAAAACATCTTCTTTTAGTGTGATCTTTAGATTTACCTTTGAATTCCATTTTCCTCTTCTTATCAAACCCATATGACTAATGGGTTACTCCAACCTCCATCTCAACCTTCAGAGAACATCGAACAATTTCCTCATAGATATTGAAGTCCCTTATGGCTAATTCCTTTTAGAGACTTGGTTTAAAGACACTAAAGAATCGATCGATCTTACTCTTAGGTTGGATAATAATCCAAGAAGCGTACCTTGCATGACTTCTAAAATTTACTTCATAGGTACCAATAGATTCATCATCCTTTTGCTTCAGTTCAAGAAACACCTTCTCTATGTTTTTTCGATGTATATGAGGGAAGAACTTATTGAAAAAAATGTTCTTGAACTCATCCCATTCCATGGACTCAATTTTGTCTCTTTACCTTGTATTCTTTATAAGATTCCACCATTGTTCATCTTCACCTTCCGAACGATATACTGATATGATGAATTTATCATGCTTAGAACATTTCATAACTGAAAATATATTTTTAGTGGTGCTAATCCATTGTTCATCCACTAATGGATCAGAAGACCCGTTGAATGATGGTGGACGCTACCTCATGAAGGATTCAATAGAATGTTACTCCTTTATTTTCTCATTTGGATGTCCTAGATGATTCATAGCTTAATAATGTTGTGTGAGCATGGCTATATGATTTTTCATTCCAACTCTGATAAATATTGGTTGCTCATGGGGACAATTATTTCATTTCCCGTCACATTCATCATTAACACGGTTCCTTCTGGTTCCAGCCATTGACTAAAACCAATAAGCATAGTGTGAGAAACAATAGTCATAATAGGAAAACCACATAATCAAGAATAAAATGTCACACATTAGGTATTATCATAGATTATTCATGGCCATTTCTAAAACACTAATATTTTGTTCTATTCTTAGACATATCCTTTGGGTTATTACAAAGGATTTCACATCAAAATTTCTAAAGTTTTACTATACCGTTCCTATGATACCAACAATAATGACCCATACATAACATACATTGTTATTACTTCATAATAGAAGTATAATTATTAAAACATATAACTAAACCATGATAGGACCGTAAAGGTATAATGTCTTTACAAACTGGGAAACATAAACAACTAGTTCATAAATCATCTACATTGTCCCCCACTTATTGCATCATATCTAGAGTCCCTTTTGGAATATATTATGTAATACCCTTATTCTTGACCTGGGGAAAAGAAAACATACAAAAGGGTGAGATAAAATTATCAGAAAGGGTAAAAAAAGTAAATATTAATTATATCATTTTCATAATAACATAACATTTTGAAATTCTTAACCTGCAAAAGAGATCATAATATCATGACATGGGATAAATCATAGTAGTGAAATGTAATCCCAATAATCATATCATAAAACATAAAACATTGTGACATACACACATAATCTTTTAAAATCATTTCATATTAGTCACGACTCATTTCCAATATCATCATAGTGGACAAAGTCCATTTCTGAACTGAGTTCACTCCTCGTTCTAGTCCTGTATCCCTGAACCGGATTCACTTTCTATTCTAGCCATGTCTTTCTCATGAGATATAAATCATTACCCAATGCATTGGTGGGAGATATAGGTACCACCCATCTCATAATGAAACCATTCTTAGGTGTTCCATAAAATCATAAATCATATATCATAGCATAACCCATGTAATAAAAATGGGATTCTTAAACATCATGCCATCATAAGATAATCCATATAAGATAAAAGGACTTAATAAAAATAATTCCATCATAAAATAATAAAATCAATTTAAAAATAGGGATATAAACAGACACCTATATTATCTTAGATGTAAAATAATTTTGATAAAACACTTGAACTCCATTCTTGAGGAAAATATCCTTTCCACTACAAAAACATTTTTCCATTATTAACATGTCATGCAATTTTAAACTAAAAGAAGTTAATTAAAAATAAACATGAATATTTGTAGAGGAGACTTCATGAAAATAATGTTCTATGAAATCATAAAAATGTATTCATTCTGTATACGTTAAATAAAACATTCTTCTCATACTTTGGCCAGAAAAGTCAAAAAGTATCTCGTACTGAAAACGACAGAAGATTCTCGTCATATATTTTAGTAAAAATTCCCCAATAGGTAAAATGTGATTTAAAAAATTTTAGGAGCATAGAAATAATATTACATATTGATGAATCATGGATGTGGATAATAAATATTCCCTAGTAATTTTTGAATTATAAACAATTTCGGATAATAATGAGATTGTGAGATTTTCCCTTACCTTAGGTTTGATATGCTTTATACGAGTTCGAACCTCCTATATAATGATTTAAATAATGTTATTTACTTATTCCAGAATCATAATAATTGTTATGATATCAAATATTGTCATATTGATAGCTTCTGATTAGTAATATTTCAATGCTACTTGTTATTCAGGTGTTCATTGCTTTATGTTCTTATGCGTGTTTTGTCAAATAAATTCTTATTCATCTTTTTTAGGTTATAGATAAATAATTTAGAAAATGTTAGTAGTATAATATATATCATATTTATTTATTCTAATCATTTATATAATCATGGTTTAGTGAAGATCATGTAGAACGAATCACATCACATTGTGGAGAGAGTAAGACGTACGTACGAACGAGCGACGATTTCATTCCCATAATTATTCAATGGTCTTGGAGTGGATGATAGAATATCTCATAATTATTATAATTTTATAATAATCATATATAGTTATTATTTACACCATTATACCCATCCATGTAAGGTGGTGGTGGAAACAGATTACACCACGGCGTGGAGACGATATTCCATATGTACGCACGCGTGGTGATTTCATTTTCCATAAGATGGATAGAAGGTGAAATAGGATTGTTTAATATTTATAATGACATATCTGTATATGAGTGATACTTATGTTATAAATGTATAATTAATCAAATAAATAATAGGAAGTAGAAGAAGAAATAAATTTGGAAGGATCGGTAAAGGATATTACCTCTTCTTCTACGAGCCTCTTCTAAACCTCCTTTTAGGGCACTAAAGTTGGTCTTTGAAGAAGGCCAGGACCTCTAGTATGTTTCTAGAGAAGCAGAGAAGAGAAATTGGTAGGGTTTCATCAAGATTGAAGGTTCAAAATTGTGTGATGAGGAGAGGGAGGAGGATTCCTTTTATAGAGGAGGATAGGGGCACCTTTGGAAACACAAGAAATATTAATTTATAATAAATTCTAACCCCACATAAAAACCTCCAGAAATGAATCAATTAGAATATGAGATGAGATAGGTTTGTAATATCAAAAACCAAAAAAATTTAGACATGTTGTGAATTTATTTTAAACCATATCAAATTTATTTATCCTTATTTAATCTATTTAATTTTATATTTGGTAATAAAATTATAAATTATAAATTGTTATAAATAATTACTTATGTGTTTTAATTTGTCAATAATTGAATAAATTATTAAATTTTATACCCCATAAATTTAAATTTATAATTTTTAAAAAAATTTGTGATTTTTAAACAATTTTATAATATGTTATTTTTATAAAATAAAAATAGTGTCAATTTTTACATTATTAATTTATTTGAATTTAAATTAAATTTACACAGAGGATATATTCGAAAGAAAATATTTAATAGATTCCTAACATGTCATATTCCTCTATATAATTAGTGGATAAAATTAAATAGTTTTTATAATATTTATTTTAATATTTTTAAAACCATATATTTGATATTTGAATTAATAAAATAATTTCAACATCACTATTGTGTGATCATTAATGATAATTATTTAATCCTTAAAAATTATAAATTAATTAACATGATGTATATAATTTTATTATATTTCTTTAGACTATTCATGATCTATGTTTTATAAACTGTATCACTAAATTAAAATTATTACACTTATAAGATATAATAGAGTGACATGTTGTCACATTCTTTGGTTTTAATTATAATTATATCATTTTCATTGGAAATAGTCCATGAAACGAATATATTCTGACCCTTAGGTAGTATGGGTCGACTTTTATTCATCTAATAGAATTTTGTGAGGTGTTAGAGTAATTTTATAATCTTATTTTTTACCCTTAATTACCCGATTTACCTTTAACTGTAGTAAATAAATATTATCGTAGTTACTATTCATAATGTTCAAAAAATAAATTTTACCTATTTAAATATTTTGGACCCACTGAATCCAAAAATGGAATAAATTTTTTAAAATTCAAAATACATAAGTTTCAGTTATTAATTTAAAATTAATACCATTGTAAAGAAAATGGGTTTTAAAAGTTAAAACATTGTCAATCATTGAAATGTTTTTACCTATTAATTCAATGTAAAAATAATGGTAATGACATTCAATATATTAAATGGATATAATATATTCTATTTATAGTTTAAAACCATTAAATTGTATCATATAACCATATAAATTATCTTGATGAAAAAAGTTGTTTTTAAGAAATATTTAGTGTATTTTTAATATTCATCAAAATGTTAAAGTTATCAAAAAGGTATTAAAATTTATCCAATGTAAAGTTATATATCTTGATTCAAAAGAAGTAGTTGATTTTGTAAAACTTAACTTATAAACTTGTCAAAAATTATATTTAAAATGGGTACTCCATCAAAAGGCGATAAAACTTTATTTTTGGAAAAATACTTCTTTTATCTGAAAAATAGATTTTGATTTCATATCACATTATAGAAAATGTGTAAGATTAATTATATTGTTATAAAATTAAAAATTTATTTAATTTAATTTATAATGGCTAGTATATAATATTATAATAATATATCATTGTTTAGTGAAACTCGGTATTGCGTACAATGCAAGCTATCGAGGAAGGTTGCTTTTGTGTGTAACACAAGCCAAGACAGTGTTGTGTGTAGTGAATGATTCCTTTGGTGTTTCATATAACATAATACATAAAAACAAAATATATCTCATAAAATTGCAGAGTGTTACAATAATGGGGAGGAAAATATGATGCTTAAAAAAATAAAACGAGAATTGGAATAATAGTGTGATTATATTAGTTAACTGAAGAAATGAGTATATAAGTAAATAAATACCATTATATTAATATATAAATACCATTAATTAATATATTCGAGAATAAATATAACATTTTAAATTATATAAATAAAATAAATAATTATTTTGGAAATTTGTTTTATTATTATTTTTTAAACCTTTTTTTTAATTTAAATATTGAATCTAACTTATTATGGTATTTATATCGGTAAATTGTATTAATAATGTAGAATAATAACATTGAAATTTTAAATGATTTATTTTTTTTGTTTTTTTTTGAAAAGGTTTAATTTAATAGTGAATAGAAAAAATATTTTTTTATATAGGTTTTGTTTTATGAATCCATTATAATGTAAAAAAATTATGATATATATATAAATTTTTTTACAAAAAATCCATATATGGAGTTAAATAACTAATTAAAATATATTAACATTCATATCATAATCTATGTATTAATATAAAACTTCTAAAATATATGTTACTCTTTCAAAATATTTTTTTTGTAAATTCATTTTTCATTGGAAAAATTAAATAGAAGATTAAAATTTAAAAATTAATCTCTAATAACTAATAATCTCTAAATTAAATTATAAATAAAATTTTTCAAAAGAGTTTCAAGATACTTTTAAATGAATTCTTAATAATTGTATTTTCCATAACTTATATTGTAACGACCTACACTATTAGGTGTTTGATAAACTAGGGAATAGTTGAAATATAGTGGAAATTGATCTACTTTTAATTTGTTTATTAATTCTTTTTCATGTCTTGGATTCTTACAATGTGTATAGTATTTTTATTTCATTATTGTGAAAGTGGAAATATGAGAGTAAAACCCCAAAAGAATATTTTTGTATGTTATTTAATTATATGGAGGTTGGATAGTTTTTTATAGATCCATTAAGAATCTAAGAAGACACCACAATTTTTCAATTAGAATGAATAGAGTTGACATCCCCTAGGATTGGCCATTGAGTTTCTAGTGGGATACCACTGAATACCCAATGGGTTATGGGTTTTTTGGATTTGGGCCATTAGGTACATGAAAAACATACTCTATGTTTTTTATATAGGGGTCAAATTGAGATTTTTATTAATAGAAAACTTACCCCCTTATGATATCAATTTTCCTAGTAGTCACATTGAGAGAGGCCAGTCATACACTATTCTCCATTTTACTTCCCATCCTCCCTCTATATGACTTGATTTTATGTTATTTTCATTGTGGATGTTTTGGAATCTCTAATTTTATTTATTTTTTACACCTCCCATTCTCTTCTCTGATTTCAATGTGATGGGACTAAGGGATTTGGATATGGATTTGATTTTTTCATAATAGAACCAAATATCTTTTAAGGTACATCTAGTTGATATGGAAAAAATAAGGATTTAGTGTATTGAATTTATTTCATTGATCACGATTTATATTTTCTATTGATCTCTATTATACTAATATTGGAATTTTGAAAGTCTATGGTTAAATTGATTATTGAATTGAATTGGGAATATTGGTATTTTTGGTGTAATAATAGCCTAATAATTCCACAGTATATAGGCAAGTAATAATTTATGATTTCAATATTTAATATATATTTAGGTCTTATGGGTATGATAATTATTGGGGGAGGTAAGATAAGGAGGAAAAGAATTAGTATAATGCTGATAAATCCATGATAAAGTAAGATGTATCTATATTATTTTCCTTATATGTAATTAATTGTATGGTATAATTTTTATGTAGGGGTATGTTGGCATGAATAGCCTTATAAATAGTTTATAGGGATTGGGGTGGTTGTGAATGAATATGTGTATCCTATTAAAAAAAGTTGAAATTTTATCCATGATTCATATTATTTAGGGTAGCTTATAATATAAATTACATTAATATCATTGGATATAATTGTAAGAAGAACCCATGGTTAGTGTCTCAACTAGAGTGATTCCATGAGTGACCTAGATCATTCATAAGATATATTTTGTATTGTTGCAGATAGAGTAGTGGGAATCATGGGTGTCACATATTGGGTTATCGAAAAAACTTTATATTATATACCATATCATAGTAGGGAAATATATGAAGGTGAATTTGGATTATATATAAATTAATTAATAAGGTATAATTGATTAATATAAATATTTTACATTGGGAATTATTGTTAAAAAATGATGTTGTGATTAGTTTAATAAAGTCATTATAAATCATATGGGTAACATATATGAATTCCTTCTATGTAACAAAGTGATGGGTGACCTATGATATAATAAGTATTATAAAAAGTGTTATTATAAAAAAAATCGTGATTGATTACCTATCAAGGGTAGAGTATCATGCGTTAAGATGATAAAGATTCTATTTACGACCTTCGATATGGGAAATGATATAATTCCAAAAGAGAATCAATAGAGGGGTTGTGGTGATACTTATAACATGATTTTTTGAAGCTTTATTTATGTTGGATCATCAATATAATCCATAAATATTATACAAGAACTAAAATTTACTAAATGATAAGTGTGGGGTGGGTCATTCATGATATGAATGATGAGGTTTGTTTTCTATTCAAGTGATCGATAGAGGATTAAAGCTGTCTTTTTTTTTCTACTTTATAGTGGATATAGATGCAAATTGAATGGAAATTACCAATATTATTATGAAAGGGGTGATATATATGATATAAAAATAACATCTTAGGTACTTTTATGAGTTATATATTTTTCAACCCTAACATCCCAGGCTTAACCTATATGGAAATTACATTTATTTAGTAGAATACATAATACATTACTCAAACAGATGCCCAAAGACCGTATTAGTTTAGTGCCTTTGGAAACTGGAAAACATAAAAGACTAGTTCATAAAACATCTACATCATCTCATGCTTTTAAGGGTAATCATGAAAAATATCTTACAAAAAATAATCATAAGAACGTAACAAAATGAACATAAATTTTGAAAAAAAAACTCACCATGTTTAACATATACCAAATCATGATTCATGAAATAAATATTGGTAGTTTATAAGGCATAAATCATAATGGAATCGTGAACCATGCGAAAATAGTATTGGTATAAAACATGAAATTGTGGGAAAACAATTAGTACAAATGTAACACCCCAAGATTCTACAAATAAATTTAATATTTAATACATGAAACACTATGTATATAAAAAACACCACTTTTTTATAACCTAGACCGTAAACATAATTTTTACACCTCTCTAATTTGAATTTCCAAAAAACTGATAAACGTGGTTGCGTTCAGTAAGATATTTAGAGTCTGATATAACAAACATAATTTTTTGGAATAGTGAAATTTACTTATATAAAGTAATATTAATAGTAATATGGCCCTCATGAATAGTAAATAATGTTATTATTGTCTTAAGGTTAAAAAATAATGAGATCATTATGAAATATTCAAGGTGATATAAAATGATTTATAGTTTAAAAGATGTTAATTTTCTAATAAATTATGATTTTATTTAAAAAGTAAATTAATAATAATAAGAAAATTATTTTCAAATAATGTATATTAATTTTTAAATCAACATGACAAAAAATGGTTGGGGTGAATTTTTAGTATTTTTCTGAAATACTCGAATTTTTGATGAAAAGTAAAATATGGTAATTTACCGTATATATAGATTATCAGTTAAATTCACTATTTATAACATCATTAGTTATTTAGGCACACTTGTTTTGAACTAACATGAACATATTACTATTATTGTTCAAAATAATCAATACTATTGGTTGTCTTTAGATAAGTAATCAAATAATGAGTTAAATAATGGGAAAATCCTCCTCCCCTCCAATATAAATCACCCCTCACTCCCACTTATGTTCACTCCTCTCAAGACTTTTTCCCTGAATAATTTATAATATATTATCCTCCCAATATAATCCCCCATTTACATCATCCATTTTACCTTTAAAAATACTAGAACCACTCCCCTAAATAGACTCTCAAGAAAGATAACTTCAATAGATAAATTCCTCTTTTCATTTCTGTTTTTTAAGTTCCTTTCGTTTCTTTTTCATTCCACTCCACCTGTCATAAAAATGTTGTGATGACTATAATACCTTAATTGTACTGAAATTTTTTTGTGATAAATTAATAATTCATCATCATCTCTTCTTCCCCCTTCATTTATACTAGAAATGAATACACCATTTGGGATGTGTTAATTTATCACATTCAAGGATGACATGTTTTCAATTTCTATTATCATATTCAATTATGGTCATGAGAACATTTTTATGGTTGAAATAGTCTATAATATATTTATGATAAATTATTTAATGGTTTTAAATCCTTTTATACTAATGATATAAATTTATAAATCAAAATAAGTTTATTGTGATCACGAACTTCCAATTAACCCAAACAATTATCATTAATGTATTATATAGTGATTCATCATCACTACTAGAAACCAAAAAAAAATTATTACCATGTAAGAATATTTTTATTAAATAATATTGTAAAACTTCTATTCTATAAAACAATTCTCATTTTACTTGTTATCCATACCTGAATATTAGTAAACTGGTCATCAAAACCAAGGAAGAAAACACTCTCAACAATGAAATCGAATCTCTTAACCCATCAAAGGCCATGAATGAACCTAAAAAAGTTATCATAAATAAATTAAATTTATATTAGTTTCTTTAATCATTAATTTATGAACCATAATTTGATTATTTGAGTCATTAAGATAAAGTGAGGAACAGCTTCAGACTTAAGGTAAGGGTTTTCCACCCGAACACCCATTTTCATTAAGGTTACATTTATCTACATACCACAATTAATTTTTTTATTAATTAAAATTTAATCCTCATAAATTATTTTTTAATTTTATATATATATGTAACAACCATAATTTTACCTTAATTTTTGGGGAATTATATGTTTCAAAAGGATCTTTCAAATATTCTTCCTGAAATATGGGCCTGACACATGGGAATTTTTCAAATTCTTATCCATTTTAATGGGAACTCTATAATATATTTTTAGAAAAAATTATATTTATAATTTAACTCATTTTATTATAAAGGTACTATCTTACTTCATTTTTAGTTTTATATAATCAATTTACCAAAAGAACTCCTCTTTTCAAAATAAAAGAGTATTTATCTCAAGAATTACATAATGGATTAATAAGAGTATCTTAATCTCTTTCAACACACTTTTTGATTATTTTGTATATTTGAGATTAATCTTTTATTATATTATCTAACATATTTAATTTAATGGTTCATTAATAGTTTGACCGTGTATTTTCTATCTTAAAACTATGCACCAATTTACTCTGAATGGTTACGGTTTATGCTTAATGTTCGGGGAATGTTATTTACATTTCATATATTAGATTAATTATGAATTTATATGTTGTTTATGTTTATCCCAGATCATATGGTGAATTTGTTGGACCTAGTAAGTGTTATGTGGGGCCCACTTTAGCCCCTCGTTGCATCGATAGGTCTAATGAGACAATCTTGGTCTTAACTCGAGGCCTTGACAAAATAGAAATTTATGGTCTTAGCATGAGTCCATGATGGTATCGTTATGATGGCCCTTATTATGAATTCCCACATTATGAAACTAGTATTTGATATTTCATGTGGTTATTCGACAATTAGAATACCCATGATATTTTTTTCTTATGGAATTATTTATTAAACTCTTATTCCTACCATTTTTGTTCATGTTTATTTTTATTGGGATGTGAAATTTTAGTTACTCAAAATGCCTCTTTATTTATGCTTCCACTTAATTTTTTACCCATAAAAATAATTTTACATCACACCATTATTATTTTTCAATTTCTCATGACATTAAAATTTTATTATGAATGACCACCACGGATTAATATTTCGTAGTGTATGTTTCTAATAAAACATATTTTTTTAATTTCTTGTTATAATCATGAACTTATGTATGTATCTTGTTTCGAACGATACTATAATACTCATTACTAAAGGTTTCATATTAATTAATTATATTCCAATGTAATAAAATAAGGCACCGGCTCTGGGAAACTGTGGTCGGGTCCTTATAGTTGGTATTGGAGGATGTTTAGTAGAAAACATTGAAACTAGATTTAGAAAACAATGATTATGGGAAGAATCCCTATGATATTAATTGTGGAAAAAAACAAGATCATCCAATAATTTTGGTAAGGAATATAATATATGGATCTTTCTAGAAAATGCATCCATATTTGGATACTACATGTGGATTTGGTTCTAGAATAGATTTACCTAGTAGTGAAAACTCTAATAAGGAGTTTCGGGCATGACCCAGGGTATTCTAGTACATAACAATGGAACTTACTATGCACCAATTTTAACAATCCTGTTGGATATTCTTAGGATAATTCAAATTTTATTCACAATCCATTTTGAAGGACTTATATTTAAAATTATACTCAAAGAAACAATGTCAATGATTATGGTATTATCCATGCATTGGATTTAAAATTATGTTAAGTATTTTTTATAAGTTGAGATAGTACGTTATGATTCATAACATAAACTAGTGTATGTCATTATTTAGAAATGAATCATAGTGGAAGGAATGAAAATCACATGAACCCACGTATCCCATGTAAGGATTTCACTTCTGTTCAAGATAATGATGTTGGCACTAGAGTTGTGACTGGTATTGAGCAACATATAATTATACTTGGACAACTAACTCAGGTTATGAACAATAACATTACCCGTATGGAGAATCTAGATCCACAATGTGGAGGAGCTATGTTAAATCACTTTATGTGAAAATAGCCTCCACCTTTTAATGGGACTAATAACCGATTCATTGAAGAGTAGTGGAGTAGATCCTTATAAAATACAATTCTCACCCGGGGAAATAACTAAAGGGAGAAGGTTTTCATGAAAGTTTATTTTCTATTGGGAGAAGTTGATTAATGTTGGTTACTAATTAAAAACACAAAGGAGGATTAAAATATAGAAAAATGTAATGGGGTCAATTTAAAGAACTTTTCTTAGAAAAATACATTCCTCATGAACAACGAGCACATATGGAAAGTCAGTTTCAAAATTTGAGTAAAAAAGAAGATGAGAATATTAAAAAGTTTGAAGCTTACTTTACAAGGTTATAATGGCGTGTTTCAGACTATATATGTAATCCAAGGATCATGATAGAATGATTCGTTGATGGCCTAAAGG
Source organism: Viscum album (assembly GCA_963277665.1). Classification (NCBI taxonomy): domain Eukaryota; kingdom Viridiplantae; phylum Streptophyta; class Magnoliopsida; order Santalales; family Viscaceae; genus Viscum; species Viscum album. The sequence goes on along the minus strand of OY728126.1, from coordinate 762,585,182 downwards.
CATTCCTCGGGTAGGTGCAAGTTGGCCAAACAGTATCATCATATGAAGATATAGTATAATGTTATATCATGAAAGAACAAGAATTTTATAAGTCTTATGTATTTAAAGGATTGAAAGAGAAAACCAAGGCAGCTAAAAACTCTGTAAAAGGAAATAAGTAAATTGGGAAGAAGGTAAGAGTTGACCTTTCACCCTATATTAATTGTTTGGAGATATACCCTGAGACATTCTTGAAGGGAATGAGAGTCAGTTACAAGTGTTTAAAAAAATGGACACCAATCTCATGATTTCTTAGTGAAGAAAGAAACAAACAATTTTCAATGATATAGTTGTAAAAATATAGGAAATTATGAACATGAATGTCTGAAGTGTCAGGGAAACTTTCCCTAATAAAGGACAAGGGAGTGAGGCTAAGCTTATGTGGTCCCAACTACTGAGGTTGAAGTTCTTAATAATGTGGTAGCAAGTAATTTAATCATTTACATGAATATAGACAATCCTTCATTTGATTCTACATTATTTCATTCTTTTATATCTTCTTAGTTTTCCATGAAAATCAGACATGTTCAAGTTGATTTAATAAAGGATTTGTCAGTAAAAACTCCTAGGGGATGCATCATTACAACAATGAGGTGTCGATTAGTCCCCCTCATAAAACAGAAACATTATTTAGTTTCTATCTTTATCATCATAACCATTGTTGAATTTGATATATTTCTTGGTTTGATTTGGATTTCACATTATGATGCTAAGATCTATTTCAAGAAGATGGAAGTTACGATTTTTTAGAATGGTGTTGAATCCCCTATCTTTAGAGAAGAAACCTACCCAACTGATTCTTATCTAGATCCACCTCTAGTAGATTTCTGTAATTAAACTCTTGATGAGGCAGAGAACAAAATATCTTTGGGTTAGGAAAGGAATGGTCAAATTGAAGACGTACCAATGTGAAAGAATGTGTTGATGTATTTCTAGAGGATTTAGCTGGACATCCTCCAAAGTGGTAATTTGAGTTATCTATTGATTTAATTCCTAGTTCAAGGACCATATCAAAGACCCCTTATAGAATAACCATTGTCTAATTAGTATAATTGAATAATAAACTATATAAATTGAGCGATAAAGGATTTATTATCCCTAGTTTTTCTCCATAGGGAGACCATTTACTTTTGTTTAAGAAGAAAGATAGATCTATGAGGTTGTGCATTGACTATAGGGAGATCATTGCTATAACAATAAATAATATATATCCCCTACCTCACATTGATGATTTATTTGATCAACTTCATAGAGGTAATTATTTTTTTTGAATATTGACCTTCTATATTGATATCATTAGTTTCTTGGGAAGATGGAATACATTCCAAAAACTCTGTTTTGAACCATGTATGGGAATTACGAGTTTACAGTAATGCCTTATGGACTGACAAATGAAACCTATATATTCATGGATCTAATTAATAGAGTTTTCATGTAATATCTTTATTACATTGTGGTGATATTGGTTGATGATATTTTGTTATACTCCAAAAGATAAAAATATCCTGAAAATCACATGTGCACTATTTCGATGACTCTTATAAGAAATGAATAATGTGGGAAGTTTAGTAAATGTGAATTTTGGCATCAATCAGTTTCCTTTCTTGACCACATTATCTCTATGGATGGAATATCTATTGTTCCTATGAAGACAAAGGCTATTCAAGAATGGCCTACTTGAATGAACATAAATGAGGTACATAGTTTTACTAGTTTAGTAGGTTATTATTTGAGTTCTGTTCTGAAATTCACCCATTTAGCAAACCCAATGATCAAGATTACACTTAAGGGGGATAAGTTCATATGTACAAAAGAATGTGAGGACTCTTTTAAATAATTTAAGAGGAGATTAGTTACTTATCTGATCATAACACTACCACCAGGGAATGATGGTATTGTGATCTATATTGATGTATCAAAGAAAGGAATTGATTGTGTCCTTATGGATAATGATAGAGTTATTGTCTATGAATCAAGGCAATTAAAAATTCATGAAAAAACTATCCTACTCATGATCTTTATTTTGCAGTGGTAATATTTTCTCTGATGATAAGGATACATAATCTCTATGGAGTAAATTTTGAGGTACATATGGATCATAATAGTTTAAAATATATCTTCTCATAAAAAAACTCAACATGTGGTGAAGGAGATGGCTCTAACTACTCAAGGATTAGGAATGTTCCATACGCTAGCACCCAAGAAAGTAAAACAAGGTTGTTGATGCATTGATCAGGAAAGATTATGGAGTTTTCCACAAAATTTGGATTGAAAAGGATTATTTGTACATGGATATATTGAGGATGGATATTGGAATTATAAAAGAAGGTGACACATCACTACTGTTTCAAATGTTTCCCCAGCTGTCATTATTATAAATAAATAAATCATCATAGTTTATTGACGATAATCGTCAAAAAAATTAATGATTTAAAAAATGGGATGTTGGATGACTTTGTATGCAAAGATGGAATTATGAAATTTTTGAAGAGGCTATGTGTTCCCTCTATACTTAAGCTGAAAAGAGAGTTGTTGGATGATGCCCATAGCTCCGATTTCCCTATACACCATAGTAGCTCATTAATTTATGGATATTTGAAGGGAAATTTCTAGTGGACCAATATGAAGCGGGAAATTGCGGATTTTGTATCATGATGTTTTGTTTATCAACAAGTGAAGGCCTAATGACAACATCCTAGAGGAATCATGAAAAATATAACTAATCATAGATAGAAATCAGATGACATCACCATGGATTTTCTCACTAAATTACCAAAAACTCCCAGAAAAAATGATGCAGTATAGGTAATTATGGATGGAATTATAAAATATGCACATTTTCTTTTCTATAAGAAAAGATTTTTCACTAGAGAGGCTTGAAAGACACTATATAAATGAAGTTAAAACACATTATAGAGCACCTATTTCAATAGTTTCTAATTGTGATCCTCAATTTACATTAATATTCTAGAAAAGTATTCATAAATTATTGGATACTAAAATTTTTTGAGTACATCTTATCATCCTCAAACTGATGGGAAATCAAAAAGGATGATCCAAAACTTAAAGGACATGTTGAGATCTTTTTCACTTTACTTTAAAGTTATGTGAGATCAATATTTACCTTTAGTTGAGTTTTCATGCAATAATAGTAACCATTAATAGATTCAAATGGCACTATATGAAGAATTGTAAAAAAGAGATGTCTCACGCCAACTTGTTGGTATGAAGTTGGAGAAAGGATACTTATAGACCGAATGCATGTGAAGGAAACAACAATGAAGGTAAAGACTATTCACAGACATATCAAAGAAGTTCAAAGTACACAAAAAAGATATATTGATAATCGAATGAAAAATTTTGAATTTCAGGTGGGAGATCATGTTTTTTTAAAGTATTTTAATGGAAGGGTGTTATAATATTTGGGAAGAAAGGGAAATGGAGCCCATGTAACATAGGACCTTTTGAAATTCTAGACATAATTGGAGATGTTTACAATCATTAGGCTATGGATCCTATCCTGTCTAAAGTACAAAATGAATTCCATGTCTCCTTTCTACGAAAGTTCATGCCAGCCCCTATGAATTTCCTCAATTATAAAGGTATAGAATTAGAACCTTCCATATCGTACTGTGTAGAGCCAATCTGTATTTTGGACACTAAAGAACATGTGTGGAGGAATTAGATCACTCGACTTACAATGATAACATGGAACAATCATTAAATCAAATAGGTAACATGGGAGGCTGTGGATCTTATGATGAACTACTAACCAAATCTTTTTGTGAGGTAAAATATTGGTAATTTTTAGGGAAACGATTTTATGAGGGGATAATATAGCACCCCAAGATTTTGAAAATAAATTTAATATTCAATGCATGAAACATTGAGTCTCTATGTAACACAAACTTGTTATAACCAAGCCAGTAAACATAATTTTTCCACATCTGGAATTTGAATTTCAAAAAAAAATGATATAGATGGTTACGTTCAGTAAGATATTTAGAGTTAGCTAAGACAAACTAAATTTTTGGGGAATAGTTACATACCCTTATGTATAGTAATAAAAACAGTAATATGAACCATATTAATTGTAAATAATATTTTATTTTTTGTAGGATATAAGATAATGAAATCTTGATTAATTTTTCAAGGTTATATAAAATGAATTATAGTATATAAATTTCTATTTTTTGAATAAATGATGAATTAATTTAAAAATGTAATTAATAATATTTATAAAGTTATTTTCAAAAAATGGAGTTCAATTTCTAATTCTATACGTTGAAAAAATTTAGGGAGAATTTTTGGGATTTTTTCTAAAATACTAATATTTTTGATGAATTGTAAAATATGGTAATTTAACGTATATATACATTATCAATTAAAGTCAGTATTTCTAGAATCATGGATTATGTAATCACACATGGTTTGAACTCACATGCACATATTACTATTCTTCTTCATAAGAATCAATACTATTGGTTGTATTTGGAAAAATAATAAAATAATGAGTAAAATAATTGGAAACCCCTTCTCTCCTCCACTATAGAACACCCCTAACTCCCTCTTCTCTAAACTCCTCACAAGCATTGTTACTTGTATAAATTCTTCTCAAATATTCTCCCAATATTCCTCCCCACGTCTAGTAGCCCTTGGACTCAAAAAATGACTAAAACCACTCCTCTAAATAGGCTCTTAATGATTATTACTTCAAGAGGTAAATTCCTCTTTTCATTTATTTTTTTCAAATTCATTTATTTTATTTTTCGTTCCCCACCACCTTTAATCCAAATTTTGTGATGAATACAATGCCTTACATGTGCTGGAATGTTCATATGATAAATTAATAACTCTTCATCATCTCTCTTTTCCAATTCTATTATACTATAAATGAAAACCCCATCTGAGACGTGTCAATTTATCACATTCAAGGATGATGGGTTTTCAATTCACTTTACTATCTTTAATTCAGATCATGAAACAATTTTTATCATTTAAATAGACTATAATAGTTGTATTATAACTTATTTAATGTTCTAGAATACTTTTTACACATTATATTAATTTATAAATCCAAATATGTTCTTTGTGATTAAGAACCGCCAATTAACCCAAACTATTTTCATTAATGTATAATAAAATGATTCATCATCACACCCAATAACCAAAAAATTAATGAATATGTAATATTTTCTTTGTTCAATAATAACATACAATTTTGATTCTGGAAAACCATTCTCATTTGATGTGTTTATCCATACATGAATATAAGTAATCTGATCATGAAAACTATGGAATAAAATACTCCCAAATAATGAAATTGAATCTCTTAAACCATAAAAGGAAATGAATGAACCTAATAAGCTAAAAATAAATCAATTTCATGTATATTATATTTTTTAACCATTAATTTATAAATAATAAATTTGATTATTCATGTCATTAGGATCATGTGATGATATCTTTCAGACTTAAGGTAAGGGTTTTCCACCCGAACCTCTATTTTCATTTGGTTTAATTTCATTATATACATGCCTAAATTAATTTCTTTTTAAATAAAATTTAATCCAAATAAATTACGTGTCAATGTTTTATATATGTATACCAACCATAATTATACCTTAATTTATGGGGAATTATTATTTTTTAAACAGATATTTTAAAAATTCTTCCCAAAATACAAGCCAGACTCAAGGGAATTTCTCAAATTCACACCTATTCTCAAGGACACTCTATAATATATTTCTAGAAAGCATTATCTTTATAAAATAAATATTTTTATTATGAAATAATATCTTAATTCATTTTTTGTTTTATGCAAACAATTTTTGAAAAGAACCCTTCTTTTCAATATAAAAGAGCATTTATCTTAAGAATTAATTGATGATTTTATAAGAGTATCTTCATCTATTTCAATAATCTTGTTAATTATTATGTATTATTGGGATTATTATTTTATGATATCATATAACATATTTAGTTTAATTTTTTATGATTAGTTTGACTGTGGATGTTCTATCTTAAAACCATTCACCAATTTACCCAGAATTGTTAGTGTTAATGCTTAATGATTGGGGAAAGATATTTACATTTCATATATTTGTTATTATAAGAATGTATATATTATTTATGATTATACCTTTTTATATTAGGAATTAATTAATATTAGAGAGAGTCATTTGGGGCCCTCTATAGCCCCTCATCACATCGGTAGGTCTCATTAGACAAACATGGTCTTGGCACAAGGCCTGTAGAAAATGGTTATTTATGGTCTTGGCACGAGGCCTTGATGGTATGGTTATGATGTCCCACATTATACATTAACTCATTATGAAACTAGTAATTTACATATCTTGGAGTTATTC